>NC_069452.1:29227570-29289910 GCF_026875155.1 Cherax quadricarinatus
TAACCCATAATTATTATACACATTACAGATCACTCCATTAAGTTTCTGAGACCGATGAGTGATGATTAAACCAAGGGTAATTTCCTCGGGACACAGTCCATGGTGATGCACCAGTCACCCACGGTCCTCCCCTTATTCACTCAATTACCACTCTATTACCGTGGTCCCGTAAATCACGTTCCCTCACTCTCCACCAGGAACAGTTACGACACTTCCTATTACGAAATGAGGCCTATATTAATCCTTAGGCCGCCGTGAATGCCAATTTTGTGGTTCCATGCTTTTTCCCCGCTTCCTCTCCACCTTCAAAACAAACCCGCCCCTCCCCCCGCACATCCGCGCATGCACCAAGGGAACTCTTGGATCTACCCTATTTTCAAATACATTTTTGACTCATATCGGCACATAAAACACCTATTAGGCGCTATAGTTTCGGAAAATTAAAAATTTTACACAGTCTAATGACTACAGCATGCCCAATAAATTAACCAAGAGAGTCTTGCTTGCAGAAGTTTCAAAATGCTTCGATCCACTAGGCTTAGTGTCCCCACTTACCATAAGAGGAAAATTGTTGATACAAGAAGCATGGAAGCTTAAGTGTGCTTGGGATGAAACCCTACCTGAGGAATTTGTTGAAAGGTGGGAAGAACTAATAGGGGAATATGTAAAATTACCAATGTTTAAGTTCCCCCGTAATGTGGCCAGTCAAATGGAAAAATGTACTCCACATTTTTGCGATGCTTCGAAATTAGCATATGGAGCAGTCGCATACCTTCAATGTAATTGCCATTTCTCTTGTTTTTGTCTAAGGCTAAGTGGCTCCAAACAAAACACGCACCTTTCCTCAGTTGGGAATTAACGGCCATTTATGTAGGTGTCAAATTAGCCAATTATATAAGAAAAAATTGCGACAGATAAATATCAGCGACACCGTAATTTGGTCTGATAACGAGGTATCCTTACAATGGATTCGTAATGGTAACAGTAAATTGTGTATTTTACAAAACAGAGTCGCTGAAATCAATCAAATGCAGAGAAATATAACAGTTTGGGTCAACATATGTTAACCCTTTAAACACATTCCTGGTGACGAGAACCCAGCTGACTTCTTGTCTCGAGGCTTGACTTATGAAAAATTTTTGAGTGCTTTGTCGTGTGTTAAAGGGCCAAGTTGGCTGGGGGACAAATAACTGGCCGGGGCAAAGGGACATATTTCTCCTGTCGAAATTACGGTGAGCACCGCTCCGGTCAGTATCCTCCTTAGCCATTTGATATGAACAGGTATTCTTCCTTACTAAGCTGATTTTGTGTGACCAGGTTAGTGTTTAAAAATTTATAAGTAAGATGAATATCTCACATAATTTTCCCCATCCCCTGAAATACTGGCTACAGAGGGTACAAGAAGAAACCTACAGGGATGAGATTAAATTCATGATGGACGGAAAAATTGTGAAAGGCTCATAATAAAAAGCTGGGCTGTATTTAGAGGATGATGTAATTAGGTGCAGAGGCAGGTTACAAAATGCTGAATTGGGGAATATGCTAAGCACCCTATCTTGCTGCCCATAACTCATCACCTGACAACCTTGATCGTCGTTAATGCCCATAATAACGTGATGCACGGTGGGGTACAGGATACCTTAAACTGTATTCGGAAAACCTTCTGGATTCCACAAGGACGGCAAAGTGTAAAAAGGGTTATCAAGTCGTGTGTAATAATGTCGCCGGGTGGATGCCAGAACCTACATGTACCCAGGTCCTCCACCATTGCCCAAGGAACGCGTGCAGTTGGTAAAACCATTTGATGTGACCGGAGTGGACTATAGTGGGCCAGTCATTTTAACAGGTACTTCAGATGGTGTCCCCTTGAAGGTGTATGTATGTCTATTTACTTGTACAGCTACTAGGGCTGTTCATCTAGAAGTGGCTCAGGACTTGTCTGCAGAACAGTTCATACGGCTGTTCCGGAAATTTGCAGCTAGACGATCCTGTCCAAGATTGATGATCTCAGATAATGCCACCAATTTTGTAGCGGGTGCTCAACACTTGATTAAATTAAATAAGAGTGATGATGTACAGTCTTTGTTGACCCAGCGAGGGTGTGTCTGGAAATTTATTACTCTCAGAGCCCCTTGGCAGGGAGGACTGTACGAAAGAATGATAGGTACAGTGAAAAAGATGTCTTCGTAAGGTGCTACACAGGAAGAGAATTGATTTGGAGGAATTCCGGGCAGTGTTGGTGGGAGCAGAGAATCGAGTGAACAATCGCCCTCTGTCATACATGAGCAACACTCCTGACGCGGAGATACTGACTCCCTCTCACCTAATATGTGGACAAAGGTAGAAGCTGCACCTATCTATAGAGATAATCCCGAGGGAAGTGATGAGATTACAATAACGTGACTGTGTTGAGTGACAAGTTCAAGATGTTAAATAAGGTAATTATTCATTGGTCTGATGTGTGGCGTAAAGAATATCTTCTTACACTACGTGAACACTTTTATGGTGCGCCAGAGGCAGTAAACCGACAGAACATTCAACCAGGTGACATTGTGTTAATTGATACTGAACAACATCGAACATTGTGGCCTCTGGGCAAGGTAGTTACATTATACCCAGATGCACAAGGTGTTGTCAGAAACGTCAAAGTGTTGTGTCGTGGTCAGGAAAGTTTGCGTACCATTAATAAATTAATTCCCTTAGAATTAAATGGTGTTCTATCCAGTGCAGATGGAAACCTAAGGGAGTGACACGAGTGATATTGAAGACACTGACCGGGTAATGCAAGAAGAAACTGTAGTAAGACCCACTAGGAAAACAGCAGCGCAATCTAGAGAGGGCTGGAATCGTCTCCTGGAGGAAGATGCAATTTAAGTCGTCTAACAACGACTTCCGCCCGGCCGCAGTGTGGAAAATTTTTAATTTTCCGAAACTATAGCGCCTAATAGGTGTTTTATGTGCCGATATGAGTCAAAAATGTATTTGAAAATAGAGTAGAACCAAGAAGTTTCCCTTACGCATGCGCGGATGTGCGGGGGGGAGTGGCGGGTTTGTTTTTGAAGGTGGACAGGAAGCTGGGAAAGCATGGAACCACGAAATTGGCATTCACGGCGGCCTAAGGATTAATATAGGCCTCAATTCGTAATAGGAAGTGTCGTAACTGTTCCTAGTGGAGAGTGAGGGAACGTGATTTACGGGACCTCGGTAATAGAGTGGTAAAATGAGTGAATAAGGGTAGGACCGATGGTGACTAGCGCGTCGTCATGGACTGTGTCCCGGGGAAAATTACCCTTGGTTTAATCATCACTCATCGGTCTCAGATCTTAATGGAGTGATCTCTGATGTGTATAATAATTGTGAGCCATTAAATCGTCTTGTGAATTGTAATGTAATTAATGATAATAACGCTAAGTTAAGAGAATGCGTGAAGTGAAATAAGTCGTTTTGCTCCGAGTGAACACGCTAGACCTCGCTGTTCCCGAGACGAGGAAAGTGAAGCTCCTTGAGTCACGACCTTTAAAGCGGGACAAACCAACGGATACCTCGTCCTGCTGGAATGAGAACCGTGTCGGTGTAGCAGACATTGAAATGAGATGGTGAATGGAAGAAATAAGGAATATCAATCACCCACAGTTAAGTAACCCTTCTAGTTATAACAGACTTATGCTGGCCAGTTGTGTTATGTTGTAATTAGATAGGTTATGAGTGATCCAGCTACATCAAGTGACCACCAGAGAACATCTGGTAAGTGGTGGGATTATGTACAAATGTTTTCCTTGATGGATGTATTCAGGTGTATCCAATCCCCCCCCCCCTTCATTCAGCTAAACTAATATAATCTATACAGTCCACAATTAATTAGTAGCACCGTACTTTTGGGTGTTATCCAATCCATACTGGTCTCGGATAGATATGGATAAGATTGTGAGGTCGAAGGGACCACTTGCCGCGACCAGTGGTGGTTAAGTTTTCTCACATGTCTACACGGGGACTACGGTAAACAATATGATTGTCTCCCAATGAGTTTACTGGTATGTATATAATGTTGAGGTACATACAGGTAAGCACCCTAGAAAATTTTCCATAGAAATTATAAACTAGGAAATGTTAGATAAACAGTCGACCCTCAACTAACGGCGGCATTAAGTAACAGCAATTTCATCTAACGGCGCTTTTTGCCATAGAAAAAATGCCTTAACCAACGGAGAAAAACTTAACCGACGACGTCTGTCTGGAACGTGTCGATGTGCCCAGAGACTCCAAGAGTCAGTGTGCCATTGTTTACAAGCTGCTGCGGTCGGTTTCCATGTGTGCCTCCCATATATTTTGGATTATTCCACTATTTCTAGTGCTTGTAACTGCTAAATAAGCCACCATGGGTCCCAAGAAAGCTTCTAGTGCCAAGCCTGTGTTAAAAAGGGTGAGAATTACGATGGAAATGACGAAGATCATTGAAAAATACGAGAGTGGAGTGCGTATGGCTGAGTTGGAAAGGCAATACAACAAATCACATTCAACCATCAGTACTATCCTGGTGAACAGACAGGCAATCAAGGAAGCTGTTGTTGCGAAAGGTTCAAGAATGTTTTCAAAACGGAGACTGGAAAATTTATTGATTTTCCGAAGCTATAGCGCCTAATAGGTGTTTAATGTGTCGATATGAGTCAAAAAAGTATTTGACAATAGGACAGAACCAAGAGTTCCCTTTGCGCATGCACGGATGTGCGAGGGTAGAGGTCGACTCGGGGCATGGGGGAGGCGGGAGTGTTTTGAATGGAGTGAGGAGGCTGGGAAAGCATGGAACTAGGAAATTGGCGTTCACGGCGGCCTAAGGATTAATATAGGCCTCATTTCATAATAGGAAGTGTCGTGACTGTTCCTGGTGGAGAGTGAGGGAACGTGATTTACGGGACCACCGTAATAAAGTGGTAAAATGAGTGAATAAGGGTAGGACCGGGTGACTGGCGCGTCACCATGGACTGTGTCCCGGGGAAAATTACCCTTGGTTTAATCACCACTCATCGGTCTCAGATCTTAATGGAGTGATCTCTAATGTGTATAATAATTATGAGACATTAAATCGTCTTGTGAATCGTAATGTAATTAATGATAATAACACTAAGTTAAGAGAATGCATGAAGTGAAATAAGTCGCCTTGCTCCGAGTGAACACGTTAGACCTCGTTGTTCCCGGGACGAGGAAAGTGAAGTTCATTGAGTCACGACTACTAAACCGGGACAAACCAACGGATACCTCATCCTGCTGGAATGAGAACCGTGTCGGTGTAGCAGGACATCGAAATGAGATGGTGAATGGAGGAAATAAGGAGTATCAATCACCCACAGTTAAGTAACCCTTCTAGTTATAGCAGACATACTGGCCAGTTAGGTATGTTGTAATTGGATAGGTTATGAGTGATCCAGCTACATCAAGTGACCACCAGAGAATATCTGGTAAGTGGAGAGATTATGTACAAGTGTTTTTCCTTGATGGATATATCCATGTGTAACCTACCCACCCCCCCTTCATTCAGTTACACTAATATAATCTATACAGTCCACAATTAATTAGTAGCACCGTACTTGTGGGTGCTATCCAATCCATACTGGTCTCGGATAGATATGGATAAGATTGTGAGGTCGAAGGGACCACCTGCAGTGACCAGAGGTGGTTAAGTTTTCTCACATGTCTACATGGGTGACTATGGTAAACAATATCGTTGTTGTCTCCCAAGGAGATTACTCGTATGCATGTAATGTCGAGGTACGTACAAGTAATCACTCCTATAAAATTTTCCACAGAGACCACAAATAGTTGAAGAGGTAGAGAGACTGTTATTGGTATGGATAAACGAAAAACAATTATCAGGTGATAGTGTTTCTCAGTCTATAATTTGTGAAAAGGCAAGGAAGTTGCACGATGATCTCATTAAGAAAATGCCTCAAAATAGTGCTGCTGATGATGAATTTAAGGCCAGCAAAGGCTGGTTTGAGAGATTTAAGATTCGTAGTTGCATACACAGTGTGATAAGGCATGGTGAGCAGTTCAGGCAAAAATGCAGCTGAGAAAAAAGTGAAGGACTTTAAGGAATACATAGAGACTGAAGACCTAAAACCTGAACAAGTGTTTATTTATGACGAAACAGACCTGTTTTGGAAGAAAATGCCAAACAAGACCTACATTACTCAGGAGGAAAAGGCACTCCCAGGACATAAGCCTATGAAAGACAGGCTGACATTAATGTTGAGTAGTAATGCTAGTGTTGATTGCAAAGTGAAGCCTTTAGTGGTGCATCACTCTGAAACTACCAGTGTTCAGGAAAAAAAATATCATCAAGGGTAGCTTGTGTGTGCTATGGAGATCAAACAGTAAGGCATGGGTCACTAGGGTATTTTTCTTGGACTGATTTTATGGTGTGTTTGGCCCCACTGTGACAAAATACCTCCAGGAAAAGACATTTCCACTAAAGTGCCTCCTGGTAATGGACAATGCTCCTGCTCATCCTCACGACTTGCAAGAGGAAATTGCAGGAGAGTTTGGCTTCGTTAAAGTGAAGTTTTTGCCTCGTAATACAACTACTCTCCTCCAGCCCATGGACCAGCAGGTCATTGCAAACTTCAAAAAACTCTACACAAAAGTAATGTTTCAAAAGTGCTTTGAAGTGACCTTAGACACTGAAATGACCCTAAGAGAGTTTTGGAAAGATCACTTCAATATCCTCAGTTGTGTAAACCTTATAGGTAAGGCTTGGGAAGGAGTGACTAAGAGGACCTTGAACTCTGTTTGGAGGAAACTGTGGCCACAATGTGTAGAACAAAGGAATGTTGAAGGATTTGGGGCTAACCCTCAGGAGGCTATGCCAGTAGTGGAAGCTATTGTGTCATTGGGGAAGTCCTTGGGGTTAGAGGTTTGTAACGAGGATGTGGAAGAGTTGGTGCAGAAAGACGAGGAAGAACTAACCACTGCAGACCTGCAAGAGCTTCAGTAGCAAGAGCAAGACATCACATCTCAGGAATGTTCTTCAGAGCAGGATGAAGAGAAACAGAGGAAGATGACTTCATCAAGGACTAGGGAAATGTGTTCAATGTTTACAAAGTTGCAAGCATTTATTGAAGAATTTTATCTTGTCCCCGAAGTTGGCAACATGTACAATGACACTCTTGTGTCCCATTTTAGGGAAATCCTATGGGCACGTGAGAAACAGAGCTCTCTGGAAAGCTGTTTTGTGTGACAGGGGTCCAGTGACTCTCAAGCTGGTCCTAGTGGCATTAAAAAACCAAGGAGGGAGGTAACCCCACCAAAGGACTTGGTACCTGAAGTCCTTCTGGTGGGGGATTCTCCTTCCAAGCAACAGACAATCCTGACTCTCCCCTGCTGCTGCTGGCACATCACTCATCAACAACTCCACAATAAAGGTAAGTGGCATTTAATTATTGTTTATTTTGCATGTCCCATTGTTTTCCATATAAGGAAATGTATATTTCATGAAAAAAAAAAATTCTTGCTTTGGGGTGTCAGGAACGGATTAATTCTATTTCCTTTATTTCTTATGGGGAAAATTAATTCAACCAACGGCAATTTCAACCAACGCCATCAAGCCCTCTGGAACGGATTGATACCGTTGGATGAGGGTCCACTGTACGTTGTGAAGAACAATTACATGTAAGGAATAACAGAGAAAATATTCAGTAAAGTCTAAAAAGTGTCCTACTTAATCACTGAAAACAGTCGTTTATAATGATAGAAAAGTACACTTATTGTAACAATATTTTATTTTAAATACATATTGACTGGTGGTGACATAGTTGAGAAGCTTATGTGATGTTATGAGAGGTTTATGTGATGTTATGAGAGGTTTATGTGATGTTATGACAGGTTTATGTGATGTTATGAGAGGTTTATGTGATGTTATGAGAGGTTTATGTGATGTTATGAGAGGTTTATGTGATGTTATGAGAGGTTTATGTGATGTTATGAGACCTGGAGTTTACCTGGAGAGAGTTCCGGGGGTCAACGCCCCCGCGGCCCGGTCTGTGACCAGGCCTCCTGGTGGATCAGAGCCTGATCAACCAGGCTGTTGCTGCTGGCTGCACGCAAACCAACGTACGAGCCACAGCCCGGCTGATCCAGAACTGACTTTAGGTGCTTGTCCAGTGCCAGCTTGAAGACTGCCAGGGGTCTGTTGGTAATCCCCTTTATGTGTGCTGGGAGGCAGTTGAACAGTCTCGGGCCCCTGACACTTATTGTATGGTCTCTTAACGTACTAGTGACACCCCTGCTTTTCATTGGGGGGATGGTGCATCGTCTGCCAAGTCTTTTGCTTTCGTAGTGAGTGATTTTCGTGTGCAAGTTCGGTACTAGTCCCTCTAGGATTTTCCAGGTGTATATAATCATGTATCTCTCCCTCCTGCGTTCCAGGGAATACAGGTTTAGGAACCTCAAGCGCTCCCAATAATTGAGGTGTTTTATCTCCGTTAAGCATGCCGTGAAAGTTCTCTGTACATTTTCTAGTTCGGCAATTTCACCTGCCTTGAAAGGTGCTGTTAGTGTGCAGCAATATTCCAGCCTAGATAGAACAAGTGACCTGAAGAGTGTCATCATGGGCTTGGCCTCCCTAGTTTTGAAGGTTCTCATTATCCATCCTGTCCATTTTTCTAGCAGATGCATTGATACAATGTTATGGTCCTTGAAGGTGAGATCCTCCGACATGATCACTTCCCAGGTCTTGACGTTGATGTTTCGCTCTATTTTGTGGCCAGAATTTGTTTTGTACTCTGATGAAGATTTAATTTCCTCATTTTTACCATATCTGAGTAATTGAAATTTCTCATCGTTGAACTTAATATTGTTTTCTGCACCCCACTGAAAGTTTTGGGGTTGATGTCCCCCTGGAGCTTTGCAGTGTCTGCAATGGAAGACACTGTCATGCAGATTGGGTGTTCATTGCAAAGGAAGACAGGTGCTGTGGCTGACATCCTTGTCTATGTCGGATATGAGGATGAGGAACAAGATGGGAGCGTTTTACTGTGCCTTTTTGGAACAGAGCCTTTTCACCGTAGCTCCCTCGGACTTTACTCTGTTGACGACTACTCTCTGTGTTCTGTTAGTGGGGAAAATTATAGATCCATCGACCGACTTTTCCTGTTTTTCCCTTTTTAGCACGCATTTTGTGCGCTATTACGCTTTGGTCACACTTGTCGAAGGCTTTTGCAAAGTCTGTATATATTACATCTGCATTCTTTTTGTCTTCTAGTGCATTTAGGACCTTGTCGTAGTGATCCAATAGTTGAGACAGACAGGAGGACCTGTTCTAAACCCATGTTGCCCTGGGTTGTGTAACTGATGGGTTTTGATGGGTGGTGATCTTGCTTCCCTTAGGACCCTTTAAAAGATTTTTATGATATGGGATGTTAGTGCTATTGGTCTGTAGTTTCTTTCCTGTTGCTTTACTGCCCCCTTTGTGGAGTGGGGCTATGTCTGTTGTTTTTAGTAAACTGTGGGGACCCCCGTGTCCATGCTCCCTCTCCATAGGATGGAAAGGCTGTGATGGGGGCTTCTTGCGTTCTTGATGAACAAAGAGTTCAGGGAGTCTGGCCCTGGGGCAGAGTGCATGGGCAAGTCATTTTCGCCTGTTCGAAGTCTTTTGGGCGTCAGGATAACATCGGATAGGTTGTGTTAATCAAATTTTGTGGCTTTTTCATAAAAAATTCATTTTTATTTTCGACTCTCAGTCGGGGTTAGCGGCTTGCTAAAAACTGGGGTCATTTTGGGGACTTGAGTAGCTCACTCATTTCCTTGCTGTCATCTGTGTAGGACCCATCTTGTTTAAGTAGAGGCCCAATACTGGACGTTGTTCTCGATTTTGATTTGGCATAGGAGAAAGAAATACTTTGGGTTTCTTTCGATTTCATTTATGGCTTTTAGTTCTTCCCACGATTCCTGATCCCTAAAGGATTCTTTTAGCTTAAGTTCGATGCTTGCTATTTCTCTGACCAGTGTCTCCCTACGCATTTGAGATATATTGACCTCTTTTAGCCGCTCTGTTATTCTTTTCCTTTCGCCTGTAAAGGGAAGCACCTGTCTCTTTCTGTTTTACATTACTCCTCCTTTTTCTTAGAGGAATAAGCCTTGTGCATACATTAGTGCCACCGAGTTAATCTGTTCTAGGCATAAGTTGGGGTCTGTGTTGCTTGGTATATCTTCCCAGCTTATATCGGTTAGGACTTGGTTTACTTGGTCCCCTTTATGTTTTTGTTATTGAAGTTGAATTTGGTGAATGCTCCCTGTGACTAATCTCATTATGTCGGTCTGGGGCTCCGCGCATACTGACTGAACCTCAATTATGTTGTGATCTGAGTATATTGTTTTTGATATGGTGACATTTCTTATCAGATCTTCATTGTTAGTGAAGACGAGGTCTAGTGTATTCTCCAGTCTAGTAGGCTCTATTATTTGCTGGTTTAAATTGAATTTTGTGCAGAGATTTAAAAGCTCGCGTGAGTGTGAGTTTTCATCAGAGCTGCCTCCTGGTGTTATTACTGCAAAAAATATTATTTGCTATATTCCTCCATTTTTGGTGCCTTAAGTTGAAATCCCCCAGGAGCAAGATGTTGGGTGCAGGAGTTGGAGGTTTATGTGATGTTATGAGAGGTTTATGTGATGTTATGACAGGTTTATGTGATGTTATGACAGGTTTATGTGATGTTATGACAGGTTTATGTGATGTTATGAAAGGTTTATGTGATGTTTTTGACAGGTTTATGTGATGTTATGACAGGTTTTGTGATGTTATGACAGGTTTTTTGTGATGTTATGACAGGGTTTTTGTGATGTTATGAGAGGTTTATGTGATGTTATGACTGGTTTATGTGATGTTATGACAGGTTTATGTGATGTTATGAGAGGTTTATGTGATGTTACACAGGTTTATGTGAGTTATGACAGGTTTATGTGATGTTATGAGAGGTTTATGTGATGTTATGACACGTTTATGTGATGTTATGACGGTTATGTGATGTTATGAGAGGTTTATGTGATGTTTTTGACAGGTTTATGTGATGTTATGACAGGTTTATGTGATGTTATGAGAGGTTTATGTGATTGTTATGAGAGGTTTATGTGATGTTATGAGGGTTTATGTGATGTTATAAGAGGTTTATGTGATTTATGAGAGGTTTATGTGATGTTTATGAGAGGTTTATGTGATGTTATGAGAGGTTTTTTGTGATGTTATGAGAGGTTTATGTGTGTTATGAGAGGTTTATGTGATGTTATGAGAGGTTTATGTGATGTTATGGGCAGGTTTATGTGATGTTATGAGAGGTTTATGTGAGTTATGACAGGTTTTTTGTGATGTTATGAGAGGTTTATGTGTGCTATGATATGTTTATGTGATGTTATGAGAGGTTTATGTGATGTTTTTGACAGGTTTATGGGATGTTAAAGAGAGGTTTATGTGAAGTTATGAGAGGTTTATGTGATGTTATGACAGGTTTATGTGATGTTATGACAGGTTGTATGTTTGGGTTTTTTTTATGAAGGTTTATGTGAGTTATGAAGGTTTATTTTGTGACGGTTTTTATTTTTGACAGGTTTATGTTATGTTATGACAGGTTTAGTGATGTTATGACAGGTTTATGTGATGTTTATGACAGGTTTATGTGATGTTATGACAGGTTTATGTGATGTTATGAGAGGTTTATGTGATGTTATGAGAGGTTTATGTGATGTTATGAGAGGTTTATGTGATGTTATGACAGGCTTATGTGATGTTATGAGAGGTTTATGTGAAGTTATGACAGGTTTATGTGATGTTATGAGAGGTTTATGTGATTTATGAGATGTTTGTGTGATGTTATGAAAAGGGTTTATGTGATGTTATGGGGGAAAGTGTTTATGTGAATTGTTTGAGAGGTTTTTGATGTTATGAGAGGTTTATGTGAGTTTGAAGGTTTATGTGATGTTATGAAGGTTTATGTGATGTTATGCAGGTTTATGTGATGTTATGAAGGTTTAGTGATGTTTGAAGGTTTTATGTGATGTTATGAAGGTTTATGTGATGTTATGACAGGTTTATGTGATGTTATGAGAGGTTTATGTGATGTTATGAAGGTTTATGTGATGTTATGAGAGGTTATGTGATGTCATGAGGGGTTTATGGGTGATGTTATGACAGGTTATGTGATGTCTTATTGAGAGGTTTAGGATGTTATTGAGTTTTTGTGATGTTTGAGAGGTTATATGAATGTTAGTAAGAAGGTTAAATGGTTAAGAAGGTTTATGTGATGTTATGAGAGGTTTAAAGGAGGTTTAAAGAGAGTGTTTATCGAAATTTTTTTATGAGAGGTTTATTTAAGGTTGAATGTTAGACAGGTTTGTGTGATGGGGTTGTGAGAGGTTTAAAGAGATGTTAAAGAGAGGTTAGAATGGGTTTTGACAGTTTTTTGTGATGTATGAGAGGTTTAAAGTGAGGTTAAAAGGAGAGGTTTATGTGATGTTATGAGAGGTTTAGTATGAGAGGTTTAGGAATGGTTAAGATAGGTTATGTGATGTTATGAGAGGTTTAAAGGAGTTTAATGGAGAGGGTTTTTTGTGATGTTCATGAGAGGTTAGTAATGAGAGGTTTTTGTGAATGGGTTTGAAGGATTATGTGATGTTATGAGAGGTTTAGTATTTATGAGAGGTTTAGAATGGGTTTTGACAGGTTTTTTGATGTTATGAGAGGTTGTAAAGGAGGTTAGAAGGGTTTTATGTGATGTTATGAGAGGTTTAATGGGGGATGGTTAAGAAGGTTATGTGATGTTATGAAAGGTTTATGGTGATGGGTTTTTGAAAATCTTATTGATGTTATGAGAGGTTTAAAGGAGTTGAATGGTTAGAAGTTTTTGTGATGTTTGGGAAGGGTTAGTTAAAGAGAGGTTTACTGGTTAGAGATTTTTGTGATGTATTTAGAGGTTTATGGAGGTTAAATGTTGACAGGAATTATGTGATGTATGAGAGGTTCTATGGAGGGTTTTGAGATGGTTACGCTATTGTTATGAGAGGTTTATGGGGGAATGTTATGAGAAATTATGTGATGTATTTAGAGGTTTATGGATTTTAGAAGGTTTTTGTGAAAAGTATGACAAGGGTTATAAAGGAGGTTATGAGAGGTTTTCCCTTATGTGATGTTCATGAGAGGTTTATGTTGAATGGGTTTTGAAAACTTGTATGTTGAGGTTGTTAATGGGGAGGTTTTTGTGGGTTAAGAAATTTTTGTGATGTTTTGAGAGGTTTTTTAGTTAAAGAGAGGTTAGGATGTTAGAAGGCTTTTTGTGATGTTATGAGAGGTTTAAGTTATGAGAGGTTTAATCTGGTTAAGAAATTATGTGATGTTATGAGGGTTTAAAGGAGGGTTAAAAGGGACAGGTTTTTGTGATGTATGAGAGGTTGTTTAAAGGAGGGTTTTGAAGGTTTTTACGATTTATGGATTTTGGAGGTTAGTTAAAGAGGGTTATGTGGTTTAAAGACAGGTTTTTGTGGTTAAACTCAGGAATTTATGGAGGTTTATGGATGTTTATGGGGGAGGTTTTGGTTGCCCCGGGGCGTTGAGACAGGCCCCGGTTAGACCGAAACTTTGTGTGTCTGAGCAAAAGTAGAGAGCCGGTTCCGGAATGAGTGGGTTTCAGTGAATTTAAAGGTAGCTGGTTGGAAACCCCTTTTGTGTGCTGGGAGGCTTATAATATTCATAATTGAGAGGTTTTTTTTGATTAACTGGGTTAAGACAAAACTTATTTTGATGTTGGGGCCAGGAAAAAAAAGAAAAAAATTAGAAATTTGGGTTAACATGAAAATTAAATTTAATAATTAATAATAATTAAAATAATTATAATATTAAATTTAAAAAAAATTAAATTATTATAATTTAATAATTAATGGTTAAAAAATAAAAATTTAAAAAACAAAATTAAAATAATTTAATATTTAATAAAATTTAATTTAAATTTAAAAATAAAAAATTTATTTAAAACCCAATAAAAATATAAATAATTTTTAATTTAATACACATTAAAATTAATTTTTTAATCCCCTTAAAAATTTTAATAATATTAATAAAATTTACATATTACTAATTTAACATAATTTTATAATAACCGACCCCAAAAATAAAAATTATAAATTTTTTTTAAAAAAAAAAAAAAAAAAATAATAAGGAAATTAATTTATATTAAAAATAATAATTTAAAAATATAATAAAATAATAAAAATAATAATAATAATAATAATAATAATAATAATAATAATAATAAAAATAATAAAATAATTTAAAATTTAATAAATTTAAAAATTATTCAATAACATACCCAAATTTTATATTAAAATAAAATATAATTAAACTAACTAATTAAAAATACAATTTTATAAATTAAAATCATAATTTTATTTAATAATATACAAATAATTAATTATAAATTTTATTAAACATTAATTATATAATTCCAAATAGAATAATTAGATCTTTCCTAATTAAAATATTAAAAAATTTTTAAACATAAATTAAATAAAGAATTTTAAATAATAATAATATAATAATAATAAAATAATAATAAAATAATAATATAATAATAATAATAATGTAAAATAATAATAAATTAATAAAAAATAAAATGTTTTAATGTTTTTTAAAAAAAAAATAATGGGCTAGTAAAGAATAAAAATTAAAATAATGGGGAAATAAAAAAAGTTATTTAAAAAAAAATTAATAAAAATTTATTAAAATAAAAATTTTTAGTATGAGTAAAAATTTTTATTAAAAATTTTTATTTTTAAAAATTTTTTTTTTTTTATTTTTTTGAAATTAAAAAAATTTTAAATTTTTTTCCCTTTAAAAAACCCTTCAACAAAAAGTGGGACTGCCCTTTTAAAGGGTTTTTTAAATTTTTTAAAATTTTTATTAAATAAAAAAAATTTTTTTTAAATAAAATTTTAATAGGGGAAAAAAAAATGAAAAAAACGAATGTTTCTTTTGGTTTAAAAAACCCCGGTTGGGGTTAAGAATTTAAAAGGGATTTATACATTTTGGGGAGGGGATTTTTTAAAAAAACCCAAATAATATTTTTTAAGTTTTTTCTTTATTTTTCTTTCCCTTTTTGATTTTTTTCAAAAATTTTTTAAGGCCATGACTGAAGTGGGCGGAGCTTATACAAGTTAACCATGACATGAGAGGGGGCGGAGTTTACATGTTCTAAGTTCAGGGGCATGAGAGTGGGGGGAGCTTATAATAGTCTTAAGTTATGACATGAGAGTGGGCGGGCTATACATATGTCAAAGCTGACATGAGAGTGGGGGGAGCTTAACATGTTCTAAGTTATGAATGAGAGTGGGGGGGCTTATACATAGTGTCAAAGCCATGACTGAGAGTGGGCGGGTTATCATATCTAACATGACTGAGAGTGGGCGGAGCTTATCATAGTCTCTAAGCATGACATGAAGTGGGCGGGCTTAACATAGTTCAACATGAAGAGGTGGGGGGAAGCTTATCATATCTCTAAGCATGACATGAAGTGGGCGGCTTATACAATCTCAAAGCATGCATGAGAGTGGGCGGAGTTATACATGTTCTAAGCATGACAGAAGGTGGGGGGAGCTTATACATAGCCCTTTAGTTCATGACATGAGAGTGGGCGGAGCTTAACATAGTTCTAAGTTCATGCCATGGAGTGGGGGGCTTATACATATTTAAAGGCCATGACATGAGAGTGGGGGGGCTTATATAGTCTGGGCCATGAATGAGAGTGGGCGGAGCTTTTTCATAGTTTAAGCATACAGAGAGTGGGCGGAGCTTATCATAGTCTCTAAGTTCATGACATGGAGTGGGGGGAGCTTATACATAGTGTCAAGGCCCATGACATGGAGTGGGGGAGCTTATTATTCTTAAGCATGACATGAGAGGGGCGGAGCTTTTACATAGTCCAATTTCATGACATGAGAGGGGGGGAGCTAATACATAGTTCTAAGCATGACATGGAGTGGGCGGAGTTTAAACTATTCTAAGAAAGACATGAGAGTGGGGGAGCTTATACATAGTTCTAAGGCCAGACATGAGAGGGGGCGGAGCTTTTCATAGTTTTAAAAGGGCCATGACATGAATGGGCGAGTTTATCATAGTCTCTAACCCCATGACTGAGAGGGGCGGAGTTATACTTTTCCTAAGCATGACGGGAAGGGGGGAGTTTTACTAGTCTCTAAGTTATGCATAGATGGGGGAGCTTATAATAGTGTAAAAGGCCATGAATGAAGTGGGGGGCTTATCATAGTCTTAAGCATGCATGAAGTGGGGGGCTTATACTAGTTTAAGGCCATGACATGAGGTGGGCGGGCTATTCAAGTTTAAAAGGGCCTGAAGAGAGGGGGGCGGAGCTTATAATATTTTAAAAGGCCTGACATGAGGTGGGGGAGCTTATACATTCTCTAAGGGCCATGACATAGAGGGGGCGGAGCTATACAAAATTCTAAGGCGACATGAGAGTGGGCGATTATACAAATCTCAAAGGGCATGACATGAGGTGGGCGGAGCTTATACATAGTGTCAAAGGCCAGACTGAGAGGGGGCGGAGCTTTAAAATAGTCTAACCATGAATGAGAGTGGGGGGAAAGCTTATAATAGTTCTAAGTTCTGCCCATGAGAGTGGCGAGCTTATCATGGGTCAAAAGGCCATGAAGAAGTGGCGGAGCTTTCATATTCTCTAATTTCATGCATGAGAGTGGGCGGAGTTTTTCTATCTATAAGGCCATACATGAGAGGGGGGGAGCTTATACATATCCTAAGTTCATGACATGAGAGTGGGCGGAGCTTATATTAGTGTCTAAGCATGACAGGAGTGGGCGGAGTTTTCATAGTTTTAAAAGGCCATGACATGAGGTGGGGGGAGCTTATACATAGCTCTAATTCTGACATGAGATTTGGCGGAGTTTATAATAGTTCTAAGGCCAGGGGAATAGAGTGGGCAAGCTTACATATTTTAAAAGGGCCCAGACATGGAGTGGGCGGAGTTATACATATCTCAAAAGTCCATAACATGAGAGTGGGCAGATTTAAAATACATGTCTCAAAGGGCCCAAAACATAAGTGGGCAGAGTTTATACATAATCTCAAGGGCCATACATGAGAGGGACAGAGTTTATACATGTTCAAAGGGCCCATGAATGAGATGAGGGGGCTTTATACTAGTCTCAAGGGCCCATGACATAGAGTTTACCTGAGTTTACCTGGAAAGATTTCCGGGGTCAAAACGCCCCTGGTCCCAGTCTGTGCCCAGGCCTCCGGGTGGATAGACCCTGAAAAACCAAGTTTATGCTGACTTCACAAACCCAAAAGTAGGGCCCAACACCCCGGCTGGTCAGGCCCGACTTTTGTGCTTGCCAGTGCCAGCTTGAAGACTCCGGGGGTTTTTGGGTAATCCCCCTTATGTGGGGGAGGCAGTTGAACAGTCAGGGGCCCCCTGACTTTACTGGTAGCCCTTTTAATTTGGAGTGACACCCCCTTTTTTCATAGGGGGGATTTTTGCTCTTGCCGAGTTTTTGTTTTTCGAAGTGAGTTTTTTTTCGTGTGAAAGTTTGGTCTAGTCCCTCTAGGATTTTACAGGTGTAAATAATCATTATTCCCTCCCTGATTCCGGGGGTAAGGTTCGGGAACTTCAGGGGCTCGCGTAATTGAGGTTTTTTAAATCTCAATAGGGTTGCTGTGAAGGTTCTCTGTACTTTTTTCTGGTCAGCAATTTCCCCTGCCTTTTTTGTTTGTGTGCAGAAATATTTCAGCCTAGGTAGAACAAGCGACCTGAAGATTGCATCATGGGCTTGGCATCCTAGTTTTAAAGGTTTCTTATCCATCCTTCATTTTTTAGCACTGCGTTTGATACAATGTTATGGCCCCTTAAAATGTGAGTTCAAACTAATCACTCCGGTCTTTGACGTTATTTTTTTCGCTCTATTTTATGGCGGGGAATTTTTGTTGTAACTCTGATAATTTTTTAATTTCCTCTTTTAGAAATTAAAAATTTCCTCATCATTGAACTTCATATCGTTTTCTGCAGCCCATCCAAATTTGCTCTTAAGTGCCTGCACACTGTAGCCAAAGCATAAGTCTTATCATCTTATGAGCAAGAGATTGTAATAACTCACTACAGTGGATACATTACAAATCTTTTCATGGAACATTGCTTCCATCAGGAAGCGGTTGCCTGACTTACATCATATTAGTGCAACCAAGAATATTGATGTCATCTGTTTGCAGGAATGTAGACTGAAAGATGGAGCACCTCCACCAAAGTTGCCTGGATATGCAGCTTATAACCTAAGGTCAACCAACTGTTGTGTGATGTATGTCAGAAAGAACTTGCCACATTCACTCCTTTCCTTGCAGAGTCGAGTTAACATGCAGTATCATGGTGTCAAAGCATATGCAGGCGATTTTTCCATAAACATTTTTAATCTCTATGCCCCAGCGAACCAGCTTCGCATCAATAGTGAACCTACCATCATTCTTGGAGATTTTAATACCAGACATAAGAATATTGGTGGGTCTATAACAAACACCAAGGGAACTAAATTAGTGAAATTGCTAAATGAGCATGATAATGTTCGAATTTTGGGCACTACTGAGCCTACTCATATATCTGTGCTTTGGATATGAACTAGACATATAATCTAGTGATACCAGTGAATAGCAGAATACAGTGTTGTAGTAGCAACTAACCAGTATTATAATGGTACTTAGTGGAGTGGAGTGACTTTCATTAGTTTCTTTTTCTTGAAATACCAGACGTTACTGTGAATTTCATATAACCTGTAGTTACCAGCGGTCGCAATATACACAACGAGAAGCAATTATTACTACAGAAAAAGCGCCCTTCCTCCAAAATTTGCACCAGTCAACTATAGTGATAATATAGCATTTATTGTGGTGGAGACGGAAAAAAAAAAAAAAAAGTAGAGAAGCTAGATACAGCGATTGATAAAAAAGGGGTGGAGGCTCGACCGTTCGTCATTGTAGGAGTGCCAGCAGTCACCGGCTCTTCAAAAACGCAAGTTATACTTTTGTATCAATCAAATCACATATTACTAGGGTAGATAATTTCCAGTAGATCCTTCATGTGTTAGCTCAAATCACCGACCAGTATGGTTTAAATAAGTGACCCACTGATCAGATCAGATAGACTGGTCCGAACCCTTGACTGGTCCGAACCCTTGACTGGTCCGAACCCTTGACTGGTCCGAACCCTTGACTGGTCCGAACCTTGGACTGGTTTCAAACGGTTTCGTTGTGCACCACCTAGCAGGTTATTAATAGAATTTCAAGAGGTTGCTAGTAGAATTGCAGTAAATCAACCATTCAAATCATTATGAAGCTGTGTGTAGTCTGTGGTCAGTCAAACAAACGGGCTTCCACATGCATAAATTGTCATTTCTGTGGAAATTGGTGTCCCCGCCCCTTGTGCAGATATCCAAGAAAATAGCTACAAGCAGTATTAAAACAGGGAAGTGTTTTTGGGTATGCCCAAATGAGATAAATCTGTGGACTAAAATCACAAGGGTATTAAAAGAGGTCAACATCAAAGCTGCTTTCATAGAAAACCTGGAAGCTTTCTACAACAGATGGGGAAAATAAAAAGTCCGGGCTGAATGGTACTGCCCTTGATACTGGCCATGTAGTCAGAAACTGTAAGGCTGGAGATGATGTCCTGGTAGTCAGTAAATGGGGTGGCTGATAGTGCTGTCCTGGGAGACAGTAATGGGGAAGCTGGAGGTGCTTGTCCTGGGAGACAGTAATGGTGAAGCTGGAGGTGCTGTCCTGGGAGACAGTAATGGTGAAGTTGGAGATGCTGTCCTGGGAGACAGTAATGGGGAAGCTGGAGATGCTGTCCTGGGAGACAGTAATGGTGAAGCTGGAGATTTTGTCCAGGTAGTAGGGAATTATACGCAGGAAGGAATACATATAAATGACCCCATAGGGGACAGGAGCCATAGTAGGGAAACAAGTGTAGTCAAAGATAAGATAAAACCAATATTGCAAACTAGAAATACCGCAGGAAATAGCAAACAAGAGGACTCCACTAGCAATAGTGAGGATATATTACCAAAAACAAATGGTGGGAGCTCCATTGTTGGTGCTAGGGAGGATAGAAGTAAGACAGGGAAACATGCACCAACAGGGAATACAGTCACAGAAACCCAAGGCAAACGGAAACCAAGCCTGTGCACATACTATGCACTCGGTATCTGCTGGCATGGAAATCTGGAAAAACAGATGGGACGTGCAACTATGACCACCCTAGGAAATGCCATGCCCATATGACAACAGGAAAATGCAAACTCCCTTCCTGTAAGCATTTTCACCCTGAACTGTGTACCTCTTCAGTACAGGAAAGACTGTGCTATAACTTAAATTGCCAGGCATACCATCTAAAGGGGACAAAAAGATACAAAACATCCAGGCCATGGGAAAACCTGGGTAGCCACAGCCACTCAAGAGGGAGAGGTTTTTTAGTGCCAGGAAGGAAAAAAAACTGGCAGGAAATGGCAGAAATCGTACACCAAATCCAGTCATTCCTGGAGTGGAACCACAGTCGATGGCCTCCACTCCAAACCAACAGATACAGATACTAATGCCGGAAAAAAAATCCCCCCCCAGTACCAACAATACCACCAGTCCGATAACATTCTTCTTTGCAAATATACAGGGTCTAAAGCCAGCAACAAACAACAAAATACCTTTCATCCGTGGACTGCTTGCAGAGGCAAAGGCAATGTTCGCGGCTTTCACTGAGACCCACATAAAGGATCACTTGGACAACGAAATATGGATCCCAGGTTACAACCTATACAGATGTGACAGAGTGAACAGGCAAAAGGGGGGGGTTGGCCTGTACATTGCAGAGTCACATTGTTTGCACAGAACTGCTAAATGCCTCAAATATGTAGTGGAAGTTTTAGCAGTAAAGGTCGAGAACCTAAACCTAGTCATTGTTGATAGTCTACAAGCCTCCGGATGCAACATCCCAGCAATTCCAGGAACAGCTGTTAAAAATTGACCACTGTCCTGGAAAACCTTCCAGCCCTGCACCCAACATCTTGCTCCTGGGGGATTTCAACTTAAGCACCTAAAATGGAGGAATATGCAAATAATATTGTTGCAGAAATAACACCAGAGCAGCTCTGATGAAAACTCACACTCACGCGAGCTTTTAAATCTCTGCACAAAATTCAATTTTAAACCAGCAAATAATAGACCTACTAGACTGGAGAATACACTAGACCTCATCTTCACTAACAATGATGATCTGATAAGAAATATCACCATATCAAAAACAATATACTCAGATCACAACATAATTGAGGTTCAGTCATGTATGCGCGGAGCCCCAGTCCGACATAATGAGATTAGTCACGAGGGAGCATTCACCAAATTCAACTTCAATAACAAAAACATAAAGTGGGACCAAGTAAACCAGTCCTAACCGATATAAGCTGGGAAGATATACTAAGCAACACAGACCCCAACTTATGCCTAGAACAGATTAACTCGGTGGCACTCGATGTATGCACAAGGCTTATTCCTCTAAGAAAAAGGAGGAGTAGATGTAAAACAGAAAGAGACAGAGCGCTCCCTTTACAGGCGACGGAAAAGAATAACAGAGCGGCTAAAAGAGGTCAATATATCTAAAATGCGTAGGGAGACACTGGTCAGAGAAATAGCAAGCATCGAACTTAAGCTAAAAGAATCCTTTAGGAGTCAGGAATTCGGGGGAAGAACTAAAAGCCATAAATGAAATCAAAAAGAAACCCAAAGTATTTCTTCTCCTATGCCAAATCAAAATCGAGAACAACGTCCAGTATTGGGCCCCTACTTAAACAAGATGGGTCCTACACAGATGACCAGAAAGGGAAAATGAGTGAGCTACTCAAGTCCCAATATGACTCAGTTTTTAGCAAGCCGCTAACCAGACTGAGAGTCGAAGATCAAAATGAATTTTTTATGAGAGAGCCAAAAAAATTTGATTAACACAAGCCTATCCGATGTTATCCTGACGCCAAATTTGACTTCGAACAGGCGATAAACGACATGCCCATGCACTCTGCCCCAGGGCCAGACTCATGGAACTCTGTGTTCATCAAGAACTGCAAGAAGCCCCTATCACGAGCCTTTTCCATCCTATGGAGAGGGAGCATGGACAGGGGGGGCGTCCCACGGGTTACAAAAAAACAACAGACATAGCCCCACTCCACAAAGGGGCAGAAAAGCAACACCCAAAGAACTACAGACCAATAGCACTAACATCCCATATCATAAAAATCTTTGAAAGGGTCCTAAGAAGCAAGATCACCACGCATCTAGAAACCCATCAGTTACAAAACCCCAGGGCAACATGGGTTTAGAACAGGTCGCTCCTGTCTGTCTCAACTATTGGACCACTACGACAAGGTCCTAAATGCACTAGAAGACAAAAAGAATGCAGATGTAATATATACAGACTTTGCAAAAGCCTTCGACAAGTGTGACCATGGCGTAATAGCGCACAAAATGCGTGCTAAAGGAATAACAGGAAAAGTCGGTCGATGGATCTATAATTTCCTCACTAACAGAACACAGAGAGTAGTCGTCAACAGAGTAAAGTCCGAGGCAGCTAACGGTGAAAAGCTCTGTTCCACAAGGCACAGTACTCGCTCCCATCTTGTTCCTCATCCTTATATCCGACATAGACAAGGATGTCAGCCACAGCACCGTGTCTTCCTTTGCAGATGACACCCGAATCTGCATGACAGTGTCTTCCATTGCAGACACTGCAAAGCTCCAGGCAGACATCAACCAAATCTTTCAGTGGGCTGCAGAAAACAATATGAAGTTCAACGATGAGAAATTTCAATTACTCAGATATGGTAAACATGAGAAGTTAAATCTTCATCAGAGTACAAAACAAATTCTGGCCACAAAATAGAGCGAAACACCAACGTCAAAGACCTGGGAGTGATCATGTCGGAGGATCTCACCTTCAAGGACCATAACATTGTATCAATCGCATCTGCTAGAAAAATGACAGATGGATAATGAGAACCTTCAAAACTAGGGAGGCCAAGCCCATGATGACACTCTTCAGGTCACTTGTTCTATCTAGGCTGGAATATTGCTGCACACAAAACAGCACCTTTCAAGGCAGGTGAAATTGCCGACCTAGAAAATTTTACAGAGAACTTTCACGGCGCGCATAACGGAGATAAAACACCTCAATTATTGGGAGCGCTTGAGGTTCCTAAACCTGTATTCCCTGGAACACAGGAGGGAGAGATACATGATTATATACACCTGGAAAATCCTAGAGGGACTAGTACCGAATTGCACACGAAAATCACTCATTACGAAAGCAAAAGACTTGGCAGACGATGCACCATCCCCCCAATGAAAAGCAGGGGGGTCACTAGCACGTTAAGAGACCATACAATAAGTGTCAGGGGCCCGAGACTGTTCAACTGCCTCCCAGCACACATAAGGGGGATTACCAACAGACCCCTGGCAGTCTTCAAGCTGGCACTGGACAAGCACCTAAAGTCAGTTCCGGATCAGCCGGGCTGTGGCTCGTATGTTGGTTTGCGTGCAGCCAGCAGCAACAGCCTGGTTGATCAGGCTCTGATCCACCAGGAGGCCTGGTCTCAGACCGGGCCGCGGGGGCGTTGACCCCCGGAACTCTCTCCAGGTAAACTCCAGGTAAACTCCAGACAAAATGAATATTGGTGGTAGCTTACTCTGTTGGATAATAGGATACCTGTCAAATAGAGTATCCTCTGTCCTTTATCAAGGCTTTAGAAGTGAGTCTAAAGAAATGTCTTTAGGTACACCGCAGGGAGGAGTTCCTTGTCCCATGCTATTTAATATTCTGATTAATTCTCTCCTAAATGCTCTACCTGCCTCACCTAAACATATAGCTATAAGCTATGCTGATGATATCATGATCCATACAACAGGGCATAAGAAGATGAATACCATTCTTAATGAAGTTCAAGCAATTTGTAATCGACTAGGCCTCATAATATCTTCCTCTAAAACAAAGATATTAACAAGCGAACGACATCCCCCACCCATCTATTTGCAGGGTGAAATCATTAGCTACGTTAAAACTTACAGATATCTTGGTGTAGATGTACCCTTTAACAAATCCACTATACCACAACTAAACAAGAAATGTAAAGCTAGGCTAAATGCTCTCAAAGCTGTTGCTGGCTGCAACCCCAACTATGATGCTAATGTGAGAATCGTGAGAATGATGTACATATCCTATGTTAGGTCCTTAAATGATTATGTTGCTCCCATGTTGATATTAGCAAGGAAAAGTTCTCTCCAAACATTGGAGTTAATGCAGAATGAAGCTCTCAGAATTATTCTTGGCTGTCCCAGATCTACAAAGGTTCTTAATATGAGGAAGGAGCCTGGTATTTCTAGTATCAGTGATAGATTGTTGAGTTTAAAACACTGAAACCGGGTTATCAGAATGTTGAGAAATAAACCCAGACTCTGTCACAAGGGAATCTTACCAAGTGTCTAGGGGGAAATACACACAGATCTAAATGGATTGTGAAAACGCGCAATTGCATTAAGTTTTATAACCTGCATGAACTGTATCACTGTAGGCAACAAGAGCATTTCACCCCTCCATGGAAGATGTGTTCATTTAATATCACTACCTACAAGTCCCTCCCAAGAAGCTCATTGCTAGTAATCCCTTCCTTAAATCACTTGTTAAAGCAACTGCTCAAGAAGAAATTTCTCGCTTAGCTGGTAGTAATAAGTTGTCACAAGTTATATACACTGATGGATCTAAACAGGAGTCCTCTGGAAGGCTGCATCTGCTCTTTTTGCCACCTCCCTAGTTAAGAACGATAATAAATTTGTTGAGTTAGGCATAAGAATTAACAACTGGACGTCTACTGCAAACTGAATTGTTTGCAATCCTAATGGCGCTAAAGCTAACCTATGACACCGAGCTTGACTCTATCATCTTAACTGATTCTATGTCATCATTGAAGGCTCTTGACTCATATAATGACTCCAACAACATGCTCATTGGGGAAGCCAGGTATAGATACTCAAAAATCAGGGACAAAGGAATTAATGTACAGTTGCTATGGATTCCATCACACATTGGATTACTCCTTCATGATAAAGTTGATAAGTTACCCAAAGAAGAGTACCCAAAGGAGAAGTAGAATATAACTTTGGTATAAGTGTGTCTAGCATTAGGAATAATATTAGGAGAGAAGTAAATAATGAAAATGATTGTTATAGGAATGCATTTAGAAGCCTGAGTAGATCTATAACCCACTATGATAACATGAGCGTAGTTAAGTATGTTTATGGAGCAATGTGCAATGTGAACAGACTGACTGATGTTGTAGTGGCCAGGCCTAGGCTTGGTTACAAGTACTGACTGATGTTGTAGCAGCCAGGCCTAGGCTTGGTTACAAGTACTTCCTGGCAGTTTGGGAGCCCACACAGATGATGATCAAACTAAATGTAAATTATGTGATCAGGCATATGGTCACTCTCCTGAACACTATGTGCTTAATTGTCCACTTATTGAGGAATACAGAGACAGACAGTATAATAACCTATGTGACATGTCAAGATATCTTATTAATGAAAATAAAATACCAATATATAAAGCAAATTTCCTAAATTTGCTTGTAACAGATAAGTGAACTATAGATACGTAGATATAAATCCATATGTATTCCTGTTAACTCTTTGAGGCATAGTTCCTGGGCCTTTTGTGTATACATATGCTCTTGCGCTACCGTCCACAGGATGGATATGGGGTGCACAATAAACTAGCCACTTTGGTGGCAAAATCTAAAATCTAAAAATCATTCAAAGATTTGGTTGATGTCCGCCTGGAGCCTTGCAGTGTCTGCAATGGAAAACACTGTCATGCAGATTCGGGTGTCATCTGCAGTCAGATATGAGGATGAGAAACAAGATGGGAGAGAGTACTGTGCCTTACGGTACAGAGCTTTTCACCGTAGCCGCCTCAGACTTTACTCTGATAACTACTACTCTTTGTGTTCTGTTTGTGAGAAAATTATATATCCATCTACCAACTTTTCCTGTTATTCATTTAGCACGCATTTTGTCCGCTATTATGCTATGGTCACACTTGTCGAAGGCTTTTGTGAAGAGGGAGCTTATACATAGTAAGTGAGTGAGTGAGCGGAGCTTATACATAATGTCTGAGGCCTTGACATGAGAGTGAGTGGAGCTTATACATAATCTGTAAGGCCACAACATGAGAGTGAGTGGAGCTTATACATAATCTGTAAGGCCACAACATAGAGTGGGGTGGGGCTTATACATAATCTCTAAGGCCACAACATGAGAGTGAGTGGAGCTTATACATAATCTCTAAGGCCACAACATGAGAGTGAGTGGAGCTTATACATAATCTCTAAGGCCACAACATGAGAGTGAGTGGAGCTTATACATAATCTCTAAGGCCACAACATGAGAGGATGGACTTATCTAATCCTAAGGCACAACATGAGAGTAGTGAGCTATACTAATCTCTAAGGGCCACAACATGAGAGTGAGTGGAGCTTAACATAATCTCTAAGGCCATGACATGAGAGTGAGTGGAGCTTTTTACATAATCTCTAAGGCCACAACATGAGAGTGATGGAGCTTATACATAATCTCTAAGGGCCCCAACAATGAGAGTGAGTGGAACTTATACATAATCTCTAAGGCCACAACATGAGAGTGAGTGGAGCTTATACATAATCTCTAAGGCCATGACATGAGAGTGAGTGGAGCTTATACATAATCTCTAAGGCCAGAACATGAGAGTGAGTAGAGCTAATACATAGTCTCTAAGGCCATGACATGAGAGTTTACCTGGAGAGAGTTCCGGGTGTCAACGCCCTCACGGCCCGGTCTGTGACCAGGCCTCCTGGTGGATCAGAGCCTGATCAACCAGGTTGTTACTGCTGGCTGCACGCAAACCAACGTACGAGCCACAGCCCAGCTGGTCAGGTACCGACTTTAGGCACTTATCCAGAGCCAGCTTGAAGACTGCCAGGGACTGACACTTATTGTATGGTCTCTTAACGTGCTAGTGACACCCCTGCTTTTCATTGGGGGGATGTTGCATCATCTGCCAAGTCTTTTGCTTCCGTAGTGAGTGATTTTTTGTGTGCAAGTTTTGGTACTAGTCCCTCTAGGATTTTCCAGGTGCATATAAACATGTATCTCTCCCGCCTGTGTTCCAGGGAATACAGGTTCAGGAACCTCAAGTGCTCCCAGTAATTGAGGTGTGTAATCTCCGTTATGCGCACTGTGAAGGTTCTCTGTACATTTTCTAGGTCGGCAATTTCACCTGCCTTGAAAGGTGCTGTTATTGTGCAGCAATATTCCAGCCTAGATAGAACAAGTGGCCTGAAGAGTGTCATCATGGGCTTAGCATCCCTAGTTTTGAAGGTTCTCATTATCCATCCTGTCATTTTTCTAGCAGCTGCGTTTGATGCAACGTAATGGTCCTTGAAGGTGAGATCCTACGACATGATCACTCCCAGGTCTTTGATGTTGGTGTTTCGCTCTATTTTGTGGCCAGAATTTCTTTTGTACTCTAATGAAGATTTAATTTCCTCGTGTTTACCATATCTGAGTAATTGAAATTTCTCATTGTTGAACTTCATATTGTTTTCTGCAGCCCACTGAAAGATTTGGGTGATGTCTGCCTGGAGCCTTGCAGTGTCTGCAATGGAAGACACTGCATGCAATTCGGGGTCATCTGCAAAGGAAGACACGTGCTGTGGCTGACATCCTTGTCTATGTCAAATATGAGGATGAGAAACAAGATGGGAGCGAGTACTGTGTCTTGTGGAACGGAGCTTTTCACCGTAGTCGCCTCAGACTTTAATCTGTTGACTACTACTCTCTGTGTTCTGTTAGTGAGTAAGTTATAGATCCATCTACCAACTTTTTTCCCGTTATTTTCCCTTTTGCACGCACTTTGTTCGCTATTTTCCAATGGTCACACTTTTCGAAGGCTTTTGCAAAGTCTGTATATATTACATCTGCATTCTTTTTTTCTTCTAGTGCATCTAGGGCCTTGTCGTATGATCCAATAGTGAGACAGACAGGAGCGACCTGTTCGAAACCCATGTTGCCCTGGGTTCTGTAATTTATGGGTTTCTAGATGGGGGCGATCTTGCTTCTTAGGACCCTTTCAAAGATTTTTATGATATGGGATGTTTATGCAAACGGTCTGTAGTTCTTTGCTATTGCTTTACTGCCCCATTTGTGGAGTGGGGCTATGTCTTTTTTTTTTGTAACTGGGGGACGACCCCCGTGTCCATGCTCCCTCTCCATGGGATTGTAAAAGCCGTGATAGGGGCTTCTTGCAGTTTTTGATGAACACGGAGTTCCATGAGTCTGGCCCTCGGGCAGAGTGCATGGGAAATGTCATTTATCGCCTGTTCGAAGTCATTTGGCGTCAGGATAACATCAGATAGGCTGTTTTAAACCCAAAATTCTGTGGCTCTCTAAATAAAAAATTCATTTTGATCTTCGTCTCTCAGTCTGGTTAGGGGCTTGCTAAAAACTGGTCATTTTGGGGGACTTGAGTAGCTCACTCATTTCCTTGCTGTCATCTGTGTAGGACCCATCTTGTTTAAGTAGGGGCCCAATACTGGACGTTGTTCTCGACTTTGATTTGGCATAGGAGAAGAAAAAACTTGGGTTTCTTTCGATTTCATTTATGGCTTTTAGTTCTTCCGCAATTCCTGACTCCTATAAGATTCCTTTAGCTTAAGTTTGATCCCTGCTATTCTCTGACCAGTGACTCCTGCGCATTTCAGATATATTGGCCTCTTTTAGCCGCTTGTTATTCTTTTCCGTCGCCTGTAAAGGGGCCTGTCTCTTTCTATTTTACATCTACTCCTCCTTTTTCTTAGGGGGAATAAGCCTTGTGCATACATCGAGTGCCACCGAGTTAATCTGTTCTAGGCATAAGTTGGGGTCTATGTTGCTTAGTCTATCTTCCCAGCTTATATGGGTTAGGACTTGGTTTACTTGGTCCACTTTATGTTTTTGTTTTTTAAAGTTGAAATTTAGTGAATGCTCCCTCGTGACTAATCTCATTATGTCGGTCTGGGCTCCGCACATACATGTCTGAACCTCAATTATGTTGTGATCTGAGAAATATTGTTTTTGATATTGTGACATTTCGTATCAGATCATCATTGTTAGTGAAGATTAATTCTAGTGTATTCTAAAGTCTAGTAGGCTGTATATTTGCTGGTTTAAATTAAATTTAGTGCAGAGATTTAAAAGCTCGTGTGTGTGTGAGTTCTCGTCAGAGCTGCCTCCTGGTGTTATTACTGCAACAATATTATTTGCTATATTCCTCTATTTTAGGTGCCTTAAGTTGAAATCCCCCAGGAGCAAGATGTTGGGGGCAGGAGCTGGCAGATTTTCCAGACAGTGGCCAATTTTTAGCAGCTGTTCCTGGAATTGCTGTGAAGTTGCTTGTAGACTACCACAAAGACTAGGTTTTGGTTCTCGATCTTTACTGCTAAAACTTCCACTACATCATTTGAGGCATTAAGCAGTTCTGTGCAAACAAGTGACTATGCGAGGGTACTTTCCAAACCCCCCCCCCTCCCCTTTTGCCTGTTCACTCCGTCGCATCTGTATAGATTGTAACCTGGGATCCATATTTTGTTGTCCAAGTGATCCTTTATGTGGGTCTCTGTGAAAGCCGCAAACATTGCATTTGCCTATGCAAGCAGTCCACGGATGAAAGGTATTTTGTTGTTTGTTGCTGGCTTTAGACCCTGCATATTTGCAAAGAAGAATGTCATCGGACTGGTGGTATTGTTGGTACTGGCGGGGATTTTTTTTTCCGGCATTAGTATCTGTATCTGTTGGTTTGGAGTGGAGGCCATCGGCTGTGGTTCCACTCCAGGAATGACTGGATTTGGTGTACGATTTCTGCCATTTCCTGCCAGTTGTTTTTCCTTCCTGTCACTGAAGAAACCTCTCCCTCTTGAGTGGCTGTGGCTACCCAGGTTTTCCCATGGCCTGGATTTTTTGTATCTTTTTGTCCCCTTTAGATGGTGTGCCTGGCAATTTAAGTTATACCACAGTCTTTCCTGTACTGAAGAGGGACATATTTCAGGGTGAAAAAGCTTACAGGAAGGGAGTTTGCATTTTCCTGTTGTCATATGGGCACGGCATTTTCTAGGGTGGTTATAGTTGCACGTCCCATCTGTTTTTCAAGATTTCCAATGCCTGCAGATACCAAGTGCATAGTATGTGCACAGGCTTGGTTTCCGTTTGCCCTGGGTTTTTGTGACTGAATTCCCTGTTGGTGCATGTTTACCTGTCTTATTCCTATCCTCACTAGCACCAACAATGAAGCTCTCACCAGTTGTTTTTGGTAATATACCCTCACTATTGCTAGTAGAGTCCTCTTGTTTGCTATTTCCTGTGGTATTACTAGTTTGCAATATTGGTTTTATCTTGTCCTTGGCTACACTTGTTTTCCCACTACAGCTCCTGTCTCCCATGTGGTCATTTATATGCATTCCCTCCTGCATATATTTCCTGACTACCTGGACAAAATCTCCAGCTTCACCATTACTGTCTCTCAAGACAGCACCTCCAGCTTCACCATTACTGTCTCCCAGGACAGCACTATCAGCCCCACATTTACTGACTACCAGGACATCACCTCCAGCCTTACAATTTCTGACTACATGGCGAGCATCAAGGGCGATACCATCCAGCCCAGACTTTTTATTTTCCCATCTGTTGTAGAATGCTTCCAGGTTTTCCATGAAAACAGCTTTGATGTTATCCTCTTTTAATACCACTGTGATTTTAGTCCACAGATTTATCTCATTTGGGCATACCAAAAACATTTCCCTGATTTAATACTGATGTAGCTATTTGGTGGATATCTGCACAAGGGGCATGACACCAATTTCCAAAAAATGACAATTTATCCATGTGGAAGCCCTTTGTTTGATTGACTGCAAGGACTACACAAGCTTCATAATGATTTGAATGGTTGATTTACTGTAATTCTACTAGCAACCTCTTGAATACTCTATTAATAACCTCCTTAAAGTGAAGCTCTAGCTATTTGTATTTCTATTTCTAACTGTACTTGTATATTAGGACAGCTTAACGGTGTACGTTCCTGATTTATGTTTATTGTTTGTGTTTGATAAGGGCGCCTACAACCCCATCCGTTTACAGTCTGATTTATTGTCCAACGAATCCGTTTGAAACCGGTCAAGGGTTCGGACCAGTGAAGGGTTCGGACCTGTCAAGGGTTCGGAACCAGTTTGATCTGATCAGTGGGTCACTTAATTAAAACATACTGGTCGGTGATTTGGGCTAACACATAGTCTCTAAGACCATGACATGAGAGTGAGTTGAGCTTATACATAGTCTCTAAGGCCATAACATGAGAGTGGGCAGAGCTTAAACATAGTCTCTAAGGCCATAACATGAGAGTGAGTGGAGCTTATACATAGTCTCTAAGGCCATGTCATGAGAGTGGGCAGAGCTTATACAGAGTCTCTAAGGCCATAACATGAGAGTGAGTGGAGCTTATACATAGTCTCTAAGGCCATGTCATGAGAGTGGACAGAGCTTATACAGAGTCTCTAAGGCCATGACATGAGAGTGGTCAGAGCTTATACATAGTCTCTAAGACAATCAGGAACCGTCTTGGAACACTTGCTGACTCTGTGGGAGACACGCTAGTGAGGGAGGCAGGAGAAATTGATTCATTATTATTGCGCTTATATCAACTCTACAACTTATTTATCTATCACAATTGACCTAGAATGACAAAATACACAATATAAATAACATACAAACATGTTATATACTCTACAATGAATAAAATAGACCATAATATAGCGAGTGTCCACCAGCAATATTCCAAATAAATCAATTCCCTTCCTTCCTATGTCGTATTCTTTGATCTTGATTAAGAGAAAACGGAGTTTTGAAGAGGATAACTGCACTAGATCACCAGTTTTATAAGGAAACCACCAAAACGCGATTTTCTTGGAAAAAAATTCGGGGGCGGGAGTCCGGCCAGCATTCCAGGCGAATATCTCGGAAGTTATTGACTTATTTCACTATAATGAGCCTTTACTACTTAATTAAGTGGAATAATATTCACAGGAATCGTAAGATAATTATTGTTTTTAATTTACATGGCGCACTTTTGGAAATATTCCAAATATTTTGGGATTTGTGTGGGAGTAAAAGGCAGATAATTTGCAACAGTAAAAGAACTTACAGACTTTATTTTTGTTTATGGAATAAAGGTAAGATATTTACAGGAAAGTGCGTCACCTAAAAATCGTATTAGCATTGTTCTTTCGGTACCAAGTTCCCAAACAACCTCATGTAGTGCCATGTAGGCCTACGAGCCTGCCAAATGTCATTTCGGTAAAGCTTTCAATTGTTGTTTGGCCTATCTTATTGATAATAATTTACATTAAATAGAGTGAACACTTCGTCGTGTACACCAAAAATGAAAGAAATCTGACGAGACAAAAAAAAAAAATAAAGTTGTGATACTGTCACAAAGGAGAACTGAACCTTGGATGACTAATGAGATATTAGATAATATGAAATCAGAGACCAGTTGATAAAAAGATTTAAGGCAAACAGACAGGATATTGCAGAGCTAAATAAATTCCAAAGGTGAGGAACAGAGTGCAGAGACTTATAATAGGAACAAAGGCAAGTCACTATTGCTCAAAAATCGAAGAGTACAAGAATAACCCTAGAAAGCTCTGGCAACAACTAAAACAGTTTGAGTATAGCCATAAAGCCATAGATAGATCTAACATAGTACTAAATGTCGATAACGAGGTATGCCACGAAACAACTAAGGTGGCAAACTGTTTTAATTCATAATACACAACTGTCTCATCAACACTAGTAAGTAAACCAGCTGCATCAAATACCTTTAACATAGACTCTAATAAGTTTCAAACATACTATACCAATAAAGGGGTAACCCCAAACAGTTCTCAACTAGTAAGTGTATTTATTTATTTATTTTATTTATTTATTAATTTGAACATGATACAGTGAAGTACAAAGGAATACAGTTATTACAGTGCAACATGCCAAAGCCCCTTGTATGCAGAGCGTTACGGGTAGACTTAAAATTAACTTAAGATTAACTAAGCAATGATATATTCAGTGGTAAAAACATTATTGTAAACAGATAACAATTTAGCACAAATGAGTATTACAAAGACAGGTCATGTGGTCATTTACTGTACTGCTGAACATTCAGTAGAATGGAGTATTCTGTTAGGAAATGTAATTAAAAAATAAAGTTTGATTGGGTCACGGGATAGAAATTTAGAGATACAAAAATGAAAAGCTTTAGGGATAAATTGTGAGATACTTATTCAGTATTTATTTTTTGTGGGGAGTAAGTGTTTTTTGAGAAGAGACTTGAATTTATAAACAGACAGTGTTTCTTTAATTCAAGGTAATGAATTCCGATTTTAGGGCCTTTTATGTTGCATTGATTTTTTCAAAGCGTGAGATGGGCTCGAGGGAAAATCAAAAAGTGATTGTGCCTTTTGTTTTGGTTTTGTGTGTTCTGTTTAGGTTGGTAAGGAGAGTTTTAGGGGAGGGGGTTTTTCAGAATTAAATGTTTTTGAATGTGTAGGGGCAGTAAAAAAGAGTGTTTTTGTATGGTGAGTAGGTTTAGAGTTTTTGAATATTGGTGGAGTGTGCTGCCTGTAGTGGGAATTTGTTATCATTCTGGCTGCAGCCTTTTGTTGGGTAATTAATGGTCTGTGATGGTTTATTGTTGTTGAGCCCCATGCACAAATTCCATAGGCGAGATAGGGGTAAATAAGTGAGTGATATAGGGCCAGGAGGGCTTACTGTGGAACATAGTACCATATCTTCGATAGTACGCCCACGGTCTTGGAAAGTTTTTTGGAAATTTGTTGTATATGTGTTTGAAATTTGAGTCTGTTATCAAGGTGGATTCCTAAGAATTTTCCCTCTGTGAGTTTTGTATCTCATGACTTTATGCATTAAGAACTAAGCAGGTTAAACCCTACTAAGAGCACCGGCCCAGATAATATCTCATCTAAGTTCCTAAAAGATGGTGCCTCTGAATCGTAGTAATAAGTTGTCACAAGTTATATACACTGATGGATCTAAACAGGAGTCTTCTGGCAGGGCTGCAACTGCTCTTGTTGCCACCTCCCTAGTTAAGAACGATAATAAATTTGTTGAGTTAGGCATAAGAATTAACAACTGGGCGTCTACACTGCAAACTGAATTGTTTGCAATCCTAATGGCGCTAAAGCTAACCTATGACACTGAGCTTGACTCTGTCATCATTACTGATTCTATGTCATCATTGAAGGCTCTTGACTCATATAATGACTCCAACAACATGCTCATTGGAGAAGCCAGGTATAGATACTCAAAAATTAGGGACAAAGGAATTAATGTACAATTGCTATGGATCCCATCACACATTGGATTACTCCTTCATGATAAAGTTGATATGTTAGCCAAGAAGAGTACCCAGAAGGAGAATGTAGAATATAACTTTGGTATAACTGTGTCTAGCATTAGGAATAATATTAGGAGAGAAGTAAATAATGAAAATGATTGTTATAGGAATGCAGTTAGAAGCCTGAGTAGATCTATAACCCACTATGATAACATGAACGTAGATAAGTATGTTTATGGAGCAACTTGCAATGTGAACAGACTGACTGATGTTGTAGTGGCCAGCCTTAGGCTTGGTTACAAGTACTTCTGGCAGTTTGGGAGACACACAGATGATGATCAGAGAAGTAAATAATGAAAATGATTGTTATAGGAATGCAGTTAGAAGCCTGAGTAGATCTATAACCCACTATGATAACATGAACGTAGATAAGTATGTTTATGGAGCAACTTGCAATGTGAACAGATGACTGAGTGTAGTGGCCAGCCTTAGGCTGGTTACAAGTACTTCTGGCAGTTGGGAGACACACAGATGATGATCAAACTAAATGTAAATTATGTGATCAGGCATATGGTCACTCTCTGAACACTATGTGCTTATTGTCCACTCATTGAGGAATTACAGAGACAGACGTAAATAACCTATGTGACATATCAAGATATCTTATTAATGAAATAAGATACCAGATATACTAAGCAAATTTCCTAAATTTGCTTGTAACAGATAAGTGAACTATAGATATGTAGATATAAATCCATATGTATTCCTGTTAACCCTTTGGGGCCTAGTTCCTAGGCCTTTTGTGTATCCATATGCTCTCGCGCTACCGTCCACAGGATGGATATGGGGTGCACAATAAACTAGCCACTTCGGTGGCAAAATCTAAAACAAATCTAATCTCTGAATCGCCAGTTCCCATTGCTCACCTAACAAATTTTTCCATCACCACTAATGCCGTACTGGAAAAGTTCAAGGAGGCCAGAGTTACTCCTATCTTCAAGAAAAATAGTAGGTCTGATGTAAGTAACTATAGGCCTGTTAGAATACTCAGTGTAATATCCAGAATTCTAGAGGGGGCGGTGTACTGTCAAATTGTTAAGTACCTTAATAACATCAACATTCTCCATAGTTACCAAACAGGTTTTAGAAGATCTTACTCAACCGACACTTCCCTAATTAATCTGATGGATTACATGAGAATTAAAATGTCGATCGGGAACCTCATAGGAATGGTAACCTTAGACTTGAACATTAAAATGGTATAAAATACCGACAGGTTGTTAGGTAAGACACATATGCAACAGTTAGGTATCTTTATTGTGAAACGTTTCGCCTACACAGTAGGCTTCTTCAGTCAAGTACAGAAAAGTTGATAGAAGCAGAAGATACTTGAAGACGATGTAATCAGTCCATCACCCTTAAAGTTTTGAGGTGGTCAGTCCCTCAGAGGGACTGACCACCTCAAAACTTTAAGGGTGATGGACTGATTACATCGTCTTCAAGTATCTTCTGCTTCTATCAACTTTTCTGTACTTGACTGAAGAAGCCTACTGTGTAGGCGAAACGTTTCACAATAAAGATACCTAACTGTTGCATATGTGTCTTACCTAACAACCTTAGACTTGCAAAAGGCCTTCGATAATGTCAACCACAGCATATTATGTAAGAAACTTCAAGTTATAGGCATTGGTTCTGTACACTGGTTTAAGTCCTACCTTAGCAACAGGAGACAAATTGTCAAAAGCAACAAAACAGAATTAAAATCTCTGCCGATAACATGTGGAGTCCCCCAATGTAGTATTCTGAGTCCCTTATTATTCCTTTGTTGTGTTAATGACACATCCATCAGTGTTAAGTGCAAACTCCAACTGTATGCAGATGACAGTGCTCTGTTAGTGTCAGGTAAAGACCCACAAGATATAGCTAACACAAGAGCTGGAGTCCTGCAGCAAATGGTTAGTAAATAACAAATTATCGTTATGCCTCGAAAAAACTGAAGCCATACTCTTTGGCTCGAAACATAAACTGAGAATGGTAAATAATTTTAATGACCAGTGTAATGGGGAACCCATCACCTCAGTTTCCTCAATAAGATATCTAGGAATCCATGCATGTCAGGAGAATTGATAGAGAACAGTGTAGTAAAGAAAGTGAATGCCAGACTGAAGTTCCTCTACAGACAAGCACAGTGTCTACCTACCGAGGCTCGCAGGACCCTATGCTAGTCCTTATACAATGTCATATGGACTATGCTTGCTCTTCATTGTACTCTGCCTTGACAATAAAACTGAAAGATAGACTGCAAATCACCCAGAACAAAATGGTAAGATTCATCCTGGGGCTGGATCCAAGAGAACATGTAGGCCAGGATGAATTACAACAAATGGATATGCTGAATGTTGAAGACAGAGTAAAAACTGAAGTTAAACCAAATTCATAAAATTGCTCACAAACAATGTCCAGAATATATTGCTGCCAATTCTGTCAAGGCTCAGAACCAAAGCAATCATAGTACTAGGGGACAGAGCACAATTTTGTAGTACCCACAGTTAGTGGTCAAGCTTCAAACACCTTTTATTGTATATCAATAAGTGAATGGAACAGATTGCCCGCATATATCAAAGCCAGTCATAGTATGAACCAGTTCAAGAAGAGAGCCAAAAGGTGCCTAATGAATATAGCTACAGAAAGGGAGGAAAATGTTTTTTAATTTTTTTTTAGCTAACACACATGTAGTCTTCCCTTATTCCTAATATATCTCCTTTAAAGTGTAATAATAAGAAATTATCACCATTATATTATAACAGTAAGGTAAAAGGACCCCAATGGAAATAAGTCACTCTGACTTTTTTAGGTTATCCCAGGTACTTTACACATATGCTGCTATGTATGATAATCTATGTAACTTTATTTGTGTATACCTGAATAAACTTACTAATTATTTCAGAACAGCAATACCACAGCAGAAAGGAAGACTTGAAGAATGCCTGTGCTTTACACCGAAACTTAAACAACCACTCAATCAACTACAAAGACGCAAGATTCATTGCCAGGGAAGAAGACACTTAAAGACACAAGATCTTAGAATCATCTTTTTTCTTTATATCCAACAACTTCAACCCCAACAACGACTTTTACAACATAGCTCAACCCCTTGTCACTAACTTCATCATTATCCTACACAGCAACAAACCTATTTGCCCATTCCGTCACTATTCTCGTTATATATAACCAAGTAGCCTCTGCTCAGGTAGATCTTTTTTGTTACTAGATAACACTCACTGTGTGCCAGAAATATTGTCAATAAAACACTGAAGTATTATGAGTTTGTGTCTGTTTTAAACTGTTTATCTTCATCGGGAAGTTGAGCTGGATAAAGTGTAACTGAGAGTCACCCTTAACAACCCAACAACAACAACAACAAGTTGGAACTGCACAGGTATTAGACGGAGTGTTGCACAGGTATTAGACGGAGTGTTGGACAGGTATTAGACGGAGTGTTGGACAGGTATTAGACGGAGTGTTGGACAGGTATTAGACGGAGTATTGGACAGGTATTAGACGGAGTGTTGGACAGGTATTAGACGGGCGTTTGGACAGGTATTTGACGGAGTGTTGACAGGTATTAGACGGAGTGTTGGACAGGTATTAGACGGGTGTTTGGACAGGTATTAGACGGCGTGTTTGACAGGTATTAGACGGAGTGTTGGACAGGTATTAGACGGAGTGTTAGACAGGTATTAGACGGAGTGTTGGACAGGTATTAGACGGAGTGTTGGACAGGTATTTGACGGCGTGTTTGACAGGTATTAGACGGAGTGTTGGACAGGTATTAGACGGAGTGTTGGACAGGTATTAGACGGCGTGTTGGACAGGTATTAGACGGAGTGTTGGGCAGGTAATAGACGGAGTGTTGGACAGGTATTAGACGGAGTGTTGGACAGGTATTAGACGGAGTGTTGGACAGGTATTAGACGGAGTGTTGGACAGGTATTAGACGGAGTATTGGACAGGTATTTGACGGAGTGTTGGACAGGTATTAGACGGAGTGTTGGACAGGTATTAGACGAAGTGTTGGACAGGTATTAGACGGAGTGTTGGACAGGTATTAGACGGAGTGTTGGACAGGTATTAGATGGAGTGTTGGACAGGTATTAGACGGAGTGTTGGACAGGTATTAGACGGAGTGTTGGACAGGTATTAGACGGAGTGTTGGACAGGTATTAGACGGAGTGTTGGAAAGGTATTAGACGAAGTGTTGGACAGGTATTAGACGGAGTGTTGGACAGGTATTAGACGGAGTGTTGGACAGGTATTAGATGGAGTCATGGACAGGTATTAGATGGAGTCATGGACAGGTATTAGATGGAGTGTTGGACAGGTATTAGACGGAGTGTTGGACAGGTATTAGACTGAGTGTTGGACAGGTATTAGACGGAGTGTTAGACAGGTATTAGACTAAGTGTTGGACAGGTATTAGATGGAGTGTTGGACAGATATTAGACGGAGTGTTGGACAGGTATTAGACGGAGTGTTGGACAGGTATTAGACGGAGTGTTGGACAGGTATTAGACTAAGTGTTGGACAGGTATTAGACGGAGTGTTGGACAGGTATTTGACGGAGTGTTGGACAGGTATTAGACTAAGTGTTGGACAGGTATTAGATGGAGTGTTGGACAGGTATTAGACGGAGTGTTGGACAGGTATTAGACGGAGTGTTGGACAGGTATTAGACGAAGTGTTGGACAGGTATTAGACGGAGTGTTGGACAGGTATTAGACGGAGTGTTGGACAGGTATTAGACAGAGTGTTGGACAGGTATTAGACAGTGTTGGACAGGTATTAGGGGACGGGGGGTGTTGGACAGGTATTAGATGGAGTGTTGGACAGGTATTAGACGGAGTGTTGGACAGGTATTAGACGGAGTGTTGGACAGGTATTAGACGGAGTGTTGGACAGGTATTATACGGAGTGTTGGACAGGTATTAGACGGACACTTGAGAGTGACTGAGGTGTAAGTAAGGTTTATTGTTCTCTCAGATTTGTAAGATTTAAGTCTGGTTTTATTTACTATTTTATAAGTGTGTTATTGAATTTGTGTTATAATAGCACTTAACACTTCCTAGTAAGTTTTTATTCAGGTACACATATATACACTTACATTATCATACATAGCAACATATGTGTACATTACCCAGGATAACACATAACACTCACTGACTTATTTACATAAGAAAGAAGGAACACTGCAGTAGGTCTGTTGGCCCATACTAGGCAGGTCCTTCACAACCCAGTAACTGACCAAAGTCAGTCAGGATGGAGCACTTCAGAGTGATGGAGCACTTCAGAGGGATGGAGCACTTCAGAGGGATGGAGCACTTCAGAGGGATGGAGCACTTCAGAGGGATGGAACACTTCAGAGGGATGGAGCACTTCAGAGGGATGGAACACTTCAGAGGGATGGAGTACTTCAGAGGGATGGAGTACTTCAGAGGGATGGAACTCTTCAGAGAGATGGAGCACTGCAGAGGGATGGAGCACTTCTGAGGGATGGAGCACTTCAGAGGGATGGAACTCTTCAGAGGGATGGAGCACTGCAGAGGGATGGAGCACTTCCGAGGGATGGAACACTTCAGAGGGATGGAGCACTGCAGAGGGATGGAGCATTCCGAGGGATGGAACACTTCAGAGGGATGGAGCACTGCAGAGGGATGGAGCACTTCAGAGGGATGGAGCACTTCAGAGGGATGGAGCGATAAGTGATGAGGTGATAAGTGATGAGGTGATAAGCGATGAAGTGATAAGCCTATAGAGGCAGGTGCCAGAAGTCGCCAGAAACTTACCACAGGTCAGCTGTTTTTAATAATCTTCCTGGCCTGCTAGTGTACTCGCATATAATCTAGTGATACCAGTGAAGAGCAGGATACAGTTTTGTAGTAGCAACTAACCAGTATTATAATGGTACTTAGTGGAGTGGAGTGACTTTCATTAGTTTCTTTTTTCTTGAAATACCAGACGTATACTGTGAATTTCATATAACCTGTAGTTACCAGCGGTCGCAATATACACAACGAGAAGCAATTATTACTACAGAAAAAGCGTCCTTCCTCCAAAATTTGCACCAGTCAACTATAGTGATAATATAGCATTTATTATGGTGGAGACGGAAAAAAAAAAAAAATAGAGAAGCTAGATACAGCGATTGATAAACAAGGGTGGAGGTCGACCATTCGTCATTGTAGGAGTGCCAGCAGTCACCGGCTCTTCAACACGCAAGTTATACTTTTGTATCAATCAAATCACATATTACTCGGGTAGATAATTTCCAGTAGATCCTTCATGTGTTAGCTCAAATCACCGACCAGTATGGTTTAAATAAGTGACCCATTGATCAGATCAGATAGACTGGTCCGAACCCTTGACTGGTCCGAACCCTTGACTGGTCCGAACCCTGATGGTCCGAACCCTTGACTGGTCTGAACCCTGGACTGGTTTCAAACGGTTTTGTTGTGCACTACCTAGCAGGTTATTAATAGAATATTCAAGAGGTTGCTAGTAGAATTGCAGTAAATCAACCATTCAAATCATTATGAAGCTGTGTGTAGTCTGTGGTCAGTCAAACAAACGGGCTTCCACATGCATAAATTGTCATTTTTGTGGAAATTGGTGTCACGCCCCTTGTGCAGATATCCAAGAACTAGCTACAAGCAGTATTAAAACAGGGAAGTGTTTTTGGGTATGCCCAAATGAGATAAATCTGTGGACTAAAATCACAAGGGTATTAAAAAAGGTCAACATCAAAGCTGCTTTCATAGAAAACCTGGAAGCTTTCTACAACAGAGGGAACATAAAAGTCTGGGCTGAATGGTACTGCCCTTGATATTGGCCCTGTAGTCAGAAACTGTAAGGCTGGAGATGATGTCCTGGAAGTCAGTAAATGGGGGGCTGATAGTGCTGTCCTGGGAGACAGTAATGGTGAAGCTGGAGGTGCTGCCCTGGGAGACAGTAATGGTGAAGCTGGAGGTGCTGTCCTGGGAGACAGTAAGGGTTTGAAGCTGGAGATGCTGTCCTGGGAGACAGTAATGGTGAAGCTGGAGATTTTGTCCCAGGTAGTCGGAATTATACACAGGAAGGATACATATAAATGACCTCATAGGGGACAGGAGCCATAGTGGGGAAACAAGTGTAGTCAAAGATAAGTTTAAAACCAATATTGCAAACTAGAATACCGCAGGAATAGCAAACAAGAGGACTCCACTAGCAATAGTGAGGATATATTACCAAAAAAAACTGGTGGGAGCTCCATTGTTGGTGCTAGGGAGGTTTAAAAGTAAGACAGGGAAACATGCACCAACGGGAATACAGTCACAGAAACCCAAGGCAAACGGAAACCAACCCAGTGCACAACTATGCACTCGGTATCTGCGGGCATGGGAAATCTGGAAAAACAGTGGGACGTGCAACTATGACCACCCTAGAAAATGCCTTGCCCATATGACAACAGGGAAATGCAAACCCCCCTTCCTGTAAGCTTTTTCACCCTGAACTTTTGTACCTCTTCAGTACAGGAAAGACTGTGCTATAACTTAAATTGCCAGGCATACCATCTAAAGGGGACAAAAAGATACAAAACATCCAGGCTATGGGAAAACCTGGGTAGCCAGGCCATCAAGAGGGAGAGGTTTTTTAGTGCCCGGAAGGAAAAAAAAAATGGCAGGAAAAAGGCAGAAATCGTACACCAAATCCAGTCATTCCTGGAGTGGAACCACAGTCGATGGCCTCCACTCCAAACCCAAAAGATACAGATACTAATGCCGGAAAAAAATCCCCCCCCAGTAACCAACAATAAACCCCAGTTCGATAAAATTCTTCTTTGCAAATATACAGGGTCCCAAAGCCCAGCAAAAAAACAACAAAATACCTTTCATCCGTGGACTGCTTGCAGAGGCAAAGGCAATGTTCGCGGCTTTCACTGAGACCCACATAAAGGATCACTTGGACAACGAAATATGGATCCCAGGTTACAACCTATACAGATGGGGACAGAGTGAAACAGGAAAAAGGGGGGGGGTTGGCCTGTACATTGCAGAGTCACTTGTTTGACAGAAACTGCTAAATGCCTCAAATGATGTAGTGGAAGTTTTAGCAGTAAAGGTCGAGAACCAAAACCTAGTCATTGTGGTAGTCTACAAGCCTCCGGATGCAACATCCCAGCAATTCCAGGAACAGCTGTTAAAAATTGACCACTGTCTGGAAAACTTTCCAGCTCCTGCACCCAACATCTTGCTCCTGGGGGATTTCAACTTAAGGCACCTAAAATGGAGGAATATAGCAAATAATATTGTTGCAGTAATAACACCAGGAGGCAGCTCTGATGAAAACTCACACTCAAGCGAGCTTTTAAATATCTGCACAAAATTCAATTTAAACCAGCAAATAATAGAGCCTACTAGACTGGAGAATACACTAGACCTCATCTTCACTAACAATGATGATCTGATAAGAAATGTCACCATATCAAAAACAATATACTCAGATCACAACATAATTGAGGTTCAGTCATGTATGCGCGGAGCCCCAGACCGACATAATGAGATTAGTCACGAGGGAGCATTCACCAAATTCAAAATTCAATAACAAAAACATAAAGTGGGGACCAAGTAAACCAAGTTTAACCGATATAAGCTGGGAAGATATACTAAGCAACACAGACCCCAACTTATGCCTAGAACAGATTAACTCGGTGGCACTCGATGTATGCACAAGGCTTATTCCTCTAAGAAAAAGGAGGAGTAGATGTAAACAGAAAGAGACAGGCGCTCCCTTTTTCAGGCGACGGAAAAGAATAACAGAGCGGCTAAAAGAGGTCAATATATCTTTAAATGCGTAGGGAGGACACTGGTCAGAGAAAATAGCAAGCATCGAACTTAAGCTAAAAGAATCCTTTAGGAGTCAGGAATCGCGGGAAGAACTAAAAGCCAAAAATGAAATCGAAAGAAACCCAAAGTATTTCTTCTCCTATGCCAAATCAAGATCGAGAACAACGTCCAGTATTGGGCCCCTACTTAAACAAGATGGGTCCTACACAGATGACAGCAAGGAAATGAGTGAGCTACTCAAGTCCCAATATGACTCAGTTTTTAGCAAGCCGCTAACCAGACTGAGAGTCGAAGATCAAAATGAATTTTTTTATGAGAGAGCCACAAAATTTGATTAACACAAGCCTGTCCGATGTTATCCTGACGCCAAATGACTTCGAACAGGCGATAAATGACATGCCCATGCACTCTGCCCCAGGGCCAGACTCATGGAACTCTGTGTTCATCAAGAACTGCAAGAACCCTTTATCACTAGCCTTTTCCACCTATGGAAGGAGCATGGACAGGGGGGTCGCCCACATTTACAAAAAACAACAGACAAGCCCCATCTACAAAGGCGGCAGTAAAGCCGCAAAGAATACGCCCAAAAAGCACTAACATCCCATATCAAAAAATCTTTAAAAGGGCTAAAACAAGACACCACCCATCTAGAAACCCGTCAGTTACACAACCCGGGAACAGGGGTTTAAAACAGGCGTCCTGCGTCTAAACTATTGGTCATACGACAAGGTCCTAAATGCACTAGAAGTGTGCCAGGCGTAATAGCGCAAAAACGCGCTAAAGGAATAACGGAAAAGTGGGTCGGGGATCTTAATTTCCCCTAACAAAACAGGAGTATCGTAAACAGAGTAAAGCCCGGGGCAGCTCGGTGAAAAGCTCTGTTCCACAAGGACGTAAGTCCCTCTTGTTCCTTCCTCATACCCGACATAGAAAGGATGTCAGCCACAGCCCCGGTCTTCCTTTCCCGATGACACCCGAATTGCATGACAGTGTTTTTCCATTGCAGCACTAAAAGGCTCCAGGGGGAAATAAACCCAAACTTTCAGGGGGCTGCAGAAAAAAAATATAAGTTAAACGATGAAAATTTCAATTACTCAGATAGGAAAACATGGGAAATTAAATTTTTCATCAGATACAAAACAAATTCTCCACGAAATAGAGCAAACACCAACAAAAAAGCCCGGGGGATGATTATGTCGGAGGATCCACCTTCAAGGACCATAACTTTGATCAATGCATCTGCAGAAAATGACAGGGGATAATGAAAACCCTTTCAAAACAGGGAGGCCAAGCCCATGATGCACTCTTCAGGTCACTTTTTTATCTAGGGTGAATATTGCTGCACACAAACGCACCTTTCAAGAGGTGAAATTCCCGACCAAAAAAAAAAAAAAATGTACAGAAATTTTCCCCGGCCGCAAACGGAGATAAAAAAACCTCTTAGGGGGAGCGTTTGAGGTTTCAAAAACCTGTTTTCCCTAAGCAGGGGGGAGAGAAAATGATTTATACACCCGGAAAATCCTAGAGGGACTGACCGTTGCCACAAAAAACACCATACGAAAGCAAAAGACTTGGCAGACGATGACCATCCCCCAATGAAAAGCAGGGTGTCACTACCTTTTAAGAGACCTACAATAAGTGTGGGGCCCGAGATGTTCAATGCCTCCCAGCAACAAAGGGGGGTTACAACAGCCCCCTGGCAGTTTTCAAGCGGGCACTGGACAACCCCTAATCATTTCCTGATCAGCCGGGCTGGGGTCGTACGTTGGTTTGCGTCAGCCAGCAGAAACACCCTGGTGACAGGCGCGATCCCCCCAAGGGGGCCCTGCCCACGCCGGGCCGCGGGGGCGTTGACCCCCAAAACTTTTCCCCAGGTAAACCCCGATAATTAAAATATAAAGATTTTGCAAAAGCCTTCGACAAGTGTGACCGGGCGAATAGCGCACAAAAATCGTGAAAAGGAAACGGGAAAGTGGTCGATGGATCTAAAAATTTTTCCACTAACAGAACACGAGAGTAGTCGTCAACGAGTAAATCCGGGCAGCTACGGTGAAAACTCTTTTCCCACAAGGCACGTCTCGCTCCCCTCTTGTTCCACCCTTATACCGACATAGAAAGGGATGTCAGCCACAGCACCGGTTTTCCTTTGAGATAAACCCCCGAATCTCATGACAGTGTCTTCCATTGCGACACTAAAAAGGCTCCAGGGGACACAACCAAATCTTTCAGGGGGCTGCAAAAAACAATATGAATTTCAACGATGAAAATTAAATTTTCAATAGGGGTAAAAATGGGAAAATTAAAATCTTATCGGGTACAAAAAAAATTTGGCACAAAATAGAGCGAAACCCCCAACGTAAAAGCCCTGGGAGTGATCATACGGAGGATCTCACCTTCAAGGCCATTACTTGACAATCCATCTGCTAAAAAAATGACAGGATGGAAAATGGAATTTAAAAACTGGGGGCAACCCCATGATGAACTCTTCAGGCACTTGTTCTATCTGGGTGGAATATTTGCACACTAACACACCTTTCAAGGCGGGTGAAATTGCCGATAAAAAAAGACAGATAATTTTCACGGGTGCGCAAAACGGAGATAAAACCCCCTCAATTATGGGAGGCTTGGGGTTTCCCAAAACCCTGTTTTCCCGGAACGAGGGGGGAGAGATACTAAAAAAAATACACCGGGAAAAATTAGAGGGATGTCTGAATTGCAAACGAAAATCACTCACTACGAAAGCAAAAGACGGGCAGGACGATGCCCACCCCCCCAATGAAAAGCGGGGGTGTCACTAGACTTTAAGAACCTTTCAATAATTCAGGGGCCCCGAGAGTTCAACCCCTCCCACAACAGACCCCTTGCAGTCTTCAAGCTGCATGGACAAGCACCAAAGTCTTTGGTAAACCCGGGCTGTGGTCGTAGTTGGTTTGCGTCAGCCAGCACAACAGCCTGGTTTACGGCTCTGATTGCACCGGAGGTGGCACAGACCGGGCCCCGGAGGCGTTGACCCCCGGAACTCTCTCCGGGGTAAACTCCAGGAAAAACAGGGGGAGGACACTTCAGAGGGATGGAACACTTAAAGGGGGAGGAAACTTAGGGGGATGGAGCACTTCGGGGGAGGTTTTGGAGGCATTTCGAGGAGGGAACTCTTCAGAGGGATGAAAACTTCAGGGGATGGACACTTCAGAGGAGGGAACACTTAGAGGGATGGACCCCTTCAGGGATAACACTTCAGAGGGAGGACCCTTTCAGGGGAGGGAAACACTTCGAGGGTGGGCACTTCAGAGGGATGGGGGGCATTTAAGGGGTGAGCACTTCAGGGGAGGGAGCATTCGGGGAGGAGCCTTCGGGGGGATGGACATTAAAGGGGATGGGGGGCACTTCAGGGGGGATGGAGAAATTTCAGAGGGATGGAACCTCAGAGGGATGAGCACTTCAGAGGGATGGAACACTTAAAGGGGATGGAGCACTTCAGGGGGATGGGCATTTCAAGTGATGGAGCACTTCGGGGGGATGGAACACTTCAGAGGGATGGAAACTTCAGAGGGAGGGAGCACTTCAGAGAAGGAAAACCTTTCAGAGGGGGAGCACTTCAAGGGATGGAACACTTCAGAGGGATGGAGCTTTTTGAGGGATGGGCACTTCAAGGGAGGGAGCACTTCAGATGAGGAGCATTAGAGGTGGAAACACTTAAAGGGGGATGGAGCACTTCAGGGGATGGGCATTTAAAGGGGGGGGCACTTCAGGGGATGGAACACTTAAAGGGGATGGAACACTTCAGAGAGATGGAACACATCAGAGGGTGGGCATTTCAGAGGGAGGGAAAATCAGAGGGAGAACACATAGGGGATAAAGACTTCGAGGGATGGAGCATTTGGGCGGGAGGAACATTTTCGGGGGATGGGGACTTCAGATGATGGAACACTTAAGGGGGAGGGACATTCGGGGGGATGGAGCACTTCAGAGGGATGGAGCACTTCAGAGGGATGGAGAAATTCAGGGGGAGGAGCACTTCAGGGGGGATGGAACACTTCAGGGGGTTTAAAGCACTTACAGGGAGGAACACTTCAGGGGGATGGAACACTTCGAGGGATAGACACTTCAGGGGGATGGGCACTTCAGAGGGATGGAGCACTTCAGGGGATGGAAACTTCAGGGGAGGGAGCATTCGGGGAGGATGGAGAACTTCAGAGGGATGGAACCTCAGAGGGGACAGGGGGCACGATCATAGTACATGGGAAAGAAAAATATGTACGGGGGAAGAGAACAATCTGTATTTGGGGGAGAAAAAATCATAGTACTGGGGGAAGAAAACAATATAGACAAAGGGAAAAGAGAACAATCATAGTACTAGGGGGAGAGAACATTCATAGTATGGGGGAAGAGAAAAATCTCCGGGAGTTTACCTGGAGAGATTTCCCGGGGGGTCAACGCCCCCGCGGCCGGGCCTGACCGGCCTCCTGTGGTCAAGCCCGATCAACCAGGCTGTTGCTGGGGCTGACGCAAACCAAGGAGCCACAGCCCCGGGGATCGGAACTGACTTGGTCTTTCCAGTCCAGCTTTAAGACTGCCCGGGGTCGTTGTAATCCCCCTTATGTTTCTGGGGGCAGTTTTAACAGTCTCGGGCCCTGACCTTATTTTATGGTCTCTTTAAAGTGCTAGTGACACCCCTGCTTTTCTTGGGGGGATGTGCATCGTCTGCCAAGTCTTTTTCTTTTTAGTGAGTGATTTTCGAGTGCAAGTTCGGTACTAGTCCCTCTAGGGTTTTCCCGGTGTATAAAATAGTTCTCCCCTCCCGCTTCCAGGGGAAAACAGGTTTAGGAACCCAAGCGCTCCCCGTAATTGAGGTGTTTTATCTCCGTTTGCGCGCCGTAAAATTCTCGTACATTTTCTAGGTCGGCAATTTCACTGCCCGAAAGGGGCTGTTTGTGCAGCAATATTCCAGCCCAGATAGAAAAAATGACCTGAAGAGGTCACATGGGTTGGCCTCCCTATTTTTTAAGGTTCTCATTATCCTCCTGTCATTTTTCTACGATGCGATTGATACAATGTTATGGTCCTTTTGGGGGAGATCCTGACATGATCACTCCCAGGGCTTTTACGTTGGTTTTCGCCTATTTTTTTTGGGCCCGAAAATTTTTTTTTTGTACTTGATGAAAAATTTAATTTCCTCATGTTTACCAATCTGAGTAATTGAAATTTCTCATCTTGAATTTTATATTGTTTTCTGCAGCCTTGAAAGATTTGGTTGATTCCCCCTGGGGCTTGCAGTGTCTGCAATAAGAACTGTCATGCAGATTGGGGGGTTTATCTGCAAGGAAAAACGGTGCGTGGTGACATCCTTTTCTGTTCGGAATGAGGATGAGGAAAAAAGATGGGGGCGAGTACTGTGCCTTGTGGGAAAGAGCTTTTTTACCGTGCTGCCTGGACTTTACTTGTTGATGACTACTCTCTGTGTTTTGTTTGTGAGGGGAAATTTTAGATCCCCTCGGCCGACTTTTCCTGTTTTTCCTTTAGCACGCTTTTTTTTCGCTATTACCCATGGGCAATTTTCGAAGGCTTTTGCAAAGCTTTATAATTTACATCTGATTTTTTTTCTTCTAGTGCATTTTGGACCCTTTTGGTGATCCGTAGTTTAGCAGCAGGAGCGACCCCGTTCAAACCCTGTTTCCCCGGGTTTTTGTAATGATGGGTTTCAGATGGGTGGTGATCTTTCTTTTTAGGACCCTTTTAAAAAATTTTTTTTTTATTGGGGTGTTTGGGTATTGGTCGTAGTTTTTTGCTGTTTTCTAGTGTGGGGAAAAGCAATCAATACTAGGGGAGAGAACATTTTCTATGGGGAAAAGGGAACAATCATGGGATGGGGGAGAGAAAAATCATAGTACAGGGGAAGAACAATCATAGTACTAGGGGAAAAAAGAACAAACATAGTACTAGGGAAAAAGAACAATATAGTTTAGGGGGGAGAGAAAAAATCATAGTTTGGGGGGAAAAGAACAATCATAGTATAGGGGGAGAGGAAAAAACTTTTACTGGGGAAGAGAACAATCTAGTACTAGGGGGGAAAAGAACAATCAAAAACGGGGAAGAGAACAATCATATATAGGGGGAGTAAAATCATAGTATAGGAGGGAGAACAAAATAGTTCTAGGGGAAGAGAACAATCATAGTACTAGGGGGAGAGAACAATCATAATACTAGGGGAAGAGAACAATCATAGTACTAGGGGAAGAGAACAATCATAGTACTAGGGGAAGAGAACAATCATAGTACTAGGGGGAGAGAACAATCATAGTACTAGGGGGAGAGAACAATCATAGTACTAGGGGGAGAGAACAATCATAGTACTAGGGGAGAGAACAATCATAGAAACTAGGGGAGAGAACAATCATAATACTAGGGGAAGAGAACAATCATAGTACTAGGGGAAGAGAACAATCATAGTACTAGGGGAAGAGAACAATCATAGTATTTAGGGGAATAGAACAATCATAGTACTAGGGGGAGAGAACAATCATAGTACTAGGGGGAGAGAACAATCATAGTACTAGGGGAGAGAACAATCATAGTACTAGGGGGAGAGAACAATCATAGTACTAGGGGGAGAGAGCACAACTTTGTAGTACCCACAGTCAGTGGCCAGGCTTCAAACACCTTTTATTGTACAGCAATAAAGGAATGGAACAGACTGCCTGCACATGTCAAAGTCAGTCTTTGCATGAACCAGTTCAAGAAGAGTGCCAAAAGTGTCTGATGAATGTAGCTACAGAAAGGGAGGGAATGATTTTCTATTTTTTAGCTAACATACGTGTAAATTTTACCTTATTCCTAGTAATGACCCTCGTATTGTAGATAGTTTTAATGACCCTCGTGTAGTAGATAGTCTTTTTAGCATGATAATAAGATGTTATCTCCGTTATAGAATAATAATAAGATATTATAACCTTTATATTATAATAATAAGGTAAAAGGACCCCAATCAATCAAAGAGGCCCAGTGGATATTAATTGTTCTCAAGCACTGCATTATGATGTCTAGCATTTTTAAAATTGCATGGTTTGTGCTTTTACTTGGTTTGAATCTCAATTGGCAGGGGTTGAGTATGTTGCATGATGATAGTAAAGATTATAATTACTTGTGGATTAATTTTTCGAAGATTTTGAATAAGAATAGCAGGTTAGATGTAGGTTTGTAAATATTTATGTCGGGTGGGTCTCCTCCTTTGTGTATTGAGGTAACCCATGTTTTAAGTATTACTGGGATTGTGTAAGTTTACCTGGAGAGAGTTCCAGGGTCAACACCCCGTGGCCCGGTCTGTGGCTAGGCCTCCTGGTGGATCAAAGCCTGATAAACCAGGCTGTTACTGCTGGCTGCATGCAAACTAACGTACGAGCCACAGCCCGGCTGGTCAGGAACCGACTTTAGGTGCTTGTCCAGTGCCAGCTTGAAGACTGCCAGGGGTCTGTTGGTAATCCCCCTTATGTATGCTGGGAGGCAGTTGAACAGTCTCGGGCCCCTGATACTTATTGTATGGTCTCTTAACGTGCTAGTGACACCCCTGCTTTTCATTGGGGGATGTTGCATCGTCTGCCAAGTCTTTTGCTTTTGTAGTGAGTGATTTTCATGTGCAAGTTTGGTACTAGTCCCTCTAGGATTTTCCAGGTGTATATAATCATGTATCTCTCCCACCTGCGTTCCAGGGAATACAGGTTCAGGAACCTCAAGCGCTCCCAGTAATTTAGGTGTTTTATCTCCGTTATGCGCGCCGTGAAGGTTCTCTGTACATTTTCTAGGTCAGCAATTTCACCTGCCTTGAAAGGTGCTGTTAGTGTGCAGCAATATTCCAGCCTACATAAAACAAGTGACCTGAAGAGAGTCATCATGGGCTTGGCCTCACTAGTTTTGAAGGTTCTCATTATCCATCCTGTCATTTTTCTAGCAGATGCAATTGATACAATGTTATGGTCCTTGAAGGTGAGATCCTCCGACATGATCACTCCCAGGTCTTTGACGTTGATGTTTCGCTCTATTTTGTGGCCAGAATTTGTTTTGTACTCTGATGAAGATTTAATTTCCTCGTGTTTACCATATCTGAGTAATTTAAATTTCTCATCGTTGAACTTCATATTGTTTTCTGCAGCCCACAGAAAGATTTTTTTGATGTCAACCTGGAGCCTTGCAGTGTCTGCAATGGAAGACACTGTCATGCAGATTTGGGTGTCATCTGCAAAGGAAGACATGGTGCTGTGGCTGACATCCTTGTCTATGTCAGATATGAGGATGAGGAACAAGATTGGAGCGAGCACTGTGCCTTGTGGAACAGAGCTTTTCACCGTAGCTGCCTTGGACTTTACTCTGTTGACTACTACTATCTGTGTTCTGTTAGTGAGGAAATTATAGATCCATCGACCGACTTTTCCTGTTATTCCTTTAGCATGCATTTTGTGCGCTATTACGTCATGGTCACTCTTGTCGAAGGCTTTTGCAAAGTCTGATGATTTGTTGACCACTGTTGCAATGGTGGATGAAAGCACATTAGCTGTTATTTTGATCAGTAGTGGTGGTATTTGTGCTAAGATTCCTTATTTATTTTTCAGTGAGTTTATTATCAAAGATACCTCAGATGGATCAGCTGGAATAAGGTAGAGGGTGTTCAGAAAACTTCCAACAAGGTAGTCACTTGCTTGAAGACTGGTAGAGAAGAAATCATCTAATATATTGGCTGTTTCAGTAGGTTAGATATATGTATGGTTCATTGAGTTTGGTTAGGCCAGTATCTCTGGTTTTGGTGCTTTTTCTAGAACAGATGATTTGTGGAAGTGTGTTCTAGGTGTTCTTCACATCACTTCTCATTTCATTAACCTTCTAGCACAATAGAGCTGTTTAGACTTCCTTATTAGTTTGGTAATACTGATGCATAGTGTTTGGTTTGTTCTTTAGTTATTAAGCCCAATTCGTACTGTTTTTCATAGTTATATTTTTATGAATGGGCTTGAGGATACTATTTATTACCCAGGGGTTACCCAGTCTTTACTGTGATCTGCTTAATTTTAATAGGGTAATGTCTATTGTAAAGGCTTTGTATTTTTTTTTTTTTTTTTTTGAAAAGAATCACCAGTGCTCCTGTCACCAGTAATGTATGTGTGTGCCAGTTAATGTAACTTACTGCTGCAGTGAAGTTATTAATGATGTCTCATCATGGAAACAAAACGAGATCATATTAGTTTCAAGTGGTTGTAGTGATACTGGTCCTGTGGGGAGCAGCAGCAGGATAATACTGCACCACCTCTAGGGGCCCTTAACAACAACAACAGTTTGGCGTGCGTCATGGGCACCAACATATGGTGTGTGATTCTCTCCTACTTTATCCATTTATCACCGATGCAGATTACATGGTGAGTTTAAATATGTGGCCTGTAGTTATAACTTTTCTCTTGACATATGCAAGACATCACCATCCCTGTAGAAGCCATTATTAGATGTACTAGTCATTATATTTTGTTGTTGCAGAAGTACTATGAAGATTCTATGTTCAATAAAGCCTAGAGATAAGGCCTGTGTTTCTATCACAACAATTTATTGAACATATACATCACGGACCGTTGGTCAGTCCTTATGTGAAATGTCTACCAGTTAAATAATGCCTCCAGTGGCGAACTGCTTCTATGATGGCCTGGGCTTCCTTTTCTACAGCAGCATAACATTTCTCTGATCCTTGAAAAAGTTTCTCGAAAGGAAGGCTACTGGTCGTCCTGCCTGAGATAAGACTGCAGCAATGGCAATGTCAGATGCATCCGTTTCCACTTCGAATGGTAGGGACTCATCAATGGCTTGAACTACTGAGTTTTCAATGTCCTGTTTGAGAGTATGGAAAGCGGCTTCTGCTTCCTTTGTCACAGAAATGTGGTAGCACTCAATGGGCGGACTTTACTTGAATAGTTGTAGATCCATTGTGAGTAATAAGCAAAGAGACCAAGAGTTCTTCGGAGTGACTTTTTGTCTTGAGGCATTGGAAGTTCCCGTAGAGGTCGTAGTCGTTCAGGTCTGGGAATATTGAACCTCCTTCCACTACATAACCAAGGATGCTAAGCCTTTTAGTTGAAAAAGTGCACTTTTCCTCATTGTAACTGATATTTTTCTTCTTGGCGGCTTCCAAAAACTTATCAAGGTTTGCATCATGTTCCTCCTGGGTCTTGCCACAAATGGTAACATTATCTAAATACGCGTAAGTTCCCATGAGTTGCTCTTCCTGAATGAGTGAATCCATAATTCGTTGGAAGCAGGCTACCCCATTGGTGACTCCAAAAGGGACTCTGGTAAACTGATACAGGCCATCACTAGCCTGAAACGCTGTGTATGGTTTATCTTCATTCCTTATAGGGACTTGATGATAGGCACTCTGCAGATCAATTGTGCTAAACACGTAGTACTGAGCAATTTTGTTTACTGTATCGTCAATTCGAGGTAGAGGGTACCCATCAAGAAGTGTAAATTTGTTGATTGTCTCAGAGTAATCGATAGCCAGTCTCCGTTTCCTATAACCATCTTTAACAACAACAACCTGTGCACGCCAAGGGAATCACTCGGTTCTATAATACCCTCCTTCAGCAGCCTCTGAGTTTCTTTCTCAATGAACATCCGATCCTCATAAGAATAGCGGCGTGACTTAGCTGATATAGGATGGCAATCCGCGGTAAGATTTGCAAACAGCTTTGGTGGGTCTACCCTTAAAGTGCTAAGTCCACAGACAACAAGAGGAGGCAGTTCACCTCCATATGTTAAGGTGACACTACCATGCAGCTTCTGAAAGTCCTGACCAAGGATAACATCAGAGCACAGTTGTGGCAGAATAGCTAAATGTACATCTTGATAATCCTTTCCATTAACTCTGAGATTTACCTTACAAAACCCTAAGGTCTGAATAGAGAGAGATGTTGATGCCATGGAAACGGTACCTGATGAGTGATGTAGAGTCAAGGATAGCCGTTTAACTAAGTCAAGGTTGATGAAACTCTCTGAGCTGCCACTATCAATAAGACCATCTACTTCTGTTCCTTTGATGAATACTTTCACAACTGCCTTTGACAGTGAATTTGGAGTAGCCGCAGAAGTCACTGTTGCTAGAGTCGCATGATCACTGGAATGTGGGGAGGCACTAGCTCTTGTTGATGCATTAGCACGACATACTTTAGCAAAGTGACCTTTCTTGTGGCATTTATGGCACATTGCTTCACGAGCAGGACACTTTGGACGTGGATGTCTTGAAAAACCACAAAAGAAACACACCGTACCTGCTGCTGCTGTCACTGAGGCAGGTTCCCCAGTAACTTCATTGCAAGAGTCTTGGTCAGGAATTGCAGCACTTACCACTCGAGAAGGCTGAGTGGGACTGTATACTTCAGAATTCTTCTGGGCTGAATCTAGAGCTCTTGCCTGGTCAAAGGCAGCGGGTAAGTCGAGAGTTTTATTCTCCAATAAACGCTGCCTTATTATTGGTGATTGCAGGCCACTGATAAAAGCATCCCTGATGGACTCTTCACAATACTGAGCAGCTGTCACTGCTTGGAAGTGACAGTCCTTACCTAAAATTTTCAGTGCTTGAAAGTATTCCTCTAAGGACTCATCAATCTGCTGGCGGCGAGTTGCAAGGCGATAGCGTGCAAAGATTTCATTTGTAGGTTTAATATACTGAGACTTGAGGGTTTTGATAGCATCTTCGTAGGTATTACACTCAGAAATAGCCTCATATATCTTAGGTGACACAAAATTGATGAGCAGACTTAGTTTATCTAGATCTTCTTTAGGAAGGGCTCCCAAGAAGTTTTCGAAAGTCTTAAACCAGTGCTTCCATTCCTGAGCAGCCGTTGATAAGCTGGGGTCACAGTCTAGCCTCTCAGGTTTCAGTAAACGCTCCATGTTGTGATGTAGTCTAGCGCAGGATCACCACCAGTAGCCAGGATTCTATGTTCAATAAATTGTTTATATATGCTTATATATGTTGGTTATGGGGAAGGTGGGGTAGTGATTAGTAGCAGTGTCTGTGATTTATCCTGCTTTGAGAGGAGCTATTATGTTAGTCCAGATATGGTCAGTTGAGGTTACACTTATCTTGTTGTTTCTTGTTTGTTTAGTTAGAGCTGTTACTTGAGAGTCCTTGGCTAGAACAAGGTTTAAGTTGAAATACTGATCACAATGGGTGATCACAATGCTATGCTCTGTTTTTGAGAGAATACTAAATTGAAAGAGAAGAAATTGAACCTTTCACATAACTACTAGTTGTGTGAAGTTCAGGGATAGAAGAGGATGGTCCATGTGTGGCAAAATATTAGTCTCGAGAAATTGCAGAGTCTGTTCTATGGGGATGTGAGTGATCAGAGTGATCTTATTTCTTGTTCATGCTGATACAAACAAGTCTGGACAACAGTTTCCTTGGGTTCTTGAGGTGTGAAATTCTTACAGTTTTTAATAGTTTTGTTAAGTATCCAGTAAGTTTTCCCTGCTAGTTTGTATAGTGCACTTCCTATTGTAGATGTGATTGGATAGAGAAGAATGATTCACTTTTATTATTGTAGGAAGATCTTAAATGAGTACAAGGTGAGGATTAGAGGGAAGTTGGCAACAGAGTACAAGGTGAGGATTAGAGGGAAGTTGGCAACAGAGTACAAGGTGAGACTCACAAAATCGCAATGACACAATTGCAAAGAAACCATACCATGGGCGGGTTAAGAATCAGTGATCAGAGAGTCATAAAACTCCACACCAATGCATTAGCCACTGGACCAGCAAGTGACAATAAGAGTCATCCAACTAGGTATATTTATACACCATAGGAAGGTTAGCACAGGCACCACTGTGACTACAAATGCAAGTTTTTACAGACAAATCTCCAGCTAGTATGGTGCAGGTTCTAAACCCGCCTGTGGTATGGTATGTTTGCAATCATGTCATTATGATTTTGTGAGTCATGTTGATGGCTTTGAGGGGATTTTAAGCTAAGTTCGTCAGTCTAGGCAAGTTTTCTGGGTTTGGTTTTCGGGGATAAAAGTAGTTTGGGAAATTTAAAAAAAAATATTCTATTTTTTTTCAATTTTTCTGAGGATTGGTAAGGTCCCCAAAACCCCCTGCTTTTGTTTTAGGGGTTTTTAATTTTTTTCTGATTCAATTATTGGGGATGCCATAAACCGTGCCCAAATTTAATTTTCCTGGTTATATTTTGTTACCCAAGAAATAGAGTAAATCTTTTTTTTGTGTGATTAGAATTTAACATGGAAGGAAATTTTTTAAAAAATTTTTTTGGGCGGGGAATGTGAAAAAAGAGCGGGGAAAAATTTTTTTTAGTCCCAAAGGGAATATTTTACATTGAAAATTTTGGACGGGGTTTTAAAAAAATTGTCATTTTTTTTTTTTTTTGGGGGTAAACGGGCCAGATTACCATTTCTGTGGACTTTATAGTGTAGTTGTAATAGTTGAAGGCCCGTTCTTTGTGCTAAAAACACTGTTTTTTTGGGCATCCCGGGTTTTCCCTACACTTATAGCTATGTTAAATAATCTAGAAAACTATTTGTGTATCCCTGAGTAAATTTTGTGTAATATTAAATTTTTGGGTTGTATGGAAGACGGGGAATTCCCTTTAAACCCTAGAACTAAAAATTGGGTGAATTGCTAATGTGCAAATTGTCCCAGGTTCCAAACTTTGCTTCTGTGTAAAAACTGTAATTTTTCCCATCAAATTTATACTTTTAAATTTCATTACCTTCGGGTAAAAAATTAAATTTTCCCAATTTTGGGAGTTTTTTTTTCCCTTTAAAAAAAAAAAATGGAAAACTGGGGGACCCATTTTTAAATTCAGGGGGTGTGGACAGTAAAAAAGTCAAAAAAGTATTAACACATTTCAATGCAGTAGAGTCCCCAGTACGTTTTTATTATCTTTTCCAGTGGAATTTAAAAGTAACAGATATACAGAAAAATTTATTGGTGTGGGGTTTTGTGGTGATGTAGAATAACTTAGTGTGACTCAGAGGAACTTTACAGAAAACAACGTAGATGATGTGGCGGGACAGGGTTTGGATAGTTCATCAGTTGTAGATGGTGTGGCATACCCGGTAGAGGGTTTCATCAGGTATAAAAGGTGTTTTGACACAAGTTGATGGTTTATCGATTTAGATTTGTGGAAAACAAAGGAAGATTGGGTTTATCAGATACAGTGTTTACTTGGATGAACAGCAGCATTGAAAACTCTTTGTTTACACTCCATATTTTTAAAAACCACCCTTTAAAAAATTTTACAGTAAGGCCCCCCTTACATGGTGGGGGTTTGGTTCCCGGTATTGTTGGAAAAAGACTGCCAAAAAAAGGGAGGCATTGCCGGGGAAAACAGAAAATCCATTTTTTCCATTTATAAAAGGGATAAAAATGCCAGACCAAAAAAAGGGTTTTCACTAAAATTTTAATTAAAATTAGTAATAAAAAACTAGGTATTAAAAACACCAAAATAAATTACATGCCCGTACTTCCCCTTACTTATCTTAAAGATTTGTAATCTTTAAAGTAAGGCGAGAGGCGGGGTGTACTTATTTGTGGAAAATCAGGTGTAGGTAGCCCCGGCTCCCCGGGCTCATTCTTAATTAAAAAAAAAAAACAACCCCGAGAGTTAAAAAACACATACATTTCACCATTATTTACCTTAAAATATGTGTAGTCTTATGTAGGAAAAGGGGGTGAGTAGTATTTTTTTTGTAGGAAGTCGGTAGGTAGCCCCATAGGGTAGCCCACCTGGGCTTTCACCTACTGGTAAATTTCACTGTGAACCCCGAGCCATATTATTGCCTTGATTTTCCCTTTTCACTGAATTTAATATTTCTAACACCCTTTTGATGCCATCATAAACGAAGGGAGAAGTAATGAATAATTCATGCCAAAAAATTTTAAACAAAAATGGAGTGAGGGGGTGGTGGGCCAAAAAACAGATTTTAAACACGTTTTTTCTGCTGCCCGACCCGGAAAAATGTAATGTTTTCCCCTTATACCACCCCCCCCCCCCCCCCCCCCCCCCCCCCCCCCCCCCCCCCCCAAAATTTTATTTCCCCCTCCCCCCCCCCCCCCCCCCAACCCTTTTGGAAAGGGGACCCAAAGGGAAAGTATTTTTTCTAAAAAATAAAAATTGCAAAAATTTGCCAGAAAAAAGCACCTTTAGGGATTAAAAAAGAAAATAAGTCACCGGACACCAACTTACCTTTAAAAAAAATTTGTAATTGGGAAATTAAGAAAAAAAGGAACCTCCCTCAAGGGCCCCAAACCCTCGCACAAGTGTTTTTCCTTTGCAGATGACCCCGAATCTGCATGGGGGGGGCAGTGGGCTTCCCTTGAAAAACTGCAAGGTTCCCGGGGGACATCAACCAAATCTTTCAGTGGGTTTCAAGGGAAAAAAATATGAAAATTCAAAGATGAGGGAAAATTTTAATTACTCAGATATGGTAAAAAAGAGGAAATTTAAAACTTACAGAAATTTCAAAACAAAAATTTGGCCACAAAATAGAGCGAAACCCAACGTCAAAGAACCCGGGGGTGAATTTTATGTCGGAAAGGGTCTCACCCTTTAAGGACCTAAAAATTGTATCCCAACACATCTGTAGAAAAATGAAAGGTGGATAATGAGAACCTTCAAAAAATAGGGAGGCCAAGCCCATGATGACACTCTTTAGGTCACTTGTTCTATCTAGGCTGGAATATTGCTGCCCACTAACAGCACCTTTCAAGGCAGGTGAAATTGCCGACCTAGAAAATGTACAGAGAACTTTCACGGCACGCATAACGGAGATAAAACACCTCAATTACTGGGAGCGCTTGAGGTTCCTAAACCTGTATTCCTGGAACGCAGGAGGGAGAGATACATGATTATATACACCTGGAAAATCCTAGAGGGACTAGTACCGAACTTGCACACGAAAATCACTCACTACGAAAGCAAAGACTTGGCAGACGATGCACCATCCCCCAATGAAAAGCAGGGGTGTCACTAGCACGTTAAGAGACCATACAATAAGTGTCAGGGGCCCGAGACTGTTCAACTGCCTCCCAGCACACATAAGGGGGATTACCAACAGACCCCTGGCAGTCTTCAAGCTGGCACTGGACAAGCACCTAAAGTCAGTTCCTGATCAGCCGGGCTGTGGCTCGTACGTTGGTTTGCGTGCAGCCAGCAGCAACAGCCTCGTTGATCAGGCTCTGATCCACCAGGAGGCCTGGTCACAGACCGGGCCGCGGGGGCGTTGACCCCCGGAACTCTCTCCAGGTAAACTCCAGGTTAAAGCAAGAGGCTTACGACTCCTCTTTTTGTCTCAGCTAAGCTTAGACGCCATCGTCACTGAGAGCCATTTAGTCAACAAAAGAGTAAATGAGAGAGAGAAAGAGATAGAGTTCCAGCAATGTAAGAACACAAACTGAACAGGTAGTGGGCAATAACATGGTCAGGCAAAATATATGCGTATTAATATGTGCCTATTTTTAGTTCATTCACATACTTTTGTAAGACTTTGTAAAACTTTTACCTCAAAATATTTTTTATTATAATAATAGTAATTACCTCAAAATACAAATACTCTTACATTGTGTACAAGTTGTACAAGTTAGTTCAGAATAAACAAACAGGAACACTCCCAATCTCATGCAACACACCATTTTTAAAAAAGAGTGAATGAAGATATTATTACTATTATCATAATTAAAAAGCACTAAACCCACAAGGGTTGTGAATTGCTATATTTAGAGTGAAGGCATACAAAACTAATATTTTTCTACAGTTATCCCCCAGTGTTTGACTAGAGAAAACGTAATTCTTCCGACACTACCTACACAGCCGCTTTGTAAACAAATCTTATACATCAATTTTTATTCTGTTAGTGTATGTATCATGTTTATATGCTGTGAAACGTGTTTCTTATATAATTTTGAGGAAAATATCAAAGATGGATTAATGAAAAGTTTAATATTAATGTAAAATAAGACATTTGATGTGCCCAAGAGTGATTATTATGTAGTATTGGCGCCATGAGTAGAGAGACTCTTAGTGATTTTAATGTGTACCTGCACACCAGCACAGTGTGTAAGTATATTTAGGAACACCTACCATCCGACTTACGACCTACTAGACATACGACCATTCGACTTATGACCGTGTTTTCTATGCCAAATTTCTGGGAAATAAACAACTGTCTGAGTTGCACACAGTGTTTATCCTAAACCTTTCAGTATAAAATACAGTACTAACAGCATAAAAAGTAAAGTAAAAAATTAAATACCAAAATAAAACAATAAAATAAAGTCATTACAAAACCGTGATGTTCATATTCAGTAGTAAGGTTTAACTCATGTCCATTTCAACTTACGACCGGTTTGTCGGAACCGATCTCGGTTGTAAGTCGGATGATACCTGTACAGGTACACATAAGTATAATTATCATAGTACATATAAAATACGCCACGTTAAAACGTCAAGAGGCCCTCTCCTAAACTTGTTCTCAGGGTTGATAATTTTTTGGAAAAAAAAATTATTTTTTCTTATGAAATGACAGAGAATATTTTCCCGATCATAATGACACCAAAAGTATGAAATTTGATGGAAAAGCTATGGAATTAAGCTCTCACGAAGTTAGCGGTCTCAACGATGCTGACCCATTGGCAATTTCGCCAACTTTGAGCTCTGCTTTCAGCCAATTTTAGTGTACTAGTCGACAAAAATCAAATCTATTTCACTAGAACTCCATCTTTTCTATCTAATGAATACAAGAAACCACCCATTTACTGATTTCAAGTATGCAATAAAGTGGTCAGAAATTGGCAATTTTGCCAATTTCACAAAAATTTCAGAAGATGCCAATTTCCAAATAGGGTCCAGAATAAGCAAGACAGACATTCCTGACACTAAAATAACATTTTCTCTGTTCATTAGTTATGTCCCCAGGCCCCTCTTACATCTCTTTTGCTTTTGATTTTGAATTTTTATTCTCACAAAAAATAGAAGATTTACTGTTATGCAGACTACTGCATTAATGTAGAAATGGTGTTGAAATGGTATAAATAATATCAGTGCACTTGTGAAAAAATATTAGACTCACCAGTTGATGTGTATTGGATGCTTGACATGATTTGTTTACTTTTGAAATTTCTGCTACTTTGAGCTCAATTTCAAGGTACTTTTCATTATGACACCAATAAAAATCATATCTGTTTCTGTAATATGTCTTCCATTCTATAAAATGAGATCAGGAAAACTAGAATACCACCATAAATACCATATGATAATACACTGCAAAGTCACTGTTTTAATCTTAAAACACGGTCGGAGTTTGTTTTTCCTCATTGTGCACTGTGTGCTGCAGGATTTTTTTGTACTGTGCATACTGACCACATAGACCCATTCTTTCACATATAGGCCTACCAGCTTTCTCTCACTAGATTTGAAGGCGCTAGTATTTAGGCATTCTAGTACGTCAATAACCCTGGTGTGTAAGCCGTACTAGTACGTTGGAAACCCTGAAAGGTTTAAAATACTTGAAATTTTGGAAAGTTCCCAGACATAATAGATGTAGCCATGGAGAATGTAAAAAACCAGGTGAGGCATGCTGTATTTGAAAGACCGCTTGCCATATAGCAAATTTTGTTCATAATTTGACATCGCTGCATTAACGGTACGCTGTAAGACGAAACACTGTAAAGCGGAGCCCTACTGTATATAGTACTTGATATACAATTCTGTTTATAGTGCTTGTATTCTATGTACAGTGAGGTATGCTATAATACAACCACATAACAATGAAAAATATAATATAAAATTGTGAAAAATGCATAAATGTGCATCTAAACTCTAGAAATAAAGAATACCATTTAAACCCTTTTAGGGTTTTTGTCGT
>NC_069452.1:29290410-29305519 GCF_026875155.1 Cherax quadricarinatus
GTTTGAAACCACCCCCGGGGTTCGGCCAGTCAAGGGTTGGCCCGTCAAGGGTTTTCGGCCCGTCGATCTGGTCGATCAGTGGGTCACTTATTTAAACTATGGTCGGTGATTTGAGCTAACACATGAAGGATTATGGAAATTATCTACCCGAGAAATATGTGATTTGATGATACAAAAGTTAACTTGCGTGTTGAAGGCGCGGTGTTATCTGGCAGCTCCTACAATGATGAACGGTCAAACCTCCTTGTTTATCAATCGCTGTATCTGGCTTTTTTTTTTTTTTTTTTTTTTTTTTTTTTTTTTTTTTTTTTTTTTTTTTGCATATCCGGGGAAAAGTTTGGTGGAGGTGCTCCATCTTTAAATCTACATTCCTGCAAAACTTGACATCAATATTCTTAGTTGCATAATATGATGAAAGGGTCAGGCACACTTCCTGATGGAAGCAATGTTCCATGAAAAGATTTGTAATGTATCCATTGTAGTGAGTTTTTACCAATCTCTTGTTTCTAAGATGGTTTTAAACTATTATGCTTTGACTGCTGTGTGCAGACACTTAAGAGCAAATAGCATAGTTTGTAGTCTTTATTTTTCAAAAACCTTTATTTTAAGATTTTTTCGGCATTTTTGGCAGCCAGTTATGAGGCAAGTTTTGAAGGCAAGAGTTATGGGCTTCTTTTCACAAATTGCTGGAAGCTGAACGGAGATTGCAGCACTTTTGACATCATCACCATGTTCAAGAGCGTCATCCTGATTAATTTTATTTTTTTTAAACTTGTCAGGATCTGTTTTCCAAGATGCTAAATTTTTTTCTGGAAATTTGTTATTAATAGAGGAAGGTCAGGCGAATCCAATCCCTCTCCGGAGGATGGCACTTTTGGGTTAGTGCTTCCTTTAACTCCTTATCACCTTAACAGGTACCATGGTTACATTAGTGTTCTCTGTTTCATCATTCATTGAGGTAGGTCCTGTGCATCTGACTCATCTCCAATTTCCGGGAGGTTACCTGTGTGGTGTCCGTCTGGCTGTTGTAGTTGTGTGTATTGGGAGAAATGAAAAATCTCCCCATATTCAGGTTGTAGCAATAGGTATCTGTAGTGGCAGACCAGTAGTTCCATATGTGCTAGCAGGGATGGCTGCTCCTCCACAGTGGTGTGTGTGATGGCATTCTGGTATAAACCGAAATTGTTTGCAGTGAGGTGGGGTTTTGCACACTTTGCGAGGTTCGTCTCAGATTGGTGTGGTAGACTGGATGGCCCATCCTCAGTTCCCATTAAAGGACTGTTATCAGGTTTACTCGAAGGTTGTTTGGGTTTTTGACGCAGCCCTTGTGGGAAACTGTAACCCAATTCTTTACAGTTAATACACTTAAATTTTTGGCCGTCGGGGCCCTATTGTGCATTCTCTAGTGGAATGTTTCCCAGCACACTTCCCAAACACCAAGAATGTAGTATTCCACAGTCTACTGCAACATCGCCTAGTGCTGGCATTTGTAACACCTACGTTTAGGGGGTAGGTCCCCTTCGATGTTTAGGAAACGTAAACCATGCACCCGGGATATTCCGGGGGAGGGGTACAGAACCTACCCAAATGGCAATAATTTGGGATTTTCCTTTAAGTCTTTTAGGCTTGATGATATGCTCACTTAGAGTCAGATGGGATGGGTCCATGCAGAGAGGGTATCCAAAGATTATGATACTGACCCATTTTTTTAAAGTGGTGAGTGTCTGATGGAGGTCGGAGCAGCTTATATCCCAAAAGGTGTATAAGTAGATCATTAATCAGCTCTTTATTCTGTTCCACAAACACAAAGTTGTGTGTGTTTTTCCTAAATTGGATCCTTGAGTTAGGATGCTTGTTTACAGCTTCCATTAGCCATGCACACTTAGCAGGCAGCGGGGTTTGTCAGGGAAGTTCAGCTTAACACATTCTTCTTTGAAGAAAGACTTCTTGCAGCCTCTGTGCACCAAGGACGTTTAGTATCACATTGTGTACGAGTCAAGTGAGTCTGCTACGTCGCGCTCTCCCCCTTTCTCACTTTTTCTCTTTTGTTTACTTTTAAAGGTCTGGAAGCTATCTTCATTTCCATCACCTGCAGAAATAGGTTCCTCTATGACAGTTGCCATGTTTGCCAGTGATGATATCTGGTGTAAGACCACAACACAAAAATTTCCTCGCTTATCTTCCCCTTATAGCTTATGCAAGAGCAAATATTCACTAAAAAGTCAGAAGCCCAAAAACAGATCCCCAAGACACAAAGTGCTCAAGTTCAATGAACACCTCCAACATACTCACCAGACCACCACCACTCAATACGACACACACCCCACCAAAAACACACTCAGAGACTCTTGTATGTGTGGTAATTTTAGGGTTTACATATAAGGGTTTATAGGGGATGGTACAGGCGAGGTCTTACACTTTATCACAAATTACAAAGATGAAAAGAGAGAGAGAGAGAGAGAGAGAGAACAAAGTAGGTAATATTGAGCATAAAATTAGAATTCTGACATACATCACATTAAACATGAGGTTCAAATTCAATGATAACTTCCACTTGAGTTAGTTCAGGCTACTGCCACCTAATGTACCTCACTGAAAAAATAATATAGCAGACATCACAATAAAATGCTGAAGACAGCCTCTTACCCCAACGATAGATTGTAAACAGTTTTACTAAAAAAAAAAAAAAAAAAAAAAAAAAAAAAAAAAAAAAAAAAAAAATAGGTAATGTTACAATGACAATGAGATAAATCACTCTAGTCGACTTCCTTGGTCCATCCTGGGTAACTCACACATTACTATGTTATACAGTATGCAAGCATAAGTGTGCAGCTGTAGATAGATGAACCAGTACCTAAACAATCTCACTTACACATGCGTTACTATGTATGACAAGTTTTCCCAAGTACACCAAGTGTACACTTTATCATTTAGAATACACTTTTGTTGATGTAATATAGGTGGAGGGGTTTACCCCCGCTGGTCGTAATAAACAACTGAACTTCTCAAGGTCATACCTAGGCCCAGCTTCTGGAGTTACTAGCGTTTTAATGTGTTTATTATGTGTCAGTGCATGTCTGCAGTCATTAAACTGGTGTATCAGAAGTTAAAAAACTACAATCCAGTTGATCAAATAGCCTAAACACAATTTACACAATGTATAACTAGAAGTATTAATGATTGCAAATTGTTACTATTACAATTTTAATAGGCGCTAGACCATAGATGCGAGGCAAGGAACATAGATGTTAACAGGCTGACTCTTGCTTAACACAGTTGAAAGGTAACCGAATTACTCAAGTAGAAAGTGTTCATGAAACTGAACATTATGCAGGAGTAAGCTTGTTCACAGTAAAAATACAAAGATAAGTTACACATCACATCACAGATGAACAATGCAATTTGAAATATTATGGGAATTTAGCAGTAAAGTTTCAGTTTTGAACGAGAAAAGTATTAGAAAACACAACAATTACACTAGGACAAGCAACTTAATTATGTAACCGTATTTAATAGTTCAGTTACATGGCAGGCATGTATTACATGATTTATCAAAAGTAAGGAGTCACTACACTGAAGTATACTCTGAGCCTTTTAAAGTCTTAATACAGGCTTACAAATGACAATTAAACTGTTGGGGAAAGCAGCACTTAACACTTCTAGCACACATATGACAGATGGGAATGTTCACTGTGTACAAGCCAATCACCACAAGCTTACTATGTTTATAAGTGAACCTTGGCATGTCCACCCCAAAATGTCAGCACTGCAATGCTCGTCAAATTGTTCTCAAGCCATTTCAGGAAACATGGTATGCCAGCAGCACTGAAGAACGTATACGACATGCTGGGCCTAGGACGCTATAACTGAGGATGCCTTTTGCTTGTTCTGGCTAGCTTTTAGTGCTGCCCTCAAGCTTGCTTTACTGTGCTCTCCAAGCCCGCACCAACACCCAGAACCCGCTTGCAGCAGGCAGGCAGGCCACAGGAGACACTCGCAAGATGAGCGGAGTGCGGCACAGAGGACCGGGCACTCAAGCCCCCCATATGGTTCTGGCAAAAAAACCGCCTCTAGACCACAAGCGAATAGAGGCGAACGGCTGAGTTCCAAATTGAGGAAGGAGAAGGGACAAGGAAAGGATATTCACCTGCTAGACAAGGCAATATGGGTTTTAGTGGCCTGCAGGTCGCAGTGAAATTTTTAAAGGTCATTCACTGGGCCCACAGTCGTCTCGAGAGTTACCAACCCTGTACTACTTGTTAATTACTCCAAACCCGCAGCCTTAACACATCTAGCACACGGTCTTGGAATGACAGACAATTTTCACTACTTAAGAAATAGTTCTCACAACACCGAAGGTACGGCCGGAAACACTGTGAACGTTCACAAAGGCATTCTGGGATTCGAAAAAGATGTAGCCTTGGCCTTCACTGGCTGGCTTGGAGCACTTTTTGGGCCTGGATCAGCTAAACTCGCCCTTATCCCATATGTAGATAATGGCGACGAGTTAAGGGTTTACCGGTAAATAGGAAAGTCAAGGAAGGGACATTCACCTCACTAGACACACCCCAGTATGGGTTTGTAAGTGGCATTCGGGTCTTTATAGTGCCATTTTCAAGGTCCCCCAGCAGGCCAGACATTCCTCATCATTTTAAGCCTACGTGGGTTTACTGATGGTAGCACAATGTCCAAAGTCAGCGTAATCCACTCATGCAAAAGTTAAAACAAATCTGCAGCACTTGCGGAACTCACATTTCGAGTACCAGCAGGGCAGCAAAAATACCCTCTACATGCAATCGTCGTTGATGAGGCGAAGGCTGAGTTTAAAGGAGGAGAGTTGGGGATAAAGGAGAAAAAAACGGGGTAACTGGAAAGACATTCGCTTTCTTCACATAGTAAATATGGGCGAAAGTTCAGGCAGGTGATGCAGTGCCTCGCTCAAGGTCACAGGCTGAGGCAGATTCTCAAGAGTTACCACACACTGCAATACTCGTAGAGTTGTTACTAAACTCCAAACTTGCAGAACTTCTAGCACACGTGTCTTGGAGGGGAAAGACGAATTTTCAGTGTGTGGTCACTGGGTTACCAACTCACGTAGGACTGCAATTCGTGTTTTTCCCTCAGGTTGGTAAAGTAAATGAGTTGTGAGCATTTTGAGAGGCACGAGTAGCAGTGGACTAGCAAAATTCGCCTTTTCACTCTAGGGTTGATAGAGGCGAAGGCTGAGGTCAAATGAAGGGCAGAGGGGAAGCAGAGGCCTGTGAGGGCCTTTGCAAAAAGGAAAACTATTTCCAGTGTTTCACTAGGTATATCCTTAGTCACAGCTCGCACATAAGAGTTCTCACAACACTGAAGCTGTCTTCCAACAGTAGGAGTTTTAATAATGACTTATCAGTCGGGAGAAATGGGTAGGCCTGCGAATTAGTAGGTCCAGATCCCCAGCACACGTCTACTCCCCTCAACCACTCAGCCGAGACTGAGGAAACCACTAAAACGTGATTTCTTGGAAAATTCGAGGCGGGAGTCCGGCCAGCATTCCCGCGAATATCTCGGAAATTATTGACTTATTTCACTACACTGAGCCTTTACTACTTAATTAAGTGGAATAATATTCACAGGAATCGTAAAATAATTATTGTTTTTAATTTACATGGCGCACTTTTGGAAATATTCCAAATATTTTTGGATTTGTGTGGGAGTAAAACGCAGATAATTTGCAACAGTAAAAGAACTTACAGACTTTACTTTTGTTTGTGGAATAAAGATAAGATATTTACAGGAAAGTGCATCACCTAAAAATCGTATTAGCATTGTTCTCTCGGTACCAAGTTCCCAAACAACCTTATGTAGTGCCATATAGGCCTTCGAGCCTGCCAAATGTCATTTTCGGAAAAGTTTTCTTCTGTCAATTGTTGTTTGGCCTATCTTATTGATAATAATTTACATTAAATAGAGTGAACATTCGTCGTGTACCCAAAATGAAAGAAATCTGACTAGACAAAGTTGTGATACTGTAACAAAGGAGAACTAAACCCTGGAGGGATAATGAGATATTAGATAATATGAAATCAGAGACCAGTTACTAAAAAGATTTAAGGCAAACAGACAGGATATTTGCAGAGCTAAATAAATTCCAAAGGTGAGGAACAGAGTGCAGAGATTATAATAGGAGCAAAGGCAGGTCACTATTGCTCAAAAATCGAAACAGTCAAGAATGACCCTAGAAAGCTCTGGCAACAACTAAAACAGTTGGGGTATAGCCAAAAAGCCATAGTAGATCTAACATAGTACTAAATGTCAATAACGAGGTATGCCACGAAACGACAAAAGGTGACAAACTGTTTTAATTAATTCATAATCACAACTGTCGCACCAACCTAGAAAGAAAACTACCGCTGCATCAAATCCCTTCAACACGGGACTTAATAAGTTTCAAACATACTATACCAAAAAAAAGGGTCCCCCCAAAACAGTTTAACTAGTAAGTGTATTTATTTTTTTTATTTTTTTTATTATTAATTTAAAACATGATACAGTGAAGTACAAAGGAATACAGTTTTACAGTGGCAAAAGCCAAAGCCCCTTGTATGCAGAGCATTATGAGCAGGCTTAAAATTAACTTAAGATTAACTAACCCAATGTTATATTCAGTGGTAAAAATTATTGTAAACAGATATCAATTTAGCACAATGAGTATTACAAAGGGACAGGTCATATGGTCATTTACTGTGTTGCTGAGCATTCAGTAGAATGGAGTATTCTGTTGGGGTAATGTAATTAAAAAATAAAGTTTGATTGGGTCACAGGTTAGAAATTTTTTGAGATACAAAAATGAGAAAACATTTAGAGATACAATTTATGAGATACAATTATTCAGAAATTTATTTATTTGTGGGTGAGTAAGTGATTGTTGAGAAGAGACTTGATTTAATAAAACAGTGTTTCTTTTATATTCACAGGTAATGAATTCCAGATTTTGGGACCTTTTATTTTGCATTGGTTTTTGCATAGCGTGAGATGGACTCGAGGAATATCAAAGAGTGATCTGTCCCTTGTGTTATGGTCGTGTGTTTGTTGAGGTTGGTAGGAGACGTTTGAGGGGAGGGTTTATATCAGAATTAAATGTTCTATGAATGCAGTAGGTTTCAGTAATAAGTATGGTGTTTTGTATGGGGAGTAGGTTTAGAGTTTTGAACATTGGTGGAGTGTGCTGCCCGTAGTGGGAATTTGTTATCATTCTGACTGCAGCCTTTGTTGGGTAATTAATGGTCTGAGATGGTTTATTGTTTTTTGAGCCCCATGCACAAATTCCATAGGCGAGTTTGGGGTAAATAAGTGAGTTATATAGGGCCAGGAGGGCTGACTGTGGAACATAGTACCATATCTTCGATATTACGCCTACGGTCTTGGAAATTTTTTTGGAAATTTGTTGTATATGTGTTTGAAATTTGAGTGTTATCAAGGTGGATTCCTAAGAATTTTCCCTCTGTGAGTTTTGTATCTCATGACTTTGTGCATTAAGAACTAAGCAGGTTAAACCTATAAGAGCACCGGCCCAGATAATATCTCATCTAAGTTCCTATAAGATGGTGCCTCTGAATTGCCAGTTCCCATTACTCACTTAACAAATTTTTCCATCACCACTAATACCGTACTGGAAAGGTTCAAGGAGGCCAGAGTTACTTCTATCTTCAAGAAAAATAGTAGGTCTGATGTAAGCACCTATAGGCCTGTTAGAATACTCATATAATTTTCCAATTCTAGAGAGGGCGGTTTTACTGTCAAATAGTTAAGTACCCTTTAAAAACAAAACATTCTCCCTAGTTTCCAAACAGGTTTTAGAAGATCTTACTCAACCGACACTTCCTAAATTTAAATTTATGGATTACATGAGAAAATAAATGTCGATTGGGAACCTCATAGGAATGGTAACCTTAGACTTGCAAAAGGCCTTCGATACTGTCAACAACAACATATTATGTAAGAAACTTCAAGTTATAGGCATTGGTTTTGTAGACTGGTTTAAGCCCTACCTTAGCAACAGGAGACAAATTGTCAAAAGCAACAAAACAGAATCAGAACCTCTGCCGATAACATGCGGAGTCCCGCAAAGTAGTATTCTGAGTCCCTTATTATTCCTTTGTTGTGTTAATGACATATCCATCAGTGTTAAGTGCAAACTCCAACTTTATGCAGATGACAGTGCTCTGTTAGTGTCAGGTAAAGACCCACAAGATATAGCTAACACAAGAGCTGGAGTCCTGCAGTAAATAGTTAGTAAACAACAAATTATCGTTATACCTCGAAAAAACTGAAGCCATACTCTTTAGCACGAAACATAAACTGAGAATGGTAAATAATTTTAATGACCAGTGTAATGGGGAACCCATCATTTCAGTTTCCTCAATAAGATATCTGGAATCCATGCATATCAGGAGAATTGATAGAGAACAGTGTAGTAAAGAAAGTGAATGCCAGACTGAAGTTCCTCTACAGATAAGGAAAAGTGTTACCCACCGAGGCTCGCAGGACCTATGCTAGTCCTTATACAATGTCATATGGACTATGCTTGCTCTTCATGGTATTCTGCCTTGCAATAAAATGAAAGATAGACTGCAAATCACCCAGAACAAAAAAGGTAAGATTCTTCTGGGCCTGGATCCAAGAGAACATGTAGGGGCCCGGATGTATTACAACAACTGGATATGCTGATGTTGAAGACAGAGTAAAAACTGAAGTTAAACCAATTTATTTAAAATTGCTCACAAAAAAATGTCAGAATATCTTGCTGCGAATTCTGTCAAGGCTGAGAACCAAAGCAATCATAGTACTAGGGGACAGAGCACAATTTTGTAGTATCCACAGTTAGTGGTCAGGCTTCAAACACCTTTTATTGTATATCAGTAAGTGAATAGAACAGATTGGCCGCATATATCAAAGCCAGTCATAGTATGAACCAGTTCAAGAAGAGAGCCAAAAGGTGCCTAATGAATATAGCTACAGAAAGGGAGGAGAATGATTTTTTTTTAATTTTTTTTAGCTAACACACATGTAGTCTTCCCTTATTCCTAATATATCTCCTTTAAAGTGTAATAATAAGATATTATCACCATTATATTATAACAGTAAGGTAAAAGGGCCCCATTGAAAATAAGTCACTCTGGCTATTTTAGGTTATCCCAGGTACTTTACACATATGCTGCTATGTATGATAATCTATGTAACTTTATTTGTGTATACCTGAATAAACTTACTTACTTACTAATTATTTCAGAACAGCAATACCACAGTTAGTGTTAGTTTAATATGTTTATTATGCACCTCATACCCATCCTGTGGGCGGTAGTCAAAAGAATACAGAGGTACATAATTGGTCCAGGGACTGGACTCCAAAGTTTTGATAGCTGAGCAAGTTACAGAGGTAATGAATTCACAATTTACAAAGGTAATGAACTCACAATTTACGAGGGTAATGAACCCCAGGTAGGTCTAGTCACAATCATGACAAGTTACAAAGGTATTTACAGATTACAGAGGTACGTAATGGGTCCAGGGACTGGGCCCCAAAGTTCTGATGGCTGAACACAGCAGAATGGAAAACTTGAAGAATGCCTGAGCTTTACACCGAAACTTAAACAACCACTCAACCAACTACAAAGAAGCAAGATTCATTGCCAGGGAAGAAGACACTTAGATACACAAGATCTTAGAATCATCTTTTTTCTTTATATCCAACAATTTCAACCCCAACAACGACTTTTACAACAAAGCTCAACCCCTTGTCACTAACTTCATCATTATCCTACACAGCAACAAACCTACTTGCCCATTCCGTCACTATTCTCGTTATATATAACCAAGTAGCCTCTGCTCAGGTAGATCTTTGTTGTTACTAGATAACACTCACTGTGTGCCAGAAATATTGTCAATAAAACACTGAAGTATTATGAGTTTGTGTCTATTTTAAACTGTTTATCTTCATCAGGAAGTTGAGCTGGATAAAGTGTAACTGAGAGTCGCCCTTAACAACCCAACAACAACAACAACAAGTTTGAACTGCAAGTGTATTAGACGGAGTGTTGGACAAGTATTAGACGGAGTGTTGGACAGGTGTTAGACGGAGTGTTGGACAGGTGTTAGACGGAGTGTTGGGTAGGTATTAGACGGAGTGTTGGACAGGTGTTAGACGGAGTGTTAGGTAAGACACATATGCAACAGTTAGGTATCTTTATTATGAAACGTTTCGCCTACACAGTAGGCTTCTTCAGTCAAGTACAGAAAAGTTGATAGAAGCAGAAGATACTTGAAGACGATGTAATCAGTCCATCACCCTTAAAGTTTTGAGGTGGTCAGTCCCTCAGTCTGGAGAAGAGTATTGTTCATAGTATGAAACATATTGTTTCATTCTATGGAACAATGCTCTTCTCCAGACTGAGGGACTGACCACCTCAAAACTTTAAGGGTGATGGACTGATTACATCGTCTTCAAGTATCTTCTGCTTCTATCAACTTTTCTGTACTTGACTGAAGAAGCCTACTGTGTAGGCGAAACGTTTCATAATAAAGATACCTAACTGTTGCATATGTGTCTTACCTAACAACCTGTCGGTATTTTATACCATTTTAATGTTCAGTTAGACGGAGTGTTGGACAGGTATTAGACAGAGTGTTGGACAGGTATTAGACGGAGTGTTGGACAGGTATTAGACGGAGTGTTGGACAGGTATTAGACGGAGTGTTGGACAGGTATTAGACGGAGTGTTGGACAGGTATTAGACGGAGTGTTGGACAGGTATTAGACGGAGTGTTGGACAGGTATTAGACGGACACTTGAGAGTGACAGAGGTGTAAGTAAGGTTTATTGTTCTCTCAGATTTGTAAGATTTAAGTCTGGTTTTATTTACTATTTTATAAGTGTGTTATTGAATTTGTGTTATAATAGCACTTAACACTTCGTAGTAAGTTTTTATTCAGGTACACATATATACACTTACATTATCATACATAGCAACATATGTGTACATTACCCAGGATAACACATAACACTCACTGACTTATTTACATAAGAAAGAAGGAACACTGCAGTAGGTCTGTTGGCCCATACTAGGCAGGTCCTTCACAACCCAGTAACTGACCAAAGTAAGTCAGGATGGAGCACTTCAGAGGGATGGAGCACTTCAGAGGGATGGAGCACTTCAGAGGGATGGAGCACTTCAGAGGGATGGAGCACTTCAGAGGGATGGAACACTTCAGAGGGATGGAACACTTAGAGTGGATGGAGCACTTCAGAGGGATGGAGCACTTCAGAGGGATGGAGCACTTCAGAGGGATGGAGCACTTCAGAGGGATGGAGCACTTCAGAGGGATGGAACACTTCAGAGGGATGGAGCACTTCAGAGGGATGGAGCACTTCAGATGGATGGAGCACTTCAGAGGGATGGAGCACTTCAGAGGGATGGAGCACTTCAGAGGGATGGAGCACTTCAGAGGGATGGAACACTTCAGAGGGATGGAACACTTCAGAGGGATGGAACACTTCAGAGGGATGGAGCACTTCAGAGAGATGGAGCACTTCAGAGGGATGGAACACTTCAGGGGGATGGAGCCTTCAGAGGGTGGAACACTTCAGAGGGATGGAGCACTTCAGAGGGATGGAGCACTTCAGAGGGATGGAGCACTTCAGAGGGATGGAGCACTTCAGGGGGATGGAGCACTTCAGAGGGATGGAACACTTCAGGGGGATGGAGCACTTCAGAGGGATGGAACACTTCAGAGGGATGGAACACTTCAGGGGGATGGAGCACTTCGGAGGGATGGAACACTTCAGAGAGATGGAACACTTCAGAGGGATGGAACACTTCAGGGGGATGGAGCACTTCAGAGGGATGGAACACTTCAGAGGGATGGACCACTTCAGAGGGATGGAGCACTTCGGAGGGATGGAGCACTTCAGAGGGATGGAGCACTTCAGAGGGATGGAGCACTTCAGAGGGATGGAACACTTCAGAGGGATGGAGCACTTCAGAGGGATGGAGCACTTCAGAGGGATGGAGCACTTCAGAGGGATGGAACACTGCAGAGGGATGGAGCACTTCAGAGGGATGGAGCACTTCAGAGGGATGGAGCACTTCAGAGGGATGGAACACTTCAGAGGGATGGAACACTTCAGAGGGATGGAGCACTTCAGAGGGATGGAGCACTTCAGAGAGATGGAACACTTCAGAGGGATGGAGCACTTCAGGGGGATGGAGCACTTCAGAGGGATGGAACACTTCAGAGGGATGGAGCACTTCGGAGGGATGGAGCACTTCGGAGGGATGGAACACTTCAGAGGGATGGAACACTGCAGAGGGATGGAGCACTTCAGAGGGATGGAGCACTTCAGAGGGATGGAGCACTTCAGAGGGATGGAACACTGCAGAGGGATGGAGCACTTCAGAGGGATGGAGCACTTCAGAGGGATGGAACACTTCAGAGGGATGGAACACTTCAGAGGGATGGAACACTTCAGAGGGATGGAGCACTTCAGAGGGATGGAGCACTTCAGAGAGATGGAACACTTCAGAGGGATGGAGCACTTCAGAGAGATGGAACACTTTGGAGGGATGGAGCACTTCGGAGGGATGGAGCACTTCGGAGGGATGGAGCACTTCGGAGGGATGGAGCACTTCGGAGGGATGGAGCACTTCAGAGGGATGGAGCACTTCAGAGGGATGGAGCACTTCAGAGGGATGGAACACTTCAGGGGGATGGAACACTTCAGGGGGATGGAACACTTCAGGGGGATGGAACACTTCGAGGGATGGAGCACTTCAGAGGGATGGAACACTTCAGAGGGATGGAAACACTTCAGAGGGATGGAGCACTTCAGAGGGATGGAACAATTCAGGGGATGGAACACTTCAGAGGGATGGAAACACTTAGGGGGATGGAGCACTTCAGAGGGATGGAACACTTAAGGGGGATGGAACACTTCAGGGGGATGGAACACTTCAGGGGGATGGAACACTTCAGAGGGATGGAACACTTCAGGGGGATGGAACACTTCAGGGGGATGGAGCACTTCAGAGGATGGACACTTCAGAGGGATGGAGCACTTCAGAGGGATGGAACACTTCAGGGGGATGGAGCACTTCAGAGGGATGGAACACTTCAGGGGGATGGAACATTCAGAGGGATGGAACACTTCAGGGGGATGGAGCACTCAGAGGGATGGAAACACTTCAGGGGGATGGAACACTTCAGGGGGATGGAACACTTCAGGGGGATGGAACACTTCAGGGGGATGGAACATTCAGAGGGATGGAACACTTCAGGGGGATGGAACACTTCAGGGGGATGGAGCACTTCAGAGGGATGGAACACTTCAGGGGAACAGAACACTTCAGATGGATGGAACACTTCAGGGGGATGGAGCACTTCAGAGGGATGGAACACTTCAGATGGATGGAACACTTCAGAGGGATGGAGCACTTCAGAGGGATGGAAATCACTTCAGATGGATGGAACACTTCAGAGGGATGGAACCTTCAGGGGGATGGAACACTTCAGGGGGATGGAGCACTTCAGAGGGATGGAACACTTCAGGGGAACAGAACACTTCAGATGGATGGAACACTTCAGGGGGATGGAGCACTTCAGAGGGATGGAACACTTCAGATGGATGGAACACTTCAGAGGGATGGAGCACTTCAGAGGGATGGAACACTTCAGATGGATGGAACACTTCAGAGGGATGGAACACTTCAGGGGGATGGAACACTTCAGGGGGATGGAGCACTTCAGAGGGATGGAACACTTCAGGGGAACAGAACACTTCAGATGGATGGAACACTTCAGGGGGATGGAGCACTTCAGAGGGATGGAACACTTCAGATGGATGGAACACTTCAGAGGGATGGAGCACTTCAGAGGAATAGTAAGACTCATCCTGGACCTTGGACCAAGAGAACATGTAGGCCAGAATGAATTACAACAGTTGGATATGCTGAATGTTGAAGACAGAGTAAAACATCTGAAGCTAAATCATGTTTATAAAATTGCTCACAAACAGTGTCCAGAATATCTTACTGTCAATTTTGTCAAGGTTGGGAACCAAAGCAGTCATAGTACTAGGGGGAGAGAACAATCATAGTACTAGGGGGAGAGAACAATCATTGTACTAGGGGGAGAGAACAATCATAGTACTAGGGGGAGAGAACAATCATAGTACTAGGGGGAGAGAACAATCATTGTACTAGGGTGAGAGAACAATCATAGTACTAGGGGGAGAGAGCACAACTTTGTAGTACCCACAGTCAGTGGCCAGGCTTCAAACACCTTTTATTGTACAGCAATAAAGGAATGGAACAGACTGCCTGCACATGTCAAAGCCAGTCATAGCATGAACCAGTTCAAGAAGAGTGCCAAAAGGTGTCTGATGAATGTAGCTACAGAAAGGGAGGGGGAATGATTTTTTTTAACTAACAAACGTGTAATTTTACCTTATTCCTAGTAATTACCCTCATATTGTAGTTAGTTTTAATGACCCTCGTGTCGTAGATAGTGCTTTTACTTGATAATAAAATGTTATCTCATTAGGAATAATAATAAGATATTATAGCCTTTATATTATAATAATAAAGTAAAAGGACCCCAATGGAAATAGTCACTGACTTTTTTTGGGTTATCCTAGGATCTCTACACATATGCTGCTATGTATGATAATATATGTAACTGTATACCTGAATAAACTTACTGGAGCACTTGAGAGGGTTGGAGCACTGCATCTGACTCACTAGCGGACAGTCAGTCAGGTCTAACTCACACTCACTCATGTATTTATCTAACCTATTTTTAAAACTACACAATGTTTTAACTTCAATGACGGTACTCGGGAGTTTGTTCCACTCATCCAGGTTGGCAGTTCTTGCTGCCAACTTCCTTCATGTATAGACGTGCAGATGATTCATTACCTTTGTAACTTGTCATGATTGTGACCAGATCTACCTGGAGTTTATTACCTTTGTAACTTGTCATGATTGTGACCCGATCTACCCCGGGAATTCATTACCTTTGTAATTTCTGATTGTACCATATTACCTGGGGGTTCATTTAAAAATTTTTTCCC
>NC_069452.1:29306019-29336640 GCF_026875155.1 Cherax quadricarinatus
GTACACCAAAAATGAAAGAATTTTGACAGACAAAAAAATAAGTTGTGATACTGCACAAAGGAGAACTGAACCCTGGATACTAATGAGATATTATAATATGAAATCAGAGACCAGTTGATAAAAAGATTTAGGCAAACAGCAGGATATTGCAGAGCTAAATAAATTTCAAAGGTGAGGAACAGAGTACAGAGACTTATAATAGGAACAAAGGCAAGTCACTATTGCTCAAAAATCGAAGAGTACAAGAATAACCCTAAAAAGCTCTGGCAACAACTAAAACAGTTTGAGTATAGCCATAAAGCCATAGATAGATCTAACATAGTACTAAATGTCGATAACGAGGTATGCCACGAAACAACTAAGGTGGCAAACTGTTTTAATTCATAATACACAACTGTCTCATCAACACTAGTAAGTAAACCAGCTGCATCAAATACCTTCAACAGAGACTTTGGTAAGTTTCAAACATACTATACCAATAAAGGGGTAACCCCAAACAGTTCTCAACTAGTAAGTGTATTTATTTATTTATTTTATTTATTTATTAATTTGAACATGATACAGTGAAGTACAAAGGAATACAGTTATTACAGTGCAACATGCCAAAGCCCCTTGTATGCAGAGCATTATGGGCAGGCTTAAAATTAACTTAAGATTAACTAAGCAATGATATATTCAGTGGTAAAAACATTATTGTAAACAGATAACAATTTAGCACAAATGAGTATTACAAAGACAGGTCATGTGGTCATTTACTGTGCTGCTGAACATTCAGTAGAATGGAGTATTCTGTTAGGAAATGTAATTAAAAAAATAAAGTTTGATTGGGTCACATGTTAGAAATTTATGAGATACAATAATGAGAAGCATTTAGGAGATACAATTTATGAGATACAATTATTCAGTATTTATTTAGTTGTGGGTGAGTAAGTGATTTTTGAGAAGAGACTTGAATTTATAAACAGACAGTGTTTCTTTTATATTCACAGGTAATGAATTCCAGATTTTAGGGCCTTTTATGTGCATTGAGTTTTTGCATAGCGTGAGATGGGCTCGAGGAACATCAAAGAGTGATCTGTGCCTTGTGTTATGGTCGTGTGTTCTGTTGAGGTTGGTAAGGAGACGTTTGAGAGGAGGGTTTATATCAGAATTGAGTGTTCTATGAATGTAGTAGGTGCAGTATGGTGAGTAGGTTTAGAGTTTTTGAATATTGGTGGAGTGTGCTGCCTGTAGTGGGAATTTGTTATCATTCTGGCTGCAGCCTTTTGTTGGGTAATTAATGGTCTGTGATGGTTTATTGTTATTGAGCCCCATGCACAAATTCCATAGGCGAGATAGGGGTAAATAAGTGAGTGATATAGGGCCAGGAGGGCTGACTGTGGAACATAGTACCATATCTTCGATAGTACGCCCACGGTCTTGGAAATTTTTTTGGAAATTTGTTGTATATGTGTTTGAAATTTGAGTCTGTTATCAAGGTGGATTCCTAAGAATTTTCCCTCTGTGAGTTTTGTATCTCATGACTTTGTGCATTAAGAACTAAGCAGGTTAAACCCTACTAAGAGCACCGGCCCAGATAATATCTCATCTAAGTTCCTAAAAGATGGTGCCTCTGAATCGCCAGTTCCCATTGCTCACCTAACAAATTTGTCCATCACCACTAATGCCGTACTGGAAAAGTTCAAGGAGGCCAGAGTTACTCCTAACTTCAAGAAAAATAGTAGGTCTGATGTAAGTAACTATATATAGGCCTGTTAGAATACTCAGTGTAATATCCAGAATTCTAGAGGGGGCGGTGTACTGTCAAATAGTTAAGTACCTTAATAACAACAACATTCTCCATAGTTACCAAACAGGTTTTAGAAGATCTTACTCAACCGACACTTCCCTAATTAATCTGATGGATTACATGAGAATTAAAATGTCGATCGGGAACCTCATAGGAATGGTAACCTTAGACTTGCAAAGGCCTTCGATAATGTCAACCACAGCATATTATGTAAGAAACTTCAAGTTATAGGCATTGGTTCTGTACACTGGTTTAAGTCCTACCTTAGCAACAGGAGACAAATTGTCAAAAGCAACAAAACAGAATTAAAACCTCTGCCGATAACATGTGGAGTCCCCCAATGTAGTATTCTGAGTCCCTTATTATTCCTTTGTTGTGTTAATGACACATCCATCAGTGTTAAGGGCAAACTCCAACTGTATGCAGATGACATGCCCTACTGTTAGTGTCAGGTAAATGACCCAAAAATATAGCTTAACACATAAGAGCTGTGTACCTCAGCAAAATGGTTAGTAAATAACAAATATCGTTATGCCTCGAAAAAAACGAAGCCATACTCTTTGCTCGTAACATAAACTGAAATGGTAAATAATTTTAATGACCAGTTTAATGGTGAACCCATCACCCTCCAAAAAGTTTTCCTCATAAGTATCTAGGGAATCCATGCATGTCAGGAAATTGATAATAGAAAAGTGGTATAAAGAAAGTGATTGCCAGATCTGAAGTGTCCTCTACAGAACAATCTCATTGTCTACTACCGAGCTCGCAGGACCTATATACAATGTCATATGGACTATGCTTGCTCTACATTGTACTCTGCCTTGAAACAATAAAACTGAAGATAACTGGCAAAACACCCATAACAAATGGTAAGATTATCCTGGGGCTGATCAAACCAAAGAGAACATGTAGGCCAGATAATTACAACAACGGGTATGCTGAATGTTGAAGACAGAGTAAAAACTTAGTTAACCAAATTCATAAAGTTGCTGCAACAAACAATGTCCAGAATATTCTTGCTGCCAATTTTCTGTCAAGGCTGAGAACCAAAAGCAATCATAGTACTAGGGACAGAGCACAATTTGTAGTCCCCACAGTTAGTGGTCAAAGCTCAAACTCCGTTTAATTGTATATCACTAAGTGAATGGAACAATTGCTCTCATATTATCAAAGCCAGTCATAGATGAACCATTCAAGAAGAGACCAAAAGCCTATGAATATAGCCTACAGAAGGGAGGAGTATGTTTTTTTAATTTTTTTTACTAACACACATGTAGTATTCCCTAAATTCCTAATAATCACCTTTAAAGTGGTAAATAATAAGATATTATCACCTTATATTATAACAGTAAGGTAAAAGGACCCCCAATGGAAATATGTCACTCTGGACTTTTTAGGTTATCCCAGGTACTTTACACATATCTGCTATGTATGATAATCATGTAATTTATTTGTGTATACCTGAATAACTTACTGAACTAATTATTTCAAACACAATACCACAGCAGAAAGGAAGACTTGAACAATGCCTGTGCTTACACCGAACTTTAAACAACCACTCAATCAATTACAAAGAACGCAAGATTCATTGCCAGGAAGAAGAAACTTATAGACACGAAGATATCAGAATCATCTTTTTTCTTTATATCCAACAATTTCAACCCAACAACGACTTTTTACAACATAGCCAACCCCTTGCTACAAACTTCATCATTATCCTACACAGCTACAACCTACTTGCCCATTTCCGTCACTATCTCGTTATATATAACCAAGTGCCCTGCTCAGGTAGATCTTTTTTGTTTACTAATAACACTCACTGTGTCCAGAAATTTTGTCATAAAAACTGAAGTATTATAAGTTTGTGTCTATTTTTAAACTATTTATCTCCATCAGGTAGTTGTTGCTGATAAAGAGTAACTGAAGTCACCCTTACAACCCAACAACAACAACAACAAAGTCTTGAACTGCAACAGTAATAGACGGAGTTTGAGGGTGAACAGGTTATTAGACGGAGTGTTGGACAGTAATAGACGAGTGTTGGTCAGGTAAAAGACGAGTGTTGACAGGTATTAGACGGAAGTGTTGGACAGTATGAACGGAGTTTGGACAGTTAAGCGGAGTGTTGGATCAGGTATTAGAACAAGGTTGTTGGGACAGTCATTAAACGGAGTGTATGGACGGGTATTAACGAGTGTTGGGCAATGTATAAGGACTAAGGTTTTGGAACAGGTATTAAGATGCGTGTTGACAGGTATAGACAGTGTTAGGACAGATTAACTAAGTGTTGGACAGGTATTAGATGTGAGAGTTGAAGTATTAGACTAAGGTTGGACAGGTATTAGACGGAGTGTGTGGACAGGTGTATTAGAGAAGTGTTGGACAGGTAAAGTGGAAGTGTTGGACAGGTATTAGACGAATGTTGGACAGGTATTAACCGGAGTGTATTAGACAGGATTAACGGAGTGTTGGACAGTATTAGACGGAAGATGATGGACAGTGATTAGACGAATTGTTGGACAGTATAACGAGTGTGGGACAGGTATTAAGACGGAGTTTGGACAGGTATTAGAACGGAGTGATTGGACAGTATTAACGGATTGTTGGACAGTATTGGAAGCGGAGGTGGTTGGACAGGTAGTGGACGTAGGTGTTGACAGAATGGGACGAGTGTTGGACAGGTAATTGGACGGAGCGTTGGAGACAGGTATTGGAACAGTGTTGGACAGGTATTAGACGAGTGGTTGGACGGTAATATACGGAGTGGTGGACAGTTATTAGACAGAGTGGTGGACAGTATTAGACGGAGGGTTTGGGGAACAGTATTTATACGAGTGTAGGACGGTATAGACGGATGTTGGACACAAGTATTATCCGATGTTGGGGGGACATAATATACGATGTTGACATGGTATTAGACGGAGTGTTGGACAGGTATTAGACGGAAGTGTTTGACAGAAATAGACGAGTTTGACAGTATAACCGAGTGTTGGAGGACAGGAATTATACTGAGTGTTGACAGTATTAGACGGAGTGTTGACAGTATTAACGAAGAGTAGGACATATTAGACTAAGTGTTGTACAGGTATTAGACGGAGTGTTGGACAGTTGTATTAGACGGAAGTGTTGACAGTATTAGATGGGTGTTGGACAGTATTAGACGAAGTGTTGACAGGTATTAGACGGAGTGTTAGACAGGTATTAGACGATGTTGGACAGTATTAGACGATTGTTACAGGTTTAGACGAAGTGTTGGACAGGTATTTGACGGAGTGTTAACATGTAATAGACGCGTGTATGGACCAGGTATTAGACGGAGTGTTTTGGAACAGGTATTAGACGAAGTGTTGGACAGGTATGTAGACGGTAGTTTGGACAGTAATAGACGATGTTAGACAGTATTAGACTAAGTTTGGACCGTACTAAGATGACGGATTGATGGACAGGTATTAACGGAGTGTTGGACAGGGTATTAATGGATGTAGACAGTATGGATGAGACGAGATGAATTAACAGTAAATAAGACGAGTGTTGACATATTAGACGGGTGTGTTGGACAGGTATTATACGATTGTTGGACAGTATTTATACGGAGTGTTGACAAATATTAGACGGAGTGTGTGACAGGTATTAGACCGGAGTGTTGACAGTATTAACGAGTGTTTGGACAGTATAGACGAAGTGTTTACAGGTATTATACGGATGTTGGACAGGTATTATACGGAGTTTGGACATGTATAAACGGATTTTGGACAGTAATTATACGAGTGTTGGGGGACAGGTATTAGACGGAGTGATGGACAGTATTAGACGGAGTGTTGGACAGTATTAGACGGAGTGTTGGACAGGTATTATCGGAGGTTTGGACAGGTATTATACCGAGTGGTTGGACAGGTAAAATAACGATGTTGGACAGGTATTATACGGATTGTTGGACATTATTATACGGAGTGTTGGACAGGTATTAGTCGGAGTGTTTTGACAGGTATATACGGAGTGTTGACAGGTATAAAACGATGTTTGGACAGGTAATTAGACGGAGTGGTTGACAGTATTAACGAAGTGGTTGGGACCAGGTATTAGACGGAGTGTTTGACAGGTATTAACGGATGTTTGGACAGGTATTTAACGAGAGATGTTGGACAGGAATTAAGACGTAGTGTTGGACAGGTATTATACGAGTGGTTTTGACAGGTAGTAGACGATGTTGACGCAGTTATTAGACGGAGTGGTTGGACAGTATTGACGGAGTGTTGGACAGGTATTAGACGGAGTGTTGGACAGGTATTATCGGATGTGTGGACAGGTATTAGACGAGTGTTGGACAGGTAAAAGGGACGGAGTGTTGGACATGTATTGACGATGTTGGCCAGGTATTGACGATGTTGGACATGTATTGGATCGGATGTTGGACAGTATTGGACGGAGTGTTGGACAGGTATTGGAAAACCGGTAAAAAAAGTGTTGACAGTATTATACGAGTGGTTTGGAAGGTATTAGACGGAGTTTGGACAGGGATAGACGGAGTGATGGGACAGGATTAAACGGAGTGTTTGGACAGTATAATACGAGTTTGACAGTTATTAGACGAGTGTTGGACAGGTATTATAACGAGTGGTTGGACAGGTTATTTATATGGAGTGTTGACAGGTATTATAGATGGAGTTTTGACAGGGTATTAGAGCGTATAGTTGGACAGGTATAGACGAGTGTTGGACATATTAGACGATGTTGGACAGGTATTAGACGGATGTTGGACATATTAGACCGAAGTGTTTGGACAGGTAATTTAGACGAGTGTTGGACAGTATTTAGACGGAGGTCTACCGGGTAATAGACGGATGTTGGACAGGTATTATACGAGTTTGACAGGATCTATAACGAGGGGGGGGGGTTGACAGGTATTAGACGGAGTGTTGGACAGTTATAGACGAGTGTTGACAGGATTAGACGGAGTGTTGGCCAGGTATTAGACGGAGATTTGGGACAGGTATTGGACAGGAGTGTTGACAGTATTAGACGAAGTGTTGACAGGTAATTAACGGAGTGTTGGACAGTGTATAGACGGGAGTGTTGACAGGTATTAGACTAGTGTTTGACAGGTATTAACGGAGTAAATCAATGAACAAAAAGTCACAAGAACCAGACTGAACATACACAAATAACCCCACATAAAAGACAGAACTTACGACGACGTTTTCGTCCACTTGGACCATTGTGACTTTGTCAATGTCCAAGTCGGACCGAAACCGTCGTCGGAAGCTTCTGTCTTTTATGTCGTTATTTGTGTATTTACGGAGTGTTGGACAGGTATTAACAGTGTTGGAACAAGGTATTAGACGAAGTTTGGACATTATAACGGAGTGGTGACTGTATTATAGACGGAGTGTGGACAGTATGAACGGGAGTGTTTAACATTTATTATTACGGATTGTTGGACAGGTAGTAGACGGAGTGTGGACAGGTATTAGACGGATGTTGACAGGTATTAACGAGTGTTGACAGGTATTAACAATGTTGGACATGTATTAACAGTGGTGACAGGTATTTAGACGATTTGACAGTATTATACGAGTGTTGAACAGGTATTATACGGAGTGTTGGACATATTATAAGGAGTTTGAAGTAATTAAACGGAGTATGGACACAGGTATTATACGGAGATTTGGACAGGTAATTAAACGGAGACTTTGACATATTAGACGGATTGTTGACAGGTATTATACGGAGTGTTGACAGGTATTATGGAGTTTGGGGACAGTATTTGATGGGAGTTTGGCCAGAATTAGACGGAGTGTGCAGGTAATTAGGACGATGTAGACAGGTCTTAGACGGAGTGTGTTGACCTGGTATTAGACGAGTGTTACAGTATTCAGACGAATTGTTTGGACAGGTATTAACGAGTGTACAGGGATAGAGGAGTGTTCTACAGGTATTAACGGATGTTGACCAGTATTATACGTATTGTTGGAACAGTATAATAGCGGATATGTTGGGTGACAGTATAAACGGAGTGTTGGACAGTATTAGACCGAGTGTTGGGGACAAGGTATTAGACGGAGTTAGGATGTATTAGACTAGTGTTTGACAGTATTGACGGAGTTTGACAGGTATTAGACGAAGTGTTGACAGGTATTAGACGGAGTTTTGGACAGGTATTTAGACGGGAGTTTGGACAAGTATTAACGGAGTGTTGGACTGGTATTATATAAACGGATAAAAAATAACAAAAGGCACAATACCGTGACTGGAACGATACACAAATAACCTCGCACATATAGACAGAACTTACGTCGACGTTTTGTCGGTCCACTGGACATTGTGACTTTGTCAATGTCCAAGTTCGACCGAAACGTCGTCGTAAGCTTCTGTCTTTATGTGCGTATTTGTGTATATGAACATTGTTGGACAGTATTAGACGGAGTGTTTATGTCAATGTATTAACGAATTTGAGGACAGGTATTATACGAGTGTTGACAGGTAATAGACAGTTGTTGACATATATACGGAGTGTTGGACAGTATTATACGATTGTTGAACAGTATAGACGAGTGGGGACAGGTATTAGACGGGATTGTTGGACAGGTATTATACGGGATGTTGACAGTATTAGACGAAGGTTTGGACAGGTAATAGACTGCGAGTGTTGACAGTATTAGACGGAGTGGTGACAGTATTATATCGAGTGTTGGACAGGTATTATACGGATGTTGGGGACTGGTATTATAAGGATGGTTTGGACAGTATTAGAACGGATGTTTGGACAGGTATTAGACGGATTTTTGGACAGGTATTAGGACGGAGTGTTGACAGGTAATTAGACGGATTGTTGGACAGTGGTATTATATGATACGGAGGTTGCAGTATATACGAGTGTTGGGACGTATATCGGAGTGTTGACCTTAATATACGGAGTTGTTGACAGTATTATACGGAGTGGTGGACAGGTATTAAGAACGAGTGTTGGACATATTAACAGTGATTGACATGTATTGTAGACGAGTGTTGGACAGGTAATAGACGGAAGTTTGGACAGGTATTAGACGGAGTGTTTGGACAGTATAGACGGAGTGTTGACAGGTATTAGACGAAGTTTTGGACAGGTATTAGACGAGTGTTGGTCATGTATTAGACGGTGGTGTTGACAGGTATTATACGAGTGTTTGACAGGTAATTATACGAGTGTGGACACAGTTATTATACGAGAGTAGAGGACATGGTATTAGACGGAGTGTTGACAGTATAGACGAGTGTTGGACAGGTATTTGACGGAGTGTTGGACAGTAATTAACGAGTGTTGACAGGTATTGGACTAGTGTTTACAGGTATTAGACGGAGTGTTTGACAGGTATTAGACAGTGTTGGACTAGGTATCAGACGTGTTGGACAGTATATATGGACACTTGAGAGTGACAAGGTTAAGTAAAGTTTATTGTTCTCTCAGATTTGTAAGATTTAAGTCTGGTTTTATTACTATTTTATAAGTGAGTTATTGAATTTTGTTTATAATAGCAATTAACACTTCGTAGTAAGTTTTTTATTCAGTACACATAATACACTTACATTAACAAACATAGCAACAAATGGTACATTACCCAGATAACACATAACACCATGACTTATTTTACATAAGAAAGAAGGAAACACTGCAGTAAGTCTGTTGGCCCATCTTAAGGTCAGGTCCTTCAACAACCCAGTAACTACCCAAAGTCAGTCAGATGGAGGCACTTCAGAGTGATGGAGCACTTCAGAGGGAGCACTTCAGAGGGCTGGAGCACTATCAGAGGGATGGAACACTTCATAGGGATGGACACAATTCAGTTCAGGGATGGAGCACTTCAAGGGATGGAACAAATTCCCACCATACGGTGGTCTGTAAACCATTCTTTATTTGGTACCTATTATATGCATTCAGCATTGAAATTCCATGAGATGGAAGAAAAGTTTCATGTACCAACTATGAAACATCTTACGAACACAGTCAACAAAACCACTCTGCATGTCACACTTGTCACCAACGCATGTTTTGTTGTATAATCATCACTCGTCCTGGTTTTCCGAATACGTACATTAGTCACTCTCGATCAACTTTGCACAGTCTTGCCATTTCGTTACGGTGAATGGTTGTCACAATGTGACATCTCGTTTGTATGGCACAAGCCACCGTAATCCATGATGTCATTGGCAGTAAACACCTGCACCGTCATCACCACGAACACCTCTGCGTTGGAGCTTGGGCATATGTTTTACGATTAAGAACGCACTGTGTGCCACACACATCTTCTTGTTCACCTCATCGCATGAAATCACTGAGTAATGGCTTGAGTACCAGTTATCAGTATATAATGTATGGCCATACCCAAGAAAGGTGCCATCATGTTTTCTCACTACGTCATCCTGATAGACCCAATAACATCTTGTATTTTCAATGTTTTATAACTACCCGTGTATACAACAATATCCAACACCAGGCCACTGTCACAAATCACAGAGTACAAACAATTTAATACCATAAGCGTTCTCCTATGCTCGGTATATACTGCTTGAATGAACAGTCTACACTTTGAACAAAATCAAAGGACTCGTCAATTAACAAGATTCTTGAATGGATAAAAGAGATAGTCCTGAACTTTTGTTTGAGATACATGAAACATTTCTAATCTTAGTATAACCGTCACTTTCTGTCAGTCCTGGTTTTGTCAAAAGTGCAACAACGTAACAGTAAATAAACCTGTTCACGGTATTTTCATGCAGAAGGATGGGTACAAATTAGCCAGATCTGTAGGACCATTATGCTTTAATATTATGCTTAAGACGGTGAGGCATAAGCATTATTTGTGCAAAAAACAATACATTTCTGCAACAGTCGTCTCTTTACCACCTTGTTATCTTGACTGTGTTATAAGATCGTATTTGCATGGTGTACTGAAATACTTATACATTCCCTGACAATAATTTCCAACAATGGCTGGTCAAAGAATAATTCAAAAATTCCCAGTTCGATTGGCCGTGGTTCCAAGGGGGACAAGGTAGGTAGAATTCTCAACTTTGAGAGTCATCAAAGTGGTGAGGGCATGGGAAAAAATTGGATTTTGGCTGCCAATCCCAGATACGGTTTGCTGGTGATACGGAACATCATAGGCTGTTGTACTGGGTTGTGGCGGGCTGGTAGGTGACGCCTCCGCTTTGTCCTTGCAGACGAGTCAGCACGTGGTCCCCGCGTGGCACAGTGAGTCACAGCATGAGCGGGTGCCACTACCACCACCAGCCCCACTAACACCACCACCTGATGCATGTGGCCCATCCATGCCATGAGTAGCCACATCATCCTCACTGTCCACTACCTAAAACGGTGTAGGGGCCACGGGATGAACTCCGGGATGTACTCCGTCCCTGGCACAGCATAGGTACACTACCCACGCATGCGGCGGCAAAAATAACCAGACGCTTTCACTGGAGAATATGTATCCACACTATCACTACTCGAATGATCGTCGAGCGCAATAAAATCACATCCACGTCAGAATCATCGTCATTACTGAAGTCAGAGGCCAGGCCACGGGAAAATATTAGTTTTTCTCTTGACGTTTAGGAACACCGACGTGAGTCACGAGTGCCCACACCAAGGTAGAAGGTCGAGATCGTCGGGGTTTTTCTGGCACTATTACGATATCCTGGTCATTATTTTTCGGTCACTAACTAAATCAAAGCCTAGAATTCCTTCATTTCCACTTCCATCAGTGTCAGAACTATCAACAGAAGAGGAGAGTCCCAATTTCCGGGAGGTGAGAGCTGACTTGCGACAGGCCATGGTGCACAAGGTGACTGAGCCGCGTTTCCCACAATGCTATTCAGTGTCCTAATTTTATTGTTTACGCGCACACCCACGGCGCAGACCCATTCTCTCACATGTAGGCCTATGAGCGCTTTCGCGCTAAATTTGACGGCGCTAGAATTTGGCGTGATCTACGGTTGGACACTCACCTCGAAAAGAGCCGTAGACTACGACGAACCTGAAAGGGTTAATGTAAAATAAGACATTTGGATTGTGCCCAGAGTGAATAAATATTAATAATGGCATCATTAGTAGAAGACTCTTAGTGATTTTAATGTGTACCTCAGCACCAGCACATTGTGTAAGTATATTTGGAACACTCCCATCCACTTACTACCTACTAACATTCGACCATTCGACTTATGACCGTGTTTACATGCAAATTCTGGGAATAAAACAACTGTCTGAGTTGCAAACAGTGTTTTATAAAAAAAAATCCTAAACCTTATTCAAAATAATACATTTAAAATACAGTACTAAACAGCATAAAAAGTGAAATAAAAAATTAAAACAACATAAAACAATAATAAATAAGTCAATACAAAACCGTGATATCAATCCAGTAGTAAGGTTTTAACTTGGCGTCCATTTCGATTTTTTATTTTTTTATTCTTAACGACCGGTTGGTTGGAACCGATCTCCGGTTGTAAGTCGGATGATACCTGTACACCACACATAAGTATAAATTATCATAGTACCTATGAAATACGCCACGTTAATAACTCAAGAGGCCCTCTCCTATAACTTGTTCTCAGGGTTGATAATTTTTTTGAAAAAAAAATTATTTTTTCTTATGAAATGACAGAGAATATTTTCCCCCGATCATAATGACACCAAAAGTATGAAATTTGATGGAAAACTATGGAATTAAGCTCTCGCGAAGTTATCGGTCTCAACGATGCTGAACCCATTGCAATTTCGCCAACTTTGAGCTCTGCTTTCCCAGCCATTTTAAGTGTACTAGTCGACAAAAATCAATCTATTTCACTAGAACTCCATCTTTTCTATCTAATGAATACAAGAAACCACCCATTAACTGATTTCCAATTATGCAATAAAGTTTGGCAAAAATAGCAATTTTGGCCCATTTTCAAACAAAAATTTCAGAAGATGGCCAATTTCCAAATAGGTCCAGCATAAGCAAGAGACAGACATCCTGACACTAAAATAACATATTCTCTGTTCATTAGTATGTTCCCAGCCCCTCTTACATCTCTTTTGCTTTTGATTTGAATTTTTTATCTCACAAAAAATGAAGATTTACTGTTATGCAGACTACTGCAATAGAGTATAAAAAAGAAATGTTGTTGAAATGGTATAAATAATATCAGTGCACTTGTGAAAGAATATTAGACTCACCAGTTGATGTGTATTGGAACGCTTGACATGATTTGTTTACTTTGAAAATTTCTTCTGCTACTTTGAGCTCAATTTCAAGGTACTTTTCATTATGACACCAATCAAAATCATATCTGTTTCTGTAATATGACCATTCCATTTCTATAAAAAGAGATTCGAGGAAAACAAGAAGACCACAATAAATACCATATGATAATACACTGCAAAGTCACTGTTTTTAATCCAAAACAACGGTCCAGTTTTGTTTTTCCACATTGTGCACTGTGTGCTGCAGGATTTTTTTGTACTGGTCATACTGACCACATAGAAACCCATTCTTTCACATGTAGGGCCTAGCAGCTTTCTCTCACTAGATATGAAGGGCGCTAGTATTTTGGCATTCTAGTACGTCAATAACCCTGCTGGTGTGTAAGCCGTAACTATTACTTTGGAAACCCTGAAAGGTTTAAAATACTTGAAATTTTGGAAAGTTCCCCAACATAATAGATGTAGCCTAATGGAGAATGTAAAAAAACCAGTGGAGGCATGCCTGTATTAAAGACCGCTTGCCATACAGCAAAATTTTGTTCATTAAATTGACATCGCTGTTTTAACGTACGCCGTAAGATTAAACACAGTAAAGCGGAGCCCTACTGTATATAGACTGAAATACAATCTGTATAATAGTGCTTGTATTCATGAACAGTGAGGTAAGCTATAAAACAACCACCATAACACATGAAAAATATAATATAAATTGAGAAAATGCATAAATATGCATCAAAACTCTAGAAAATAAAGAATACTATTAATACGTAATAAAACAAATTATTACAAAAATAATAAGAAAAAATACTGTATTTTAATCCTAGTTTCCCATGTTGCTGAGCATGCAGGACTGGAGGCAGAGGACAGAAATAATAGTTTTATGTAAAATATTTGTCGTAAAAAATGTTTGTTACAACAATCCTCACTGTATGAGGTGTAAGTTTTATTATATTCTTCAGCTGAAGAATCAGTAAATAAGAGATGCATATTTAAAACGAAAAATTTCAGTTGTAGAAACAAGAAAAATTGGTATTCATAATCCATGATGCCCGATGAACGATACACCTGGCAAAATTAACCCTTAAACTGTCCAACATAGATCTACGCTCACTCAAGTAGCACTCTGAAACTAGATCGACTTTTTTTTATTAACACAAGAAAGCATGCAAAATCAAACATAATCCACGTTTGGAGCGCCACGCGAGCGAGTGTATATTTCTAAACAATTGGACAGCTTATTATGGGTTAACCTTTCTTTAATTATAAAAAATAATTGTCTGTATTAATACAATAAAGAAGTTTATCCCAACACAGGGACCTTTACATCCAGACCCATTGATTTACCAACCACAAGCAACTTGCTGCCCGGTCCCACTGCTGCCCCACGACTCACAAGAGGCAACATCTTGGCCAGTCCTACTGCTTGACCACTGACACATGAAACATCAGGCCAACCCCACTGCTGGAATCCACTGACTATAGCAACTCTTGCCAGTCCAACGCTGTAATCACTGACCACAGGCAACATCTTGGCCATCCCCACTGCTGGACCATAGACTTCACATCACACTCATTTCCACCGACAGCAAAGTTTCACTCACGGCCCCATTGAAATGGTAAGCTAATCTTATATTTGGAATTGTTCACTCGTTTATATCTGAAAAAGGAGAGCTCCAGCTCTTGATACCACCTGCCTTTCTCAATCATTTATTTTGTAAGGTAATCATTAGATATAAATATTTCTTATAATTATGAATATTTTGGATTTTGACATGATACAGTGGACCCGCCACCAAACGAAGGCATGTCTAACAAAAAAAATCACCCAACAAAGCATTTTAGCGTAAAAATTTTGCCCGAACGGACAAGTGAAAAACTCGACTTACAAGCATCGTCCAAATGTTGTCAGCCTGTCTGACCAGTCCTGAGTGTGCCTCAGCTGTCTTGCCTCACCTAGTGTGCCATTGTTTTACAAGCCAGGGTGGAATGGTTTCATGCATGCAATGCAATATATTTTTGTATTATGCCATGTTATTTTGTGCTTGTACCTGCAAATAATCTGCCACGGCCCAAAGAAAGCTTCTAGTGCCCACCCTGGTTGTAAAAAGGGTAGAAAATGCTATTGAATATACTATCGTACAACGGTCATCTGTTGCATAGCAACCACCACCAGCCTCCTGCTTCCTGCACCATCATCAGCTGTTGCTGCACCACTGTCAGCTGCTGCTGTTTCCATGGTCAGCTGCTGCTGCAGCATCCACCGATCAGCTGTACTACCGAAGAAAGTGGAGAGAAGTGTTGTTGATGGTGGATTAACGAGAAACAATCACTGAAAAACAATTAACCCCAGAGGGTTTAGCCACCCAGGATAAACCCAGAAAGTCAGTGGCATCATCGCATAGAACTGTTCTAACTTACATTTTCCATGGGGTCCTAAATCTTGCCCACCAGGATGAGACCCACACTAGTTTTGACTAAACACCCCAAGTGAACAGAAAAAATGCCTCAAACTAGTGCTCTCTTATAGTTGAATTTAGGCCAGCAAAGGGTTGGTTTGAGAGAATTTAAGAATCATACTGTGCATACACAGTGTGAAAGGCATGGCAAAGCTAAAAAATTCCAACCCCAAAAAGTATTCAGTTTGTGAAGAAACAAGCCTGTTCTGGAAAAAATGCCAAACAGGACCCTATATTACACCAGGAGGAGAAGGCACTCCTAGGACACAAGCCTATGAAAGACAGGCTAACTCTCATTGTTTTGTTGCAATGCTATGGGGATTGCAAAGTGAAGCCTTTTACTTCATGTATCATTCTGAAAATCCCAGAGTGTTCAATGAAGAACAGTATCTCATCAATCATCAATTCTCTTCAATAAAGTAAGTGTCATTTTAGCATTATTTATCAGTTATTGTTCATGCCTCATTGGTTTTCTTTGTTGTAGGAAATGTATATTCATGAAAAAAAATATTTTGTAATACTTATGCTGTCCTGAAAGGATTAGTTGGAATTATCCATTACCGTGAGCCGCTGCTTTAACGATCACCTCCCAATGCGATCAATTTATGTAAGTTATTTATGTAAAGAGCGTTTGTACATGTTGTTTGGGGGTCTGAAATGGACTAATCTACTTCACAATATTCCTTATGGGAACAAATTCGGTCAGTACTAGGCACCTGAAGATACTTCGGAATGAAAAAATATCGTTAACCGGGGTCCATTGTATTTCTTATGGAGAAAATTAATTCGACTGAACAATAAAAAATTTTAAATAATTCGCCAATAAGCTCTCAGGATACGGATTAATATTGTTGGTCCTGGGTCCACTGCACATGTTTGTACAAAGGAGAAATAAATTAAAGTTTTTTGGGTGTACATATGCAAAAGGCCCTTTTGTATGCAGGAGCAATTTCAGGCAAACTTAAATTAACTATAAGATTAATAAGCAAAAACAGTTCATGATGGTCTTAGATGATATACAATGAATACAAGAGAATTGAATATCCTGTTGGGTAATGCTATGTGGCTTTAAATAATCTATGTAGAGAAACATACATTTTTAATTACAGATGACCCCTCATTAACGGCTGTTCCTGTTATCAGCCAACTAGGTGATCGCCGATTTTTTCGCTCCCAGTGATCGGGCCATTATTTTGGTGATCGACCATTGGGGACCCCATCCATCCACCAGCTGTGGCCACTTACACATCAGTTATGGCCGTGTCTCTCGAAGCAAGATAAGCTTCTGTTCATAACATCCTAACTTTCACTTGTTTTCCCATTGTTTTTTGTGGATTTTTTTGCAGTGGCAAACTGCAAAATAAAGTAATCAAGCTCCAAGAAGTTCCTTCCTGTGGTAAAAAAAGTGAAAACACCATCGAATTTAATGCATATAAGTGATTGAAAAATAATGAAGTGGTATAAACCATACCCCCCACCCCCCGGCCAGGATTGAACCCGCGTCATATGTCTTCAAACTTCCAAGCCCAGCGCGTTTAGCCACTAGACCAGCTAGCCACAATAAGAATCATCCAACTAGGTTATATTTCTACAACCAGAGGAAGGTTAACACAGGCACCACCTGTGACCTACAAATGCAAAGTTTTACACAGACAATCTCCAGCTAGCGTGGCCGTGACGAACTCTAGCTCATGTCCCTGTCACTGCCGTCAAGATGACTCAAGAAATTCGTAATGACAACATTGCAAACAAACCAAACCCCGGCCGGATTGAACCCGTGTCATAGAGTCTCAAAACTCCATCCCGTCGCGTTAGCCACATAGACCAGCTAGCCACAAAAAGGAATCATCCAACTAGGTATATTTTTCTACACAATAGGAAGGTTATCACAGGCACCACTGTGACCACAAAAGCAAGTTTTTTACAGACGAATCTCCAGCTAGCGGCCATGTACGAACCTAGCTCAAGTCCCTTCACTGCCTCAAAAGTGAGCTTCCTTTGTTTTGGTCGTTTGTTTGTTGAGTTGGGAAGGAGACTTTGAAGGAGGTTTATAGCAGATTGGAGAGTTCTATGAATTAGTAGGTGCAGTAATGGTGAGTAGTTTAGAGTTTTGGAATATTGGTGGAGTGTGCACCTGTATGGGAATTTGTTATCATTTCCTGCTGGCGCCTTTTGTTGTAATTAATGGTCCTGTGGATGGTTTTATTGTCATTGACCCCATGGCACAAATACCATAGGCGATATAGGGGTAAATAATTGATGTTATAGCCAGGAGAGGGGGGGCTGAACTGGGGTGAACATTAGTACCTAAGCGTCGAAAGTACGCGTTGAACCACGTCTAGGAAATTTTGGGAATTTGTTGTATATGTGTTTGAAATTTGAAGTCTGTTATCAGTGATTCCTAAGAAGTTTCCCTCTGTGAGTTTGTATCTCATGACTTTGCATTAAAACTATGCAGTTAAAACCCTACTATGAGCACCGGCCCAGATAAATCTCATCTAAGTTCCTAAAATATGGGTGCCTCTGAATCGCCAGTTCCCATTGCTCACCTAACAAATTTGTACCATCACCACTAATGCCGTACTGGAAACGTTCAAGGAGGCCAAGAGTTACTGCCTAACTTCAAGAAAAAAGTAGGAGCTGATGTAAGTAACTATATATAGGCCTGTTTAGAATACTCAGTGTATGATCCAAATTCTAGATTGGGGCGGTGTAACTGTCAAATAGTTAAGTACCTTAATAAAAACTAACTTCTCCATATTACCAAACAGGTTTTAAAGATCTTACTTCGAACCGACACTTCCCTAAGTTAATCTGATGGATTCATGAAATTTAAATGTCGATCGGTAACCTCATAGGAATGTAACCTAGGAACTGCAAAGGCATTCGATATGTCAACCACAGCAATTAAGTAAGAAACTTCAATGTTATAAGGCATTGGTTCTGTACACTGATTTCAGTCCTACCTTTAGGCAATCCAGGAGACAAATTGTCAAAAGCAACAAAACAGAATTAAAACCTCTGCCGATAACATTGGAGTCCCCCAATGTATAGGCGAGTCCCCTTATTATTACGCTTTGTTGTGTTAATGACACATCCATCAGTGTTAAGGGCAAACTCCAACTGTATGCAGATGACATGCCCTACTGTTAGTGTCAGGTAAATGACCCAAAAATATAGCTTAACACATAAGAGCTGTGTACCTCAGCAAAATGGTTAGTAAATAACAAATATCGTTATGCCTCGAAAAAAACGAAGCCATACTCTTTGCTCGTAACATAAACTGAAATGGTAAATAATTTTAATGACCAGTTTAATGGTGAACCCATCACCCTCCAAAAAGTTTTCCTCATAAGTATCTAGGGAATCCATGCATGTCAGGAAATTGATAATAGAAAAGTGGTATAAAGAAAGTGATTGCCAGATCTGAAGTGTCCTCTACAGAACAATCTCATTGTCTACTACCGAGCTCGCAGGACCTATATACAATGTCATATGGACTATGCTTGCTCTACATTGTACTCTGCCTTGAAACAATAAAACTGAAGATAACTGGCAAAACACCCATAACAAATGGTAAGATTATCCTGGGGCTGATCAAACCAAAGAGAACATGTAGGCCAGATAATTACAACAACGGGTATGCTGAATGTTGAAGACAGAGTAAAAACTTAGTTAACCAAATTCATAAAGTTGCTGCAACAAACAATGTCCAGAATATTCTTGCTGCCAATTTTCTGTCAAGGCTGAGAACCAAAAGCAATCATAGTACTAGGGACAGAGCACAATTTGTAGTCCCCACAGTTAGTGGTCAAAGCTCAAACTCCGTTTAATTGTATATCACTAAGTGAATGGAACAATTGCTCTCATATTATCAAAGCCAGTCATAGATGAACCATTCAAGAAGAGACCAAAAGCCTATGAATATAGCCTACAGAAGGGAGGAGTATGTTTTTTTAATTTTTTTTACTAACACACATGTAGTATTCCCTAAATTCCTAATAATCACCTTTAAAGTGGTAAATAATAAGATATTATCACCTTATATTATAACAGTAAGGTAAAAGGACCCCCAATGGAAATATGTCACTCTGGACTTTTTAGGTTATCCCAGGTACTTTACACATATCTGCTATGTATGATAATCATGTAATTTATTTGTGTATACCTGAATAACTTACTGAACTAATTATTTCAAACACAATACCACAGCAGAAAGGAAGACTTGAACAATGCCTGTGCTTACACCGAACTTTAAACAACCACTCAATCAATTACAAAGAACGCAAGATTCATTGCCAGGAAGAAGAAACTTATAGACACGAAGATATCAGAATCATCTTTTTTCTTTATATCCAACAATTTCAACCCAACAACGACTTTTTACAACATAGCCAACCCCTTGCTACAAACTTCATCATTATCCTACACAGCTACAACCTACTTGCCCATTTCCGTCACTATCTCGTTATATATAACCAAGTGCCCTGCTCAGGTAGATCTTTTTTGTTTACTAATAACACTCACTGTGTCCAGAAATTTTGTCATAAAAACTGAAGTATTATAAGTTTGTGTCTATTTTTAAACTATTTATCTCCATCAGGTAGTTGTTGCTGATAAAGAGTAACTGAAGTCACCCTTACAACCCAACAACAACAACAACAAAGTCTTGAACTGCAACAGTAATAGACGGAGTTTGAGGGTGAACAGGTTATTAGACGGAGTGTTGGACAGTAATAGACGAGTGTTGGTCAGGTAAAAGACGAGTGTTGACAGGTATTAGACGGAAGTGTTGGACAGTATGAACGGAGTTTGGACAGTTAAGCGGAGTGTTGGATCAGGTATTAGAACAAGGTTGTTGGGACAGTCATTAAACGGAGTGTATGGACGGGTATTAACGAGTGTTGGGCAATGTATAAGGACTAAGGTTTTGGAACAGGTATTAAGATGCGTGTTGACAGGTATAGACAGTGTTAGGACAGATTAACTAAGTGTTGGACAGGTATTAGATGTGAGAGTTGAAGTATTAGACTAAGGTTGGACAGGTATTAGACGGAGTGTGTGGACAGGTGTATTAGAGAAGTGTTGGACAGGTAAAGTGGAAGTGTTGGACAGGTATTAGACGAATGTTGGACAGGTATTAACCGGAGTGTATTAGACAGGATTAACGGAGTGTTGGACAGTATTAGACGGAAGATGATGGACAGTGATTAGACGAATTGTTGGACAGTATAACGAGTGTGGGACAGGTATTAAGACGGAGTTTGGACAGGTATTAGAACGGAGTGATTGGACAGTATTAACGGATTGTTGGACAGTATTGGAAGCGGAGGTGGTTGGACAGGTAGTGGACGTAGGTGTTGACAGAATGGGACGAGTGTTGGACAGGTAATTGGACGGAGCGTTGGAGACAGGTATTGGAACAGTGTTGGACAGGTATTAGACGAGTGGTTGGACGGTAATATACGGAGTGGTGGACAGTTATTAGACAGAGTGGTGGACAGTATTAGACGGAGGGTTTGGGGAACAGTATTTATACGAGTGTAGGACGGTATAGACGGATGTTGGACACAAGTATTATCCGATGTTGGGGGGACATAATATACGATGTTGACATGGTATTAGACGGAGTGTTGGACAGGTATTAGACGGAAGTGTTTGACAGAAATAGACGAGTTTGACAGTATAACCGAGTGTTGGAGGACAGGAATTATACTGAGTGTTGACAGTATTAGACGGAGTGTTGACAGTATTAACGAAGAGTAGGACATATTAGACTAAGTGTTGTACAGGTATTAGACGGAGTGTTGGACAGTTGTATTAGACGGAAGTGTTGACAGTATTAGATGGGTGTTGGACAGTATTAGACGAAGTGTTGACAGGTATTAGACGGAGTGTTAGACAGGTATTAGACGATGTTGGACAGTATTAGACGATTGTTACAGGTTTAGACGAAGTGTTGGACAGGTATTTGACGGAGTGTTAACATGTAATAGACGCGTGTATGGACCAGGTATTAGACGGAGTGTTTTGGAACAGGTATTAGACGAAGTGTTGGACAGGTATGTAGACGGTAGTTTGGACAGTAATAGACGATGTTAGACAGTATTAGACTAAGTTTGGACCGTACTAAGATGACGGATTGATGGACAGGTATTAACGGAGTGTTGGACAGGGTATTAATGGATGTAGACAGTATGGATGAGACGAGATGAATTAACAGTAAATAAGACGAGTGTTGACATATTAGACGGGTGTGTTGGACAGGTATTATACGATTGTTGGACAGTATTTATACGGAGTGTTGACAAATATTAGACGGAGTGTGTGACAGGTATTAGACCGGAGTGTTGACAGTATTAACGAGTGTTTGGACAGTATAGACGAAGTGTTTACAGGTATTATACGGATGTTGGACAGGTATTATACGGAGTTTGGACATGTATAAACGGATTTTGGACAGTAATTATACGAGTGTTGGGGGACAGGTATTAGACGGAGTGATGGACAGTATTAGACGGAGTGTTGGACAGTATTAGACGGAGTGTTGGACAGGTATTATCGGAGGTTTGGACAGGTATTATACCGAGTGGTTGGACAGGTAAAATAACGATGTTGGACAGGTATTATACGGATTGTTGGACATTATTATACGGAGTGTTGGACAGGTATTAGTCGGAGTGTTTTGACAGGTATATACGGAGTGTTGACAGGTATAAAACGATGTTTGGACAGGTAATTAGACGGAGTGGTTGACAGTATTAACGAAGTGGTTGGGACCAGGTATTAGACGGAGTGTTTGACAGGTATTAACGGATGTTTGGACAGGTATTTAACGAGAGATGTTGGACAGGAATTAAGACGTAGTGTTGGACAGGTATTATACGAGTGGTTTTGACAGGTAGTAGACGATGTTGACGCAGTTATTAGACGGAGTGGTTGGACAGTATTGACGGAGTGTTGGACAGGTATTAGACGGAGTGTTGGACAGGTATTATCGGATGTGTGGACAGGTATTAGACGAGTGTTGGACAGGTAAAAGGGACGGAGTGTTGGACATGTATTGACGATGTTGGCCAGGTATTGACGATGTTGGACATGTATTGGATCGGATGTTGGACAGTATTGGACGGAGTGTTGGACAGGTATTGGAAAACCGGTAAAAAAAGTGTTGACAGTATTATACGAGTGGTTTGGAAGGTATTAGACGGAGTTTGGACAGGGATAGACGGAGTGATGGGACAGGATTAAACGGAGTGTTTGGACAGTATAATACGAGTTTGACAGTTATTAGACGAGTGTTGGACAGGTATTATAACGAGTGGTTGGACAGGTTATTTATATGGAGTGTTGACAGGTATTATAGATGGAGTTTTGACAGGGTATTAGAGCGTATAGTTGGACAGGTATAGACGAGTGTTGGACATATTAGACGATGTTGGACAGGTATTAGACGGATGTTGGACATATTAGACCGAAGTGTTTGGACAGGTAATTTAGACGAGTGTTGGACAGTATTTAGACGGAGGTCTACCGGGTAATAGACGGATGTTGGACAGGTATTATACGAGTTTGACAGGATCTATAACGAGGGGGGGGGGTTGACAGGTATTAGACGGAGTGTTGGACAGTTATAGACGAGTGTTGACAGGATTAGACGGAGTGTTGGCCAGGTATTAGACGGAGATTTGGGACAGGTATTGGACAGGAGTGTTGACAGTATTAGACGAAGTGTTGACAGGTAATTAACGGAGTGTTGGACAGTGTATAGACGGGAGTGTTGACAGGTATTAGACTAGTGTTTGACAGGTATTAACGGAGTAAATCAATGAACAAAAAGTCACAAGAACCAGACTGAACATACACAAATAACCCCACATAAAAGACAGAACTTACGACGACGTTTTCGTCCACTTGGACCATTGTGACTTTGTCAATGTCCAAGTCGGACCGAAACCGTCGTCGGAAGCTTCTGTCTTTTATGTCGTTATTTGTGTATTTACGGAGTGTTGGACAGGTATTAACAGTGTTGGAACAAGGTATTAGACGAAGTTTGGACATTATAACGGAGTGGTGACTGTATTATAGACGGAGTGTGGACAGTATGAACGGGAGTGTTTAACATTTATTATTACGGATTGTTGGACAGGTAGTAGACGGAGTGTGGACAGGTATTAGACGGATGTTGACAGGTATTAACGAGTGTTGACAGGTATTAACAATGTTGGACATGTATTAACAGTGGTGACAGGTATTTAGACGATTTGACAGTATTATACGAGTGTTGAACAGGTATTATACGGAGTGTTGGACATATTATAAGGAGTTTGAAGTAATTAAACGGAGTATGGACACAGGTATTATACGGAGATTTGGACAGGTAATTAAACGGAGACTTTGACATATTAGACGGATTGTTGACAGGTATTATACGGAGTGTTGACAGGTATTATGGAGTTTGGGGACAGTATTTGATGGGAGTTTGGCCAGAATTAGACGGAGTGTGCAGGTAATTAGGACGATGTAGACAGGTCTTAGACGGAGTGTGTTGACCTGGTATTAGACGAGTGTTACAGTATTCAGACGAATTGTTTGGACAGGTATTAACGAGTGTACAGGGATAGAGGAGTGTTCTACAGGTATTAACGGATGTTGACCAGTATTATACGTATTGTTGGAACAGTATAATAGCGGATATGTTGGGTGACAGTATAAACGGAGTGTTGGACAGTATTAGACCGAGTGTTGGGGACAAGGTATTAGACGGAGTTAGGATGTATTAGACTAGTGTTTGACAGTATTGACGGAGTTTGACAGGTATTAGACGAAGTGTTGACAGGTATTAGACGGAGTTTTGGACAGGTATTTAGACGGGAGTTTGGACAAGTATTAACGGAGTGTTGGACTGGTATTATATAAACGGATAAAAAATAACAAAAGGCACAATACCGTGACTGGAACGATACACAAATAACCTCGCACATATAGACAGAACTTACGTCGACGTTTTGTCGGTCCACTGGACATTGTGACTTTGTCAATGTCCAAGTTCGACCGAAACGTCGTCGTAAGCTTCTGTCTTTATGTGCGTATTTGTGTATATGAACATTGTTGGACAGTATTAGACGGAGTGTTTATGTCAATGTATTAACGAATTTGAGGACAGGTATTATACGAGTGTTGACAGGTAATAGACAGTTGTTGACATATATACGGAGTGTTGGACAGTATTATACGATTGTTGAACAGTATAGACGAGTGGGGACAGGTATTAGACGGGATTGTTGGACAGGTATTATACGGGATGTTGACAGTATTAGACGAAGGTTTGGACAGGTAATAGACTGCGAGTGTTGACAGTATTAGACGGAGTGGTGACAGTATTATATCGAGTGTTGGACAGGTATTATACGGATGTTGGGGACTGGTATTATAAGGATGGTTTGGACAGTATTAGAACGGATGTTTGGACAGGTATTAGACGGATTTTTGGACAGGTATTAGGACGGAGTGTTGACAGGTAATTAGACGGATTGTTGGACAGTGGTATTATATGATACGGAGGTTGCAGTATATACGAGTGTTGGGACGTATATCGGAGTGTTGACCTTAATATACGGAGTTGTTGACAGTATTATACGGAGTGGTGGACAGGTATTAAGAACGAGTGTTGGACATATTAACAGTGATTGACATGTATTGTAGACGAGTGTTGGACAGGTAATAGACGGAAGTTTGGACAGGTATTAGACGGAGTGTTTGGACAGTATAGACGGAGTGTTGACAGGTATTAGACGAAGTTTTGGACAGGTATTAGACGAGTGTTGGTCATGTATTAGACGGTGGTGTTGACAGGTATTATACGAGTGTTTGACAGGTAATTATACGAGTGTGGACACAGTTATTATACGAGAGTAGAGGACATGGTATTAGACGGAGTGTTGACAGTATAGACGAGTGTTGGACAGGTATTTGACGGAGTGTTGGACAGTAATTAACGAGTGTTGACAGGTATTGGACTAGTGTTTACAGGTATTAGACGGAGTGTTTGACAGGTATTAGACAGTGTTGGACTAGGTATCAGACGTGTTGGACAGTATATATGGACACTTGAGAGTGACAAGGTTAAGTAAAGTTTATTGTTCTCTCAGATTTGTAAGATTTAAGTCTGGTTTTATTACTATTTTATAAGTGAGTTATTGAATTTTGTTTATAATAGCAATTAACACTTCGTAGTAAGTTTTTTATTCAGTACACATAATACACTTACATTAACAAACATAGCAACAAATGGTACATTACCCAGATAACACATAACACCATGACTTATTTTACATAAGAAAGAAGGAAACACTGCAGTAAGTCTGTTGGCCCATCTTAAGGTCAGGTCCTTCAACAACCCAGTAACTACCCAAAGTCAGTCAGATGGAGGCACTTCAGAGTGATGGAGCACTTCAGAGGGAGCACTTCAGAGGGCTGGAGCACTATCAGAGGGATGGAACACTTCATAGGGATGGACACAATTCAGTTCAGGGATGGAGCACTTCAAGGGATGGAACAAATTCCCACCATACGGTGGTCTGTAAACCATTCTTTATTTGGTACCTATTATATGCATTCAGCATTGAAATTCCATGAGATGGAAGAAAAGTTTCATGTACCAACTATGAAACATCTTACGAACACAGTCAACAAAACCACTCTGCATGTCACACTTGTCACCAACGCATGTTTTGTTGTATAATCATCACTCGTCCTGGTTTTCCGAATACGTACATTAGTCACTCTCGATCAACTTTGCACAGTCTTGCCATTTCGTTACGGTGAATGGTTGTCACAATGTGACATCTCGTTTGTATGGCACAAGCCACCGTAATCCATGATGTCATTGGCAGTAAACACCTGCACCGTCATCACCACGAACACCTCTGCGTTGGAGCTTGGGCATATGTTTTACGATTAAGAACGCACTGTGTGCCACACACATCTTCTTGTTCACCTCATCGCATGAAATCACTGAGTAATGGCTTGAGTACCAGTTATCAGTATATAATGTATGGCCATACCCAAGAAAGGTGCCATCATGTTTTCTCACTACGTCATCCTGATAGACCCAATAACATCTTGTATTTTCAATGTTTTATAACTACCCGTGTATACAACAATATCCAACACCAGGCCACTGTCACAAATCACAGAGTACAAACAATTTAATACCATAAGCGTTCTCCTATGCTCGGTATATACTGCTTGAATGAACAGTCTACACTTTGAACAAAATCAAAGGACTCGTCAATTAACAAGATTCTTGAATGGATAAAAGAGATAGTCCTGAACTTTTGTTTGAGATACATGAAACATTTCTAATCTTAGTATAACCGTCACTTTCTGTCAGTCCTGGTTTTGTCAAAAGTGCAACAACGTAACAGTAAATAAACCTGTTCACGGTATTTTCATGCAGAAGGATGGGTACAAATTAGCCAGATCTGTAGGACCATTATGCTTTAATATTATGCTTAAGACGGTGAGGCATAAGCATTATTTGTGCAAAAAACAATACATTTCTGCAACAGTCGTCTCTTTACCACCTTGTTATCTTGACTGTGTTATAAGATCGTATTTGCATGGTGTACTGAAATACTTATACATTCCCTGACAATAATTTCCAACAATGGCTGGTCAAAGAATAATTCAAAAATTCCCAGTTCGATTGGCCGTGGTTCCAAGGGGGACAAGGTAGGTAGAATTCTCAACTTTGAGAGTCATCAAAGTGGTGAGGGCATGGGAAAAAATTGGATTTTGGCTGCCAATCCCAGATACGGTTTGCTGGTGATACGGAACATCATAGGCTGTTGTACTGGGTTGTGGCGGGCTGGTAGGTGACGCCTCCGCTTTGTCCTTGCAGACGAGTCAGCACGTGGTCCCCGCGTGGCACAGTGAGTCACAGCATGAGCGGGTGCCACTACCACCACCAGCCCCACTAACACCACCACCTGATGCATGTGGCCCATCCATGCCATGAGTAGCCACATCATCCTCACTGTCCACTACCTAAAACGGTGTAGGGGCCACGGGATGAACTCCGGGATGTACTCCGTCCCTGGCACAGCATAGGTACACTACCCACGCATGCGGCGGCAAAAATAACCAGACGCTTTCACTGGAGAATATGTATCCACACTATCACTACTCGAATGATCGTCGAGCGCAATAAAATCACATCCACGTCAGAATCATCGTCATTACTGAAGTCAGAGGCCAGGCCACGGGAAAATATTAGTTTTTCTCTTGACGTTTAGGAACACCGACGTGAGTCACGAGTGCCCACACCAAGGTAGAAGGTCGAGATCGTCGGGGTTTTTCTGGCACTATTACGATATCCTGGTCATTATTTTTCGGTCACTAACTAAATCAAAGCCTAGAATTCCTTCATTTCCACTTCCATCAGTGTCAGAACTATCAACAGAAGAGGAGAGTCCCAATTTCCGGGAGGTGAGAGCTGACTTGCGACAGGCCATGGTGCACAAGGTGACTGAGCCGCGTTTCCCACAATGCTATTCAGTGTCCTAATTTTATTGTTTACGCGCACACCCACGGCGCAGACCCATTCTCTCACATGTAGGCCTATGAGCGCTTTCGCGCTAAATTTGACGGCGCTAGAATTTGGCGTGATCTACGGTTGGACACTCACCTCGAAAAGAGCCGTAGACTACGACGAACCTGAAAGGGTTAATGTAAAATAAGACATTTGGATTGTGCCCAGAGTGAATAAATATTAATAATGGCATCATTAGTAGAAGACTCTTAGTGATTTTAATGTGTACCTCAGCACCAGCACATTGTGTAAGTATATTTGGAACACTCCCATCCACTTACTACCTACTAACATTCGACCATTCGACTTATGACCGTGTTTACATGCAAATTCTGGGAATAAAACAACTGTCTGAGTTGCAAACAGTGTTTTATAAAAAAAAATCCTAAACCTTATTCAAAATAATACATTTAAAATACAGTACTAAACAGCATAAAAAGTGAAATAAAAAATTAAAACAACATAAAACAATAATAAATAAGTCAATACAAAACCGTGATATCAATCCAGTAGTAAGGTTTTAACTTGGCGTCCATTTCGATTTTTTATTTTTTTATTCTTAACGACCGGTTGGTTGGAACCGATCTCCGGTTGTAAGTCGGATGATACCTGTACACCACACATAAGTATAAATTATCATAGTACCTATGAGGTTGGGTGCCCAAAGAAAGAAGAAATAATTTCACCATTCACTCAATTCATCACTTGTTTTCCCCGGGAAATACTACAGTTCAATCAATCATTCAATCAAACAATCAAGTTTATTCTCTATAAAGATTACAATTATGGTTTACATATAGGATATTGTCTGGTTTACATATAATACTAATTAAAGAGAGGGCCACTATCACACCTAGCATGACTGGGCATTTTGGGAAGACTAAGATTAATTCAAAACTCTATTGTTACAGAGTATGGAGCATATTGGTATTAAAGTTAAGTACAGTGGACTAGCCTTTAACCGATTTAGCCTTTAACTGAATTAATTTTACCCATAAGAAATAATGGAAATCCAATTAATCCATTCCAGGCACCCAAAAGGATTAAACAAAATAATTTTCTTTTATATGAAACATACATTTCCCTACACAGAAACGAACGGTACATGCAAAATAAACAATAATTAAATGTCACTTACCATTATTTTGGAGTTGTTGATGAGTGATGTGCCAGCAGCAGGAGAGATTCAAGTTTCCTATTGCTTGGAAGGGAAATCCCCTTCCACAAAGACTTCAAGTACCAAGTCCTTCGGTGGGGTTACCTCCCTTATTTGTTTTTTTATGCCACTAGGACCAGCTTGAAAGTCACTGGGCCCTTGTTGCACAAAATATTTTCCAGAGAGCTCTGTTTTTCACGTCCCCTTAGGATTTCCCTTAAATGGGACACAAGAGTGTCATTGTACATGTTGCCAATATGGCTTGCAACAGCTGTGAGAGGATAAAATTAACCCATAAATGCTTGCACCTTGGTGAACATTGTACACATTTCCTTAATCCTTGATGAAGGCAGCTTCCTCCATCTCTCTTCCTTCTGCTCTGAAGCACATTCCTGAGCTGTAATCTGTTGCTGATGCACCTCAAGCTCTTGCAGGTCTGCAGTGGTTAGTTTTTCATTGTCATTCTTCGCCAACTCTTCCACATCCTTGCTACAAATCTCCAACCCCATGGACTTCCCCAATGACACAATAGCTTCCACTACTGGCATAGGTTCCTGAGGGTTATCCCCAAGCCCTTCAAAATCCCTCTCTTGTACACATTGTGGCCACAGTTTTCTCCAAGCAGAGTTCAAAATCCTGCAAGTCACTCCCTCCCAAGCCTTACCTGCAAGGTTTATGCAACTGAGGATATTGAAGTGATCTTTCCAAAACTCTTTTAGGGTCAGTTCAGTGTATGAGGTCACTTTAAAGCACTTTTGAATTACTGCTTTTGTGTAGAGTTTTTTGAAGTTTGCAGTGACCTGCTGGTCCATGGGCTGGAGGAGAGGAGTTGTATTAGGAGGCAAAAACTTCACTTTAACAAAGCTAAACTTCCCTGCAATTTGCTCTTGCAAGTCATGAGGATGAGCAGGAGCATTGTCCATTACCAGGAGGCACTTGAGTGACAATATCTTTCCAGGAGGTAATTTTTCACAGTGGGGCCAAACTCACCATAAAACCAGTCCATGAAAATTTTCCTAGTGACCCATGCCTTAGTGTTTGATCTCCACTTCACACAATTTAGTCTTGATGACATTGTTTTTCTTGAACACTCTGGGAGTTTCAGAGTGATACACCACTAAAGGCTTCACTTTGCAATCACCACTAGCATTACTACTCAACATTAATGTCAGTCTGTCTTTCATAGGCTTATGTCCTGGCAGTGCCTTTTCCTCCTGAGTAATGTAGGTCCTGTTTGGCATTTTCTTCCGAAACAGGCCTGTTTCGTCACAATTAACCCTTTCAGGGTCCGTCCCGTAGATCTACGGCTTTACGTTCAGGGTCCAAACCGTAGATCTACGCCATGAGCTCAGCTCACTCTGATAAACTGTGAGGGGTACATTTGGGCCCAGATATGAGGAAAAC
>NC_069452.1:29337140-29367913 GCF_026875155.1 Cherax quadricarinatus
TAAAAAAAATTCTAATCAAAAACATAATTGAGGTTAAGTCTGTATGCGCGGAGCCCCAGACCGCATAATGAATTAGTCACGAGGGAGCATTCACCAAATTCAACTTAAATAACAAAAAATAAAGTGGGACCAAGTAAACCAAGCCCCAAAACCGTTTAAAGCGGGGAAAGATATACTAAGCAACACAGCCCCCAAATTTCCTAAAAACAGTTTACTCGGGTGGCACTCGAGTATCCCAAAGGTTTATTCCTCAAAGAAAAAGGAAGAGTTAAAACAAAAGAAAAGGGCGCTCCCTTTACAGGCAGGGAAAAGAATAACAAGGGCTAAAAGAGGTCAATATATTGAAATGCTTAGGGAGACAGGTCAGAGAAATAGAACCCCTACCAGTGACAGAAAGGAAATGGTGAGCTATCAAGCCCCAATATGACCAGTTTTTAGAAAGCCGCTAACCAGACTGAGAGCGAAGATCAAATGAATTTTTTATGAGGAGCCAAAAAATTTGATTAACACAACCCTATCCGATTTTATCCTGATGCCAAATACTTCGAACGGAGTAAATGCATCCCCATGCACTCTGCCCCGGGGCCCCAGACTCATGGAACTCTGTTTTCATCAAGAACTGCAAGAAGCCCCTATCCGACCCTTTTCCCACCTTGGAGAGGGAGCAGGGGAAAGGGGGGGGTCATCCCACAGTTCTAAAAACAACAGCATAGCCCCACCACAAAGGGGCAGTAAAGCAACAGCAAGAAATACAGACCAATAGCACTAACATCCCCCCTACAAAAAATCTTTGAAAGGGTCCTAAAACAAGATACCACCCATCTAGAAACCCCGCTTACACAAAACCCCGGGCAACATGGGTTTAGAAAAAAGGTGTCTGTCTGTTCAACTATTGGTCACTAGCAAGGGCCCAAATGCATAGAAAACAAAAAAAATGCGATGTAATTAACAGACTTTGCAAAAGCCTTCACAAGTGTGACCCGGGTAAAGCACACAAAATGCGTGCTAAAGGAAAAAACAGGAAAAATGGTCGATGGATCTATAATTTCCTCACTAACAGAACCAGAAGAGTCGTCAAAGAGAAAATCCGAGGCGCTACGGTGAAAAGCTCTGTTCCAAAAGGCACAGTACTCGCCCCATCTTGTTCCCTCCTCATATCCACATAGACAAGGATGTCACCCAAAACCCCCCGTGTTTTCCATTGCAGATGACACCCGAATCTGCTACAGTATCTTCCATTGCAGACACTGCAAAGCTCCAGGCGGACACAACCAAATCTTTCAGTGGCTGCAAAAAAACAATATTGAATTTCAAATGAAAAATTTAAATTTACCAATATGGTAAACATAGGAAATTAAATTTTATCAGGTACAAAACAAATTCGGGCCCAAAAAATAGAGCAAACACCACTCAAAGCCCTGGGAGTGATCATGTGGAGGATCCACCTTCAAGGACCATAACATTGTTCAACGCATCTGCTAAAAAATAAAGGTGAAAAATGAAAACCCTTAAAAACTAGGGGGCCCAAACCCCATGATGACACTCTCAGGTCGCTTGTTCTATCTAGGCGGGAATTGCTGCACCTAACACCCCTTTCAAGGCGGGTGAAATTCCCCGACCTAAAAAATTCAGAGAACTTTCACGGGCCATAACGGAGATAAAACACCTAATTATTGGGGCGCTTGGGGTTTTCCCAAAAACCCTGATTCCCTGGAATGCAGGGGGGAGAGATAATGATTATATACACCGGGAAAATCCTAGGGGACTAGTCCCGAATTTGCAAAACGAAAATCCTAAAATACAAAAGCAAAAGACTTGAACGATGCACCACCCCCCCAATAAAAAGCAGGGTGTCACTAGACTTAAGGACCTTTACAATAAGGTCAGGGGGCCCGAGACTGTTAACTGCCTCCCAGCCACATAAGGGGGATACCACAACCCCGGCAGTCTCAAGCTGGCACTGACAAGACCTAAAGTCATTTCCAATCAGCCGGGCTTTTGGCTCGTACTTTTGGTTTGCGTGCAGCTACAGCAACACCCTGTTGATCAGGCTCTGATCCACCAGGGGGCCGGGTCCAGACCGGCCGCGGGGGCTTGCCCCCCGGAACTCTTTTCCAGGTAAACTCCGGGAAAAGCGCTGTCTGGCTTGTGAACCGGCATACTAACTGAAGGGGGGCAGGTAAGGCGCATCAGGCCAGACGGCCGGGGACACGTTCGGGATGAATTTTTGTTATTGAGTTTTTATCTTTGGGTTTGGGGGCCAAAAAAATTTTTAACAAAAAACTTCTTTAGGAATTTTATTGTTAGACGATGCTTCACTGGTCAGGGGGCCCCACTGCTAAAAGTTTGGGGAGATGTTGTTGGTGTGGAAAACAGAAACAATTATCAGGGAAGTGTTTCTCATAAATAAAAAGTGAAAAGGGAAGGGCCTGCATGCAGATTCATTAAGAAAATGCCTCCAAAGTGCGGGCCCTGGTAAATTAAGGCAGAAATGGGGGCTTGAGAGTTTTAAAGAATCATGGGGCCTACACAGTGTGAAAAGGGCATGGTGAGGCTGCCATTTCTGAAAAAAAAATGGTAAAAAAATATGAGCAGGTTTTTAAGGATTACACAGACACTAAAAAATTAAAACCCCAACAAGTGTTTAATTGTAAAAAAACAGCCCGTTTTGGAAAAAAAAACCCAAACAGGCCCTACATTACTCAAGGAAAAGGCAGTCCCAGGAACAACCATGAAAGACAAGCAACTCTCAATTTTGTAGTAATGTAGTGGGGATGCAAGGTGAAGCCTTTACTCATTATCACTCGAAATCCCGGAGTGTTCAAAAAAAATAGTGTCTTATCAGTCATCAATACTTTTTGTAGGGAAAAAGCATTTTCTGAAAAAAAAATTTTTTTTTAAATATTTTTTGGCTGTCGGAACGTTTAAAATTTGTTTTTCCTTATTTCTCATGGGAAAATTAATTCGGCTAACGATAAATTCGGCTAAGGACAAGCTCTCTGGAAGGGATTAATATGAGGGTCAAGGGTCCCACGTAAAACTTTTCCCTAATGAATTTTAAACTAGTCATAATTTGCCTGTGAATCCAAACGGGAAACAGTATTGTACCAAAACAAAACCTTCATATTGCTAACTTACAAACTGAAATGAGTTACAGTGAAGCCTGGATCGGACGCCGGATCGGATTCCCCAAAAACAGATAAAACCCCCTCACTTTGGGCAAAAAAAAAATGCTGGGAAAAACCCTAAAAATTGGGTTGGAGTTTTCTCCGGAAGGGCCCGCTGGGCACCGGATGGCCCCGGCCAGTCACCCAGTTTCCCAGCCATACCACTGTTTACAAGCCTTTTGGGGTCGATTCCACTTACTTGGAGTTACCTTTTGGAGAGTTCGGGGGTCAACGCCCCCGGGGCCCCCGGTTGTACCAGCCTCCTGGGGGATCAGAGCCTGATAAACCAGGTGTTACTGCGGGTTGCATGCAAACCAACGAGACCCACACCCCGGCGATCAGGAACCACTTTAGGTGCTTGTCCATGCCAGCTAAAGACTGCCGGGGGTCTTTGGGTAATCCCCCTTATGTAGCGGGAGACAGCTGAACAGTTCGGGCCCCTAAAACCTTATTTTTGGGTCTTTTTAACGTCAGTGACCCCCCGCTTTTCTTTGGGGGGGATGTTGCATCATCTCCCAAAGTCTTTTTGCTTTGTAGTGAGTGATTTTCGTGTGCAAGTTCGGTCAAATCCCCTGGTTTTTCCGGGTGTTATAATCTGTATCTCCCCCACCGGGTTTCCAGGGAAACAGGTTCAGGACCCCTCAAGCCTCCCAGTAATTGAGGAGTTTTATCTCTTTTTATGCGCGCCGTGAAGGTTCTCTGTACTTTTTCAAAGGGTCAGAAATTTTTCACCCCCTTTGAAAGGTGCTTTTATGGCAGAAATATTCCGCCTAAAGAAACAAGTGCCCTTTAGAGTGTCATCAGGGTTGGGCATCCCTCGTTTGAAGGTTCTCATTATCCACCCTGTCATTTTTTTATTTTTGTCCGCAATTGTTAAATTTTTTTTCCACTTTTTTTAGTGATTGTAACCACAAAAATAACCCACCCAGGGCCCCAAAAAAGTTTTTGGCCAACCCGGGTAAAAAGGGTGAGGTTACCTTTGAACTGAAAAAGGGAAAATAAAAAATACGAAAGTGGAGTGCGTATCTGGGAGTTGAAAAAGTTATACAACAACCCCCATTTGCCCATACTACTTCACAAAAAAAGGGGCACTAAAGGGAAGCTGTTGTTGCAAAAGGTGCAAGTGTGATTAAAAATAAAAATTGCAAATACTCAAAGAGTGGGACTTTTATTGGTGTCGTTAAACAGAAAAAATTTTCAGAGGATAGTATACTCAGCAATAAAATGTAAAAGGCAAGGAAGATGCTGATGATCGCATTAAGAAAATGTCTCCAAATAGTGCTGCTGTGATGAAAATTTAAGGCTGCAAAGGCTGGATGAGAGTTTTAAAAAATTTGTAGGGCAACACTTGGGGTAAGGCGGGTGAGGCTCCCAGTTCAGACAAAGACATGGCTGAAAAAATGTACAGGATTTAAGGATACATAAAGACTGAAAACTTAAAACCTGAACAATTTTTTTTATTGTACAAAAAGGCTGTTTTGGAAGAAAATGCAAACGGGACCTTTTCCCTCAGGAGGAAAAGGCACTGCCAGGCCCAAAGCCTAGAAAGACGGGCTAAATTTAATGTTTGTAGTAATGATTGTGATTGCAATGTGAACCCTTTAGTGGTGTATCACTCTAAAAACTCCAGAGTGTTAAAGAAAAACAATACCTTTTGGGGTAATTTGTGTTGATTGGGATCAAAACCTAAGGCAATCACGGGGAAATTTTCATGGACGGGTTTTAGGGAGTGTTTGCCTCACTTGAAAAATTACCTCCGGGTTTTAAAAAATTGTCACTAAAGTGCATCCTGGTAATGCAATTCCCCTGCTAACCTCAGACTTGCAAGGAAAATTTCGGGGGGAGTTTAGCTTCATTAAAGTGAATTTTTGCCCCCTAAAAAAACCCCTTCTCCCCCACCCATGGACCAGGGGTCACTGCAAATTTTTAAAAAAAAACTCAAAACAAAACCATGTTTCAAAATGCTTTGAAGTGCCCTCAACCAAATTGACCCTAAACGTGGCCAGAGTGTGTACAACGGGGTTTTTGAGGGTTTAATCAACCCCTCAGGACCCTACCAGTAATGGACTTTTGTAAAATTGGGGAAGCCTTGGGTTGGGGTTTGTGGAAAGGATTTTAGAGTTGGGCGAATGAAATGAAAAAACTAACCACTGCAACCTAAAGAGCTTGGGGTGAAACAATAACAGATCCATTCAGAATGTGCTTCAGAGCAGAAGGAAGGAGACGAGGAATTTGCCTTTCAAGGTTTTAAGGGAAAATCTAAAATTTTTTAAAAAGGGTTTCAAGCATTTTGATGAAATTTTATCCTGTCACGGGTTGAAGTAATTTGGAACAGAAAAATGACACTTTTGTGTCCCATTTTAGAGAAACCCTAAAGGTACGTGGAAACAGTTTTCGGGAAACATATTTTGTTGCAACGGGGGTCCGTGACCCCAAAACTTGCCCAACGGCTTTAAAAAAAAACAACAAGGGAGGAAACCCCTCCAAAGGACTTGGTACCGGGAAGTCTTTATAAGGGGGTTTCCCCCTTCCAAACAACAGAAACTTGAATCTTCCCTGCGCTGGCATTCACCATCAAAACCCCAATAATGTAAGTGACATTTAATTATTGTTTATTTTGTATGTACCATTTTTCGTGGGGGGAAATGTATATTTCATGTAAAAGAAAATTATTTTTTTTAATCCTTTTGGGTTTTGGAATGAATTAAATTGGGTTTTCGTTATTTCTTATGGGAAAAATTTTCGGATAAAGGCTAAATCGTTAAAGGTAGTTTCTCGGGAATGGATTAAAAGGGCCCTTTAACCGAGGGTCCCTTACTTCCCCTTAAACCCTTTGGGGTCGACGGGCCCCCTCCCCGAAACTTTTCTCGGGCGGCCAATTTAAAAAAAAAAAAAAATTTTTTTCTTATGAAAAGATAGAGAATCTTTTCCCCGATCATAAAACCCAAAAATTTGAAATTGATAGAAAACTTACAAATTATGCTCTCGCAAAGTTTAGGGGTTTTGGGCGAGTTACGCACGGCGATTTTGCCCATTTTGAGCCCCTTTTTTGGGCCCAAATTTTTCACTGTACTAGTCGACAAAAAACATGAATTTTTCGCTAGAACTCCTTTTTTTCTATCGAAAGGGGGTGCAAAAACCACCCTTTATAAATTCAAACACCATCAGTTCAAATTTTAGCATTTTGCCAATTTCACACAATTTCAAAAGATCCAATTTCCCAAATGGGTCCAGAATAAACAAGAAGACTTTCCTGGCACAAAAATGACTTTTCCCTCTAGTCTTATCGTCTCAAGGCCCCCTTATATTCTTTTTTTTTCCCCCCTTTGAATTTTTATTTTCACAAAAAAATAAAATTTACTGTTATCCCCAAAAACGATTAAAAAAAAAGGTAAAAATTATTGGTGCCTTGTAAAAAATATTAGACTCCCCGTTACGTGTATTGCACCTTGGGAACGATTTTTTTACTTTTGAAGTTTGGAAAAAAAGAACATTTCGCTACTTTGAGCTCAATTTCAAGGCACTTTCTTTTGTAAAACCAGTCAAAATCATCCAATTTCTGTAATTGTCTTCCATTCTAAAAAATGAGCCCAAGGAAAAAACTAAATACAACAAAAAATCCATACGAAAATACACTGAAAAGTCGCTGATTTATTAAAAAAAAAGGGGTAAAGTTATTTTTTTCTTTATCACTGTGTCTGCAGGTTTTTTTTAGATGTGCACACTGCCCCAAAGCCCCCTTCTTTCATATAAAGGCCTCCCAGCTTTCTCCCATGATTTGAGGCCGCTAAAATTTAGGGTACTAGTACGAAAAAAAAAACCCTCGCGTAAGACACTATACACAAAAACCCCCTAAAAGGGTTAAAAACCAATATGCTCCAAAATCTGTAACAATATAGAGTTTTAAATTAATCTTAGTCTTGCGCTCATTCGGGCCCCGTTTAGAGAAGGATTAAATCCGGGAAAAGTACAGAGGGGATGACAAAGATAACCCATTTCAGAAATTTTCCCCCAAAAGAGGAAAACTGGGGCCCCTGAACTGAACTCCCTCAAAAGATGTAGAATTATGGGAATGATCAAGGGTTAAATGAAAAAAAGGAATAAAAAAAGGGGAGGGTAAATAGCGTACTAAAAAATTTCCACCAAGACAGGACTCGCACAATTGTTTCAATTTGGAAAAAAATTCAGTTCAAAAAGGAAGGGGAAAAACACGGGTTTTGGTAAAGTTGGGGAGATGGAAAAAACTCCGGTACATATCAGGCAAAAACTTGTGTATTTTAAAAATGGGTTAGATAAAACAGATGGGTGTGGGGGGGTGTGAGTTGGACCTGACTAGTTTGTGCGCTGGTCTGGTGAGTCCCCATCCTTGAGTGGAGTGACCAGAGGGGGCCACTGGGCTGATCCTGGGAGGGTATCTTTGGGCCTAATCGGGGGGGGACAGGGACCTGCTCCACTGGGACAGGGGGGCCCTGTTTCAGTGTTCCTTCTTTCTTAGTTCTACCCAAAATCCCTAGTCATGCTGGGTGGATAGGGGCCCTTTTTTTAAATTTTTAAACAGTATAGAAACCACACAATATCCTATAATTGAAAACCCTGCATTGTAATCTTTATAGAGAATAAACTTAATTTTTTGATTGATTGTTTGAACTGTAGTACCTGGCAAAAAAGTGTGGATTGATGATGGGAAATTTTTTCTTTTTTTTCAACCAAACCTCGGGAGAGCGGCTGTTATACTTAAAAAAAAAAAAGGGGAAGAGAGAATAATAAAAATTAAAAAAAAAAGTTTAAGTGATGGGTCAGGGCAGCAGCAACAGCAAGATCCCTGTTCCTCTATTTTATTTCCACCAGGTTCCTAACAACACTGTGGTCCCTATAAAGACCACATAACACTGACTTGTAAGACCCAAAATGAAAAAAAATAAATTCGAAATCACCCAAAAAAATATGCAATAACCCAAAACAAAACTTGTTTACCACCCCTACCCCACTCCCAGGGAATGTAACTTCAAACTCTACCATTCCCCATAAATACAATTTATCGAAACTTTCAAGGCCCAAGGGGTCAGGCAACAACAGAAATCCAGTAACAATCAAGACTCCTAACACCACAGTTAAGAGAAAAATTTATAAAGTAAAACATTTTCTACTGTCAGCCAAAAATGAAACCCCCACCACCCATCACCACAACACTCCCCAAAAAACAACAAACATGACCCACCACAAACACCAAGATAATTCTTTTCCATGGATTTGATAAACTTTTACTGACCCAGAAATAGCTAAACTTTTAAGACCAGAAAAAAAAAAAAACATCTTTTTAACTCAGGAAAGCAGGAACTTAAAACCCCCAATGACTTTTTTAACCCGGGAAATTAAAGGTTTTACAAAACCCAATACACAATCCCTCATGAGATACAAATCTGAACAAAAACAAAATACACTGAAACAACAAGCAACACCCACACCCAGTCGAGGAAACCATCAACCACCAAAAAACAAGTTACCGAACAAACCCCAAACATCAAAATAAAAGAGCAAGAGGGACTACATTTAGAAATGTTAAACAATTTCAAGACCACTTCGACCAACAACAACTGTTGATTCATTTTGATAAACAGCAACCTTTTCCACCAACTATAACTCATGAAACATGAAAACAAACCACCCTCCCAACTTACCCAAGATCATCTAAAACGTACCATATGACACAAAGGAGTTAAAGTGTAGGTTAAAAAACGGGGAAAAAAATCAGTGATACTAAAGCCCAACCCGCCACAAATTAATAAATTTTAAGGATATCTGTTAATATGAAAACAATGTTGATGTCAATAGTGCCTGCCCAAAAATAAGACAAAATTCCCTCTCAGATTAATAAAGCTACAATACAACTGAAAAATTTACCAGTGCTTTGAAAGGGGAGGGAAAAAAAATTGCAATAAAGAAGGAATACAGAAGGAATTTTCAGTTTACTGAACTCAGTAAAATTAAATAAAAAAATTCTAATGATCGGTTTTAATGAGCAGAATAAAATACAATTTGTTTCCCCCTTTCCCAAGTGTGTTATGAAACTCCATTTTTTTCATCCCAATTATTTTCTATAAAAACCAAAACCCTTTTTACCATATTGTCCCAAACTGACGCATAATGCAAACGTCTAAAAAGAGTGTAAACTCTTGTTTGACACCAAGACATCATTTTTTTTCCTACAAAGGTATACAAATTCAATTTTTTTTTATTTGTATGAAATTCTTTTTTTTTTTTAATTTCAACTGTTTTTTTTTCCATCCCCCATTAGTATAGAACTACATGGACCCCTGCATACCGTTGGCATCACAAACTTAAATCCCCATCCGATACATTTTTTTCACTAAGATTTTGCCCCCGCATACCCTAAAAAACCCCCCACATATTCGTCCCAACGCGTCTAATGTGCGGCCCGACCAGCCCCACATGTTCCGCCGGGGGCATTGTTTACAAGCAGCCTCCGCGGTAAAAATCCAAGCATACAATCATAACATTTCGATTATTACAGTGTTTTTGGTGATTTTTTTGCAAAATAAGTGACCTGGGGCCCCAAAAAAAGCTTTTTAGTGCCCAACCCCGTGGGAAAAAGGGGAGAAATATTTTCGAAAAACTGTGGACCTGGCAACTGCGTGCGCTGCTGCGTAGCACTGTATCTACGCTGCTGCTGTGAAACATGTCAGCTGCGCGCTGCGTACCCTCAGCTTCTGCGCTCACTTCACTGCTGCTGCTGCTGTACATGTCAGCGTGTTCTGCTGTGCCTGTCACCGTCACTCTGCTGCTCGGACCCCGTCAGCTGCTGTGCTGCGTTACCGCTGGCTGCTGGCTTGTAGTACCCTTGCTCTCGTAGCACGCTGTGCTGGTACATCGTCGCTGCTGCGTAGCATTTTGAGTGCTGTGCGCTCATGTCGCGCTGCTGCGCTGTAGCACTGCAGCTGCTGCTGTGCTGGCACCCTCAGCTGCCGTGCTGTACCCAAAATCACTGCGCTGCGCTGGTGACACCGTTGTTGGGGTGGGTTATTGAGAATACAAGAAAAAAATTAACCCCGGAGGGGTTGCCACCCGGGTAACCCAAAAAAGTCAGTGTATCGAAGACTGTCTAACTATTTCCTTGGGGGCCTTAATCTTTTTCCCAGGATCAACCCACACCATCGACTAAAACCCAGGTGAAAAAAAAAAAACTCTGGAATAGTGCCTATTGGGGAATTTGAAGCCGCAAAGGGGGGTTTGAGAATTTAAGAATCGTATGGCAACACGTGTGAAGGCCTGTTCCCCGGGGAAAAGCCCAAAAAGGGACCTACGTACTCAGGGGGAAAAGGGACCCCAGGACACAGTGTCTCATTTTTCATTGCGCTCTTAAAAAAGGTAAATGTCATTTTTTCTTCATTTAGTAAGTATACAGCACAAAATATACGTGCAGTACTACTTACATTGTGCATTATCCTTTTTCTTTTTTTTAGGAAAAAGTATATTTTTTGTGGTAAATTTTTTTTTCATACTTTTGGGGGCCCTGCACGGATTAATTTGATTTCCCTTATTTCTAAGGGGAAAATTTTCGCATAACGATAAATTTCGCATAACAAGACTCTCGAACGATTAATATCGTTATGCGGGGTCCATGTTATTTTTTTGGTTAGTGTATCAGTCTAAATTAAAATTAGTGCAAAACAAAACAAAGTTTGGTACTACATTTAAAAATTTTTTTTTCTTACTTCTACTGAAAATTAATTTTTAACATATGCAGTAACTGTTAGGTCTATTAATACTTAGTCTTAATAGCACATTATATTTTACTATTATTTTTTCACTAAAGTCTATTAGGTTCTATAATCTCAGAAACAATATACACTTTCACCATTATTGTTCAATCAACCCTTTTTACAGGCATTAATATTACCCTTTATTTCCCTTTCAATTCCTATCAATTTTAAAAATTTATCAGTTAACCCAAAATGCCCAAAGCTGAAACAAAACCCCAATGAACCATATAATCTAAATCCACCACCATTCAAAATGAAACCAATTGCCTTTACTACAAAGAAACGGAAGCCCGTACGTCCAACAAAAAGACAAATATTACAATTTTGAATTTCAATATTAGATCCTAAGTAAACACTATGATGCCCCCTGGCACTCTTAATTTTAAATTAAGACAACCTTCCCGTATTATTCTTTCGAAACCCGGCTTTAAAACAAAACACAATAGACACTACAATACCAGGAACCCAAACAATCCAAACCCCAGACCCAAAAAAATTGTGGGGGGAAAATTGCCTCTGTTTTTTCTAATGGCTATCATGTAGCAACACCATATCTTTTAATGATGGTAGGTAATAATATTCACAAACTTCTCTGAAAAAAAAAAATTAAAACCCATAGAAATTTGGGGCCCTAACAGTGCCCATATTTTAAAATCCCACCTTTAGTGATAAACTAAAAACTTGATTTCAGATCACAAATAAAAAAAGCACCACCTCTCTGCAGAGACTCAGCATCCCTTGACCTAACAGATGACCCAAACCCTTTTTTTGGTCATTTAGGGCAAGGTTAATGCTGTTTTGCTCAAGGTTTAAATTCATTTAAAAATATGAACAATACACTACTCTACCACAATTTCAAAAATCAACAGACGAGAGGGTGGGAACCATAATTTACCAATATGGACAAACAAATAGCCCCCCTTAGGGGGGGATAATCATGGACAAAACTACTGACCACTACACAACTTTCCCCCTAACAAACATATGTAAACAATCAAGGAATAAATAAGTTCCCTTTCGACTCCATTGAAGCATCAATAAGTAACTTCACGCTGAAAATAAACTCATTGCTCTCCACAGAATTTTTTTTATGTTGTTGGTATCAAAGAATGGGGGGAGATATTTTTTAAAAAAAATTCAAAAAAATATAACAAACATTGTCCCATTAAAAATAAACAGATACCAAAACAAAAACTAAGTTGTCCATGCTTACAACACATCCCAAGATCCCCCAATAGAAAATTTAAAAAAAAAACAATTTATCAAACACTATACATCAGTCCTCACCAATTAATAGAAATTCAAGGAACTAAGTATTTAATAGATTTACTGAAAAGAAAGGGAAAAACCCCCAAAAAACCTGGAAAACACTCCGACCCTGGAACCACAAATGAACACAGTAATATTTTCTAAAAAACAAACGAAACCCACCTACGAACAACTAACAAATTAAATGGCTTTCCAAACACAGGATCAAATCTCACCAGTAAAATTCCAACACATGTCTGAGTTAATAATTTCTAGGTGGAAACTTCCCAACACCCTATCTTACACCCACACCCCAGGTTTTCCTAATTATTAACTCTTTAAAAAAAAAATCAGAAAATGTAAACCCCAAAACACCAATTCTATCTGTAAAAGACGGGCTCGAATCCTTTTAACCACCAAGCATTATCTCTAACAAATTACTAGAAACCAACACTTTCCGGGATCACTCAGCAGCAAAAAATTACACCTACACAAATGGTGACCCAGCAGATGTAAACAATTAAAACACCAAAATCAAACTTTCTTTACTTTCCAAAAAATTTGAGAAAAATCATGTACAAAGCTTTTATACCCCTTTAAACATCAAAAAGCTCCTAACCCCTGCCATTTTTCTTCAGGGGAAAAAAAAGCACAAATAACCAAAAATAAAAATGCTAGACTATTTACACAGCACTGGACTCTTATTGACCTCAAGAAAGCTTTTTATACAGTAGATCAGAGCATTTTCTCCTCAAGTTGATCTTATGGTATGAGGCCAGGAATGCATTTATCAAGTCCCACCTAAATAATAGAAAGCAATACGCTCTTCAATGACACAAAATCCTCAACAAGACCCCTGGACCTGGTGTACCACAAGGAACATTCTTGGCCCCCTCCTTTTTTTTTTTATACTAAATGATATTACAAACACATCACAACAACTTTGTCTATTCTCTTTTTCTAGACATGCTTTTTTTCCCCCCACCAAATCTACCTCGCCAACACTATGGTTAAAAAAACTTGCAAAAATAGCAACCAGGCTGATTTTCAGTAAACTCACACTTAATAAAACAAAACTTTTTAAATTTGTTTTTGGGGTTAGAGCAAATGAGGCCCAACTAAAATTAGCTGAACAACACCCTTATGCTAAAAAAAAATATGGAAAATTCCTGGGGCTGCACCCTTTATAGTAACCCTGAAATTATACACATAACAAATTTCTAAAAAAGTTGGATCCCCTCAAAAAATATATTACTTTACCACAAAAACATACTTATACATACTAATCACGATCTATCCCTCCCACCTATGTATTTTTGCCCCGGAGTTCCACGATGAAAAACCACTTAAAACAATAACACAACATAAAGCCACATGCAAAAAAACACACAATCCACTCTAGACAAAACAACCCCCCACTCTTCAAAGACCTATACCCATCAATATCAAAATATTCACTCGACTATTGGGGCAACCACATTTTCGAACAATCCAAATTCTAATATAAATCCCAACCTGCAACGCTTTCCCTTGACATTTAATAGGGGTCAGACACAAAATAGGCACAAAAAAACCCTATGAATCCGTGTGTCAGCTGAATTTTTCAAAAAAACAAGACGTTCGCCCCAGAGAGAATTGATAAAGTCCCCGGGGGGCGAAACTCTCATAAAAATGCAATTTCACGGTGTTGTTCACACAACCCCCGCATACCGTACATGGAAGGGCCCTGCTGCTGAAACCGGCCCCCCTAGTTGTAAACAATGGCACACTAGGTGAAGGGCAGGACAGCTGAGGCCGCCTCAGCTGGACGACAGGCAAACCATTTGGGACAATGCTTTACAGTTTTTCACTTTTGGGGGGGGCCAAATTTTTTTTGTTTTTTAAAACGCTTTTTTTGGGCGATTTTTTTTGTTTTTGATGAATGCCCTTCATTTGGTCGGGGGGGTCTACTGTACAGTCAAATCAAAATATTTATTTAAAAAAAATATTTATATCTAAAGTACCTTTAAAAAAAAATGAGAGCAAAGGCAGTATCAAGAGCTGGGAAACCACCTTTTTTAGATATAAATGAGTAAAATATCCAAATATAAAAATTAACTTTCCCCTAATGGCCCTTGAGTGAAACTTTGCTGTGGTGGGGAAAGAGTGCGATGTGGTATGGTCCAGCAGTGGGATGGCCAAAGGGTTGCCTTGGTCAGTGGTCCACAGTAGACTGCCAAAAATTACCTGTGGGCGTGGTCCACAGTAGGGCTGGCCAAGATGTTTCCCGTGGTCATGGGGGCCGCATGGGACTGGGCAGCAAGTTGCTTGTGTTTGGTAATCAATGATATGATTTTTAATGCTCCCTTGTTGGGGTAAACATCTTTAAAGTACTTAAACAGACATTATTTATTTTAAATAAAGAAAGGTTAACCCTTTAAAAATGCCCAAAATTTGATCTACACTCGCTCGCTGGCGCCCGAATGTGGATCTTGTTCGATTTTTCAGCTTTTTTTGTGTAAAAAAAGGTAAATTTTCTTTTGGATGCTACTCGGTGAGCATAGATTATGTTTTGGCAGTTTTAAAAGGGTTTTTAAATTTTTAGGGTTTTTGTTCCATGGGGATCATGAATTTTGAATACCAATTTTTCTCATTGCTACAATAAATTTTTCGTTTTCTAAAAATGCTTCTCTTATTTATGATTTTGCAGCTTTGAAAAAATAAAGATTACACCAAAAAAACAGGAGAATGTTGTAAAAAACATTTACACAACAAATATTTAAAAAACTTTTAAATTTTCCCCCTCGCCTCCTGTCCCGCAAGTTCACAACTAAACTAGGAAAAACAGTTTTTTTTATTATTTTTGTACTAATTTGTTTTATTACAAGTGTTAATGTATCTTATTTTTAAGTTAGATGCACATTTATGCATTTTTCACAATTTTATATTAAAATTTTTCATTTTATTGGTTTTATTATAGCATACCCATGTCAAGAATACAAGTACTCTATAAAAAGAATTGAAATCAAGTACTATATACAAGTACTATATACATGTTTCATTTTATGGCATACTGTTAAGACCATGTCAAAATGAAAAAAAAATTTCTATTTGGCAAACGGTCTTTCAAAACAGAAAGCCCCACCCGGTTTTTACATTCTCTGTGACTACATCATTATGTTTGGGGGCTTTCCAAAATTTCAAGTATTTTAAACCTTTTGGGTTTCCCCACTACTAGTAGGGTTCACACCCGGTTATTTTTTGTACAAAATGCCCAAACCTAGCCCTTCAAAACTAGTGAGAGAAAGCTGGTAGGGCCCACATTGAAAAAAAGGGTCATTTGTCAGTATGCCAGTAAAAAAAAAATCCGCAAACACCAGGCACAATGAAAAAAAAAAAAAAACTCCGACCTGTTTTGGGGTTAAAAGGACTTTTTCAGTGTATTATCGTATGTATTTAAAGGTGGTATTCTAGTTTTTCCCGATCTCATTTTATAGAAAGGGAAAACTATTCAGAAACAGAGATATTTTTTATTTGGGGTCTTAATAAAAGTAAACCCTTTAAATTGAGCTCAAAGTAGCGAAACGTTCTATTTTTCCAAATTTCAAAGTAAAAAAATCATGTCAAGCGTCCAAACAGCAACGGGGAGTCTAATATTTTTTCACAAGTGCACTGATATTAATTTTTACCATTTTTCACACCATTTCTAACTAATGCTAGTCTGCATAACAGTAAATCTTCTATTTTTTTTTGAGAAATTTAAAAATTCAAAATCAAAAGCAAAAAAGAGTAAGAGGCGCCTGGGCAAACTAATGAAAAGCAAAAATTTATTTAGGTCAGGAATGTCTGCCCCGCTTATTCGGACCCTATTTGGAAATTGCCACTTCTGAAAAACTGGTGTAATTGCAAAATTGCCAATTTTTTGACCACTTTATTTCATATTTTAAAACAGTAAATGGGTGATTTCTTGTATTTCCCCGATAGAAAAGAGGGGCTATGAAATAGATAAAGATTTTTGTCGACTATACACTGAAATTGGCCAAAACAGAGCTCAAAGTGGGTGAAATTGCCGATCAGTCAACTTCTTTTTAAACCGCTAACTTTGCGAGAGTTAATTTTGTAACTTTTCCACAAATTTCATACTTTTTGGTGTCATTATGTCGGGAAAATTTCTCTGTCATTTCAAAGAAAAAATTTTTTTTTTTTTCCAAAAAAATTTCAACCCCAGAAAGATTCAGGAGAGGGGCCCTCAAGTTTTAAAAGGGGGATATTTTATATGTACTCTGATAAATTTTACTTAGTGTCCGACAGGTATCATCCACTTACAACCCAATCGGTTCCCAAACTTCGTAAGTCGAAATGGCGTTAGTTAAACCTTTCTACTGAATAGAACATCACGGTTTGAAAAGACTTTTTTTTATGTTTTATTTTGGTATTTTAATTTTTTTCTTTACTTTTTAGCTGTTTTCTGTATTTATACTGAAAGGTTTGGATAAAAACTGTGTACAACAGACGTTGTTATTTTTCCCAAAAAATTTTGGGAAGAAAACACGGTCATAAATCGAATGGTCCCTATGTCGGCAGGTCGTAAGTCGAGGTAGGTGTACCAAAAAAATATTTTAAAACTGTGCTGGGTGCAGGTCACATTAACCCTTTTTAGGTCCATCCCGTAGACAAAAGGCTTTACGTTTAGGTCCAAAGGGGGAGCACGCCATAGCTCAGCTCCTCTGAAAACTGTGAGTGGGACATTTGGGGCCCGATATAGAGAATACATCTTGGTAAAAGGTTTCACCACATAAAACAATCCTCAGCACACTGTTATAATAGAAAAAAAATTAAATCTATTTTTCGATTAAAACCAACTTTTCAGTTTTTTTCGTATTTTTTTTTAGTTGTTTTGCGATTTCTTGGGCTCATTTGATAGAATGGAAACATATTACGAAATGAGTTGATTTGATTTTTTTTAGCACTGGAAATGGCTTGAAACGAGCTCAAAGTAGGGAAATTTTAAATTTTTGCCGTACAAGAGTAAACAAAAAGCCCCCACACCAATACACATCAGCTGGGGGGTAATTACTTCAAAAATGGTGATGATATTTTAAAATTTTTTCATTTTTGCAAACAGTAAACTTCTATTTTTTGGTGGAAAAAAAAATTTTATGTGAAAAAAAAATCAAAATGGGTTTATTTGTAAAGCCTCAAAACTAACTAATGAACAGAGGAAAAAGTTAGTTTGTGCCAGGAATCCTCTTGTTTTATTCTGGACCCATTTTTTTAAATTTGGGAAAATTTTGAACTTTGTGTTAAATTGGCCAAAAACAATTTTCCCATCACCTTTATTTTGTTGTTAAAACAGTTGACTTGGCGATTTCTTGTGCTCAATCGATAGAATAGAAGTAATACTAGTGAAATAGCTAAGAATTTGGTTGATTGGAATAATGTAATTGGCCTAAAATGGGAGTCAAAGTCGGCAAAATCACTGATTCGTAAATATCGCTGACACATCAAAATTTGCGAGAGCATAATTTCGTCAATTTTCCACCAAATTTCGTACTTTTTGTTTTATTACCTTCACAAGAAGATTCTCTACGATTTCATAAGAAAAAATAACAAATTATTTTTTTGAAAATTCTTGGACACTGGTGCGTGACTCCAGATTTGGGCCTTGGACCCTGAAAGGGTTAAAATCACTAATAATCTCTTTACTCATGATGCCAATACTACATAATAATCACTCTTGGGCACATCAAATGTCTTATTTTACATTAATATTAATCTTTTCATTAATCCATCTATGATATTTTCCTCAGAATTATATAAGAAACACGTTTCACAGCATATAAACATTATACACACTAACAGAATAAAAATTGACGTATAAGATTTGTTTACAAAGCGGCTGTGTAGGTAGTATTGGAAGAATTATGTTTTCTCTAGTCAAACACTGGGAGATAACTGTAGAAAAATATTAGTTTTGTATGCCTTCACTCTAAATATAGTAATTCACAACCCTTGTGGGTTTAGTGCTTTTTAATTATGATAATAGTAATAGTATCTTGTAAGGTAGTAGGTTGGTAGACAGCAACCACCCAGGGAAGTACTACCGTCCTGCCAGATGACTGTGAAACAAAAACCTGTAACTGTTTTGCATGATGGTAGGATTGCTGGTTTTCTTTTTCTGTCTCATAAACACGCTAGATAACAGGGATATCTTGCTACTCCTACTTACACTTTGGTCACACTTACACAGACACGCACATGCATATATATATAACATATATATATATATATATATATATATATATATTATATATATATATATAATATATATATATATAATATATATATATATATATATATATATATATATTCTAAATAGCTCTTGTTCTTTTTTATTTCTTCTATTGTCTATGGGGAAGTGGAAAAGAATCTTTCCTTCCGTAAGCCATGCGTGTCGTATGAGGCGACTAAAATGCCGGGAGCAGATGGGCTAGTAACCCCTTCTCCTGTATACATTTACTAAAAAAGAGAAGAAGAAAAACTTTATAAAACTGGGTTGTTTAAATGTGCGTGGATGTAGTGCGGATGACAAGAAACAGATGATTGCTGATGTTATGAATGAAAAGAAGTTGGATGTCCTGGCTCTAAGCGAAACAAAGCTGAAGGGGTAGGAGAGTTTCAGTGGGGGGAAATAAATGGGATTAATCTGGAGTATCTGAGAGAGTTAGAGCAAAGGAAGGGGTAGCAGTAATGTTAAATGATCAGTTTATGGAAGGAGAAAAGAGAATATGAATGTGTAAATTCGAGAATTATGTGGATTAAAGTAAAGGTTGGATGCGAGAAGTGGTCATAATAAGCGTGTATGCACCTGGAGAAGAGAGGAATGCAGAGGAGAGAGAGAGATTTTGGGAGATGTTAAGTGAATGTATAGGACCTTTGAACCAAGTGAGAGAGTAAATGTGGTAGGGGACCTGAATGCTAAAGTAGGAGAAACTTTTAGGAGAGGTGTGGTAGGTAAGTTTGGGGTGCCAGGTGTAAATGATAATGGGGGCCCTTTGATTGAACTTTGTATAGAAAGGGTTTTAGTTATAGTAATACATATTTTAAGAAAAAGAGGATAAATAAGTATACACGATATGATGTAGGGCGAAATGACAGTAGTTTGTTGGATTATGTATTAGTAGATAAAAGACTGTTGAGTAGACTTCAGGATGTAACATGTTTATCGAGGGGCCACAGATATATCAGATCACTTTCTAGTTGTAGCTACACTGAGAGTAAAAAGGTAGATGGGATACAAGGAGAATAGAAGCATCAGGGAAGAGAGAGGTGAAGTTTATAAACTAAAAGAGGAGGCAGTTAGGGTAAGATATAAACAGCTATTGGAGGATAGATGGGCTAATGAGAGCATAGGCAATGGGGTCGAAGAGGAATGGGGTAGGTTTAAAAATGGTAGTGTTAGAGTGTTCAGCAGAAGTTTGTGGTTACAGGAAAGTGGGTGCAGGAGGGAAGAGGAGCGTTGGTGGAATGATGATGTAAAGAGAGTAGTAAGGGAGAAAAAGTTAGCATATGAGAAGTTTTTACAAAGTAGAAGTGATGCAAGGAGGGAAGAGTATATGGAGAAAAAGAGAGAGGTTAAGAGAGTGGTGAAGCAATGTAAAAAGAGAGCAAATGAGAGAGTGGGTGAGCTGTTATCAACAAATTTTGTGAAAATAAGAAAAGTTTTGGAGTGAGATTAACAAGTTAAGGAAGCCTAGAGAACAAATGGATTTGTCAGTTAAAAATAGGAGGAGGAGAGTTATAAATGGAGAGTTAGAGGTATTGGGAAGATGGAGGGAATATTTTGAGGAATTGTTTAATGTTTGATGAAGATAGGGAAGCTGTGATTTCGTGTATAGGGCAAGGAGGAATAACATCTTGTAGGAGTGAGGAAGAGCCAGTTGTGAGTGTGGGGGAAGTTCGTGAGGCAGTAGGTAAAATGAAAGGGGGTAAGGCAGCCGGGATTGATGGGATAAAGATAGAAATGTTAAAAGCAGGTGGGGATATAGTTTTGGAGTGGTTGGTGCAATTATTTAATAAATGTATGGAAGAGGGTAAGGTACCTAGGGATTGGCAGAGAGCATGCATAGTTCCTTTGTATAAAGGCAAAGGGGATAAAGAGAGTGCAAAAATTATAGGGGGATAAGTCTGTTGAGTGTACCTGGTAAAGTGTATGGTAGAGTTATAATTGAAAGAATTAAGAGTAAGACGGAGAATAGGATAGCAGATGAACAAGGAGGCTTTAGGAAAGGTAGGGGGTGTGTGGACCAGGTGTTTATAGTGAAACATATAAGTGAACAGTATTTAGATAAGGCTAAAGAGGTCTTTGTGGCATTTATGGATTTGGAAAAGGCGTATGACAGGGTGGATAGGGGGGCAATGTGGCAGATGTTGCAAAAGTATGGTGTAGGAGGTAGGTTACTATAAGCAGTGAAGAGTTTTTACGAGGATAGTGAGGCTCAAGTTAGAGTATGTAGAAAAGAGGGAAATTTTTTCCCAGTAAAAGTAGGCCTTAGACAAGGATGTGTGATGTCACCGTGGTTGTTTAATATATTTATAGATGGGGTTGTAAGAGAAGTAAATGCGAGGGTCTTGGCAAGAGGCGTGGAGTTAAAAGATAAAGAATCACACACAGGGTGGGAGTTGTCACAGCTGCTCTTTGCGTGATGACACTGTGCTCTTGGAGATTCTGAAGAGAAGCTGCAGAGATTGGTGGATGAATTTGGTAGGGTGTGCAAAAGAAGAAAATTAAAGGTGAATACAGGAAAGAGTAAGGTTATGAGGATAACAAAAAGATTAGGTGATGAAAGATTGAATATCAGATTGGAGGGAGAGAGCATGGAGGAGGTGAACGTATTCAGATATTTGGGAGTGGACGTGTCAGCGGATGGGTCTATGAAAGATGAGGTGAATCATAGAATTGATGAGGGAAAAAGAGTGAGTGGTGCACTTAGGAGTCTGTGGAGAGACAGAGAACTTTGTCCTTGGAGGCAAAGAGGGGAATGTATGAGAGTATAGTTTTACCAACGCTCTTATATGGGTGTGAAGCATGGGTGATGAATGTTGCAGCGAGGAGAAGGCTGGAGGCAGTGGAGATGTCATGTCTGAGGGCAATGTGTGGTGTGAATATAATGCAGAGAATTCGTAGTTTGGAAGTTAGGAGGAGGTGCGGGATTACCAAAACTGTTGTCCAGAGGGCTGAGGAAGGGTTGTTGAGGTGGTTCGGACATGTAGAGAGAATGGAGCGAAACAGAATAACTTCAAGAGTGTATCAGTCTGTAGTGGAAGGAAGGCGGGGTAGGGGTCGGCCTAGGAAGGGTTGGAGGGAGGGGGTAAAGGAGGTTTTGTGTGCGAGGGGCTTGGACTTCCAGCAGGCATGCGTGGAGCGTGTTTGATAGGAGTGAATGGAGACAAATGGTTTTTAATACTTGACGTGCTGTTGGAGTGTGAGCAAAGTAACATTTATGAAGGGATTCAGGGAAACCGGCAGGCCGGACTTGAGTCCTGGAGATGGGAAGTACAGTGCCTGCACTCTGAAGGAGGGGTGTTAATGTTGCAGTTTAAAAACTGTAGTGTAAAGCACCCTTCTGGCAAGACAGTGATGGAGTGAATGATGGTGAAAGTTTTTCTTTTTCGGGCCACCCTGCCTTGGTGGGAATCGGCCAGTGTGATAATAAAAAAAAAAAAAAAAATAATAATAATAGTATCTTCATTCACTCTAAAAATGGTGTGTTGCATGAGATTGGGAGTGTTCCTGTTTGTTTATTCTGAACTAACTTGTGCACAAAGTAAGAGTATTTGTATTGTGAGGTAATTATTATTATTATAATAAAAAATATTGTAAGGTAAAAGTTTTACAAACTCTTACAAAAGTATGTGAATGAACTAAAAGTAGACACATATTAATACGCATTTATTTTGCCTGACCATGTGATTGCCCACTACCTGTTCAGTTTGTGTTGTTACATTGTTGGAACTCTATCTCTTTCTCTCTGTCATTTACTCTTTCGTTGACTAAATGGCTCTCATTGACGATGGCGTCTAAGCTTAGCTGTGACAAAAAGAGGCGTCGTAAGCCTCTTGCTTTAAGTGCCAAGTTAGAGGATGATGGTGTGCCATTCTGATTTTATTCAATAAATACCCTGCCACTCACCTCTCACATTAATATTAATATAGATTAGGTAAATACTGAATTGTTATCTTACCTTTTTATTGTGTTTTAAATTCCTATTTTTTTTTATTTATTTATTGTTAACTTAAATAAGTTATGTAAACATGTTGTCCTGGCATTTAATTGCATAATTTATATGTTCTATGGATAATAATACTTTTGGACTCTATGTAGTAGCTGGCAAGGGACAACATTAACGTATTCTCTGGGCAGGCAGCAGAGACAAACGTGTAATGAATCCTGTGTTTGGCCCAGCACTCCCCCCACTCCACTTTTGTTTACAATTTTTTGGCAAAGAAATTATCATTACTTCTCCCTCCATTTATATGGCATCTAAAGGTAGTTAGGATATGATAAATTCAGTGAACAGGATGTCAATCCTAATAAATATGGCTCTGGGTCACAGTGTATGTAGCCAGTAGGATGTAGCCCAGGTGGCACACCAATCGCTACCCTACACTGACTTTCTACAAATAAATACTACTCCACCTCTCTTAATACATTAAGACTACAAATATTTTAAGGTAAATACTGAGTGTACTGGTATTGTATTTTAACTCTCGGCTGTTTCATATGTTGTAATTAATATGAGATGGGGAGCCCAGGGCTACCTACACCTGACTTCCTACAAATAAGTACTACTCACCTCTCACCTTACATAAGATTACAAATTACATTAAGATAAGTAATGAAAGAACTGTGTATGTTATTACTTAGTGTTTTTTAATACCTATTACTATACTAACGAAATCTAAATTTATGTAAACTTGTTGTCTGGCATTTATATGCATTTTATAAATGGCAAAAAATGGAGTTCTGCTTTCCGGCAATGTTCTGCTTTTTCCAACGATAGCCTGGAACCTAACCCGCCGTAAAAAGTGGGGCCTTACTGTACAATTTTAATGGTGGTATAAAATATGGGAGTGTAAACAAAGAGCTACAATGCTGCTGTTCTCTCAATGTAACATCTGTAATCTTATGAACCATCTTCCTGTGGTCCTGCCACACCATCAAATCTGATGAACCATCTTCCTTGTGTCTGCCACACCATCTAAATCTTGATTAAACCACTTACCTGTGTCTTGCCACACCATCTATACCTGATGAACCAACTACCTGTGTCTGCCACCATCTATACCTGAGTGACCATCACCTGTGTCTGCCCACCATCTAAATCTGATAAACCATCTTCCTGTGTCTGCCACACCATCTAAATCTGATAAACCAACTTCCTGTGTCATGCCACACCATCTAATCTGTTCAACCAACTTCTGGTCTGCACACCATCTAAAACTGATAAACCATCTACCTGTGCTGCCACCCCATCTATACCTGATGAACAACTTCCTGTGTCTGCACACCATCTAATCTTGATAAACCATCTACCTGTGTGCCTGCCACACCATCATACCTTTAAACCATCTATCCTGTGTCATGCCACACCATCTACAACTGAATGACCATCTACCTTGTCTGCCACACCATCTACAAACTGATGAACCATCTACCTTGTCTGCCACACCATCTACAAACTGATAAGAACCATCTACCTGTGTCTGCCACACCATCTACAACTGATGAACATCTACCTGTGTCTGCCACAAACCCCACCATCTACAACTGACGAATCCATCTACCTGGTGTCTGCCACACATCACAACTGGATGAACCATCTACCGGTTGTCCTGCCACACCATCTACAACTGATAACCAACTACCGTGTCCTGCCCACACCCCTCTATACCTATTGAACCATCTTCCGTGTCTGCACACCATCTATACACTGATGAAACCTCTACCGGTGACTGCCACACCATCTACAACTGATGAACCATCTACCGTAGTCCCTGCCACACATCTACAAATGATGAACCATCTACCTGTGTCTGCCACACCATCTATACCTGATGAACCATCTACCAGTGTCTGCCACACCATCTACATTGTTACTGTAAAGTTCCTCTGAGTCACAATAAATTATTCGTACATCACCACTAAACCACACACCAAAACTTTAGCTATTTTAACTGTACATCTGTATTACTTCATTTATCCACCGGAAAAATAATAAAATTATCGTACTGTACTCTACTGCATTGTACTGTGCTAGTACATGTACTGTGCTAGTACATGTACTGTGCTAGTACATGTACTGTGGCAAGTACATGTACGTGCTAGTACATGTACTGTGCTAGTACATGTACTGTGCTAGTACATGTACTGTGCTAGTACATGTACTGTGCTAGTACATGTACTGTGCTAGTACCTGACTGTGTCAAGTACATTAGTACTTGCTAGTACATGTTAACGTGCTGGTACATGTATTTTGTGCTGGCTAGTACAAGTACTGTGCTAGAACATGAACAGTGCTAGTACATGTACTGTGCTAGTACATGTACTGTGCCTAGTACATGTACTGAGCTAGTACATGTACTGTGCTAGTACATGTACTGTGCTAGTAAATTTACTGTGCTAGTACATGTACTGTGCTAGAACATGTACGTGCTAGTACATTACTGTGCTAGTACATGTAACTGTGCTGTACATGTAACTGTGCTAGTACATGTACTGTGCTAGTACATGTACTGTGCTAGTACAAGTACTGTCTAGTACATGTACTGTGCTAGTACATGTATGTGGCTAGTACATGTACTGTGCTAGTACACGTACTGTGCTAGACATGTACTTTGCTAGTACATTTACTGTGCTAGTACATGTACTGTGCTAGTACATGTAACTTATCACTGTCCACACTCACATAATTAAGACTGCTCCCACAGTGTCATTTTTTTTTTAAAGGAAAAAAAATCTTCCGAAATGGAAGATAATTTTTACTGAAGTAATGACTTGAAAGTACTGAAATTTGATGAAAACATAGAGTTTTATGCAGATGCAAAGTTTGTGAACTGTACAATTTGCACATTAGCAATGTCACACCAACTTGAGTTCTAGTTTAGACAATTCCACTCTTCCATTCAAACCAATTCAATATACTATAAGTTTTACTCAGGAATACACAAATAGTTTACATAAATATCATCATAGCAGTATATGTGTAGGAACCGGGATGACCCAAAAAGTCAGTGTTTGAGCACAAAGAACTGCATTTCAACTATTACAACTACACTATAAGACCACAGAAATCGGTAATCTGGCCAAGATTACACAAAAAACAAAAATCAATTTATAAACCCAGTCCAAAATAAACAATGTAGATATTCTTGGCACTAAAACAAAAATTTCCCTGTTCATTAATCACATTCCCAGCACCATCTTTATTAAACCTTGCTTTCCATGTTAAATTCATAATCACACAAAAAAATTAATTTTTTTTTTATATCACACTGGCCGATTCCCATCCAAGGCGGTGGCTGAAAAGAAAAACATCCACCATCATTCATTCCCTCCATCACTGTCATTGTCAGAAGGGTGCTTTACACTACAGTTTTTTTAAACTGCAACATTAACACCCCTCCTTCAGAGTTCAGGCACGTACTCCCATCACCAGGAACTCAAGTCCGCCTGCCAGTTTCCCTGAACCCTTCATAAATGTTACTTTGCTCACACTCCCAACTCACATCAAGTATTAAAAACCATTTTGTCCTCCATTACTCCTATCAAAAACACGCTCACGCATGCCTGCTGGAAAGTCCAAGCCCCTTGCACACAAAACCTCCTTACCTCCGCCCTCCAACCTTCCCTAGCCGACCCCTACCCTGCCTTCCTTCCCACTAAAGACTTAACACACTATAGGTAGTAGGTTGGTAGACAGCCAACCACCCAGGAAGTAACTACCGTCCTGCCAGATGACGGAAACAAAACCTGTAACTGTTTTGCATGATGGTAGGATTGCTGGTTTCTTTTTCTGGTCTCATAAACACGCTAGATAACAGGGATATCTTGCTACTCCTACTATAACACTTTGGTCACACTTCACAGACACGCACATGCATATACAGTGGACCCCTGCATAACGATATTAATCCATTCCTGAGAGCTCATTGTTATGCGAAATTATCGTTATGCGAATGAATTTTTCCCTATAAGAAATAATGGAAATCAAATTAATTCATCCAAGACACCCAAAAGTATGAAAAAAAAAATTTTACCACATGAAATAAACATTTTCCTACACACAAAGCGAAGGATACATGCACAATAGTAGAGTAGAACAATGCACAATATATATTGGTGCATGTACAGTCTACTAAATGAAGAATAAATGACACTTACCTTATGAAGAAGCAGCAATGACTAATGAGACACTGTGTCCTGGGAGTCCTTTTCCTCCTGAAGTACTGTAGTCCTGTTTGGCATTTTACTTCCAGAACAGCCTTAATCTCACTGTTATGCCACTACAATTCTTAAATCTCTACAAACCAACCTTTGCTGGCTTTAAATTCACTCGATATGAGCACTAGTTCCAGCATTTTTCCCTGTTCACCTGGGTGTGTAGTCACGGTGTGGGTTGCATCCTGGGAGACAAGAATTAAGGACCCAATGAAATCAGTTAGACAGTCTTCGATCACTGACTTATTTGGGTTATCCTGGGTGGCTAACCCTCTGGGGTTAATTGTTTCTTGGTATTTCTCAATAAGCCATACCAACAACGGTGCAACAGCAGCAGCAGCAGCAGCTGACAGTACAACAAGCAAGCATCAGCTGACAGTTGCTACAGCAGCAGCAGATGGGCTACAGCAGCAGCAAGCTGTACTACAGCTAGCAGCAGCAGCTGACAGTGTACACAGCAGCATCGAGCTTATGGTGCTACAGCACAGCAGCTGACAGTGTCCTACAGCAGCAGCACTAGCTGACAGTGCATGCACAAAGCTGACAGTGGGCTACAGCAGCAGCAGCAGACAGTGCTACAGCAGCACTACAGTGCTACAGCAGCAGCAGACGGTGCTACAGCAGCAGCAGCAGCTGTTGGTGGTACAGCACAGCATCGCTTGACGAGTGCTACAGCAGCAGCAGCAGCAGCAGCTGACAGTGCCACAGCAGGCAGAGCATCAGCATTTGACCATGGTACCAACAGTATTTCATAATATATCTTCACCCTTTTTACCACAGGGTTTGGCACTAGAAGCTTTCTTGGGGCCCATGGTCACTTATTTTGCAGATAAAATCACCAAAAACAGCCCCCGGGGGGGGGGGGGGGGGGGGGGGGGGGGGGGGCAAAGGACCGTAATAATACGAGAATGTTCCAAATGTATGCTTGATGTTACCGCAAGGCTGGCTGTAAACAATGCCACCGGGCGGACCAGTGAGGCTGGCTCAGGCCGCACATTAGACGCGTCTCGGAGAATAGCGTTGTGCGGGTTTTTTAGCGGTATGCGAGGTCAAAATCTTAGCGATAAAATGTATCGTATGTGGATTTAACGTTATGTGATGCCAACGTAATGCGGGAGCCACTGTAATATACATACATCTAGTTTTTCTCCTTTTTCTAAATAGCTCTTGTTCTTTATTCTTCTATTGTCCATGGGAAGTGAAAAGAAATCTTTCCTCCGTAAGACATGTGTGTCGTAAAGAGGCGACTAAAATACGGGAGCAATGGGCCTGGAACCCCTCTCCTGTAGACATTTACTAAAAAAAGAGAAAAATAAATAAAGATTTACGCTATTTCTTGGATAACAAAATATAACCAGGAATTATTGGTCACGGTTTATGGCATCCAATAATTGAATCAAACAATTAAAAACCCATAAAACAGAGCATGGGGTTAGGGGGACTACCAGTCCTCAGAAAATTTTTGTCAATTTCAAGCACTTCCAGTCCTGAAAACAATGCGGTAGTGGTCAGGAATGAACTCTAGCTTAAGTTTCCCTCAAAGCCATCAACATGACTCACGAAATCATAATGACACGATGCAAACATACAACCACAAGCGGGTTTAGAACCTGCACCATACTAGCTGGAGATTTGCTGTAAAAACTTGCATTTGTATGTCACAGTGTGCCTATGCAAACTTCCTATGGTGTTTAAATATACCTAATGGATGACTCTTATTGTCACTTGCTGGTCCAGTGGCTAAAGCATTGGTGTGGAGTTTATGACTCTCTGATCACGGTTCTTAACCCGCCCATGGTTATGGTTTTCTTTGCAATTGTGTCATTGCATTTTTGTGAGTCATCACCTTGTACTCTGTTGCCAACTTCCCTCTAATTCTCACCTTGTACTCCTTTTGGGGGGGGGGGGGGTTTTTATTTTTTGCCACTTCCTCTAATCCTCACCTTGTACTCTTTGCCAACTTCCCTTCTAATTCCCACCTTGTACTCTGTTGCCAACTTCCCTCTAATCCTCACCTTGTAACACTGTGCCAACTTCCCTCTAATTCTCACCTTGTAACCTGTTTCCAACTTCCCTCTAATCCTCCCTTGTATCTTTTGCCAACTTCCCTCTAATTCTCACCTGTAATCTGTTGCAAACTCCCCTCTAATCCTCACCTTTACTCTGTTGCCAACTTCCCTCCTAATCCTCACCTTGTACTTGTTCCAACTTCACTCTAATCCTCACCTTGTACTCTGTTGCCAACTTCCTCTAATCCTCACCTGTAATCTGTTGCCAACTTCCCTCTAATCTCACCTTGTACTCAGTTGCCAACTTCCCTCTAATCCTCACCCTGTGTACTCTTTGCCAACTACCCTCAATCCTCACCTTGTAATCTGTTGCCAACTTTCCCTCTAAATCCTCACCTTGGACTCTGTTGCCACTTCCCTCCTAATCTCACCTTGTAATCTGTTGCCAACTTCCCTCTAATTCCTCACCTTGTACTCTGTTGCCAACTACCCTCTAATATCTCCACCTTGTAATCTGTTGCAAACCTTCCCTCTATCCTCACCTGTGACAACATTTAAGACTTCCTATAATAATAAAAGTGAATCATTCTTCTCTATCCCATCACATCTACAATAGGAAGTGCACCATAGAAACTAGCAGGGAAAACTTACTGGATACTTAACAAAACTATTAAAAACTGTAAGAATTTCACACCTCAAGAACCCAAGGAAATTGTTGTCCAGACTTGTTTGTATCAGCATGAACAAGAAATAAGATCACTCTGATCACTCACATCCCCATAGAACAGACTCTGCAATTTCTTGAGACTAATATTTTGCCACACATGAACCATCCTCTTCTATCCCTGAACTTCACACAACTAGTAGTTATGTGAAAGGTTTAATTTCTTATCTCTCAATTTACTATTCTCTCAAAAACAGAGCATAGCATTGTGATCACCCCATTGTGATCAGTATTTCAACTTTAACCTTGTTCTAGCCAAGGACTCTCAAGTAACAGCTATAACTAAACAAACTATAACCAGCAATAACTAAACCAACAAGAAACAACAAGATAAGTGTAACCTCAACTGACCATATCTGGACTAACATAATAGCTCCTCTCAAAGCAGGGATAATCACAGACACTGCTACTAATCACTACCCCACCTTCCCCATAACCAACATATATAAGCTACCACTTGAAACTAATATGATCTCATTTTGTTTCCATGATGAGACATCATTAATAACTTCACTGCAGCAGTAAGTTACATTAACTGGCACACACATACATTACTGGTCACAGGAGCACTGGTGATTCTTCTCCAAAAAAAAAATACAAAGCCTTTACAGTAGACATTACCCTATTAAAATTAAGCAGATCACAGTAAAGACTGGGTAACCCCTGGGTAATAAATAGTATCCTCAAGTCCTGGCCTAACCAAACCCAATGAACCGTACGTATATCTAACCTACTGAAACAGCCAATGTATTAGATGATTTCTTCTCTACCAGTCTTCAAGCAAGTCATTACCTTGTTGGAAGTTTTCTGAACTCCCTCTACCTTATTCCAGCTGATCCATCTGAGGTATCTTTGATAATAAACTCACTGAAAAATAAATAAGGAATCTTAGCACAAATACCACCACTACTGATCAAAATAACAGCTAATGTGCTTTCATCCACCATTGCAACAGTGGTCAACAAATCATCAGAAACTAACACAATCCCACTAATACTTAAAACATGGGTTACCTCAACACACAAAGGAGGAGACCCACCCAACATAAATAATTACAAACCTACATCTAACCTGCTATTGTTATTCAAAATCTTCGAAAAATTAATCCACAAGTGAATACTCTTTACTATCATCATGCAACATACTCAACCCCTGCCAATTGGGATTCAAACCAAGTAAAAGCACAAACCATGCAATTATAAAAGTGCTAGACATCATAATGCAGTGCTTGAGAACAATGAATATCCACTGGCCTCTTTGATTGATTGGGGCCTTTTACCTATTATTATAATATAAAGGGTTTTAATATCTTATTATTATTCTATAATGGAGATAACATCTTATTATCATACTAAAAAGACTATC
>NC_069452.1:29368413-29395749 GCF_026875155.1 Cherax quadricarinatus
TTTTCATTTTTATGGGTTGTTTTATAGAAATACCTCACTTACATAGAATACAAGCACTAAAACGAATTGTATACATACTTTTAAAAAGTAGGGCTCCGCTTTACAGTTTTTCGCTTACAGCGTCCCTTTAAATGCAGCGATGCAAATTAGAACAAAATTTGCTATATGGAAAGGGGTCTTTCAAATACAGCTCCCTCCCCCCCGGTTTTTTCTTTTCCCCGGGCTACACTATTATGTCGGGGAATTTTTCCAAATTAAAGTATTTTAAATTTTCAGGGTTCCCAACGTATATAGGCTAAAACCCCAGGGTTATTGACGTACAGAATGCCAAAATACTAGCGCCTTTCAAATCTTGAAGAAAGCTGGTAGGCCTATTGTAAAGAAGGGGTCTATGTGGTCATATGCACATAAAAAAAAACCTGCAGCACACGTGCACAATGGGGAAAAAAAAACCCCAAACTGTTTAAGATTAAAAAGTGATTTTCCCGTGTATTTCATATGGTTTTTATGGTGGTATTTAGTTTTCCTGATCCATTTTATAGAAGGAAGAATATTAAGAAACAATATGTTTTTATTGGGTCATAATGAAAAGTCCCTTGAAATTGAGCTCAAGAGCAGAAATTTAAAAAGAAACAAATCATGAAAGCATCCAATAACATCAACTGGTGAGTCTAATATTTTTTTCACAAGTGCACTGATATTATTTATACCATTTCAAACCATTTCATTTTTAATGCGTGTCGCAAAAAAAATCTTCTTTTTTTTTGGAGAAAAAAATTAAAAATCAAAACAAAAGAGAGAAGGGGGGCCTGGGGACATAACAAATAAACAGAGAAAATGTTATTTTAGTTCGGGAATGTCTGTCTTCTTATTCTGGCCCCCTATTTGAAATTGGCATTTTCTGAAATTTTTGTAAAAATTGGCAAAATTGCAATTTCGACCACTTTATTGCATACTTGAAATCAGAAAAAGGGTTTTCTTGTATTCATTAATAGAAAAAAATGGGGGTTTTATGAAATAGATTTATTTTTGTCGACTAGAAAACTAAAATTGGGTGAAAGCAGAGCCAAAGTTGGCGAAATTGCCAATGGTCAGCATCGTTGAGACCCTAACTTCGTGAGAGCTTAATTCCCTACTTTTCCCTCAAATTTTTAACTTTTGGTGTCATTATGTCGGGAAATATTCTCTGTCATTTCATAAGAAAAAAAATTTTTTTTTCCAAAAAATTATCAACCCTGGAACAAATTTAGGAGGGCTCTTGACTTTTAACGTGGGTATTTTTTTGTACTTTAATTATACTTAGTGTACCGTACAGGGATCATCCCACTTACAACCGAGAACGTTCCCCCAAACCGGTCGTAAGTTGAAAGGACATGAGTTAAAACCCTTTCTATGAAATGAACATCCCCGGGTTTTTTAATACTTTTTTTTTATTGTTTTATTTTGGTATTTAATTTTTTACTTTACTTTATATGCTGTAGTTACTGTGTATTTTATACTGAAAGGTTTAGGATAAACACCTGTGTGACAACTCAGACAGTTTGTTTATTTCCCAGAAATTTATGCCATGAGAAAACACGTCATAAGTCGAATGGTCTGTAGTCTGCAGTCGAAGTCGATGGATAGGTGTTCCTAAATATACTTACACAACACTGTAGCTGTGTGTGCAGGTACACATTAGAAATCACTAAGAGTCTCTCTACTCATGGCGCCAATTACTACATAATAATCCACTCTTGGGCACATCAAATGTCTTATTTTTTACATTATATTAAACTTTTTCATTAATCCATCTTTGATATTTTCCTCAAAATTATATAAGAACACGTTCACAGCATATAAACTATTACATACACTAAACAGAAATAAAATTGATGTATATAAGAATTTGTTTAACTAAGCGGCTGTGTAGGTAGTGTCGGAAGAATTATCGTTTTCTCTAGTCAAACACTGTGGGGGATAACTGTAGAAAAATTTAAAAGTTAGTTTTTTTGTATGCCTTTCACTCTAACTAATTAGCAATTCACAAACCCTTGTGGGTTAGTGCTTTTAATTATGATAATAGTAAAAATATCTTCATTTCACTCTTTTTTTAAAAATGGTGTGTTGCAATGAGATTGGGAGTGTTCCTGTTTGTTTATTCTGAACTAACTTGTACAACTTGTACTCAATGTAAAGAGTATTTTGTATTTTGAGGTAATTACTAATATTATAATAATAAAATATTTTTGAGGTAAAATAGTTTACAAAGTCTTACCAAAAGTAGTGAATAGGAACTAAAAATAAGGCACATATTAATACGCATAATTTGCCCTGACCATGTTTATGCCCACAACCTTTTCAGTTTTGATGTTCTTACATTGCTGGGACTCTATCTCTTTCTCATCTCTTCATTTACTCTTTTGTTTGAACTAAATGGCTCTCAGTGACGAAATGGCGGTCTAAGCTTAGCTGAGACAAAAAGAGGAGTCGTAATCCTCTTGCTTTAACCTTGAGTTTACCTGGAGAGAGTTCTCGGGGGTCAACGCCCCCGCGGCCCCGTCTTGAACCAGGCCTCCTGTGGATCAGAGCCTGATCAACAGGCTGTTGCTGCTGGCTGCGACGCAAACCAACGTACGAGCCACCAGCCCGCTGATCAGGAAACTGACTTTAGGTGCTTGTCCAGTGCCAGCTTTGAAGACTGCCAGGGTCTGTTGGTAATCCCCCTTATGTGTGCTGGGGAGGCAGTTGAACATCTCGGCCGGACACTTATTGTATGGTCTCTTAACGTGCTAGTGACAACCCCTGCATTTTCATTGGGGGATGGTGCATCGTTTGCCAAGTCTTTTGCTTTCGTAGTGAGTGATTTTCGTGTGCAAAGTTTCGTACTAGTTCCCTCTAGGATTTATCCAGCGTATATAATCATGTATCTCTCCCTCCTGCGTTCCGGAATACAGGTTTAGGAACCCTCAAGGCTCCAGTAATTGAGGTGTTTTATCTCCGTTATGCGGTGCCGTGAAAGTTCTCTGTACATTTTCTAGGTCGCAATTTCACCTGCCTTGAAAGGTGCTGTTAGTGAGGCACAGCAATATTCCAGCCTAAGATAGAACAAGTGACCTAAAGAGTGTCATCATGGGCTTGGCCTCCCTAGTTTTTGAAGGTGTCTCATTATCCATCCTTTCATTTTTCTAGCAGATGTGTTGGATACAATGTTTAGGTCCTTGAAGATGAGATCCTTCCGACATGATCACTCCAGGTCTTTGACGTTGGTGTTTCGCTCTATTTTGTGGCCAAATTTGTTTTGTACTTCTGTGAAGATTTAATTTCCTCATTTACCATATCTGAGTAATTGAAATTTCTCATCATTGAACTTCATATTGTTTTCCTTGCAACCCACTGAAAGATTTGGTTGATGTCCGCCTGGAACCTTGCAGTGTCTTTCAATGAAGACACTGTCATGCAGAGTTCTGTGGTCATCTGCAAAGGAAGAGACAGCGGTTGTGCGAGGGTTGGGGCTGAGGCGAGTCCTTGTCTAATGTGTGCAAGTGGGACAAGTTACGTGGGGGGGGGAGGGAGGTGGAGTTGGTGTGCGGCTGACTGTATGTTCATTTCACATGCTGACCAGCGCCTGCTCTAGTCTAGGCACCAATTCTGCTACATTATTTCTTATGACATATACTCTTACTATAGGTCACAGTCTCTGAAGATGGGGGGGGGGTATACTCGACGGTGGGGGTATCTGACGCACAGTTTTTATTGTGTTTTTTAATGCCAGTAAGTTTAGTGTAAGACCCCTTGTTGTCTGGCATTTATTGCATATTTTGAATATGTACTACGATAATAATACTTTATGGACCTGTTGTGGTAGCCGTGCAGAGGGACAACATTACATTTCCTCCTGGTCAGGCAGCAGAGAAACGTGTTTGAAATCTGTGTTTGGCCCAGCCACTCCTCACTCCACTTTTGTTTACAATTTTTGGCATGAATTATTCATTACTTCTCCCTTCGTTTATGATGGCATCTAAAGGTGTTAGAAATATTAAATTCAGTGAACAAGGGATATCAAGGCAATAATATGGCTCTGGGTTCACAGTGTAAGTTACCAGTAGGTGTAGCCCAGGTGGGCTACCCTATCGGGCTACCTACACTGACTTCCTACAAATAAAATACTACTCACCTCTCTTACTACATAAGACTACACATATTTTAAGGTAAATAATGGTGTAATGTATGTGTATTTTAACTCTCTGGGTTGTTTTATATGTTTTATTAAGTATGAGACCGGGAGCCAGGGCTACCTACACCTGACTTCCTACAAATAAGTACTACTCGCCTCTCGCCTTACATTAAGATTACAAATACTTTAAGATAAGTAATGAATGTACTGTGCATGTAATTTACTTTGTGTTTTTAATACCTAGTTCTATTACTAACTTAATATAATTTAGTGTAAACTTGTTGTCTGGCATTTATATGCATTTATAAATGGAAAAAATGGAGTTCTGCTTTCCGGCAATGTCTGCTTTTTTGGCAATGTCTGCTTTCCAACAATAGCCTGGAACCTAACCCACCATGTAAGTGGGGCCTTACTGTACAATTTTAATGGTGGTATTAAATATGGAGTGTAAACAAAGAGCTTCAATGCTGCTGTTCATCTCAAGTAAACATCTGTATCTGATGAACCATCTTCCTTTGTCTGCCACACCATCTAAATCTGATAAACCATCTACTTGTGTCTGACACACCATCTATACCTGATGAACCATCTACCTGTGTATGCCACACCATCTACAACTGATGAACTATCTACCCGTGTCTGCCACATCATCTACGTTGTTACTGTAAAGTTCCTCTGAGTCACACTAAGTTATTCTACATCACCACTAAACCACACACCAATACTTTACTGTATATCTGTTACTTCATTTATCCACTGGAAAAGATAATAAAATTATCGTACTGTACTCTACTGCATTGTACTGTGTTAATACTTTTAGACTTTTCACTGTCCACACCCCATGATTAATAATGCTCTCAGTGTCCACTTTTTTTTTTTAAGGAAAAAAAATCTCCCAAAATGGAAGATAATTTTTACTGAAGGTAATGATGTGAAAAGTATGAAATTTGATGGAAAACTTACAGTTTTACACAGATGCAAAGTTTGTGAACCTGGTACAATTTGCACATTAGCAATTCACCCAATTTGAGTTCTAGTTTAAGGCAATTCCAGTCTTCCATACAACCAAATTCAATATTACTACTAAGGGTTTACTCAGGTATAACAAATAGTTACATAGATATCATACATAGCAGTATAAGTGTAGGGAACCTGGGATGACCCAAAAAAGTCAGTGTTTGAGCACAAAGAACGCCATTCAACTATTACAACTACACTATAAAGTCCACAGAAATCGTAATCTGGCCCAAGTTTACACAAAAATAAAAAATGACAATTTAAAAACCCAAGTCCAAAATTTTCAATGTAATATTCTTGGCACTAAAACAAAATTTTCCCTGCTCTTTGTATTCACATTCCCAGCAATATTTCTTTATTAAATTGCCTTCCATGTTAAAAATTCATAATCACACAAAAAATAAAGATTTTACTCTATTTCTTGGATAACAAAATAAAACCAGAATTATTGGTCACGGTTTTATGGCACCCCAATAATTGAATCAGAAACTATTAAAACCCATAAAACAGAGCAGGGGGTTAGGGGGACCTTACCAGTCCTCAGAAAATTGACAAAAATAGAATATTTTTGTAAATTTCAAGCTATTTTTAGTCCTGAAAAAAACCTAGAAAGCTAGCGTAGACATGACGACCTCTAGTTTAAAGTCCCCTCAAACCCATCAACATGACCACAAAATCATAAAGGGACATGATTGCAAACATACCATACCAAAAGCGGGTTTAGAACCTGCACCATACTAGCTGGAGATTTGTCTGTAAAAACTTGCATTTGTAGTCACAGTGGTGCCTGTGCTAACCTTCCTATGGTGTATAAATATACCTAGTTGGATGACTCTTATTGTCACTTGCTGGTCCAGTGGCTAATGCATTGGTGTGGAGTTTTATGACTCTTGATCACTGATTCTTAACCCCCCCATGGTATGGTTTCTTTGCAATTGTGTCATTGCGATTTTGTGAGTCTCACCTTGTACTCTGTTCCCAAACTTCCCTCTAATCCTCACCTTGTACTCTGTTGCCAACTTCCCTCTAATCATCACCTTGTACTCATTTAAGTTTCTTCCTACAATAATAAAGTGAATCATTTTTTCCCTTATCCAATCACATCTACAATAGGAAGTGCACTATACAAACTAGCAGGGAAAACTTACTGGATACTTAACAAAACTATTAAAAACTGTAAAAATTTTTCCACACCTCAAGAACCCAAGGAAACTGTTGTCCAGACTTGTTTGTATCAGCATGAACAAGAAAAAAAAGATCACTCTGATCACTCACAATCCCCATAGAACAGACTCTGCAATTTCTCGAACTAAAAATTTTGCCCACACATGGACCATCCTCTTCTATCCCTGAACTTCACACAACTATATAATGTGAAAGGTTCAATTTTTCTTCTCTTTCAATTTAGTATTCTCTCAAAAACAGATCATAGCATTGTGATCCCCCCATTGTGATCATATTTCAATTTAAAACCCTTGTTCTAGCCAAGGACTCTCAAGTAACAGCTCTAACTAAAACAAACAAGAAACAACAAGATAAGTGTAACCTCAACTGACCATATCGGGACTAAATAATAGCTCCTCTCAAAGCAGGGATAATCACAGACACTGCTACAAATCACTACCCCACCTTCCCCATAACCAACATAAATAAGCATATTAAACAATTTATTTGAACATAGAAATCCTGGGCTAAACCCGGTGGTGATCCTGCGCTAGACTACATCACAACATGGCGTTTTTCTGAAACCTGAGAGGCTAGACTGTGACCCAGCTTATCAACGGCTGCTCAGGAATGGAAGCACTGGTTTAAGACTTTCGAAAAAATTCTTTGGGGCCCTTCCTAAAGAAGATCTAGATAAAATAAGTCTGCTCATCAATTTTGTGTCACCTAAGATATATGAGGCTATTTCTGAGTGTAATACCTACGAAGATGCTATCAAAACCCCCAAGTCTCAGTATATTAAACCTACAAATGAAATCTTTGCACGCTATCGCCCTTTCAACTCGCCGGCCCGCAGATTGATGAGTCCTTAAGAGGAATACTTTCAAGCACTGAAATTTTAGGTAAGGACTGTCACTTCCAACAGTGACAGCTGCTCAGTATTGTGAAGAGCCATCGGATCTTTTATCAGGGCCTGCAATCACCAATAATAAGCACGTTTATTGGAGAATAAAACTCTCGACTTAAGCCGCTGCCCTTTGACCAGGCAAGAGCTCTAGATTCAGCCAGAAGAATCTGAAGTATACGTACCACTCAGCTTTCGAGTGGTAAGTGCTGCAATTCCTGACCAAGACTCTTGCAATGAAGTTTTCTGGGGAACCTGCCTCAGTGACAGCAGCAGCAGGTACGGGGTGTTTCTTTTTTTGGTTTTTCAAGACATCCACGTCCCAAATGGTCCTGCTCGGAAGCAATGTGCCATAAATGCCACAAGAAAGGTCACTTTGCTAAAGTATGTCGTGCTAATGCATCAACAAGGCTAGTGCCTCCCCACATTTCCAGTGATCTGCGACTCTAGAACAGTGACTTCTGCGGCTACTCCAAATTTCACTGTCAAAGCAGTTGTGAAAGTATTCATCAAAGGAACAGAAGTAGATGGTCTTATTGATAGTGGCAGCTCAGAGGTTTCATCAACCCTTTACTTAGTTAAACGGCTATCCTTGACTCTACATCACTCATCAGGTACCCTTTCCATGGCATCACATCTCTCTTTTTCAACCTTAGGGTTTTTGGGAAGGTAAATCTCAGAGTTAATGGAAAGGATTATCAAGATGTACATTTAGCTATTCTGCCACAACTGTGCTCTGATGTTATCCTTGGTCAGGGCTTTTCAGAAGCTGCATGGTAGTGTCACCTTAACATAATGGAGGTGAACTGCCTCCTCTTGTTGTCTGTGGACTTAGCACTTTAAGGTAGACCACCCAAAGCTGTTTGCAAATCTTACCGCGGATGCCATCCTATATCAGCTAAGTCACGCCGCTATTCTTATGAGGATCGGATGTTCATTGGAAGAAACTCAGAGGCTGTGAAGGGGGGATTTTTAAACCGGTGATTCCCCTTTCGTCACAGGTTGTTTTGTAAAGATGGTTATAAGGGAAAAGGAAGACTGCTATCGTTAAAATCTGAACAATCAAAAATTTACACTCTTGAAAGGTAACCTTTACTTCGAATTGACGATAAAAGTAAAAAAAAATTGTCTAAGTACTACGTGTTTAGACAAATGATCTGCAGAAATGCCTATCACAAGTCCTATAAGGAATGAAAAAACCATACAAAGCGTTTCATGCTAAATGATGGGCCCGTAAAACATTTACCAGAGTTCCCTTTTGATTCACCAATGGGGTACTGCTTCCAACGATTTGGATTCAATTCAGGAAAGCACCATGGGAACTTAAAATCGTAAATTTTGATAATGTTACCTTTTGCAAGACCAGGAGAAAATGATGCAAAAACCCTTGATAATTTTTGAACCGCAAAAAAAAATATCAGTTACAATGAAAAAGTGCATTTTTCAAAAATAAAAGGCTTACATCCTTGGTATGGTAAATTTGAAGGAGGTTCAAATATTCCCAGACCTGAACGACTAGACCTCACGGAACTTCCAATGCCTCAAAACAAAAAGTCACTCCGAAGAACTCTTGGTCTCTTTGCTTATTACTCACAATGGATCTACAACTATTCAAGTAAAGTCCGCCCATTGAGTGCTACCACATTTCCTGTGACAAAGGAAGCAGAAGCCGCTTTCCATACTCTCAAACAGGACATTGAAAACTCAGTAGTTCAAGCCATTGATGAGTCCCTACCATTCGAAGTGGAAACGGATGCATCTGACATTGCCATTGCTGCAGTCTTATCTCAGGCAGGACGACCAGTAGCCTTCTTTTCGAGAACTTTTCAAGGATCAGAGAAATGTTATGCTGCTGTAGAAAAGGAAGCCCAGGCCATCATAGAAGCAGTTCGCCACTGGAGGCATTATTTAACTGGTAGACATTTCACCATAAGGACTGACCAACGGTCCGTGATGTATATGTTCAATAAATTGTTGTGATAGAAACACAGGCCTTATCTCTAGGCTTTATTGAACATAGAATCTTCATAGTACTTCTGCAACAACAAAATATAATGACTAGTACATCTAATAATGGCTTCTACAGGGATGGTGATGTCTTGCATATGTCAAGAGAAAAGTTATAACTACAGGCCACATATTTAAACTCACCATGTAATCTGCATCGGTGATAAATGGATAAAGTAGGAGAGAATCACACACCATATGTTGGTGCCCATGACGCACGCCAAACTGTTGTTGTTGTTAAGGGCCCCTAGAGGTGGTGCAGTATTATCCTGCTGCTGCTCCCCACAGGACCAGTATCACTACAACCACTTGAAACTAATATGATCTCGTTTTGTTTCCATGATGAGACATCATTAATAACTTCACTGCAGCAGTAAGTTACATTAACTGGCACACACATACATTACTGGTGACAGGAGCACTGGTGATTCTTTTCAAAAAAAAAAAAAAAAAATACAAAGCCTTTACAGTAGACATTACCCTATTAAAATTAAGCAGATCACAGTAAAGACTGGGTAACCCCTGGGTAATAAATAGTATCCTCAAGCCCATTCATAAAAATATAACTATGAAAAACAGTACGAATTGGGCTTAATAACTAAAGAACAAACCAAACACTATGCATCAGTATTACCAAACTAATAAGGAAGTCTAAACAGCTCTATTGTGCTAGAAGGTTAATGAAATGAGAAGTGATGTGAAGAACACCTAGAACACACTTCCACAAATCCTCTGTTCTAGAAAAAACACCAAAACCAGAGATACTGGCCTAACCAAACTCAATGAACCATACATATATCTAACCTACTGAAACAGCCAATATATTAGATGATTTCTTCTCTACCAGTCTTCAAGCAAGTGACTACCTTGTTGGAAGTTTTCTGAACTCCCTCTACCTTATTCCAGCTGATCCATCTGAGGTATCTTTGATAATAAACTCACTGAAAAATAAATAAGGAATCTTAGCACAAATACCACCACTACTGATCAAAATAACAGCTAATGTGCTTTCATCCACCATTGCAACAGTGGTCAACAATCATCAGACTTTGCAAAAGCCTTCGACAAGAGTGACCATGACGTAATAGCGCACAAAATGCATGCTAAAGGAATAACAGGAAAAGTCGGTCGATGGATCTATAATTTCCTCACTAACAGAACACAGATAGTAGTAGTCAACAGAGTAAAGTCCAAGGCAGCTACGGTGAAAAGCTCTGTTCCACAAGGCACAGTGCTCGCTCCAATCTTGTTCCTCATCCTCATATCTGACATAGACAAGGATGTCAGCCACAGCACCATGTCTTCCTTTGCAGATGACACCCAAATCTGCATGACAGTGTCTTCCATTGCAGACACTGCAAGGCTCCAGGTTGACATCAAAAAATCTTTCTGTGGGCTGCAGAAAACAATATGAAGTTCAACGATGAGAAATTTAAATTACTCAGATATGGTAAACACGAGGAAATTAAATCTTCATCAGAGTACAAAACAAATTCTGGCCACAAAATAGAGCGAAACATCAACGTCAAAGACCTGGGAGTGATCATGTCGGAGGATCTCACCTTCAAGGACCATAACATTGTATCAATTGCATCTGCTAGAAAAATGACAGGATGGATAATGAGAACCTTCAAAACTAGTGAGGCCAAGCCCATGATGACTCTCTTCAGGTCACTTGTTTTTATGTAGGCTGGAATATTGCTGCACACTAACAGCACCTTTCAAGGCAGGTGAAATTGCTGACCTAGAAAATGTACAGAGAACCTTCACGGCGCGCATAACGGAGATAAAACACCTAAATTACTGGGAGCGCTTGAGGTTCCTGAACCTGTATTCCCTGGAACGCAGGTGGGAGAGATACATGATTATATACACTGGAAAATCCTAGAGGGACTAGTACCAAACTTGCACATGAAAATCACTCACTACAAAAGCAAAAGACTTGGCAGACGATGCAACATCCCCCAATGAAAAGCAGGGGTGTCACTAGCACGTTAAGAGACCATACAATAAGTATCAGGGGCCCGAGACTGTTCAACTGCCTCCCAGCATACATAAGGGGGATTACCAACAGACCCCTGGCAGTCTTCAAGCTGGCACTGGACAAGCACCTAAAGTCGGTTCCTGACCAGCCGGGCTGTGGCTCGTACGTTAGTTTGCATGCAGCCAGCAGTAACAGCCTGGTTTATCAGGCTTTGATCCACCAGGAGGCCTAGCCACAGACCGGGCCACGGGGGTGTTGACCCCTGGAACTCTCTCCAGGTAAACTTACACAATCCCAGTAATACTTAAAACATGGGTTACCTCAATACACAAAGGAGGAGACCCACCCGACATAAATATTTACAAACCTACATCTAACCTGCTATTCTTATTCAAAATCTTCGAAAAATTAATCCACAAGTAATTATAATCTTTACTATCATCATGCAACATACTCAACCCCTGCCAATTGAGATTCAAACCAAGTAAAAGCACAAACCATGCAATTTTAAAAATGCTAGACATCATAATGCAGTGCTTGAGAACAATTAATATCCACTGGGCCTCTTTGATTGATTGGGGTCCTTTTACCTTATTATTATAATATAAAGGTTATAATATCTTATTATTATTCTATAACGGAGATAACATCTTATTATCATGCTAAAAAGACTATCTACTACACGAGGGTCATTAAAACTATCTACAATACGAGGGTCATTACTAGGAATAAGGTAAAATTTACACGTATGTTAGCTAAAATATAGAAAATCATTCCCCTCCCTTTCTGTAGCTACATTCATCAGACACTTTTTGGCACTCTTCTTGAACTGGTTCATGCTATGACTGACTTTGACATGTGCAGGCAGTCTGTTCCATTCCTTTATTGTTGAACAATAAAAGGTGTTTGAAGCCTGGCCACTGACTGTGGGTACTACAAAGTTGTGCTCTCTCCCCCTAGTACTATGATTGTTCTCTCCCCCTAGTACTATGATTGTTCTCTCCCCCTAGTACTATGATTTTTCTCTCCCCCCAGTACTATGATTGTTCTCTCCCCCTAGTACTATGATTGTTCTATTCCCCTAGTACTATGATTGTTCTCTTCCCCTAGTACTATGATTGTTCTCTTCCCCTAGTACTATGATTGTTCTCTTCCCCTAGTATTATGATTGTTCTCTCCCCCTAGTACTATGATTGTTCTCTCCCCTAGTACTATGATTGTTCTCTCCCCTAGTACTATGATTGTTCTCTCCCCCTAGTACTATGATTGTTCTCTCCCCCTAGTACTAGGATTGTTCTCTTCCCCTAGTACTATGATTGTTCTCTTCCCCTAGTACTATGATTGTTCTCTTCCCCTAGTATTATGATTGTTCTCTCCCCCTAGTACTATGATTGTTCTCTTCCCCTAGAACTATGATTGTTCTCTCCTCCTAGTACTATGATTGTTATCTCCCCCTAGTACTATGATTGTTCTCTTCCCCTAGTATTATGATTGTTCTCTTCCCCTAGTACTATGATTGTTCTCTTCCCCTAGTACTATGATTGTTCTCTCCTCCTAGTACTATGATTGTTCTCTTCCCCTAGAACTATGATTGTTCTCTCCCCCTAGAACTATGATTGTTCTCTTTCCCTAGTACTATGATTGTTCTCTTCTCCTAGTACTATGATTGTTCTCTTCCCCTAGTACTATGATTGTTCTCTACCCCTAGTACCATGATTGTTCTCTTCCCATAGTACTATGATTGTTCTCTCCCCTAGTACTATGATTGCTCTCTTCCCCTAGCACTATGACAACAGCAAAGAACTACAGACCAATAGCACTAACATCCCACATCATAAAAAAAATCTTTGAAAGGGTCCTAAGAAGCAAGATCACCACCCATCTAGAAACCCATCAGTTACACAACCCAGGGCAACATGGGTTTAGAACAGGTCGCTCCTGTCTGTCTCAACTACTGGATCACTACGACAAGGTCCTAAATGCACTAGAAGACAAAAAGAATGCAGATGTGATATATACAGACTTTGCAAAAGCCTTCGACAAGTGTGACCATGGCGTAATAGCGCACAAAATGCGTGCTAAAGGAATAACAGGAAAAGTCGGCCGATGGATCTATAATTTCCTCACTAACAGAACACAGAGAGTAGTCATCAACAGAGTAAAGTCCGAGGCAGCTACGGTGAAAAGCTCTGTTCCACAAGGCACAGTACTCGCTCCCATCTTGTTCCTCATCCTCATATCCGACACAGACAAGGATGTCAGCCACAGCACCGTGTCTTCCTTTGCAGATGACACCCGAATCTGCATGACAGTGTCTTCCATTGCAGACACTGCAAAGCTCCAGGCGGACATCAACCAAATCTTTCAGTAGGCTGCAGAAAACAATATGAAGTTCAACGATGAGAAATTTCAATTACTCAGATATGGTAAACATGAGGAAATTAAATCTTCATCAAGTACAAAACAAATTCTGGCCACAAAATAGAGCGAAACACCAACGTCAAAGACCTGGGAGTGATCATGTCGGAGGAATCTCACCTACAAGGACCATAACATTGTATCAATCGCATCTGCTAGAAAAATGACAGGATGGATAATGAGAACCTTCAAAACTAGGGAGGCCAAGCCCTGTGACACTCTTCAGGTCATTTGTTCTTCTGGCTGGATAATCCCGGGCACACTAACAGCACCTTTCAAGGCAGGTGAAATTGCCCGGACCTAGAAAATGACAGAGAACTTTTCACGCCGCTAACGGAGATTAAAACACCTCAATTACTGGGAGCGCTTGAGGTTCCTAAATCCTGTTTCCCTGGAAGCAGGAGGGGAGATACAATGTTATTTTCACCTGGAAAATCCTAGAGGACTAGTACCGAACTTGCACTCGAAATCATCCACGAAAGCAAAAGCTTGGCAGACGATGCACCATCCCCCAATGAAAAGCGGGGTTGTCCTCCCACGTTAAGGGGACCATCAATAATGTCAGGGCCCCGAGACTGTTCAACTGCCTCCCAGAACACATAAGGGGATTACCAACAAAACCCCTGGCAGTCTTCAAGCTGGCAAGGGCAAGCACCTAAAGTCAGTTCCTGATCACCGGCTTGGTGTACTTGTTTGCGTGAAGCCGCAGCAACGCCTGGTTTATCAGCTCGATCCCCCCCAGAGGCCGGGTCACGGCCGGCCCGCGGGGCGTTGCCCCGACTCCTCAGGTAAACCCCCAGGATGATTGTTTCTCTTCCCCTAGTACTATGATTGTTCTCCCCCCTAGTACTATGATTGTTCTCTTCCCTTGAAATATGTTTGTTTTCTTCCCCTAGTATAGTTGTTCCTCCCCCTTAGTATATTTAAATTTTTTCTTTTCCCCCTAGTTACTATGATTGTTCTCTTCCCATAGTACATGATCGTGCTCTGTCCCTTGAAGTGTCCCCCTCTGAAGTGTCCATCCTCTGAAGTGTCCATCCCCTGAAGTGCTCCATCCCTCTGAAGTGCTCCACCCTCTGAAGTTTTCCATCCCTCTGAAGTGCTCCATCCCTCTGAAGTGCTCCATCCCTCTGAAGTGCTCACCCCTCTGAAGTGTTCCTTTCCCTCTGAAGTGTTCCATCCTTGTGAAGTGCTTAATCCCTCTGAAGTGTTCCTTTCCCTCTGAAGTGCTCCATCCTCTATGTGGGCTCCATCCTCTGAAGTGCTCCATCCTCTGGTGCTCCATCCCTCTGAAGTGCTCCATCCCTCTTTAAGTGTTCCACCCACTCTGAATGTGCTCATCCCTCTGAAGTGTTCCATCCTGCTCAAGTGCTCCATCCCTCTGAAGTGCTTAATCCCTCTGTGGTTCCCCCCTTTCTGAAGTTTTTCCACCCCTTCTGAAGTGCTCCATCCCTCTGATGTTTTCCCAATCTCTCTGAAGTGTTCATCCCTTGAAGTGTTCCATCCCTCTGAAGTGCTCCTCCCTCTGAATGCTCCATCCCTCTGAAGTGCCCCATCCTCTGGTGTTCCATCCCTTTGAAGTTCTCCATCACTCTGAAGTGTTTTCCATCTTTTGAATGTCCATCCCTTTGAAGTGTTCCATCCCTCTGAAGTGTTTCCTTCCCTCTGAAGTGCTCCATCCCTCTGAAGTGTTCCATCTCTCTAAGTCCCTCCATCCCTCTGAAGTGTTCCATCCTCGAAGTTTTCCCCATCCCTCTTGAATGCCCTCCATCACTCTGAAGTGCTCCATCCCTCTGAAGTGCTCCATCCCTCTGAAGTGTTCCATCCCTCTGAAGTGCTCCATCCCCTGAAGTGTTCCTTTCCCTCTGAAGTGCTCCATCCCTCTGAAGTGCTCCATCCCTCTGAAGTGCTCCATCCCTCTGAAGTGCTCCATCCCTCTGAAGTGCTCCATCCCTCTGAAGTGCTCCATCCCTCGTAAGTGCTCCATCCCTCTGAAGTGTTTCCATCCCTCTGAAGTGTTCCACCCCTCTGAAGTGCTCCATCCCTCTGAAGTGTTCCATCCTGTTTGAAGTGCTCCATCCCTCTGAAGTGCTTCATCCCTCTGATGTGTTCCCACCCCTCTGAATGCTCCTCCCTCTAAAAGTGTTCCATCCTGCTGAAGTGCTCCATCCTCTGAAGTGCTCCATCCCTCTAAAGTGTTCCATCCCTCTGAAGTGTTCCATCCCTCTGAAGGGGTTTTCACCCCTCTAAAGTTTCCCTGGAGTTTACCTGGAGAGATTTCCCGGGGGTCAACGCCTCCGCGGCCCGGTCTGTGAACAGGCCTCCTGGTGCATCAGAGCCTGATCAACCAGGCTGTTGCTGCTGGCTGCACGCAAACCAACGTACGAGCCACAGCCCGGTGATCCGGAACTGACTTTAGGTGCTTGTCCAGTGCCAGCTTGAAGACTGCAAGGGTCTGTGTGCTGGAGGCAGTTGAACAGTCTCGGGCCCCTGACACTTATTGAATGGTCTTTAAGTGCTAGTGAAAACCCTGCTTTTCATTGGGGGGATGGAGCATCGTCTGCCAAGTCTTTTGCTTTCGTAGTGAGTGTTTTTTCGTGTGCAAGTTCAGTACTAGTCCCTCTAGGATTTTCCAGGTGTATATAATCATGTATCTCTCCCCTCCTGCGTTCCAGGGAATACAGGTTTAGGAACCTCAAGCGCTCCAATAATTGAGGTTTTTTAAATCTCCGTTATGCGCACCGTGAAAGTTATCTTTTACATTTTTCTAGGTCGGCAATTTCACCTGCCTTGAAAGGTGCTTGTTTAGTGTGCAGCAATATTCCAGCCTTGATAGAACAAGTGACCTGAAGAGTGTCATCATGGGCTTGGCCCCTCCCTAGTTTTGAAGGTTCTCATTATCCATCCTGTCATTTTTCTAGCAGATGGGATTGATACAATGTAATGGTCCTTGAAGGTGAGATCCTCCGTCATGATCACTCCCGGGTCTTTGACGTTGGTGTTTCGCTCTATTTTGTGGCCAGAATTTTTTTTTGTACTCTGATGAGTTTTTAATTTCCTCAGGTTTACCATATCTGAATAATTGAAATTCTCATCGTTGAACTTCATATTTTTTTTCTGCAGCCCACTAAAGATTTGGTGATGTCCCTGGAGCTTTTCAGTGTCTGCAATGGAAGACACTGTCATGCAGATTCGGGTGTCATCTGCAAAGGAAGACACGGTGCTGTGGCTGACATCCTTGTCTATGTCGATATGAGGAGGGAGAACAAGATGGGAGCGAGTACTGTGCCTGTGGAACAGAGCTTTTCACCGTAGCTGCCTCGGACTTTACTCTGTTGACGACTATTTCTCTGTGTTCTGTTAGTGAGAAAATTATAGATCCATCGACCGACTTTCCTGTTATTCCTTTTTAGCACGCATTTGTGCGCAAATTACGCCATGGTCACACTTGTCGAAGGCTTTTGCAAGTCTGTATATATTACATTATCTGGAGTTTACTGGAGAGAGTTTCGGGGGTCAACGCCCCCGCGGCCCGGTCTGTGACAGGCCTCCTGGTTTGGATCAGCGCCTGATCACCAGGCTGTTGGCTGCTGGCTGCCACGCAACCAACGTACGAGCCACAGCCCGGCTGATCAGGAACTGACTTTAGGTGCTTGTCCAGTGCCAGCTTGAAGACTGCCAGGGGTCTTTTGGTAATCCCCCTTATGTGTGCTGGGAGGCAGTTTTAACAGTCTCGGGCCCCCGACACTTATTGTATGGTCTCTTAACGTGCTAGTGACACCCCTGCTTTAATTGGGGGGGTGGTGCATCGTCTGCCAAGTCTTTTGCTTTCGTAGTGGGGTGATTTTGGGTGCAAGTTCGGTACTAGTCCCTCTAGGATTTTCCAGGTGTATATAATCATGTATCTCTCCCTCCTGCGTTCCAGGGAATACAGGTTTAGAAACCTCAAGCGCTCCCAGTAATTGAGGTGTTTTAAACTCCGTTATGCGTGCCGTGAAAGTTCTCTGTACATTTTCTAGGTCGGCCAATTTCACCTGCCTTGAAAGGTGCTGTTAGTGTGCAGCAATATTCCAGCCTTAGATAGAAACAAGTGACCCGAGAGTGTCATCATGGGCTTGGCCTCCCTAGTTTTGAAGGTTCTATTATCCATCCTGTCATTTTTCTAGCAGATGCGATTGATACAATGTTATGGTCCTTGAAGGTGAGATCCTCCGACATAATCACTCCCAGGGCTTTTACGTTGGTGTTTTGCTCTATTTTGTGGCCAGAATTTGTTTTGTACTCTGATGAAGATTTAATTTCCTCATGTTTACCATATCTGAGTAATTGAAATTTCTCATCGTTGAACTTCATATTGTTTCTGCAGCCCACTGAAAGATTGTGGTTTTAGTCCGCCTGGGCCTTTTCAGTGTCTGCAATGGAAGACACTGTCATGCAGATTCGGGTGTCATCTGCAAAGGAAGACCTGTGCTGTGGCTGACATCCTTGTCTATGTCGGATATGAGGATGAGGAACAAGATGGGAGCTAGTACTGTGCCTTGTGGAACAGAGCTTTTCACCGTAGCTGCCTCGGACTTTACTCTGTTGACGACTACTCTCTGTGTTCTGTTAGTGAGGGAAAATTTTAGATCCCTCGACCGACTTTTCCTGTTATTCCTTTAGCGCGCATTTTGTGCGCTATTACGCCATGGTCACACTTCTAGTGCAATTTAGGGCCTTGTCGTAGTGATCCAATAGTTGAGACAGACAGGAGCGACCTGTTCTAAACCCATGTTGCCCTGGGTTTGTAACTGACGGGTTTCTAGATGGTGGGGATCTTGCTTCTTAGGACCCTTTCAAAGATTTTTATGATATGGGATGTTAGTGCTATTGGTCTGTAGTTCTTTGCTGTTGCTTTACTGCCGCCTTTGTGAGTGGGGCTATGTCTGTTTTTTTAGTAACTGGGACGAAACCCCCCTGTCCATGCTCCCTCTCCATAGGATGGAAAAGGCTAGTGATAAAGGCTTCTTGCAGTTCTTGATGAACACAGAGTTCCATGAGTCTGGCCCTGGGGCAGAGTGCATGGGCATGTCATTTATCGGGCCTGTTCGAAGTCCATTTGGCGGTAGGATAAACATCGGACAGGCTTGTGTTAATCAAATTTTGTGGGTCTCTCATAAAAAATTCATTTTGATCTTCGACTCTCAGTTGGTTGCGGCTTGCTAAAAACTGAGTCATATTGGGACTTTGAGTAGCTCACTCATTTCCTGCTGTCATCTGTGTAGGACCCATCTTGTTTAAGTAGGGGCCCATACTGGACGTTGTTTTTGATCTTGATTTGGCATAGGAGAAGAAAATTTGGGTTTCTTTCATTCTTTTATGGCTTTTAGTTCTTCCCGCGATTCCTGACTCCTAAAGGATTTTTTAGCTTAAGTTCGATGCTTGCTATTTCCTGACCAGTGTCTCCCACGCATTTCAGATATATTGACCTCTTTTAGCCGCTCTGTTATTCTTTTCCGTCGCCTGTAAAGGGAGCGCCTGTCTCTTTCTGTTTTTTCATCTACTCCTCCTTTTTCTTAGAGGAATAAGCCTTGTGCATACATCGATGCCACCAGTTAATCTTTCTAGGCATAAGTTGGGGGGCTGTGTTGCTTAGTATATCTTCCCAGCTTATATCGGTTTAAGACTTGGTTTACTTGGTCCCACTTTATGTTTTTGTTTTTTGAAGTTGAATTTGGTGAATGCTCCCTCGTGACTAATCTCATTATGTCGGTCTGGGGCTCCGCGCATACATGACTGAACCTCAATTTGTTGTGATCTGAGTATATTGTTTTGATATGGTGACATTTCTTATCAGATCATCATTGTTAGTGAAGATGAGGTCTAGTGTATTCTCCAGTCTAGTAGGCTCTATTATTTTGCTGGTTTAAATTTTAATTTTGTGCAGATATTTAAAAGCTCGCTTGAGTGTGAGTTTTCATCAGAGCTGCCTCCTGGTGTTATTACTGCAACAATATTATTTGCTATATTCCTCATTTAGGTGGGCCCTTTAAATTGAAATCCCCCCGGAGCAAGATGTTGGGGGCAGGAGCTGAAAGTTTTTTCCCGACAGTGGTCAATTTTTAACAGCTGTTCTGGAATTGTGGGATGTTGCATCCCGGGGGCTTGTAGACTACCACAATGACTAGGTTTTGGTTCTCGAACCTTTACTGCTAAAACTTCCACTACATCATTTGAGGCATTTAGCAGTTCTGTGCAAACAAGTGACTCTGCAATGTACAGGCCAACCCCCCCTTTTTTTTGTTCACTCTGTCACATCTGTATAAAGGTTTTAACCTGGGATCCAATTTCGTGTCCAAGTGATCCTTTATGTGGGTCTCAGTGAAAGCCGCGAACATTGCCTTTGCCTCTGCAAGCAGTCCACGGATGAAAAAGGGTTTTTTTGTTGTTTGTTGCTGGCTTTAGGGCCCTGTTATTTGCAAAGAAGAATGTTAAACGGACTGGTGGTATTGTTGGTACTGGGGGGGATTTTTTTCCGGCATTAGTATCTGTATTGTTGGTTTGGAGTGGAGGCCATCGACGTGGTTCCACTCCAGGAATGACTGGATTTGGTGTACGATTTTCTGCCATTTCCTGCCATTTTTTTCCTTCCTGGCACTAAAAAAAACCCCTCCCTCTTGAGGGGGCGTGGCTAAACCCCGGTTTTCCCATAGCCTGGATGTTTTGTATCTTTTTGTCCCCTTTAGATGGTATGCCTGGCAATTTAAGTTATAGCACAGTCTTTCCTGTACTGAAGAGGTACACAGTTCAGGGTGAAAAAGCTTACAGGAAGGGAGGTTTGCATTTTCTGTTGTCATATGGGCAAGGCATTTTCTAGGGGGGGTCATAGTTGCACGTCCCATCTGTTTTTCCAGATTCCCATGCCAGAGATACCGAGTGCATAGTATGTGCACTGGCTTGGTTTCCGTTGCCTTGGGTTCTGTGACTGTATTCCCTGTTGGTGCAAAGTTTCCCTGTCTTACTTTTATCCTCCCTAGCACCAACAATGGAGCTCCCACCAGTTGTTTTTGGTAATATATCCTCACTATTGCTAGTGGAGTCCTCTTGTTTGCTATTTCCTGCGGTATTTCTAGTTTGCAATATTGGTTTTATTTTTATCTTTGACTACACTTGTTTCCCTACTATGGCTCCTGTCCCTATAGGTCCCTTTATATGTATTCCTTCCTGTGTATAATTCCGACTACCTGGACAAAATCTCCAGCTTCACCATTCTTTTCTCCCAGGACAGCATCTCCAGCTTCACCATTACGTCTCCAGGACAGCACCTCCAGCTTCACCATTAATGTCTCCCAGGACAGCACCTCCAGCTTCACCATTACTGTCTCCCAGGACAGCACTATCAGCCCCCCATTTACTGACTTCCAGGACATCATCTCCAGCCTTTCAGTTTCTGACTACATGGCCAATATCAAGGCAGTACCATTCAGCCCAGACTTTTTATGTTCCCATCTGTTTTAGAAAGCTTCCAGGTTTTCTATGAAAGCAGCTTTGATGTTGACCTCTTTTAATACCCTTGTGATTTTAGTCCACAGATTTATCTCATTTGGGCATACCCAAAAACACTTCCCTGTTTTAATACTGCTTGTAGCTAGTTCTTGGATATCTGCACAAGGGGCGTGACACCAATTTCCACAAAAATGACAATTTATGCATGTGGAGCCCGTTTGTTTGACTGACCACAGACTACACACAGCTTCATAATGATTTGAATGGTTGATTTACTGCAATTCTACTAGCAACCTCTTGAATATTCTATTAATAACCTGCTAGGTAGTGCACAACGAAACCGTTTGAAACCAGTCCAGGGTTCAGACCAGTCAAGGGTTCGGACCAGTCAAGGGTTCGGACCAGTCAAGGGTTCGGACCAGTCAAGGGTTCGGACCAGTCTATCTGATCTGATCAATGGGTCACTTATATTAAACCATACTGGTCGGTGATTTGAGCTAAACTATGAAGGATCTACTGGAAATTATCTACCCGAGTAATATGTGATTTGATTGATACAAAAGTATAACTTGCGTGTTGAAGAGCCGGTGACTGCTGGCACTCCTACAATGACGAATGGTCGACCTCCACCCTTGTTTATCAATCGCTGTATCTAGCTTCTCTATTTTTTTTTTTTTTTTCCGTCTCCACCACAATAAATGCTATATTATCACTATAGTTGACTGGTGCAAATTTTGGAGGAAGGACGCTTTTTCTGTAGTAATAATTGCTTTCCGTTGTGTATATTGCGACCGCTGGTAACTACAGGTTATATGAAATTCACAGTATACGTCTGGTATTTCAAGAAAAAAGAAACTAATGAAAGTCACTCCACCCACTAAGTACCATTATAATACTGGTTAGTTGCTACTACAAAACTGTATCCTGCTCTTCACTGGTATCACTAGATTATATGCGAGTACACTAGCAGGCCAGGAAGATTATTAAAAACAGCTGACCTGTGGTAAGTTTCTGGCGACTTCTGGCAACCTGCCTCAAATAGGCTTATCACTTCTCGTTTATCACCTCATAAATTATCACCTCATCACTTTATCGCTCCATCCCTCTGAAGTGCTCCATCCCTTTCTGAGTGCTCCATCCTCGCAGGTGCTCCATCCCTCGAAGTGTTCCACCCCTCGGAATGCTCCATCCCTCTGAAAGTGCTCCATCCCTTAAAAGTGTTTCCATCTCGGAAGTGCTCCATCCCTCTGCAGTGCTCCATCCCTCTGAAGAGTTCCTTTCCCTCTGAAGTGCTCCATCCCTCGAATGCCCATCCCTCTGCAGTGCTCCCATCTCTCTGAAGAGTTCCATCCCTCTGAGTTACTCCATCCTCTGAAGTACTCCAATCCCTCTGAAGTGTTCCACCCTCTGACGTGCTCCATCCCTCTGAAGTGTTCCACCCCTCTGAAGTGCTCCATCCCTCTGAAGTGCTCCATCCCTCTGAAGTGCTCCATCCCTCTGAAGTGCTCCATCACTCTGAAGTGCTCCCATCCTGACTGACTTTGGTCAGTTACTGGGTTGTGAAGGACCTGCCTAGTTGGGCCAACGACCTACTGCAGTGTTCCTTCTTTCTTATGTAAATAAGTCGTGAGTGTTTGTGTTATCCTGGGTAATGTACACATATGTTGCTATGAAATGATAATGTAAGTGTATATATGTGTACCTGAATAAAAACTTACTAGGAAGTGTTAAGTGCTATTATAACACAAATTCAAAAACCCACACTTATAAAATAGTAAATAAAACCAGACTTAAATTTTACAAATCTGAGAGAACAATAAACCTTACTTACACCTCAGTCACTCTCAAGTGTCCGTCTAATACCTGCCCAACACTCGTATAATACCTGTCCAACACCCCGTCTAATACCTGTCCAACACTCGTCTAATACCTGTCCAACACTCCGTCTAATACCTGTCCAAACTCCATCTAATACCTGTCCAACACTCCGTCTAATACCTGTCCAACACTGTTAATACCTTCCAACACTCTGTCTAATACCTGTCCAACACTCCGTCTAATACCTGTCCAACACTCCGTCTAATACCTGTCCAACACTTCGTCAAATACCTGTCCACCCCTCCGTCTAATACCTGTCCAACACTCCGTCTAATACCTGTCCAACACTCATCTAATACCTGTCCAACACTTAGTCTAATTACCTGTCCAACACTCCGTCAAATACCTGTCCAACACTCCGTCTAATACCTGTCCAACACTTAGTCTAATACCTGTCCAACACCCCGCTAATACCTGTCCAACACTCCCGTCTAATACCTGTCCAACACTCCGTCTAAAAACCTGTCCAACTTCCATCTAATACCTGTCCAACACTTAGTCTAATACCTGTCTAACACTCCGTTTTAATACCTGTCCAACACTCAGTCTAATACCTGTCCAAACACTCCGTCTAATACCTGTCCAACACTCCATCAAATACCTGTCCATGACTCCATCTAATACCTGTCCATGACTCCATCTAATACCTGTCCAACACTCCGTCTAATACCTGTCCAACACTCCGTCTAATACCTGTCCAACACTTCGTCAATACCTTTCCAACACTCCGTCTAATACCGGGTCCAAACACTCCGTCTAATACCTGTCCAACACTCCGTCTAATACCTGTCCAACACTCCGTCTATACCTGTCCACACTCCATCTATTCCCTGTCCAACACTCCGTTAATACCTGTCCAACACTCCGTCAAATTACCTGTCCAACACTTCGTCAAAATACCTGTCCAACCACTCCGTCTAATACCTGTCCAACACTCCGTAAAATTTACCTGTCCAACACTCCGTCTAATACCTGTCCAACACTCCTTCTAATACCTGTCCAACACTCCGTCTAATACCTGTCCAACACTCCGTCTAATACCTGTCCAACACTCCGTCTAATACCTGCCCAACATTTCCGTCAATACCTTCCAACACGCCGTCTAATACCTGTCCAACACTCCGTCTAATACCTGCCCACACTCCGTCTAATACCTGTCAAACCGCCGTAAAAATACCTGTCCAACACTCCGTCAAATTTACCTGTCCAACACTCCGTCTAATACCTGTCTAACACTCCGTCTAATACCTGTCCAACACTCCGTCTAATACCTGTCAAACACGCCGTCAAATACCTGTCAAACACCCGTCTAATACCTGTCCAATACTCCGTCTAATACCTGTCCAACACTCCGTCTAATACCTGTCCAAACCCCGTCTAATACCTGTCCAACCTCCGTCAAATACCTGTCCAAACACTCCGTCTAATACCTGTTGCAAACACCCGTTTAATACCTGTGCACCTCCGTCTAATACCTGTCCAACACTCCGTCAAATTTTACCTGTCAACACTCCGTCTAATACCTGTGCAGTTCCAATTGTTGTTGTTGTTGTTGGGTTGTTAAGGGGTGACTCTCAGTTACACTTTAATCCAGCTCAACTTCCGATGAAGATAAACAGTTTAAAACAGACACAAACTCATAATACTTCAGTGTTTTATTGACAATATTTCTGGCAAAACAGTGAGTGTTATCTAGTAACAAAAAAGATCTACCTGAGCAGAGGCTACTTGGTTATATATAACGAAAAATAGTGCGGAATGGGCAAATGGTTTGTTTGCTGTGATAGGATAATGATGAAGTTAGTGACAAGGGTTGAGCTATGTTGTAAAGTCGTTGTGGGGTTGAAGTTGTTGGATATAAAAGAAAAAAGAGATTCTAAGATCTTGTGTCTTTAAGTGTCTTCTTTCCCCGGCAATGAATCTTTCGTCTTTGTAGTTGATTGAGTGGTTTTTTTAAGTTTCGGTGTAAGCACAGGCATTCTTAAAATCTTCCTTTCTGCTGTGGTATTGCTGTTCTGAAATAATTAGTAAGTTTATTCAGGTATACACAAATAAAGTTACATAGATTATCATACATAGCAGCATATGTGTAAAGTACCTGGGGTAACCTAAAAAAGTCAGAGTGACTTATTTCCCTTGGGGTCCTTTTACCTTAAATGTTATAATATAAATGGTGATAATTTCTTATTATTTTCACTTTAAAGGAGATATATTAGGGAAAAAGGGAAGACTACATGTGTGTTAGCTAAAAAAAAATTAAAAAACATTTTCCTCCCTTTCTGTAGCTATATTCATTAGGCACCTTTTGGCTTCTTCTTGAACTGGTTCATACTATGACTGGCTTGATATATGCGGGGAATTTTGTTTCCATTCACTTATTGATATACAATAAAAGGTGTTTGAAGCTTGACCACTAACTGTGGGTACTACAAAATTGTGCTCTGTCTCCCTAGGACTATGATTGCTTTGGTTCTGAGCCTTGACAGAATTGGCAGCAATATATTCTGGGCATTGTTTGTGAGCAATTTTATGAATTTGGTTTAACTTCAGTTTTTACTCTGTCTTCACATTCAGCATATTCCATTTGTTGTAATTCATCCTGGCCTACATGTTCTCTTGGATCCAGCCCCAGGATGAATTCTTACCATTTTGTTCTGGGTGATTTGCAGTCTATCTTTCATTTTATTGTCAAGGCGAGTACAATGAAGAGCAAGCATAGTCCATAATGACATTGTATAAGGACTAGCATAGGGTCCTGCGACCTCGGTAGGTAGACACTGTGCTTGTCTGTAGAGGAACTTCAGTCTGGCATTCGCTTTCTTTTTCTACACTGTTCTCTATCAATTCTCCTGACATGCATGGATTCCTAGATTTTCTTATTGAGGAAACTGAGGTGATGGGTTCCCCATTACACAGGGGCATTAAAAATTTTTTACCATTCTCAGTTTATGTTTCGAGCCAAAGAGTATGGCTTCAGTTTTTTCGAGGCATAACGATAATTTGTTATTACTAACCATTTGCTGCAGGACTCCAGCTCTTGTGTTAGCTATATCTTGTGGGTCTTTACCTGACACATAACAGAGCACTGTCATCTGCATACAGTTGGAGTTTGCACTTAACATGATGGATGTGTCATTAACACAACAAAGGAATAATAAGGGACTCGAATACTACATTGGGGGACTCCACATGTTATCGGCAGGAGGTTTTAATTCTGTTTTGTTGGTTTTTTACAATTGTCTCCTGTTGCTAAGGTAGGACTTAAACCAGTGTACGAACCAATGCCTAAACTGAAGTTTCTTACATAATATTGCTGTGGTTGACATTATCGAAGGCCTTTTGCAAGTTAAGGTTGTTAGGTAAGACACATATGCAACAGTTTTGGTATCTTTATTGTGAAACGTTTCGCCTACACAGTAGGCTTCTTCAGTCAAGTACAGAAAAGTTGATAGAAGCAGAAGATACTTGAAGACGATGTAAAACAGTCCATCACCCTTAAAGTTTTGAAAGGGGGTCAGTCCCTCTGAGGGACTGACCACCTCAAAACTTTAAGGGTGATGGACTGATTACATCGTCTTCAAGTATCTTCTGCTTCTATCAACTTTTCTGTACTTGACTGAAGAAGCCTACTGTGTAGGCGAAACGTTTCACAATAAAGATACCTAACTGTTGCATATGTGTCTTACCTAACAACTGTCGGTTATTTTATACCATTTAATGTTTAAGTCTAAGGTTTCCATTCCTATGAGGTTCCCCATCGACATTTAATTCTCATGTAATCCATCAGATTAATTAGGGAAGTGTCGGTTGAGTAAGATCTTCTAAAACCTGTTTGGGAACTTTGGAGAATGTTGATGTTATTAAGGTACTTAACAATTTGAACAGTACAACCGCCCCCTCTAGAAATTTTGGATTATTACACTGAGTTTCTAACGGCCTATAGTTACTTACATCAGACCTACTATTTTTCTTGAAAGGGTAGGAGTAACTCTGGCCTCCTTGAACTTTTTCCAGTACGGCATTAGTGGTGATGGAAAAATTTGTAGGTGAGCAATGGGAACTGGCGATTCAGAGATTAGATTTGTTTTAGATTTTGCACCGAAGTGGCTAGTTTATTGTGCACCCCATTCCAATTCCTGTGGACGGTAGCGCGAGAGCATATGGATACCAAAAGGCCCAGGGAACTAGGCCCAAAAAGGGTTAACAGGAATACATATGGATTTATTCTAATATTATAGTTCATTATCTGTTAAAGCCAATTTTTGGAAAATTTTTTAGTATATTGGTATTTATTTTCTTATTTTAAATTTTTTATTTGTACAT
>NC_069452.1:29396249-29453786 GCF_026875155.1 Cherax quadricarinatus
CTGTTAACCTAGGGTCCACTGTAATTAAAATTGTATGTCTTCTCTACTAGTGTTATTAAAGCCACATAGCACTACCCAACAGGATACTCAGTTCTCTTGTATTCATTGTAACTCATCTAATTACCATATGAACTGTTATTGTCTTATTAATCTTAAGTTAATTTTAAGTTTGCCTGAAATGCTCTGCATACAAAAGGGCTTTTGGCATGTACACCCAACTATTATTCTCCTTTGTACAAACATATACAGTGGACCCTCGACCGACAATATTAATCTGTTCCAGAGAGCTTATCTTTATGCGAATTTATCGTTAGTCGAATTAATTTTCTCCATAAGAAATAATGGAAATCCAATTAATCCTTTACAGACAGCCAAAAGTATTAAAAAAAAAATTTTTTTTCATGAAATATACATTTCCCTACAAAGAAAACAATGAGACATGAACAAAAACTGCATAAATAAATGCTAAAATGACACTTACCTTCATTAAAGAGTATTGATGAGTAATGAGACACTGTTTTTCTTGAACACTCTGGGATTTTTGGAAGGATACATGAGTAAAGGCTTCACTTTGCAATCCCCACTAGCATTACAATAAAACATGAGAGTTAGTTTGTCTTTCATAGCCTTGTGTCCTAGGAGTGCCTTTTCCTCCTGAGTAATATAGGTCCTGTTTGGCATTTTCTTCCAGAACAGGCTTGTTTCATCACAACTGAATACTTTTTGGGGTTGGAATTTTTCAGCTTTGCCATGCCTTATCACACTGTGTATGCCAGTATGATTCTTAAATCTCTCAAACCAACCTTTGCTGGCCTTAAATTCAACAATATGAGCACTAGTTTGAGGCATTTTTTCCTGTTCACTTGGGTGTTAGTCGACTGGTGTGGGTCTCATCCTGGTGGACAAGATTAAGGACCCCAATGGAAATAAGTTAGACAGTCCGCGATGATGCACTGACTTTCTTGGGTTATCCTGGGTGGCTAACCCTCTGGAGTTGTTTCTCAGTGATTGTTTCTCATTAATCCACATCAACAACACTCTCTCCACATCTTCGAGTAGTACAGCTGATGGTGGTGTAGCAGCAGCTGACCGTGGAACAGCAGCAGCTGATGGTACAGCAGCAGCTGACAGTGGTGCAGCAGCAGCTGACAGTGGTGCAGCAACAGCTGATGATGGTGCAGGAGCAGCAGCTGATGGTGGTGCAGCAACAGATGACCATGGTACAATAGTATTTCAATAGCATTTCTCACCCTTTTACCACAGGGTTGGCACTAGAAGCTTTCTTTGGGCCCGTGGCAGTTTATTTAGCAGTTACAAGCACTAAAAACAATGGAATAATACAAAATATATCGCATGTATGCGTGAAACCGTCCACCCTGGCTTGTAAACAATGGCACACTAGGTGAAGGCAAGACAGCTGAGGCATGCTCAGCTGGACAGACAGGCAGACACATTTGGGACAAATGCTGTTAGTCGAGTTTTTGGGCCAAAATTTTTACGCTAAAATGCTTTGCTGGGTGCTTTTTTTGTTAGACGATGCCTTCGTTGGTGGGGGTCCACTGTATCATGTCAAATCAAAATATCATTATTATAAAAAATATTTATATCTAATGATTACCTTACAAATAAATGATGAGCAAAGGCAGTTATCAAGAGCTGGAGCTCTACCTTTTCAGATATAAATGAGTGAAAATATCCAAATATAAAAATTAGCTTACCATCCTCAATGGTCCGTGAGTGAAACTTTGCTGTCGGTGGAACTGAGTGCGATGTGGTCAGTGGTCCAGCAGTGGGACTGGCCAAGATGTTGCCTGTGGTCAGTAATTCCCGCAGTGGGACTGGCCAAGAAGTTGCCTGTGGTCAGTGGCCCAGCAGTGGGACCAGGCAGCAAGTTGCTTTTGGTTGGTAATCAATGGGCACTGGATGTAATGCTCCCTGTGTTGGGATAAACATCTTTAATTGTGCTTAATACAGACAATTATTTTTATAAATGAAGGTTAACCCTTAAACTGTCCAAATGTAGATCTACACTCACTCAAATGGCGCTCCGAACGTGGATGTATGTTCGATTTTACGTGCTAGGTAGATCTACGTTCAGAGTGCTACTCGAGTGAGCGTAGATCTATGTTTGGACAGTTCAAGGGTTAACGTGCAGGTTTATGTTCCATGGGCATCATGAATTATGAATACCAAATTTTTCTTGTTGCTACAACTGAAATTTTTCAGCTTCTAAATATTCTTCTCTTATTTACTGATTCTGCAGCTGCTGAATATAAATAAAGATTACACCACATACAGTGAGGTATGTTGTAACAAACAATTAATACAACAAATATTTACATAAACATTAATTCTCTCCTCTGCCTCCTGTCCTGCAAGCTCAGCAACATGAAACTAGGGTAAAATACAGTATTTTCTTATTATTTTTGTACTAATTTGTTTTATTACAAGTATTAATGGTATTCTTTATTTCTAGAGTTTAGATGCACATTTATGCATTTTTCACAATTTTATATTAAATTTTTCATTGTTATTTGGTTGTATTATAGCATACCTCACTGTACATAGAATACAAGTATAAACAGAATTGTATATCAAGTACTATATACAGTAGGGCCCCGCTTTACAGTGTTTCATCTTACGGCATACCGCTAATACAGCGATGTCAAATTATGAACAAAATTTGCTATATGGCAAGCAGTCTTTCAAATACAGCATGCCTCACCTGGTTTTTTACATTCTCCATGACTACATCTATTATGTCTGGGAACTTTCCAAAATTTCAGGGTTTCTGACGTACTACTATGGCTTACACACCAGGGTTATTGACGTACTAGAACGGCCTAAATTCTAGCGCCTTCAAATCTAGTGAGAGAAAGCTGGTAGGCCTACATATGAAAGAATGGGTCTATGTGGTAAGTATGCACAGTATAAAAAAATCCTGCAGCACACAGTGCACAATGAGAAAAACAAACTTCGACCATGTTTTTGGCTTAAAACGGTGACTTTGCAGTGTATTATCGTATGGTATTTATGGTGGTATTCTAGTTTTCCTGATCTCATTTTATAGAATGGAAAACATATTACAGAAATGGAGATGGTTTTGATTGGTGTCATAATGAAAAGTACCTTGAAATTGAGCTCAAAGTAGCAGAAACGTTCGATTTTTACCAAATTTCAAAAGTAAACAAATCATGTCAAGCGTCCAATACATGTCAACTGGTAAGTCTAATATTCTTTCACAAGTGCACTGATATTATTTATACCATTTTGACACCATTTCTACACTAATGCAGTAGTCTGCATAAGAGTAAATCTTCTATTTTTTGTGAGAATAAAAATTAAAAATCGAAAGCAAAAGAGATGTAAGAGGGGCCTGAGGACATAACTAATGAACAGAGAAAATGTTATTTTAGTGTCAGGAATGCCTGTCTTGCTTATTCTGGACCCTATTTGGAAATTGGCATCTTCTGAAATTTGTGTGAAATTGGCAAAATTGCCAATTTCTGACCACTTTATTGGATACTTGAAATCAGTAAATGGTAGGTTTCTTGTACTCATTCGATAGAAAAGATGGAGTTCTAGTGAAATAGATATGACTTTTGTCGACTAGTACACTGAAATTGGCTGAAAGCAGAGCTCAAAGTGGGTGAAATTGCCGATGGGTCAACATCGTTGAGACCGCTAACTTTGTGAGAGCTTAATTCCGTAACTTTTCCATCAAATTTCATACTTTTGGTGTCATTATGATCGGGAAAATATTCTCTGTCATTTCATAAGAAAAAATCATTTTTTTTTTCAAAAAATTATCAACCCTGAGAATTAGTTTAGGAGAGGGCCTCTCGACGTTGAAAGGGTTAAAGTTATTTGCGTATTTTATATGTACTCTGATAATTATACTTATGTGTACCTGTACAGGTATCATCCGACTTACAACCGAGACTGGTTCCGACAAACCAGTCGTAAGTCGAAATGGATGTGAGTTAAACCTTACTACTGAATATGAACATCACAGTTTTGTAATGACTTTATTTTGTTTTATTTTGGTATTCAATTTTTTACTTTACTTTTTATGCTGTTAGTACTGCATTTTATACTGAAAGGTTGTTTATTTCCTCGAAATTTGGCATAGAAAACACGGTCATAAGTCAAATGGTCGTATGTCGAGCAGGTCATAAGTCGTATGGTAGGTGTACCTAAATATACTTACACACTGTGCTGGTGTGCAGGTACACATTAAAATCACTAAGAGTCTCTCTATTCATGATGCCAATACTACATAATAATCACTCTTGGGCACATCAAATGTCTTATTTTACATTAATATTAACCTTTTCATTAATCCATCTATGATATTTTCCTCAAAATTATATAAGAAACATGTTTCACAGCATATAAACATGATACACTAACAGAATAAAAATTGACATATAAGATTTGTTTACAAAGTGGCTGTGTAGGTAGTGTCGGAAGAATTACGTTTTCTCTAGTCAAACACTGGGGGATAACTGTAGAAAAATATTAGTTTTGTATGCCTTCACTTTAAATATAGCAATTCACAACCCTTGTGGGTTTAGTGCTTTTTAATTATGATAATAGTAATTTTGAGGTAAAAGTTTTACAAAGTCTTACAAAAGTACGTGAATGAACTAAAAGAGGCCCGGGCATTGTTAAAGCATTTAAAGTTTCCTGACCACTGTGATGCCCACAAATTTCCTTTTTCAGTGTTGGTGTTCAAATTTAAACCCCTTGGGTTTGGAACCCCGTAGCTCTTTCTTCCCGGTTTACTCCTTTCCGCTTACTAATTGGCTTCTCAAAAAATGACGAGAGATATACCAATTTTCCCGAAGGGTCCCAGCTTGTGACGGAATAAAGAAAGGGAGTCTCTAAGCCCTCTAGCTTGCTTTAAGTGCCAAGTTAGAGGATGATGGTGTGCCATTCTGATTTTATTCAATAAATACCCTGCCACTCACCTCTCACATTAATATTAATATTTTAAGGTAAGTAATAAGTGTACTCTGTGTGTATCTTACCTTTTATTGTGTTTTTAATGCCTATTTTTATTGTTAACTTAATATAAGTTAGTGTAAACTTGTTGTCTGGCATTTATTGCATATTTTATATGTACTATGATAATAATACTTGTGGACCTATGTAGTAGCTGGGCAGAGGGACAACATTACGTTATCTCTGGTCAGGCAGCAGAGAAAACGTGTATGAATCTGTGTTTCGTCCATCCACTCCCCCACTCCACTTTTGTTTACAATTTTTTGGCATGAATTATTCAATACTTCTCCCTTCGTTTATGATGGCATCTAAAGGTAGTTAGAAACGATTAAATTCAGTGAACAAGGGATGACAATGCTAATAATATGGCTCTGGGTCACAGTGTAGGTAGCTGCTCTGACTTTCTACAAATAAATACTACTCACCTATCTTCCTACATTAAGACTACACATATTTTAAGGTAAATAATGAGTGTACTGTATGTGTATTTTAACTCTCAGGGCTGTTTTATATGTTGTATATTAAGTATGAGATGGGGAGCCAGGGCTACCTACACCTGACTTCCTACAAATAAGTACTGCTCACCTCTCAACTTACATTAAGATTACAAATACTTTAAGATAAGTAATGAATGTACTGTGTATGTATTTTACTTAGTGTGTTTTTAATACCTAGTTCTATTACTAACTTAATATAATTTAGTGTAAACTTGTTGTCTGGCATTTATATGCATTTATAAATGGAAAAAATGGAGTTCTGCTTTTCGGCAATGTCTGCTTTTTTGGCAATGTCTGCTTTTCAACGATAGCCTGGAACCTAACCCACCATATAAGTGGGGCCCTACTGTACAATTTTAATGGTGGTATTAAATATGGAGTGTAAACAAAGAGCTTCAATGCTGTTGTTCATCTCAAGTAAACATCTGCATCTGATGAACCATCTTCCTGTGTCTGCCACACCATCTATACCTGATAAACCATCTACCTGTGTCTGCCACACCATCTATACCTGATGAACCATCTACCTGTGTCTGCCACACCATCTACATTGTTACTGTAAAGTTCCTCTGAGTCACAATAAATTATTCTACTTCACCACTAAACCACACACCAATACTTTACTTTGCTGTACATCTGTTACTTCATTTATCCACTGGAAAAGATAATAAAATTATCGTACTGTACTCTACTGCATTGTACTGTGCTAGTACATGTAGACTTTTCACTGTCGACACCCCATAATTAATAATGCTCTCAGTGTCCATTTTTTTTTTAAAGGAAAAAAATCTTCCGAAATGGAAGATAATTTTTACTGAAGGTAATGACTTGAAAAGTATGAAATTTATTTATTTATTTATTTATTTATTTATTTATTTATTAATTTGAGCACACATACAGAGGTACAAAAAAAAATACAGATAAGAGCAGCATGCCAAAGCCACTTATACTATGCATAGCATTACGGGCTGGCTTAAAATTAACTTAAGATTAACTAAGCAATGATGAAATCAGTGATAAAACATTAATGTAAACAGATTATTATAAAGCAAGTGAGTATTACAAAGACAGGTCATATGGTTGCATTCAGTCATATGAAGTATTCTGTTAGGTAGTGTATTTAAAAAATAATAAAGTTAGATTCGGTTTTAGGTTTAACATTTATTTTGATATAATTGTGAGAAACCATTTAAGATATACAATTTATAAGGTTCAGGGTTTTTCAGTATTTATTTGGTTTTGGGTGAGTAAGTGATCTTTGAGTAGAGACTTGAATTTATAAACAGGTAGTGTTTCTTTTATATTTACAGGTAATGAATTCCAGATTTTAGGGCCTTTTATGTGCATTGAGTTTTTGCATAGTGTGAGATGGACACGAGGAACATCAAAGAGTGATCTGTGCCTTGTGTTATGGTCATGTGTTCTGTTGAGGTTGGCAAGGAGATGTTTGAGGGGAGGGTTAATATCAGAGTTAAGTGTTCTATGTATGTAATAGGTGCAGTAATAAGTATGGATGATTTTGTATGGTGAGTAGGTTTAGTGTATTGAATATTGGTGGAGTGTGCTGCCTGTAGTGAGAATTTGTTATCATTCTAACTGCAGCCTTTTGTTGGGTAATTAGTGGTCTGAGATGGTTAATTGTTGTTGAGCCCCATGCACAAATTCCCTAGGTGAGATAGGGGTAAATAAGAGAGTGATATAGGGCCAGGAGGGCTGACTGTGGAACATAGTACCGTATCTTCGATAGTATGCCTACAGTCTTGGAAATTTTCTTAGAAATTTGTTGTAAAATGTGTATGAAATTTGAGTCTATTATCAAGGTGGATTCCTAAGAATTTTCCCTCTGTTAGTTTTGTGATTGGTGATCCGTTTATCATTATGTTAAGAGGGACATCTGTAGCTCTGTTACCAAACTGAATGAAGTAGGTTTTGTCAATGTTTAGTGTAAGTTTGTTAGTACTCATCCAGGTAGGATATTTTCTGTGTAATTCGGTATTTACAGTATTGGCTAGTGTGGACTGGGCTCGGGTGAGAGGAAGACGTATGTAGTGTCATCTGCAAATAAGTGTGGGTTTGAGTAATTGCGAAGCATTGGAAGGTCAATTTATGTATAGGAGAAGAGGAAGAGGGCCAAGGACATTCCAAGTGGGACACCAACTTAATTGGTGCGCAGAAGAGTTTGCCCCATTGGCATACAACATATTGGCTTCTGTTGCTGAGGTATGATTGGGTAGGTGAGGGAGTGCCCTCTTATACCATAGTGTGCAATTTTTCGTGGAGCAAGTCATGGTCAACTGTATCAAAGCTTTAACATAAGTCAATGGAAGATCCCCAGTGGACTTCTTTTTTCTCTATTGAGGTGTATATTATGTTATAGCATGTGTATAATAGCGTCATAGTTTTTTTATTAGGCCTGTATCCAAGTTGGGCAGGGGTTCAGTATGTTTTGGGAGATAAGTAGGTGTAGATGCGTTTATGAATTAATTTTTCTCGAAGATTTGAGAGGAGGGTGTATAGTTGGATATTGGCTATAGTTATTCAACTCTGTTTGGTTCTCCTTTGTGGATCGGGGCGACCCTTGCTATTTTGAGTTACTGTAGGGAAGGTGGAGGAGTCAGTGGATTTGTTAAAGAGGGTTGCAATGAATTGGGATAGCACTTGTACTGACACTTTTTTGTATATAAAGGGTGGTAAGGTTACTTAATTCTCCTGCCTTGTTTTTTAGTGCATGTTGCGCCCCCCCCGTGATTATAAGGGAGACTTTGTATGGGTCTAGGTCGGGAGTTAGGATACAGGTGTTCGGGTAGTTGCGGTGAGGTAGTCATATTGGTGGGGTATCTGAAGCTTGGGATTTTATTGGGCAAAGGTTTTGTCCTATAGTGGAGATGAAATCATTGAGTCATGTTTGCTGTTTCTGTTGGTGCGGAGTTGGGGTTCATCTGATTTTGCTAATTTTATTTCGCTATTTCGTGATATCTTTTTTGTTCCCAGAATTTCTGATAGGGTTTTCCAGGTCTTTTTTATATCACCTCGTAAGTTGGATAATCTGTTCTCATAATACAATTTTTTTGCCCTTCTTATCAGGCTGGTTAGGATTGACGAGTAACGTTTTGTTTGGTCTCTGGTTATGTGACCCATTCTGTACTGTTTTTCATATTGGTGTTTTGTATTTATGGATTTGAGAATGCTGGGTGTTAGAGTTTTATGCAGATGCAAAGTTTGTGAACCTGGTACAATTTGCACATTAGCAATTCACCCAATTTGAGTTCTAGTTTAAGACAATTCCACTCTTCCATTCAACCAAATTCAATATTACTAGTAAGTTTACTCAGGTATACACAAATAGTTACATAGATTATCATACAGAGCAGTTTATGTGTAGGGAACTGGGAGACCCAAAAAGTCAGTGTTTGAAGAACAAAGAACTGCCATTCAACTATTACAACTACATCTTATAAAGTCACAGAATCGGTAATCTGGCCAAGTTTACACAAAATAAAAATGACAATTTAAAACACAGTCTCACCAGAATATTCATGTAGATATTCTTGGCACTAAAACAAAATTTCCCTGATTCATTATTCACATTTCAGCCATATTCTTTATTAAACTTGCTTTCCATGTTAAATTCATATCACACAAAATAATTTTTTTTTTTATATCACACTGGACGTTCCCAACCAAGGCAGGGGGCCTGAAGAAAAACATCCACCCCATCATCACTCCATCACTGGTCTTGCCAGAAGGGTGCTTTTACATAAGTTTTTTAAAACTGCAACTGAACACCCTCCTTCAGAGTGCAGGCCACTGTACTTCCCATCTCCTGACTTCAAGGTCCGGCCTGCCGGTTTCCCTGTGCCCCTTCATAAAATGTTACTTTGCTCTCACTCCAACAGCACATCAAGTATTAAAAACCATTTGTCTCCATTCACTCCTATCAAACACGCTCACGCATGCCTGCTGGAAGTCCAAGCCCCTTGCACACAAAACCTCCTTTACCCCCTCCCTCCAACCTTTCCTAGGCCGACCCCTACCCTGCCTTCCTTCCACTATAGACTTATACACACTATAGGTAGTAGGCTGGTAGACAGCAACCACCCAGGGAAGTACTACCGTCCTGCCAGATGACTGTGAAACAGAAACCTGTAACTGTTTTGCATGATGGTAGGATTGCTGGTTTCTTTTTGTCTCATAAACACGCTAGATAACAGGGATATCTTGCTACTCCTACTTACACTTTGGTCACACTTCACAGACACGCACATGCATATACAGTGGACCCCTGCATAACGATATTAATCCATTCCTGAGAGCTCATTGTTATGCGAAATTATCGTTATGCGAATGAATTTTCCCTATAAGAAATAATGGAAATCAAATTAATTCATGCAAGACACCCAAAAGTATGAAAAAAAAAATTTTACCACATGAAATATACATTTTCCAACACACAAAGAGAAGGATACATGCACAATAGTAGAGTAGTACATGCACAATATATATTGTGCATGTACTACTCTACTAAATGAAGAATAAATGACACTTACCTTTATTGAAGATGCAGCAATGACTGATGAGACACTGTGTCCTGGGAGTGCCTTTTCCTCCTGAGTACTGTAGGTCCTGTTTGGCATTTTCTTCCAGAACAGGCCTTATCTCACTGTGTATGCCACTACAATTCTTAAATCTCTCAAACCAACCTTTGCTGGCTTTAAATTCACCGATATGAGCACTAGTTCCAGGCATTTTTCCCTGTTCACCTGGGTGTTAGTCGACTGGTGTGGGTTGCATCCTGGGAGACAAGATTAAGGACCCCAATGGAAATAAGTTAGACAGTCTTCGAATCACTGACTTTTTTGGGTTATCCTGGGTGGCTAACCCTCTGGGGTTAATTGTTTCTTGGTATTCTCAATAAGCCATACCAACAACGGTGCTACAGCAGCAGCAGCAGCAGCTGACAGTACTACAGCAGCAGCAGCTGACAGTGGTACAGCAGCAGCAGACGGTGCTACAGCAGCAGCAGATGGTACTACAGTAGCAGCAGCAGCTGACAGTGGAAACAGCAGCAGCAGCAGCTGATGGTGCTACAGCAGCAGCAGTGGACAGTGCTACAGCAGCAGCAGCAGCTGACAGTGCGCAGCAGCTGAAGTGCTCAGCAGCAGCAGCTGACAGTGCTACAGCAGCAGCAGATGGTGCTACAGCAGGCAGCAGCTGATGGTGGTACAGCAGCAGCAGCAGCTGACGGTGCTGCAGCAGCTGACGGTGCTACAGCAGCAGCAGCTGACAGTGCTACAGCAGCAGCAGCATCAGCAGTTGACCATGGTACCACAGTATTTCGATAATATTTTCTCACCCTTTTTACCACAGGGTTGGCACTAGAAGCTTTCTTGGGGCCCATGGTCACTTATTTTGAAGATAAAATCACCAAAAACACCGTAATAATACGAAATGTTCCAATTGTATGCTTGGATGTTACCGCGGAGGCTGGCTTGTAAACATGCCACCGGCGGAACATGTGAGGCTGGCTCAGGCCGCACATTAGACGCGTCTCGGACGAATAGCGTTGTGCGGGTTTTTTAGCGGTATGCGAGGAAAAAATCTTAGCGATAAAAATGTATGGTATGTGGATTTAACGTTATGTAAATGCCAAGGGTATGCAGGGTCCACTTTTATATTACATACATCTAGGTTTTTCTCCTTTTTCTAAATAGTTTCTTGTTCTTCTTTATTTCTTCAAATTTGTCCAGGGGAAGGGGAAAAGAATCTTTCCTCCGTAAGCCATGCGTGTCGTATGAGGCGACTAAAATGTCGGGAGCAATGGGCTGGTAACCCCTTCTCCTGTAGACATTTACTAAAAAAGAGAAGAAGAAAAAATAAAGATTTACTCTATTTCTTGGATAACAAAATATAACCAGGAATTATTGGTCACGGTTTATGGCATCCCAATAATTGAATCAGAACTATTAAAAACCCATAAAACAGAGCAGGGGGTTAGGGGGACCTTACCAGTCCTCAGAAAATTTTTTGTCAATTTCAAGCTACTTCCAGTCCTGAAAACAACCTAGAAAGCTAGGGTGGGCATGATGAACTCTAGCTTAAGTTCCCTCAAAGCCATCAACATGACTCATGAAATCATAATGACACGATTGCAAACATACCATACCACAAGCGGGTTTAGAACCTGCACCATACTAGCTGGAGATTTGTCTGTAAAAACTTGCATTTGTAGTCACAGTGGTGCCTATGCTAACCTTCCTATGGTGTATAAATATACCTAGTTGGATGACTCTTATTGTCACTTGCTGGTCCAGTGGCTAATGCTTTGGGTGTGGAGTTTTATGACTCTCTGATCACGGTTCTTAACCCGCCCATGGTATGGTTTCTTGAAATTGTGTCATTGTGATTTCATGAGTCTCACCTTGTACTCTGTTGCCAACTTCCCTCTAATTCTCACCTTGTACTCTGTTGCCAACTTCCCTCTAATTCTCACCTTGTACCTGTTGCCAACTTCCTCTAATTCTCACCTTGTACTCTTTTGCCAACTTCCCTCTAATCCTCACCTTGTACTCTGTTCCCAAACTTCCCTCTAATTCCCCTCACCTTGTACTCTGTTGCAACTTCCCTCTAATCCTCACCTTGTACTCTGTTGCCAACTTCCCTCTACCTCACCTTTTTACTCATTTAAGATCTTCCTACAATAATAAAAGTGAATCATTCTTCTCTATCCCATCATATCTACAATAGGAAGTGCACCATAGAAACTAGCAGGGAAAACTTACTGGATACTTAACAAAACTATTAAAAACTGTAAGAATTTCACACCTCAAGAACCCCAAGGAACTGTTGTCCAGACTTGTTTGTATCAGCATGAGCAAGAAATAAGATCACTCTGATCACTCACATCCCCATAGAACAGACTGCAATTTCTCGAGACTAATATTTTGCCACACATGGACCATCCTCTTCTATCCCTGAACTTCACACAACTAGTTATGTGAAAGGTTCAATTTCTTCTCTTTCAATTTAGTATTCTCTCAAAAACAGAGCATAGCATTGTGATTACCCCATTGTGATCAGTATTTCAACTTTAACCTTGTTCTAGCCAAGGACTCTCAAGTAACAGCTATAACTAAACAAACTATAACCAGCAATAACTAAACCAACAAGAAACAACAAGATAAGTGTAACCTCAACTGACCATATCTGGACTAACAAAATTTAGCTCCTCTCAAAGCAGGGATAACACAGACACTGCTACTAATCACTACCCCACCTTCCCCATAAACCAACATATATATTCTACCACTTGAAATAATATGATCTCATTTTGTTTCCATGATGAGACATCATTAATAACTTCACTGCACCCGTAAGTTACATTAACTGGCACACACATACATTACGGTCACAGGAGCACTGGTGATTCTTCTCCAAAAAAAAAATACAAAGCCTTTACAGTAGACATTACCCTATTAAAATTAAGCAGATCACAGTAAAGACTGGGAAAACCCCTGGTAATAAATAGTATCCTCAAGCCCTTTCATAAAATAAAAACAAATGAAAAACAGAAACGAATTGGGCTTAATAACTAAAGAACAAACCAAACACTATGCATCAGTATTCCCAAAACTAATAAGGAAGTCTAAACAGTTTCTATTGTGCTAGAAGGTTAATGAAATGAAAGTGATGTGAAGAACACCTAGAACACACTTCCACAAATCCTTTGTTCTGGAAAAAACACCAAAACCAGAGATACTGGCCTAACCAAACTAAATGAACCATACATATATCTAACCTTCTGAAACAGTCAATATATTAGATGATTTCTTCTCTACCAGTCTTCGAGCAAGTGACTACCTTGTTGGAAGTTTTCTGAACTCCCTCTACCTTATTCCAGCTGATCCATCTGAGGTATCTTTGATAATAAACTCACTGAAAAATAAATAAGGAATCTTAGCACAAATACCACCACTACTGATCAAAATAACAGCTAATGTGCTTTCATCCACCATTGCAACAGTGGTCAACAAATCATCAGAAACTAGCACAATCCCAGTAATACTTAAAACATGGGTTACCTCAATACACAAAGGAGGAGACACACCCAACATAAATAATTACAAATCTACATCTAACCTTCTATTGTTATTCAAAATCTTCGAAAAATTAATCCACAAGTAATTATACTCTTTACTATCATCATGCAACATACTCAACCCCTGCCAGTTTGGATTCAAACCAAGTAAAAGCACAAACCATGCAATTATAAAAATGCTAGACATCATAATGTAGTGTTTTTTGAGACAATGATTATCCTTGGGCCTCTTGATTGATTGGGTCCTTTTACCTTTTTATTATAATATAAAGGTTATAATATCTTATTATTATTCTATAATGGAGATAACATCTTATTATCATACTAAAAAGACTATCTACTACACGAGGGTCATTAAGACTATCTACAATACGAGGGTCATTACTAGGAATAAGGTAAAATTTACACATATGTTAGCTAAAAAATAGAAAATCATTCCCCTCCCTTTCTGTAGCTACATTCATCAGACACCTTTTGGCACTCTTCTTGAACTGGTTCATGTTATGACTGGCTTTGACATGTGCGGGCAGTCTGTCCCATTCCTTTATTGCTGTACAATAAAAGGCGTTTGAAGCCTGACCACTGACTGTGGCTACTACAAAGTTGTGCTCTCCCCCTAGGACTATGATTGTTCTCTTCCCCTAGTACTATGATTGTTCTCTCCCCCTAGTACTATGATTGTTCTCTCCCCCTAGTACTATGACTGCTTTGGTTCCCAACCTTGACAAAATTGACAGTAAGATATTCTGGACACTGTTTGTGAGCAATTTTATAAACATGATTTAGCTTCAGTTGTTTTACTCTGTCATCACCTTACTATTCCCTCTGACGTTCTCCATCCCTCTGAAGTGCTCCATCCCTCTGAAGTGCTCCATCCCTCTGAAGTGCTCCATCCCTCTGAAGTGCTCCATCCCTCTGATGTTCTCCATCCCTCTGAAGTGCTCCATCCCTCTGAAGTGCTCCATCCCTCTGATGTTCTCCATCCCTCTGAAGTGCTCCATCCCTCAGAAGTGTTCCATCCCTCTGAAGTGCTCCATCCCTCTGAAGTGCTCCATCCCTCTGAAGTGCTCCATCCCTCTGAAGTGCTCCATCCCTCTAAAAGTGCTCCATCCCTTGAAGTGCTCCATCCCTCTGAAGTGCTCCACCCCTCTGAGGTGCTCCATCCTCTGAAGTCTCCATCCCTCAGAAGTGCTCCACCCCTCTGAAGTGCTCCATCCCTCTGAAGTGTTTCCATCCCTCTGAAGTGCTCCATCCCTCTGAAGTGCTCCATCCCTCTAAAGTGCTCCATCCCTCTGAAGTGCTCCATCCCTCTGAAGTGCTCCATCCCTCTGAAGTGCTCCATCCCTCTGAAGTGCTCCATCCCTCTGAAGTGCTCCATCCCTCTGATGTTCTCCATCCCTCTGAAGTGCTCCATCCCTCAGAAGTGTTCCATCCCTCTGAAGTGCTCCATCCCTATTAAGTGCTCCATCCCTATTAAGTGCTTCATCCCTATTAAGTGCTCCATCCCTATTAAGTGCTCCATCCCTATTAAGTGCTTCATCCCTCTGAAGTGCTCCATCCCTCTGAAGTGCTCCATCCCTCTGAAATGCTCCATCCCTCTAAAGGGTGCTCCATCCCTTCTTAAGTCCCTCCATCCCTCTGAAGTGCTCCATCCCTCTGAAGTGCTCCATCCTGACTGACTTTGGTCAGTTACTGGGTTGTGAAGGACCTGCCTAGTATGGGCCAACAGACCTACTGCAGTGTTCCTTCTTTCTTATGTAAATAAGTCAGTGAGTGTTTATGGGGTTATCCTGGTAATGACACATATGTTGCTATGAAAGATAATGTAAGTGTATATGTGTTACCTGAATAAAAACTTACTACGAAGTGTTAAGTGCTTTATAACACAAATTCAATAACACACTTATAAAATAGTAAATAAAACCAGACTTAAATCTTACAATTGAGAGAAAAAATAAACCTTACTTACACCCCTGTCACTCTCAGTGTCCGTCTAATTCCTGTCCAACACTCCGTCTAATACCGTCCAACACTCCGTCTAATACCCTGTCCAAAACTCCGTCTAATACCGTCCAACACTCCGTCTAATACCTGTCCAACACCTCGTCTAATACCTGTCCAACACTCCGTCTAATACCTGTCCAACACTCCGTCTAATACCTGTCCAACACTCCGTCTAATACCTGTCCAACTGTCCGTCTAATACCTGTCCAACACTCCGTCTAATACCTGTCCAACTGTCCGTCTAATACCTACCCAAAACCCCCGTCTAATACCTGTCCAACTGTCCGTTAATCCTTCCCATACACCCATCTAATACCTGTCCGACTGTCCCTCTAATACCTGCCCAACACTCCCTCTAATTCCGTCCAACTGTCCGTCTAATACCTGTCCACACTCCATCAAATCCTGTCCAATTTCTCCGTCTAATACCTGTCCAACACTCCGTCTAATACCTGTCCAAACTCCGTCAAATACCAGTCCAATACTCCGTCTAATACCTGTCCAACACTCCGTCTAATACCTGTCCAACACTCCGTCAAATACCTATCCAACACTCCGCTAATCCTTCCCAACACTCCGTCTAATACCTGTCCAACTGTCCGTCTAATACCTGCCCAACACCCCGTCTAATACCTGTTTCCCAAATGTCCGTCTAATACCTGCCCAACAAATCCGTCTAATACCTGTCCAACTGTCCGTCTAATACCTGCCAACACTCTGTCTAATACCTGTCCAACTGTCCGTCTAATACCTGTCCAACACTCCGTCTAATACCTGTCCAACGTCCGTCTAATACCTGCCCAACACTCCGTCTAATACCTGTCCAACCTCCGTCTAACACCTGTCCAACACTCCGTCTAATACCTGTCCAACACTCCGTCTAACACCTGTCCAACACTCCGTCTAATCCTGTCCAAAACTCCGTCTAACACCTGTCCAACACTCCGTCTAATACCTGTCCAACACTCCGTCTAACACCTGTATAACACTCCGTCTAACACCCGTTTCCACACTCCGTTAATACCTGTGAACACCATCCGTCTAACACCTGTCCAACACTGTCTAATACCTGTCCAACACTCCGTCTAACACCTGTCAACACACCGTCTAATACCTGCCAACACTCCGCTAACACCTGTCCAACACTCCGTCTAATACCTGTCCCCAAAACTCCGTCTAACACCTGTCTAACACCCGTCTAACACCTGTCCAACCTCCGTCTAATTTCCTGTCCAACACTCCGTCTAACACCTGTCCAACACAGTCTAATACCTGTCCAACACTCCGTCTAACACCTGTCCAACACTCCGTCTAATTTCTGCCAACACTCCGTCTAACACCTGTCTAACACTCCGTCTAACACCTGTCCAACACTCCGTCTAATACCTGTCCCCAAAACTCCGTCTAATACCTGTCCAGCACTCCGTCTAATACCTGTCCAACACTCCGTCTAATACCTGTCCAAACATCCGTCTAATACCTGTCCAACACTCCGTCTAATACCTGCCCAACACTCCGTCTAATACGTCCAACACTCTGTCTAATACCTGTCCAACACTCCGTCTAACACCTGTACTACACTCCGTCTAATACCTGTCCAACACTCCGTCTAATACGTCCAACACTCCGTCTAATACCTGTCCAACACTCCGTCTAATACCTGCCAACACTCCGTCTAACACCGTCCAACACTCCGTCTAAACCTGTCCAAACCACCCGTCTAATACCTGTCCAACACTCCGTCTAATCCTGTCCAACACTCCGTCTAATACCTGTCCCAACACTTTTGTCTAAAACCTGTCCAACACTCCGTTAATACCTGTCCAACACTTCGTCTAATACCCGTCCAACACTCCGTCTAATAAACCTTTCCAACACTCCGTCTAATACCTGCCCAACACTCCGTCTAATACCTGTCCAACACTCCGTCTAATACCTGTGCAACACTCCGTCTAATACCTGTCCAACACTCCGTCTAATACCTGTCCAACACTCCGTCTAACACCTGTCCAACACTCCGTCTAATACCTGTCCAAACCCCCGTCTAATACCTGTTCCAACACTCCGTCTAATACCTGTCCAACACTCCGTCTAATACCTGTCCAACACTTCGTCTAATACCTGTGCAACACTCCGTCTAATACCTGTGCAACACTCCGTCTAATACCTGTCCAACACTCCGTCTAATACCTGTCCAACATTCCGTCTAATTTCCTGTCCAACTGTCCCCTCTAATACCTGTCAACTGTCCGTCTAATACTTGTCCAACACTCCGCTAATACCTACCCAAAAACTCCGTTAATGCCTGTCCAACACTCCGTCTAATACCTGTCAAACACCGTCAATACCTGTCCAACACTCCGTGTAATACCTGTCCAACACTCCGTCTAATACCTGTCCAACACTCCGTCTAATACCTGTCCAACACACCGTCTAATACCTGTCCAACACTCCGTCTAATACTGTCCACACCCTCCGTCTAATACTTGTCCAACACTCCGTCTAATACCTGTCCAACACTCCGCTAATACCCGTCCAACACACCGTCTTAAAACCTGTCCAACACTCCGTCTAATACCTGTCCAACACTCCGTCTAATACCTGTCCAACACTCCGTCTAATACCTGTCCAACACACCGTCTAATACCTGTCCAACACTCCGTCTAATACCTGTCCAACACTCCGTCTAAAACCTGTCCAACACTCCGTCTAATAAATTGTCCAACACTCCGTCTAATACCTGTCCAACACTCCGTCTAATACCTGTCCAACACACCGTCTAATACCTGTTTCCCAACACACCGTCTAATACCTGTCCAACACTCCGTCTAATACCTGTCCAACACTCCGTCTATTACCTGTCTAACACTCCGTCTATTACCTGTGCAGTTCAAACTTGTTGTTGTTGTTGGGTTGTTAAGGGCGACTCTCAGTTACACTTTATCCAGCTCAACTTCCTGATGAAGATAAACAGTTTAAAATAGACACAAACTCATAATAAAATTCAGTGGGTTTTTTTGACAATATTTTTGGCACACAGTGAGTGGTTATCTAGTAACAAAAAAGATCTACCTGAGCATAGGGTACTTGGTTTTTATATAACGAGATAGTGACGGAATGGCAAGTAGGTTTGGTGCTGTGTAGGATAATGATGAAGTTACTGACAAGGGGTTGAGCTATGTTGTAAAAGTCGTTGTTGGGGTTGAAATTGTTGGATATAAAGAAAAAAGAATGATTCTAAGATCTTGGTGTCTCTAAGTGTCTTCCCTTCCCTGGCAATGAATCTTGGTCTTTGTAGTTGATTGAGTGGTTGTTTAAGTTTCGGTGTAAAGCACAGGCATTCTTCAAGTCTTCCTTTCTGCTGTGGTATTGTTGTTCTGAAATAATTAGTAAGTAAGTTTATTCAGGTATACACAAATAAAGTTACATAGATTATCATACATAGCAGCATATGTGTAAAGTACCTGGGATAACCTAAAAAAGTCAGAGTGACTTATTTCCATTTGGGTCCTTTTACCTTACTGTTATAATATAATGGTGATAATATCTTATTATTACGCTGTAAAGGATATATTTTAGGAATAAGGGAAGACTATATGTGTGTTAGCTAAAAAAAATTAAAAAAACATTCTCCTCCCTTTCTGTAGCTATATTCATTAGACACCTTTTGGCTCTCTTCTTGAACTGGTTCATACTATGACTGGCTTTGATATATGCGGGCAATCTGTTCCATTCACTTATTGATATACAATAAAAGGTGTTTGAAGCTTGACCACTAACTGTGGGTACTACAAAATTTTGCTCTGTCCCCTAGTACTATGATTACTTTGGTTCTCAGCCTTGACAGAATTGGCAGCAAGATATTCTGGACATTGTGAGCAATTTTATAAATTTGGTTTAACTTCAGTTTTTACTCTGTCTTCAACATTCAGCATATCCAGTTGTTTGTAATTCATCCTGGCCCACTGTTTTTCTTGGATCCAGCCCCAGGATGAATCTTACCATTTTGTTCTGGGTGGGTTTGCAGTCCATCTTTCAGTTTTTATTGTCAAGGCCCGAGTACAATGGGAAAAGCAAGCATAGTCCATATGACATTGTATAAGGGCTAGCATAGGTCCTGCGAGCCTCGTTTGGTAGACACTGTGCTTGCCTGTAAAAGGAACTTCAGTTTTGCATTCACTTTCTTTAACTACAAATGTCTCTATCAATTCTCCTGACATGCATGGATTTTCCCAGATATCTTATTGAGGAACTGAGGTGATGGGGTTTCCCCCATTTCCTCATTGTTTTTCCATTTAAAATTATTTACCATTTTCAGTTTATGTTTCGAGCCAAAGAGTATGGCTTCAGTTTTTCGAGGCATAACATAATTTGTATTTACTAACCATTGCGCAGGATCCAGCTCTTGTGTTAGCTATATCTTGTGGGTCTTTACCTGACACTAACAGAGCACTGTCATCTGCATACAGTTGGAGTTTGCACTTAACACTGATGGATGTGTCATTAACACAACAAAGGAATAATAAGGGACTCAGAATACTACATTTGGGGATCCACATGTTATCGGCAAGATTTTAATTCTGTTTTTGTTTTCTTTTGACAATTTGTCTCCTGTTGCTAAGGTAGGACTTAAACCAGTGTACAGAACCAATGCCTATAACTTGAAGTTTCTTACATAATATGCTGTGGTTGACATTATCGAAGGCCTTTTGCAAGTCTAAGGTTACCATTCCTATGAGGTTCCCTATCGACATTTTAATTCTCATGTAATCCATCAGATTAATTAGGGAAGTGTCGGTTGAGTAAGATCTTCTAAAACCTGTTTGGTAACTATAGAGAATGTTGTTGTTATTAAGGTTAGTTTAGTTTAATATGTTTATTATGCACCCCATACCCATCCTGTGGGCGGTAGTCAAAAGATTACAGAGGTACATAATTGGTCCAGGGACTGGACTCCAAAGTTTTGATAGCTGAGCAAGTTACAGAGGTAATGAATTCACAATTTACAAAGGTAATGAACTCACAATTTACAAAGGTAATGAACTCCAGGTAGGTCTAGTCACAATCATGACAAGTTACAAAGGTATTTACAGATTATAGAGGTACGTAATGGGTCCAGGGACTGGGCTCCCAAAGTTGTGATGGCTGAAATAGGTACAAGGTAATGAACTCACAAGTTACAAAGGTAATGAATCCTGTAAGAATGGTTACTTACGTTTATACATGGCTACAATCATGAACAAATTATAGTGTAATGAGCAATTCACACTTCCACACCCGGTCACAACTGTAGTGAGTTATTGGTGCAAATATTGATTGTTGAGACACACACACACATATACAAATTCATACACACACACACACATACACACACACACACACACACACACACACACACACACACACACACACACACACACACACACACACACACACACACACACACACACACATACACAAACTCATACACACACACGCACACACACTCATACACACATACTTAACTATTTGACAGTACACCGCCCGCTCTAGAATTCTGGATATTACACTGAGTATTCTAACAGGCCTATAGTTGCTTACATCAGACCTACTATTTTTTCTTGAAAATAGGAGTAACTCTGGCCTCCTTGAACTTTTCCAGTACGGCATTAGTGGTGATGGACAAATTTGTTAGGTGAGCAATGGTAACTGGCGATTCAGAGGCACCATCTTTTAGGAACTTAGATGAGATGTTATCTGGGCCGGTGCTCTTAGTAGGGTTTAACCTGCTTAGTTCTTAATGCACAAAGTCATGAGATACAAAACTCACAGAGGGAAAATTCTTAGGAATCCACCTTGATAACAGACTCAAATTTCAAACACATATACAACAAATTTCCAAAAAAAATTCCAAGACCGTGGGCGTACTATCGAAGATATGGTACTATGTTCCACAGTCAGCCCTCCTGGTCCTATATCACTCACTTATTTACCCCTATCTCGCCTATGGAATTTGTGCATGGGGCTCAACAACGATAAACCATCACAGACCATTAATTACCCAACAAAAGGCTGCAGCCAGAATGATAACAAATTCCCACTACAGGCAGCACACTCCACCAATATTCAAAAACTCTAAACCTACTCACCATACAAAACATCCATACTTATTACTGCACCTACTACATTCATAGAACACTCAATTCTGATATAAACCCTCCCCTCAAACGTCTCCTTACCAACCTCAACAGAACACACGACCATAACACAAGGCACAGATCACTCTTTGATGTTCCTCGAGTCCATCTCACGCTATGCAAAAACTCAATGCACATAAAAGGCCCTAAAATCTGGAATTCATTACCTGTGAATATAAAAGAAACACTGTCTGTTTATAAATTCAAGTCTCTTCTCAAAAATCACTTACTCACCCACAACTAAATAAATACTGAATAATTGTATCTCATAAATTGTATCTCATAAATGCTTCTCATTATTGTATCTCATAAATTTCTAACCTGTGACCCAATCAAACTTTATTTTTTAATTACATTTCCTAATTATTATTATTAAAGATTAGCCGGTATTCTCCCGGCCCGGGCCTTTTCCAAGTGGTGGCCCGGCCTTGGCTCCCTCTTTAGGGTGTTTAGACTAATCTCCATGTGGATGCACAAGTACCTCATCTTTGGGACCAATCCAGTTCTACCACAAGCTAGCTCTTGTTCTCATCCCCTCAAGGGGCAAATGAATGAAGCTTAGAGCAAAGCTCGGCTCAGGCACCTATCCAAGGGGTTTGGCATGGTGTCAGTCACTTCCTAAAAATACTCCATTCTCTTGAATGTTTCAGCTAGACACGTTAAATGACAATGATGACTGTCTTTGTAATTCTCATTTGTGCTAAATTGTTACTGTTTACAATAATAGTTTTTAACCACTGAATATATCATTGCTTAGTTAACTTAAGTAATTTATAAGCTGCTCATATATGGCTCTGTATACAAGGAACTTTGGCATGTTGCACTGTAATAACTGTATTCCTTTGTACTTTTTTTCTTTTTTCCCACCTGTATCATTGTTCAAATTTATTAAATAAATAAAATTAAATAAATAAATAACCACTTACTTGTTGAGAAAACTGTTTGGGGTTACCCTTTTTTGTATAGTTGTTTGAAACTTACCAATGTCTCTGTGATGGGATTTGAGTGCAGCTGGTTTACTTACTAGTGTTTGTTGTAGACATTTGTGTTGTTTTATGAATTAAAACGTTTGGAACCCTTAGTTGTTTCGTTGGCATTACCTCGCTATCGAAATTTAGTAATATGTTGATATATCTTCTGGCTTTATGGCTATACTCAAACTGTTTTAGTTGTTGCCAGAGCACTTCATTCTAGGGTTATTCTTGTTCTCTTCGGATTTTTGTGCAATGTGACTTGCCTTTGTTTCCTATTATAAGTCTCTGTACTCTGTTCCTTCACCTTTGAAATTATTTGCTCTGAAATTATCCCTGTTGTTTGCCTTAAATCTTTTTATCCAACTGGTCCTGATTTTCATATTATTCAAATATCTCATGTCTCAGGGTTCAGTTCTCCTTTGTGACAGATTATCACAACTTTATTTTTTTTTGTCTCGATCAGTTTTCTTTCATTTTGGGTGTACAAGGACGAAGTGTTCAATCTATTTAAAGTAAATTAAATTATTATCAATAAGATAGGCAAACAACCAATTGAAAGCTTTACCGAAATGACATTTGGCAGGCTCGTAGGCCTATATGCAACTACATGAGTTGTTTGGGGAACTTGGTACCGAAAGAACAATGATAATACGATTTTTAGGTGACGCCACTTTTCTGTAAATATCTTATCTTTATTCCACAAATCAAAAGGTAATGTCTGTATGTTCTTTTACTGTGCCAAATTATCTTCCTTTTACTCCCACACAAATCCCCAAAATTATGTTGGAATTTTCCAAAGTTGCGCCATGTAAATTTAAAAACAATAATTATCTTACGATTCCTGTGAATATTATTCACTTAATTAAGTAGTAAAGGCTCATTATGTGATATAAGTCATTAATTTCCGAGATATTAGCCCTGGAATGCTGGGACGGACTCCCGCCCTCGATTTTTTTTCCAAGTAAATCGCGCCCCCGTTTTGTGAGTTCTCCTTAGAAACTGGTGATCTAGTGCAGTTTCCTCTTCAAAACTCCGTTGTTACTTTTAATCAAGATCAAAGAATACGACATAGGAAGGAGGAGAGTATTGATTTTATTTGGAATATTGCTGGTGGACACTCGCCTATATTCATGGATATTTTATTCTATTGAGGAGTATATAACATGCTTCTTATGTTATTTAATATTGTGTATTTTGTTCATTTAGGGTCAATTGTGATAGATAAATAAGTTTGTAGAGTTGATACTAAGCGCCAATAATATGAATCAATTTCTCCTGCTCCCTCACTAGCGTGTCTCCCAACAGAGTCAGCAAGTGTTCAAGAACGGTTCCTGATTGTCTTAGAGACTATGTAAAAGCTCTGACCACTTTCATGTTCATGGCATTAGAGACTCTGTATAAGCTCTGCCCACTTCATGACTGCCTTAGAGATATGTATAAGCTCAATCACTCCTCAATGTCATGGCCTTTGTGCTATGTATAAGCTCAATCTCTCTCACTCCGTCATGGTCTTAGAGACTATGTTGTTAGGCTCAAAATCCACCGACCAGTATGTTTTAATTATGTGAACCCAAAGATCAGATCACTGGTGCCGACCTTGACAGGTCCAAACCCTCTGAATGGTCCGAACCTTGACCGGTTTCAAACGGGATTCGTTGGACAATAAAGCAAGTATGTAAACGGATGGGGGTTCGTAGGGAGGCGCCCTTATCTAACTCAAACAATAAATATAATCAGGGAACGTACACCGTTAAGTGTCCTTAATATACAAGTACTGTTAGAAATAGAAATAACAAATAGCTTAGAGCTTCCTTTAAGGAGGTTATTAATGAGTATTCAAGAGGTTGCTAGTTAGAATTACAGTAAAATCAACCATTCAAATCATCATGAAGCTCTGTGTAGTATGCAGTCAATCACAAACGGGCTTACCAGGGGATAAATTGTCATTTTTGTGGGAAATTGGTGTATGCCCCCTGGTGCAGATACCAACAATAGCTTACAAGCAGTATTAAATCGGGAAGTGTTTTTGTGTATGCCCAATGAGATAAAATTGTGGACTAAATCACGTGGTATTAAAAGAGGATAAACATCAAAGCTGTGCTTTCATGAAAACTGGAAAGAATTCTTCAAACAGATGGGGAAAATAAAAAGTTCTGGGATGGATGGTATCGCCCTTTGATGCTCGCCATGTAGTCAGAAATTGTTAGGCTGAGGTGATGTCCTGGTAGTTCAGTAATTGTGGGCTAAGTGTGTCTGGGAGACAGTAATGGTGAGCTGGGAGGTGCATGTTTGAGAGACAGTAATGGTGATGATGCTGGAGATTTTGTCCAGGTAGTCGGGAAATATATGCAGGAGGGAATGCATATAAATGACCACATGGGAGACAGGAGCTGTAGTGGGAAAACAAGTGTAGTCAAGGACAAGATAAAACCAATATTGCAAACTAGTAATACCACAGGAAATAGCAAACAAGAGGACCCCCCCCTATGCAATAGTGAGGATATATTACCAAAAACAACTGGTGAGAGCTTCATTGTTGGTGCTAGTGAGGATAGGAATAAGACAGGTAAACAAGCACCAACAGGGAATACAGTCACAAAAACCCAGGGCAAACGGAAACCAAGCCTGTGCACATACTATGCACTTGGTATCTGCAGGCATTGGAAATCTTGAAAAACAGATGGGACGTGCAACTATGACCACCCTAGAAAATGCCATGCCCATATGACAACAGGAAAATGCAAACTCCCTTCCTGTAAGCTTTTTCACCCTGAAATATGTCCCTCTTTAGTACAGGAAAGACTGTGGTATAACTTAAATTGCCAGGCACACCATCTAAAGGGGACAAAAATATACAAAAAATCCCGGCCATGGGAAAACCTGGGTAGCAACAGTCACTCAAGAGGAAGAGATTTTTTCAGTGGCAGGAAGGAAAAAAAACTGGCAGGAAATGGTAGAAATCGTACACCAAATCCAGTCATTCGTGGAGTGGAACCACAGTCGATGGCCTCCACTCCAAACCAACAGATACAGATACTAATGCCGGAAAAAAAAAATCCCCGCCAGTACCAACAATACCACCAGTCCGATGACATTCTTTTTTGCAAATATGCAGGGTCTAAAGCCAGCAACAAACAACAAAATACCTTTCATCCGTGGACTGCTTGCATAGGCAAATGCAATGTTTGCGGCTTTCACTGAGACCCACATAAAGGATCACTTGGACAACAAAATATGGATCCCAGGTTACAATCTATACAGATGCGACAGAGTGAACAGGCAAAAGGGGGGGGGGTTGGCCTGTACATCGCATAGTCACTTGTTTGCACAGAACTGCTTAATGCCTCAAATGATGTAGTGGAAGTTTTAGCAGTAAAGATCGAGAACCAAAACCTAGTCTTTGTGGTAGTCTACAAGCCTCCGGATGCAACATCCCAGCAATTCCAGGAACAGCTGTTAAAAATTGGCCACTGTCTGGAAAATCTTCCAGCTCCTGCCCCCAACATCTTGCTCCTGGGGGATTTCAACTTAAGGCACCTAAAATAGAGGAATATAGCAAATAATGTTGTTGCAGTAATAACACAAGGAGGCAGCTCTGACGAGAACTCACACACACACGAGCTTTTAAATCTCTGCACTAAATTTAATTTAAACCAGCAAATAATACAGCCTGGTCTCAGACCGGGCCGCGGGGGCGTTGACCCCCGGAACTCTCTCCAGGTAAACTCCAGGTAAACTCCAGCCTACTAGACTTGAGAATACACTAGACTTAATCTTCACTAACAATGATGATCTGATACGAAATGTCACAATATCGAAAACAATATACTCAGATAACAACATAATTGAGGTTCAGTCATGTATGCGCGGAGCCCCAGACCGACATAATGAGATTAGTCACGAGGGAGCATTCACCAAATTCAACTTCAATAACAAAAACATAAAGTGGGACCAAGTAAACCAAGTCCTAACCGATATAAGCTGGGAAGATATACTAAGCAACACAGACCCCAACTTATGCCTAGAACAGATTAACTCGGTGGCACTCGATGTATGCACAAGGCTTATTCCTCTAAGAAAAAGGAGGAGTAGATGTAAAACAGAAAGAGACAGGCGCTCCCTTTACAGGCGACGGAAAAGAATAACAGAGCGGCTAAAAGAGGTCAATATATCTGAAATGCGTAGGGAGACACTGGTCAGAGAAATAGCAAGCATCGAACTTAAGCTAAAAGAATCCTTTAGGAGTCAGGAATCGCGGGAAGAACTAAAAGCCATAAATGAAATCGAAAGAAACCCAAAGTATTTCTTCTCCTATGCCAAATCAAAATCGAGAACAACGTCCAGTATTGGGCCCCTACTTAAACAAGATGGGTCCTACACAGATGACAGCAAGGAAATGAGTGAGCTACTCAAGTCCCAATATGACTCAGTTTTTAGCAAGCCGCTAACCAGACTGAGAGTCGAAGATCAAAATGAATTTTTTATGAGAGAGCCACAAAATTTGATTAACACAAGCCTATCCGATGTTATCCTGACGCCAAATGACTTCGAACAGGCGATAAATGACATGCCCATGCACTCTGCCCCAGGGCCAGACTCATGGAACTCTGTGTTCATCAAGAACTGCAAGAAGCCCCTATCACGAGCCTTTTCCATCCTATGGAGAGGGAGCATGGACACGGGGGTCGTCCCACAGTTACTAAAAACAACAGACATAGCCCCACTCCACAAAGGGGGCAGTAAAGCAACAGCAAAGAACTACAGACCAATAGCACTAACATCCCATATCATAAAAATCTTTGAAAGGGTCCTAAGAAGCAAGATCACCACACATCTAGAAACCCATCAGTTACACAACCCAGGGCAACATGGGTTTAGAACAGGTCGCTCCTGTCTGTCTCAACTATTGGACCACTACGACAAGGTCCTAAATGCACTAGAAGACAAAAAGAATGCAGATGTAATATATACAGACTTTGCAAAAGCCTTCGACAAGTGTGACCATGGCGTAATAGCGCACAAAATGCGTGCTAAAGGAATAACAGGAAAAGTCGGTCGATGGATCTATAATTTCCTCACTAACAGAACACAGAGAGTAGTCGTCAACAGAGAAAAAGTCCGAGCAGCTACGGTGAAAAGCTCTGTTCCACAAGGCACAGTACTCGCTCCCATCTTGTTCCTCATCCTTATATCCGACATAGACAAGGATGTCAGCCACAGCACCGTGTCTTCCTTTGCAGATGACACCCGAATCTGCATGACAGTGTCTTCCATTGCAGACACTGCAAAGCTCCAGGCAGACATCAACCAAATCTTTCAGTGGGCTGCAGAAAACAATATGAAGTTCAACGATGAGAAATTTCAATTACTCAGATATGGTAAACATGAGGAAATTAAATCTTCATCAGAGTACAAAACAAATTCTGGCCACAAAATAGAGCGAAACACCAACGTCAAAGACCTGGGAGTGATCATGTCGGAGGATCTCACCTTCAAGGACCATAACATTGTATCAATCGCATCTGCTAGAAAAATGACAGGATGGATAATGAGAACCTTCAAAACTAGGGAGGCCAAGCCCATGATGACACTCTTCAGGTCACTTGTTCTATCTAGGCTGGAATATTGCTGCACACTAACAGCACCTTTCAAGGCAGGTGAAATTGCCGACCTAGAAAATGTACAGAGAACTTTCACGGCGCGCATAACGGAGATAAAACACCTCAATTATTGGGAGCGCTTGAGGTTCCTAAACCTGTATTCCCTGGAACGCAGGAGGGAGAGATACATGATTATATACACCTGGAAAATCCTAGAAGGACTAGTACCGAACTTGCACACGAAAATCACTCACTACGAAAGCAAAAGACTTGGCAGACGATGCACCATCCCCCCAATGAAAAGCAGGGGTGTCACTAGCACGTTAAGAGACCATACAATAAGTGTCAGGGGCCCGAGACTGTTCAACTGCCTCCCAGCACACATAAGGGGGATTACCAACAGACCCCTGGCAGTCTTCAAGCTGGCACTGGACAAGCACCTAAAGTCAGTTCCGGATCAGCCGGGCTGTGGCTCGTATGTTGGTTTGCGTGCAGCCAGCAGCAACAGCCTGGTTGATCAGGCTCTGATCCACCAGGAGGCCTGGTCTCAGACCGGGCCGCGGGGGCGTTGACCCCCGGAACTCTCTCCAGGAACTCTCTCTCCAGGTAATTGAGGTTCAGACATGTATGTGCGGAGCCCCAGACCGACAAAATGAGATTAGTCACGAGGGAGCATTCACTAAATTCAACTTCAATAACAAAAACATAAAGTGGGACCAAATAAACCAAGTCCTAACCGATATAAGCTGGGAAGATAGACTAAGCAACATAGACCCCAACTTATGCCTAGAACAGATTAACTCGGTGGCACTCGATGTATGCACAAGGCTTATTCCTCTAAGAAAAAGGAGGAGTAGATGTAAAATAGAAAGAGACAGGCGCTCCCTTTACAGGCGACGGAAAAGAATAACAGAGCGGCTAAAAGAGGCCAATATATCTGAAATGCGCAGGGAGTCACTGGTCAGAGAAATAGCAAGCATCAAACTTAAGCTAAAGGAATCTTATAGGAGTCAGGAATTGCGGGAAGAACTAAAAGCCATAAATGAAATCGAAAGAAACCCAAAGTATTTCTTCTCCTATGCCAAATCAAAGTCGAAAACAACGTCCAGTATTGGGCCCCTACTTAAACAAGATGGGTCCTACACAGATGACAGCAAGGAAATGAGTGACCTACTCAAGTCCCAATATGACTCAGTTTTTAACAAGCCGCTGACCAGACTGAGAGTCGAAGATCAAAATGAATTTTTTATGAGAGAGCCACAGAATTTGGTTAACACAAGCCTATCTGATGTTATCCTGATGCCAAATGACTTCGAACAGGCGATAAATGACATGCCCATGCACTCTACCCGAAGGCCAGACTCATGGATCTCCGTGTTCATCAAAAGCTTTTACAATCCTATGGAGAGGGAGCATGGACACGGGGGTCGTCCCACAGTTACTAAAAAAACAGACATAGCCCCACTCCACAAAGGGGGCAGTAAAGCAATAGCAAAGAACTGCAGACCGATAGCACTAACATCCCATATCATAAAAATCTTTGAAAGGGTCCTAAGAAGCAAGATCGCCACCCATCTAGAAACCCATAAATTACAGAACCCAGGGCAACATGAGTTTCGAACAGGTCGCTCCTGTCTGTCTCAACTATTGGATCACTACGACAAGGTCCTAGATGCACTAGAAGACAAAAAGAATGCAGATGTAATATATGCAGACTTTGCAAAAGCCTTCGAGAAGTGTGACCATTGCGTAATAGCGAACAAAGTGCGTGCTAAAGGAATAACAGGAAAAGTTGGTAGATGGATCTATAACTTACTCACAGACAGAACACAAAGAATAGTAGTCAACAGATTAAAGTCTGAGGCGACTACGGTGAAAAGCTCCGTTCCACAAGACACAGTACTCGCTCCCATCTTGTTTCTCATCCTCATATTTGACATAGACAAGGATGTCAGCCACAGCACCGTGTCTTCCTTTGCAGATGACACCCGAATCTGCATGACAGTGTCTTCCATTGCAGACACTGCAAGGCTCCAGGCGGACATCACCCAAATCTTTCAATGGGCTGCAGAAAACAATATGAAGTTCAACAATGAGAAATTTCAATTACTCAGATATGGTAAACACGAGGAAATTAAATCTTCATTAGAGTAAAAAACAAATTCTGGCCACAAAATAGAGCGAAACGCCAACATCAAAGACCTGGGAGTGATCATGTCGTAGGATCTCACCTTCAAGGACCATAACGTTGCATCAATCGCAGCTGCTAGAAAAAGGACAGGATGGATAATGAGAACCTTCAAAACTAGGGATGCTGAGCCCATGATGACACTCTTCAGGCCACTTGTTCTATCTAGGCTGGAATATTGCTGCACAATAACAGCACCTTTCAAGGCAGGTGAAATTGCCGACCTAGAAAATGTACAGAGAACCTTCACGGCGCGCATAACGGAGATAAAACACCTCAATTACTGGGAGCACTTGAGGTTCCTGAACCTGTATTCCCTGGAACACAGGCGGGAGAGATACATGATTATATACACCTGGAAAATCCTAGAGGGACTAGTACCGAACTTGCACACAAAAATCACTCACTATTTATTTATTTATTTATTTATTTAAAAATTTGAGCACAGACCGGGCCGCGGGGGCGTTGACCCCCGAAACTCTCTCCAGGTAAACTCTCTCCAGGTAAACACATACAGAGGTACAAAAAATACAGATAAGAGCAGCATGCCAAAGCCACTTATACTATGCATAGCATTACGGGCTGGCTTAAAATTAACTTAAGATTAACTAAGCAATGATGAAATCAGTGATAAAGCATTAATGTAAACAGATTACTATAAAGCATAAGTGAGTATTACAAAGACAGGTCATATGGTTGTATGCATTGTTGTACATTCAGTAGAATGGAGTATTCTGTTAGGTAGTGTATTTAAAAAATAATAAAGTTAGATTGGGTTTTAGGTTTAACATTTATGTGATATAATTGTGAGAAACATTTAAGATATACAATTTATAAGGTTCAGTTATTCAGTATTTATTTGGTTTTGGGTGAGTAAGTGATCTTTGAGAAGAGACTTGAATTTATAAACAGGTAGTGTTTCTTTTATATTTACAGGTAATGAATTCCAGATTTTAGGGCCTTTTATGTGCATTGAGTTTTTGCATAGTGTGAGATGGACACGAGGAACATCAAAGAGAGTGATCTGTGCCTTGTGTTATGGTCATGTGTTCTGTTGAGGTTGGCAAGGAGATGTTTGAGGGGAGGGTTAATATCAGAGTTAAGTGTTCTATGTATGTAATAGGTGCAGTAATAAGTATGGATGTTTTGTATGGTGAGTAGGTTTAGTGTATTGAATATTGGTGGAGTGTGCAAGATCACCACCCATCTAGAAACCCATCAGTTACACAACCCAGGGCAACATGGGTTTAGAACAGGTCGCTCCTGTCTGTCTCAACTACTGGATCACTACGACAAGGTCCTAAATGCACTAGAAGACAAAAAGAATGCAGATGTAATATATACAGACTTTGCGAAAGCCTTCGACAAGTGTGACCATGGCGTAATAGCGCACAAAATGCCCACTAAAGGAATAACAGGAAAAGTCGGTCGATGGATCTATAATTTTCTCACTAACAGAACACAGAGAGTAGTCGTCAACAGAGTAAAGTCCGAGGCAGCTACGGTGAAAAGCTCTGTTCCACAAGGCACAGTACTAGCTCCCATCTTGTTCCTCATCCTCATATCCGACATAGACAAGGATGTCAGCCACAGCACCGTGTTTTCCTTTGCAGATGACACCCGAATCTGCATGACAGTGTCTTCCATTGCAGACACTGCAAGGCTCCAGGCGGACATCAACCAAATCTTTCAGTGGGCTGCAGAAAACAATATGAAGTTCAACGATGAGAAATTTCAATTACTCAGATATGGTAAACATGAGGAAATTAAATCTTCATCAGAGTACAAAACAAATTCTGGCCACAAAATAGAGCGAAACACCAACGTCAAAGACCTGGGAGTGATTATGTCGGAGGATCTCACCTTCAAGGACCATAACATTGTATCAATCGCATCTGCTAGAAAAATGACAGGATGGATAATGAGAACCTTCAAAACTAGGGAGGCCAAGCCCATGATGACACTCTTCAGGTCACTTGTTCTATCTAGGCTGGAATATTGCTGCACTCTAACAGCACCTTTCAAGGCAGGTGAAATTGCCGACCTAGAAAATGTACAGAGAACTTTCACGGCGCGCATAACGGAGATAAAACACCTCAATTACTGGGAGCGCTTGAGGTTTCTAAACCTGTATTCCCTGGAACGCAGGAGGGAGAGATACATGATTATATACACCTGGAAAATCCTAGAGGGACTAGTACCGAACTTGCACACGAAAATCACTCACTACGAAAGCAAAAGACTTGGCAGACGATGCACCATCCCCCCAATAAAAAGCAGGGGTGTCACTAGCACGTTAAGAGACCATACAATAAGTGTCAGGGGCCCGAGACTGTTCAACTGCCTCCCAGCACACATAAGGGGGATTACCAACAGACCCCTGGCAGTCTTCAAGCTGGCACTGGACAAGCACCTAAAGTCAGTTCCTGATCAGCCGGGCTGTGGCTCGTACGTTGGTTTGCGTGCAGCCAGCAGCAACAGCCTGGTTGATCAGGCGCTGATCCACCAGGAGGCCTGGTCACAGACCGGGCCGCGGGGGCGTTGACCCCCGAAACTCTCTCCAGGTAAACTCCAGGTATAGTGAGAATTTGTTATCATTTTAACTGCAGCCTTTTGTTGGGTAATTAGTGGTCTGAGATGGTTAATTGTTGTTGAGCCCCATGCACAAATTCCATAGGTGAGATAGGGGTAAATAAGAGAGTGATATAGGGCCAGGAGGGCTGACTGTGGAGCATAGTACCGTATCTTCGATAGTATGCCTACAGTCTTGGAAATTTTCTTAGAAATTTGTTGTATATGTGTTTGAAATTTGAGTCTATTATCAAGGTGGATTCCTAAGAATTTTCCCTCTGTTAGCTTTGTGATAGGTGATCCGTTTATCATTATGTTAAGAGGGACATCTGTAGCTCTGTTACCAAACTGAATGAAGTAGGTTTTGTCACTGTTTAGTGTAAGTTTGTTAGTCCTCATCCAGGTAGATATTTTCTTTAATTCGGTATTTACAGTATTGGCTAGCGTGACTGGGCTCGGGTGGGAGAAGACGTATGTAGTGTCATCTGCAAATAGTGTGGGTTTGAGTAATTGCGAAGCATTTGGTAGGTCATTTATGTATAGGAGAAAGAGAAGAGGGCCAAGGACACTTCCCTGTGGGACACTAACTGTAATTGGTTGTGCGGAAGAGTTTGCCCCATTTGCATACACATATTGGCATCTGTTGCTGAGGTATGACTTGAGGTAGTTGAGGGAGTGCCCTCTTATACCATAGTGTGACAATTTTACGTGGAGCAAGTCATGGTCAACTGTATCAAAAGCTTTACGTAAGTCAATGAAGATCCCCAGTGGGACTTTTTTTTTCTCTATTGCAGTGTATATATGTTCTAGCATGTGTATAATAGCATCATTAGTATTTTTATTAGGCCTGAATCCAAATTGGCAGGGGTTGAGTATGTTTTGGGAGATAAGGTAGGAGTAGATTCGTTTATGAATTAATTTTTCGAAGATTTTTGAGAGAGGGTGTAAGTTGGATATTGGCCTATAGTTATTCAACTCTGTTTGGTCTCCTCCTTTGTGGATCGGGGTGACCCTTGCTATTTTGAGTACTGTAGGGAAGGTGGAGGATTCAATGGATTTGTTAAAGAGTGTTGCAATGATTGGTGATAGCACTTGTGACAAGCAAAAGACTTGGTAGACGATGCAACATCCCCCCAATGAAAAGCAGGGGTGTCACTAGCACGTCAAGAGACCATACAATAAGTGTCAGGGACCCGAGACTGTTCAACTGCCTCCCAGCATACATGAGGAGGATTACCAATAGACCCCTGGCAGTCTTCAAGCTAGCACTGGACAAGTGCCTAAAGTCGGTACCTGACCAGCTGGGCTGTGGCTCGTACGTTGGTTTGCGTGCAGCCAGCAGTAACAACCTGGTTGATCAGGCTCTGATCCACCAGGAGGCCTGGTCACAGACCGGGCCGTGAGGGCGTTGACACCCGGAACTCTCTCCAGGTAACTCCAGGTAAACTCTCATGTCATGGCCTTAGAGATTATGTATAAGCTCCGCTCACTCACTCACTATGTATAAGCTCCCTCTTCACAAAAGCCTTCGACAAGTGTGACCATAGCATAATAGCGGACAAAATGCGTGCTAAATGAATAACAGGAAAAGTTGGTAGATGGATATATAATTTTCTCACAAACAGAACACGAAGAGTAGTAGTTATCCGAGTAAAGTCTGAGGCGGCTACGGTGAAAAGCTCTGTACTTGGGAGCCCAGTCCCTGGACCCATTACGTACCTCTGTAATCTGTAAATACCTTTGTAACTTGTCATGATTGTGACTAGACCTACCTGGAGTTCATTACCTTTGTAAATTGTGAGTTCATTACCTTCGTAAATTGTGAATTCATTACCTCTGTAACTTGCTCAGCTATCAAAACTTTGGAGTCCAGTCCCTGGACCAATTATGTACCTCTGTAATCTTTTGACTACCGCCCACAGGATGGGTATGGGGTGCATAATAAACATATTAAACTAACTTAAATTAAAACCGTAAGGCACAGTACTCTCTCCCATCTCGTTTCTCATCCTCATATCTGACTGCAGATGACACCCGAATCTGCATGACAGTGTTTTTATTGCAGACACTGCAAGGCTCCAGGCGGACATCAACCAAATCTTTGAATGATTTTTAGATTTTAGATTTTGCCACCAAAGTGGCTAGTTTATTGTGCACCCCATATCCATCCTGTGGACGGTAGCGCAAGAGCATATGTATACACAAAAGGCCCAGGAACTATGCCTCAAAGAGTTAACAGGAATACAAATGGATTTATATCTACATATCTATAGTTCACTTATCTGTTACAAGCAAATTTAGAAAATTTGCTTAGTATATCTGGTATCTTATTTTCATTAATAAGATATCTTGACATGTTACACAGGTTATTATACTGTCTGTCTCTGTATTCCTCAATAAGTGGACAATTAAGCACATAGTGCTCAGGAGATTGACCATATGCCTGATCACATAATTTACATTTAGTTTGATCATCATCTGTGTGTCTCCCAAACTGCCAGAAGTACTTGTAACCAAGCCTAGGCCTGGCTGCTACAACATCAGTCAGTAATTGTAACCAAACCTAAGCCTGGCCACTATAACATCAGTCAGTCTGTTCACATTGCACGTTGCTCCATAAACATACTTAACTACGCTCATGTTATCATAGTGGGTTATAGATCTACTCAGGCTTCTAAATGCATTCCTATAACAATCATTTTCATTATTTACTTCTCTCCTAATATTCGTAATGCTAGACACAGTTGTACCAAAGTTATATTCTACATTCTCCTTCTGGGTACTCTTCTTGGCTAACATATCAACTTTATCATGAAGGAGTAATCCAATGTGTGATGGGATCCATAGCAACTGCAAATTAATTCCTTTGTCCCTGATTTTTGAGTATCTATACCTGGCTTCTTCAATGAGCATGTTGTTGGAGTCATTATATGAGTCAACATCCTTCATTGATGACATAGAATCAGTTAAGATGATAGAGTCAAGCTCGGTGTCATAGGTTAGCTCTAGCGCCATTAGGATTGCAAACAATTCAGTTTGCAGTAGACGTCCAGTTGTTAATTCTTATGCCTAACTCAAAAAATTTATTATCGTTCTTAACTAGGGAGGTGGCAACAAGAGCAGATGCAGCCCTGCCAGAGGACTCCTGTTTAGATCCATCAGTGTATATAACTTGTGATAACTTATTACTACCAGCTAAACGAGAAATTTCTTCTTGAGCAGTTGCTTTAACAAGTGATTTTAGGAAGGGATTACTAGCAATGAGCTTCTTGGGAGGGACTTGCAGGTATGTGATATTAAATGAACACATCATCCATGGAGGGGTGAAATGCTCTTGTTGTCTACAGTGATATAGTTCATGCAGGTTATAAAACTTAATGCAATTGCGCGTTTTCACAATCCATTTAGATCTGTGTGTATTTACCTCTAGACACTTGGTAAGATTCATTGTGACAGAGTCTGGTTCATTTCTCAACATTCTAATACCGAATACAGTGTTAATGTCAACAATCCTATCACTGATACTAGAAATACCAGGCTCTTTCCTCATATTTAGAACCTTTGTAGATCTGGGACAGCCAAGAATAACTCTGAGAGCTTCATTTTGCATTAACTCCAATGTTCGGAGAGAACTTTCCCTTGCTAATATCAACATTGGAGCAACATAATCAATTAAGGACCTAACATAGGCTATGTACATCATTCTCACGATTCTCACATTAGCATCATAGTTGGGGTTGTAGCCAGCAACAGCTTTGAGAGCATTTAGCCTAGCTTTACATTTCTTATTTAGTTGTGGTATAGTGGATTTGTTAAAGGGTACATCTACACCAAGATATCTGTAAGTTTTAACGTAGCTAATGTTTTCACCCTGCAAATAGATGGGTGGGGGATGTCGTTTGCTTGTTAATATCTTTGTTTTAGAGGAAGATATTATGAGGCCTAGTCGATTACAAATTGCTTGAACTTCATTAAGAATGGTGCTCATCTTCTTATGCCCTGTTGTATGTATAATGATGTCATCAGCATAGCTTATAGCTATAAGTTTAGGTGAGGCAGGTAGAGCATTTAGGAGAGAATTAATCAGAATATTAAATAGCATGGGACAAGGAACTCCTCCCTGCGGTGTACCTAAAGACATTTCTTTAGACTCACTTCTAAAGCCTTGATAAAGGACAGAGGATACTCTATTTGACAGGTATCCTATTATCCAACAGAGTAAGCTACCACCAATATTCATTTTGTCTAGTTCATATCCAAAACACAGATATATGAGTAGGCTCAGTAGTGCCCAAAATTCGAACATTATCATGCTCATTTAGCAATTTCACTAATTTAGTTCCCTTGGTGTTTGTTATAGACCCACCAATATTCTTATGTCTGGCATTAAAATCTCCAAGAATGAGGGTAGGTTCACTATTGATGCGATCTGGTAAAGCATCAGGTCGAAGCTGGTTCGCTGGGGCATAGAGATTAAAAATGTTTATGGAAAAATCGCCTGCATATGCTTTGTCACCATGATACTGCATGTTAACTCAACTCTGCAAGGAAAGGAGTGAATGTGGCAAGTTCTTTCTGACATACATCACACAACAGTTGGTTGACCTTAGGTTATAAGCTGCATATCCAGGCAACTTTGGTGGAGGTGCTCCATCCTTCAGTCTACATTCCTGCAAACAGATGACATCAATATTCTTGGTTGCACTAATATGATGTAAGTCAGACAACCGCTTCCTGATGGAAGCAATGTTCCATGAAAAGATTTGTAATGTATCCATTGTAGTGAGTTATTACAATCTCTTGTTCATAAGACGATAAGACTATTATGCTTTGGCTACAGTGTGCAGGCACTTAAGAGCAAATTTGGATGGGCTGCAGAAAACGATATGAAGTTCAATGATGAGAAATTTCAATTGCTCCGATATGGTAAACATGAGGAAATTAAAACTTCATCGGAGTATACAACAAATTCCAGCCATAAAATAGAGCGAAAAACTAACGTCAAAGACCTGGGAGTGATTATGTCAGAGGATCTCACATTCAAGGTCCATAACATTGTATCAATCGCAGCTGCTAGAAAAATGTAGGGATGGATAATAAGAACCTTCAAAACTAGGGATGCCAAGCCCATGATGACACTCTTCAGGTCGCTTGTTCTACGTAGGCTGAAATATTGCTGCACACTAACAACAAGGCAGGTGAAATTGCTGACCTAGAAAATGTACAGAGAACCTTCACAGGACACATAATGGAGATAAAATACCTCAATTACTGCGAGCGCCTGAAGTTCCTGAACCTGTACTCCCTGGAATGCAGGCAGGAGAGATACATGATTATTTACACCTGTAAAATCCTAGAGGGACTAGTATCGAACTTTCACGCGAAAATCACTCACTACGAAAGCAAAAGACTCGGCAGATGATGCAACAATATATCAATATATCTGAAATGCGTAGGGAGACACTGGTCAGAGAAATAGCAAGCACCGAACTTAAGCTAAAAGAATCCTTTAGGAGTCAGGAATCGCAGGAAGAACTAAAAGCCATAAATGAAATCGAAAGAAACCCAAAGTATTTCTTCTCCTATGCCAAATCAAAATCGAGAAAAACGTCCAGTATTGGGCCCCTACTTAAACAAGATGGGTCCTACACAGATGACAGCAAGGAAATGAGTGAGCTACTCAAGTCCCAATATGACTCAGTTTTTAGCAAGCCGCTAACCAGACTGAGAGTCGAAGATCAAAATGATTTTTTTATGAGAGGAGCCACAAAATTTGATTAAACACAAGCCTATCCGATGTTATCCTGACGCCAAATGACTTCGAACAGGCGATAAATGACATGCCCATGCACTCTGCTCCAGGGCCAGACTCATGGAACTCTGGCCCTGGAGCATAGTGCATGAGCATGTCATTTATCGCCTGTTCGAAGCCATTTGGCGTCAGGATAACATCGGATAGGCTTGTGTTAATCAAATTTTGTGGCTCTCTCATAAAAAATTCATTTTGATCTTCGACTCTCAGTCTGGTTAGCGGCTTGCTAAAAACTGAGTCATATTGGGACTTGAGTAGCTCACTCATTTCCTTGCTGTCATCTGTGTAGGACCCATCTTGTTTAAGTAGAGGCTCAATACTGGACGTTGTTCTCGATTTTGATTTGTCATAGGAGAAGAAATACTTTGGGTTTCTTTCGATTTCGTTTATGGCTTTTAGTTCTTCCCGCGATTCCTGACTCCTAAAGGATTCTTTTAGCTTAAGTTCGATGCTTGCTATTTCTCTGACCAGTGTCTCCCTACGCATTTCAGATATATTGACCTCTTTTAGCCGCTCTGTTATTCTTTTCCGTCGCCTGTAAAGGGAGCGCCTGTCTCTTTCTATTTTACATCTACTCCTCCTTTTTCATAGAGGAATAAGCCTTGTGCATACATCGAGTGCCACCGAGTTAATCTGTTCACGGAAAAGAATAACAGAGCGGCTAAAAGAAGTCAATATATCTGAAATGCGTAGGGAGACACTGGTCAGAGAAATAGCAAGCATCGAACTTAAGCTAAAAGAATCCTTTAGGAGTCAGGAATCGCGGGAAAAAATAAACCCCATAAATAAAATCGACAAAAAAAAAAGTATTTTTCCCCTATGCCAAATCAAAATCGAAACAAGTCCGTTTTGGGGCCCCCCTCTTAAAAAAGTGGGCCCCTACACAGATGCAGCAAGGAATGGTGAGCTATCAAGTCCCAATATGACTCATTTTTTGAAACCGCTAACCAGATGGGTCGAAGATCAAAATTTTTTTTTTTATGAGAGAGCCAAAAATTTGATTAACAAGCCTATCCGGTTATCCTGACGCAAATGGCTTCGAACAAGCGATAAATGACATGTCCCTGCACTGTGCCCCAGGGCAGATCATGGAAAATCTGTGTTATCAAGAACTGAAAAAACCCCTATTTCGAGCCTTTCCCTCCTTTGGAGAGGGAGCATGGGAAAAGGGGGCGTCCCCCAGTTAAAAAAAAACAGACATAGCCCACTCACAAAGGGGGCAGTAAAGCAACAGAAAAGGGAATACGACCCAATTTTCACTAAATCCCATATCATAAAAATCTTTGAAAGGGTCCTAAGAAGCAAGATCACCACCCATCTAGAAACCCATCAGTTACACAACCCAGGGCAAACATGGGTTTAGAACAGGTCGCTCCTATCTGTCTAACTATTGGATCACTACGACAAGGTCCTAAATGCACTAGAAGACAAAAAGAATGCAGATGTAATATATACAGACTTTGCAAAAGCCTTCGGCAAGTGTGACCATGGCGTAATAGCGCACAAAATGTGTGCTAAAGGAATAACAGGAAAAGTCGGTCGATGGATCTATAATTTCCTCACTAACAGAACACAGAGAGTAGTCGTCAACAGAGTAAAGTCCGAGGCAGAGCTACGGTGAAAAGCTCTGTTCCACAAGGCACAGTACTCGCTCCCATCTTGTTCCTCATCCTCATATCCGACATAGACAAGGATGTCAGCCACAGCACCGTGTCTTCCTTTGCAGATGACACCCGAATCTACATGACAGTGTCTTCCATTGCAGGACACTGCAAGGCTCCAGGCGGACATCAACCAAATCTTTCGTGGGCTGCAGAAAACAATATGAAGTTCAACGATGAGAAATTTCAATTACTCAGATATGGTAAACATGAGGAAATTAAATCTTCATCAGAGTACAAAACAAATTCTGGCCACAAAATAGAGCGAAACACCAACGTCAAAGACCTGGGAGTGATCATTGTAGGAAGATCTCACCTTCAAGGACCATAACATTGTATCAATCGCATCTGCTAGAAAAATGACAGGATGGATAATGAGAACCTTCAAAAACTAGGGAGGCCAAAAGCCCATGATGACACTCTTCAGGTCACTTGTTCTATCTAGGTGGAATATTGCTGCATACTAACAGCACCTTTCAAGCAGGTGAAATTGCTTGACCTAGAAAATGTACAGAGAACTTTCACGGCACGCATAACGGAGATAAAACACCTCAATTACTGGGAGCGCTTGAGGTTCCTAAACCTGTATTCCTGGAACGCAGGAGGGAGAGATACATGATTATATACACCTGGAAAATCCTAGAGGGACTAGTACCGAACTTGCACACGAAAATCACTCACTACGAAAGCAAAAGACTGGCAGACGATGCACCATCCCCCAATGAAAAGCAGGGGTGTCACTTGCACGTTAAGAGACCATACAATAAGTGTCAGGGACCCGAGACTGTTCAACTGCCTCCGCACACATAAGGGGGATTACCAACAGACCCTGGCAGTCTTCAAGCTGGCACTGGACAAGCACCTAAAGTCAGTTCCTGATCAGCCGGGCTGTGGCTCGTACGTTGGTTTGCGTGCAGCCAGCAGCAACAGCCTGGTTGATCAGGCTCTGATCCACCAGGAGGCCTGGTCACAGACCGGGCCGCGGGGGCGTTGACCCCCGGAACTCTCTCCAGGAAAACTCCAGGTAGTCCATTTGATTTAGTCACTGAAAGTGATTATCATTGTTTTGTGCAAAATGCAGTAAGTAAACATGATGTTCACTTGCTGAAAACAGCAGGAGGCCACATGATATGTGGTCCCATTCCCTCTTAAAGTGGGACAGAAGCTGATATTGATTCAGTGGAAAATGTACTAGTTACGGGAATAACCGCTGATCATGTACCACAGCAGAAATTATCATTATTGGAAGAAATGAATGAACCAGTTGATAAGTTGTGGGATTTAGACACAATACCTGGAGTTTACCTGGAGAGAGTTCCGGGGGTCAACGCCCCCGCAGCCCGATCTGTGACCAGGCCTCCTGGTGGATCAGAGCCTGATCAACCAGGCTGTTGCTGCTGGCTGCACGCAAACCAACGTACGAGCCACAGCCCGGCTGATCAGGAACTGACTTTAGGTGCTTGTCCAGTGCCAGCTTGAAGACTGCCAGGGGTCTGTTGGTAATCCCCCTTATGTGTGCTGGGAGGCAGTTGAACAGTCTCGGGCCCCTGACACTTATTGTATGGTCTCTTAACGTGCTAGTGACACTCCTGCTTTTCATTGGGGGGATGGTGCATCGTCTGCCAAGTCTTTTGCTTTCGTAGTGAGTGATTTTCGTGTGCAAGTTCGGTACTAGTCCCTCTAGGATTTTCCAGGTGTATATAATCATGTATCTCTCCCTCCTGCGTTCCAGGGAATACAGGTATTGATTTTCCAATAGGTATTGGAAAAGGCGTATGATAGGGTGGATAGGGGGCCAATGTGGCAGATGTTGCAGATGTATGGTATAGGAGGTAGGTTACTTCCTTGGGCAGCCCCCCGTTGCAGCAAGCAGCAACAAGGCTGCTCTTATATCTTGCCATCCCCTGGGCCTATCCGAACTCCAGTGATGGCCTAATTACAAGTACTGCTGCAACAACATGCAAGGAACCTATAGTGACATGAAAACTGACGGTGACGACAGCAAAATGGACTAAACATGACAAAAGAGGGACCGGCATTCAAGTACCAGACCTACTGCCAGACGTGAACCAGACATGAGACGTTTTCCACTACATTGAAATAACTGACCTCCATATCAACTGTACCAGTGTTCAACGGGAAGACATGGCAGAAACCCTAACATCAAACCTCCAAGGAAATAACAGGTCTGTAGGACTTTTTTCCCTCAGTGCCAAACGAGGGAAATGAGCATTTAAACATGGCTGACCGGCATGGTTTCATGCATGGAAGGAGTGTGCATCATTGCATAGCCACCTTTCTCACCATGCACACTGACATCTCCTACACTACCTTCCTTGACCTTAAATCCGCTTTCGATGTAGCCAACCGACATGTAATAATTAGTGAACTTACCAGAATGGATGTTGGAGGATGGCTTCTCCGCTGGATTAAAGGCTACCTGTCCAACAGAAAATCGTCTGTGTTGTTCCAGGGACATAGAAGTGTAACTAAAGACTTTGAATTAGGAACCCCACAGGGAGGTGTGCTCAGTCCCACACTGTTCAATATTCTAATTAATGCATTACTTAATGCTATGCCTAGTCAGCCCATAATTATGTGATTAGTTTTGCTGATAATATAATGATTCACACCACCGGTTTTCCAACACCCAAAACATTCTTAATCATGTACTAGCTCGTGTCAGGACCTGGGGTTGATAATCTCTACTGATAAAACAAAGATACTCAATAGGGTCCTCCTCGACAGAGAGGCACAGTTCGTCAGATCCAATTGCATGATGGGTCTCTTCTAGAATATGTAAGCAGATACAGGTATCTAGGCTTTGAGGTTCCACTACTTGGACCTGTGTAACAAGACTTTGTCGCCAATACAAGAACGACTAAGAGCACTTAGAGTTGTGGCTGGGCTTCACCCCAAGTATGGTGCTAATGTTAAAATTGTGAAAATGATGTATCATGCTTATATTAGATCATTGGTTGATTTATGCTGTGCCACTACTTGCTCTTGTGTCTGGGACTGGAAGCTTGGAGGGCTGGAAAAAAACTGCAGAACCGAAGCAATGAGCTCATCCTAGGAGCCTCGTACTGCCAAAATTTTTAAATATGCAAAAAGAACATGATATTCCAAGATCAGAGATTCGTGTTACTGAAAGAATATCCTAATTGGGGTTAATATGCTCAGGCAAGCTCATTTTTTGGAAACCCCTGCACAGAAGCCCTCCAAAACTTCCTCAGCCACGGTGAACACTCCTCCAGATGGTCACGAAAAGACTGGAAACCGACCTCCGCATGTATCAGAGTACATGATCTATGTCAGTAAGGCAACAGCGGCACTTCTCGCTCCAATGGAATATTACCCCTTCCCAAACTTACCAATTCCTCCATTTTCCCCCAAATATTCTTAATCACAACCAAACTCGCCTTAAGCCAAACATGAGGCCTTAAGCTGTATGATAACGTAGTCACACAGCACACCTCTTCGCAAATTATTTACGTTGCTGGTTCTGGTTCACCAATCACTGGTATGAGCTGTAGTGGTGCTGTGTCGTACAGGTGATGGCTCTCTTAAGAAATTGGATAGCACGCATCATAATTGGGCCTCTACCTTCAGACAGAAACTGTTTGCCATACTCCTTGCACTGTAATGCATCTATGTATCAAAGATTGACAGTTTTAATTGTAACTGAATTGTCTGTATCCATAAAATGACTCTCAATCATTAAGCATAAATTGTGGCATGCTTGGGGTTCAGAAGCCAGACACAGGTTATGGTAGGATTGTGGACAGTGGTGTCGAGTGCACATGCTGTGGATTCCATCTCCATTGGTCTTCAGATGCCTGATAGACCTGATAAATTGGTCTAAGCTGTATGCTTTCAAAGAGGGAGTAGATTATAGATTACAATGTTTGGATGTCAGGTAGTAGTTTGAGAACCTAATACGAAAGACTTCTCGCTGAATTTTTGGGAACTTAAGGTCAGGGAGGTTGACGCCAGTGAGTCCATCTAGCATATTCTATCATGCAGGAGGAGCCACATGTCTATGGTGCTCCAACAAAATAGCAACTCTTGGAGGTCACTACTACCGCCCGGCTCCGCTGGGTTACAAGTCTCTTTGGCAGGTTACAAATTCACCACAGATGGAGACCAAACGAAATGTAACTTTGTCAGATGGATTATTGGTCACACCCTGAGTCATTATGTACTGGAGGTGAGATAAAATTAATTGCATTTAGAAACAACTCACTCAGAAGAGAGATTTAGAGATTTTGCCACCGAAGGGGCTAGTTTTATTGTGCACCCCATATCCATCCTGTGGCGGTTAGCGCGTGAGCATGTGGATACAACAAAGCTAGGAACTAGGCCCAAAAGGGGTTAACAGGATAATACCTATGGATTTATATCAACATATTATAGTTCACTTATCTTTTACAAGCAAATTTAGGAAATTTGCTTAGTATATCTGGGAATCATATTTTCATTAATAAGATATCTTTACATGTCACATAGGTTTATTATACTGTTGTCTCTGTATTCCTCAATAAGTGGCCTACATGACAGACAGATATAATGGCTAAGTATTTTTCCACAGTGGTATATTAAGACCATTCTGGAGAAAATACCTGACTTTGCTAGCTGGTAATAAGCATTACCACTATGTGCATGTGTGTGTCGTGTGTGTGTGTGTGATGTGTGTGGTGTGTGTGTGTGTGTGTGGTGTGTGTGGTGTGTGTGTGTGTGTGTGTGTGTGTGGTGTTTGTGTGTCTGTGTATGATGTGTGTGAGTGGTGTGTTTGTGTATGAGTGTGTTGTGTGTGTGGTATGGTGTGTGTGCATGTGTGTGTATGCGTTTGTGTATGTGGGTGTGTGTGGTTGTGTGGTGTGTGTGTGTGTGTGTGTGTGGTGTGTGTGTGTGTGTGGTGTGTGTGTGTGTGTTGTGATTAGTGTGTGGTGTGTTTGAAATTGTATGTGTGGTGTGAGTGTGTGTTGTGTGAGAGAGAGAGGAGATCAAGCAATCAACATTGCACCCAATAACTCACTACGTTGTGACGGTTGTGGAAGTGTGAATTGCTCATTACTCTAAAATTTGTTCATGATTGCAGCCATGTATAAACGTAAGTAACATTCTTACAGTATTCTTACCTTTGTAACTTGTGAGTTCAATTACCTTTGTAAACTTGTGAGTTCATTACCTTTGTACCTAGTTCAGCCATCAAAACTTTGGCGGCCGGTCCCTGACCATTGTGTACCTCTGTAATCTGTTAAATACCATTTGTAATTGTCATCGTTGTGACTAGGACCTACTGGAGTCATTACTTTGTAAATTGTGAGTTCATTACCTTTTTGTAAATTGTGAATTCAATACCTCTGTAACTTGCTCAGCTATCAAAACTTTGAGGCCCGTCCTGGACCCATTATGTTACCTCTGTAATCTTTTGACTACGGCCCACAGGATGGTATGGGTGTGCATAATACACATATTAAACTAAGTAAAAAAAACCGGGGGGCATCCAAACACCAGCTACTGCCAGACGTACAACTTAGCGAATGTGCTGCTCTCATCTATACTGACGTTCATCTGTACTGACAGTAAGCATCATATCTGACCTCCATCATATCACTGTCCACCATCATTCACCTGTACCACCTCATATCACCTGTACCACCATATATACCTGTACCACCATCATATCACCTGTCCCAACCATCATATCACCTGTACAAACCATCTATCACCAGTATCAGTGTTAACGCGAGGAAACACAAGTGACATCGTAAAATCAAACAATACAAAAAACTCCAAGGTTATGGACGGTTTATCGAGCTCAGTGACAGTCGTGGAAAGAAGTGAATAGTAATAAACGGTCAAGGTTAATGTTTTAGTAGCTGACCTATATTCAGCTGACCGTGTACAGTTGAGAGAATATAGCAGAAAATGCCAAATTTATCTATAACTAAAGAAAAGGTCAGGATGTAGTGGCGTTTACTTCCCTCAGTGATTTTAAAAATGGCTGAGTCAGCAGACCAGGTCAGGCAGTCAACAACACGACACAAACCCCGATAAATAGAATTGAGGGGGATTTGGATGGAAACCATTGATTAAAACTTTTTGGTCTACCAGAATGGAAAGGAGTTAAAAGTGGAATAGGTGAAACCAGAATGTGAAGTGAGGCAGGAAGGGGAGTGAGTAATAAGGGGTTAACTGAAAGGGGTTTTGTGAAGTTAAAGGAAAAGTTAGGAGTGAAGAAGATTTTGAAGTAGAAAATTTGACAGTAATTCAGTGGTGGTTGCTGAAGCAGATACTAGGGTGTACTAGGTGACTGGAAAAGATAAATAAATATTATTGTATATGAGTAAAACAGTGAAGAGTGAAAATGGCAGGCATTAGGGGGGTACAGGCTGCCATAATTATATTTATCTTTCTCCTGCAATTCCATGAAAGAAATCAGTCATGGGGGCTGGAAAAGGTGAATGAAGTAACAGTGCCCTGGACAGTAAAAGCCCAACAGTTGCCATCCTACCAGAAACATAAATATCACTATCGCTGCAAGGTATGGCAACACCGCATACCCAAACAAAAACAGTGGCACACAGCTCTTATTGTAGCGCTCGTAAGTGGTGATATCCATGTTAATCCATGACCTCAATTATTATTATAATTATTATTATAATCAAAAAGAAGCGGTAAGCCACCAGGACCTCAAACTATTGTGCAGAGGCAAAACAGACAGATAAATGAAGGTGATAATGACGGTCTAGTAGCTAGGAATGATAACCTTAACTCCATATGTAATGCATACATAGATCAATGTGAGACAATACAGCCATTATTATCTCAAACACTACCAAACAGGTGCATACACTGTACTAAAGTACGCATGAAAAACAGAAAAGGCACCTTATGTAAAATGTGTAATGGGTGGGTGCATGATGGATGTATGTACAATTATAGTAACGGTGCCAGAATTCACTTTGTGTGTAACAAATGCACTTTGGCACAGTTACCCTTTAGCAATGACGACATTGATTTACCTAATTTTAATACAATTGACCCATTGCCATACATTGATGATTATAATTGTTTTATGAAAACAGGCCTTCACTTTATTCATGTCAATGCAAGATCACTTTTTCCAAAATTGGCAGAGATTAGGATTCTAGTTAATAGAACTAGGGCGGCAGTTATATCCATCTCTGAATCCTGGATGGATGATATGGTGACTGACGACGATGTCAAAATAGAAGGTTACAATATAAAATGCTGAGATAGGAACAGAAAGGGTGGTGGAGTATGTGCCCACATTAGAAATGACTTAGCTTACAACCCAAGACCTGATTTAAATAACAATAAACTGGAGATTCTATGGTTTGAAGTGCTGCTTCCCAAGACCAAACCCATCTTAGTAGGAACTAGTTACCGCCCTCCCACCCAGGACCAGTTCTTAGAAGACTTTTCCAGAGCCTTGTCCGAGTTGAAAACAAATGCGAGACAATAATACTGGGCGAATTCAACATCTGTTTTCAGCAGCAAAATAATGGGCTATGCAAAAGGTATAAGCAAATTCTAGATTTAAATAGTTACACTCACTAATTAATACACCAACCCGGATCACACAGTTCTCAGCCACCCTAATTGACCGCATACTTTGTAACCGCGCTGAAAACATTAGTCAGTCAGGCGTCATTACCACAGGTCTTAGTGATCATTTCATCATTTACTGCACCAGGAAAATCACTAGGGATAGGGTAGGCCTACACAGGACAATAAAAATGAGGTCAACTAGAAACTACAGAAAAGAAACACTGGTAAATAGGCTACACAATTGTGACTGGACAGAGATAACAAGTTGCATGGACGTAAATGATGCCTGGGAAAAATTCAAAACAATGTTCACTACCATCCTTGATAATATTGCACTAGTTAAAGAAGTTAGGATTAAACGAAGAACTGAATCCTGGATGACTACTGAGATATTAGATAATATGAAATTCAGAGACCAGTTGCTAAAAAGATTTAAAACAAATAGACAGGATATTACAGAACTAAATGAATTCCAAAGGGTGAGGAACAGAGTGCAGAGACTTATAAAAGGAGCAAAGGCATAACCCCAGAAAGCTCTGGCAACAACTAAAACAGTTGGGGTATAGCCATAAACCAGTAGATAGGTCCAACATAGTACTCACTATCGATAACGAGGTATTCCACGAAACATCTAAGGTGGCAAATTGTTTAATTCCTACTACACATCTGTTGCATCAACACTAGTAAGTAAACTACCAGCTGCATCAAATACCTTTAACACAGACTCTGATAAGTTTCAAACATACTATACCAATAAAGGGGTAACCCCAAACAGTTGTCAACTAGTAAGTGTATCTCATGACTTTGTGCATTAAGAACTAAGCAGGTTAAACCCAACTAAGAGCACAGGCCCGGACAACATCCCGTCTAAGTTCCTAAAAGATGGTGCTTCTGAACTGTCAATCCCAATTGCTCACATAACAGATCTATCAATCACCACTAATACGGTACCGGATGGGTTCAAGGAGGCCAGAGTTACTCCTATCTTCAAGAAAAATAGTAGGTCAGGTGTAAGCAACTATAGGCCTGTTAGAATACTCAGTGTAATATCCAGAATTCTAGAGAGGGTGGTGTACTGTCAAGTAGTTAAGTACCTTAATGCCAACAACATTCTCCATAGCTATCAGTCGGGCTTTAGAAGATCTTACTCAACCGACACCTCCCTAATTAATCTGATGGATTACCTGAGAATTGAAATGTTAAAGGTATGGTAGCCTTAGACTTGCAATTGTCATAGGTATTCTAGCCTTAGACCTGCAAAAGGCCTTCGATACTGTCAACCACAATATATTATGTAAGAAACTTCAAGCCATCGGTATAGGTTCTGTAGACTGGTTTAAGTCCTGCCTTAGCAACAGGAGACAAATTGTCAAAATCAACAAAACGGAATCAGAACCCCTGCCGATAGCATGTGGAGTTCCCCAAGGTAGTACTCTGGGTCCCTTATTATTCTTATGTTATGTCAATGACATACCTATCAGTGTCAAGTGCAAACTCCTACTCTATGCAGATGACAGTGCTCTGTTAGTGTCAGGTAAAGACCCACAAGATATAGCTAATGTTTTAACACTGGAACTGGAGCCCTGCACCAAATGGTTAGTAGACAACAAACTATCATTACACCTCGGGAAAACTGAAGCCATTCTCTTTGGCACGAAACATAAACTGAGAAGGGTAAATAATTTTAATGTCCAGTGTAATGGGGAGCCCATCACTTTGGTTTCATCAGTAAAATATCTGGGAATCCCCTTTGACACATGCATGTCAGGAGAATTGATAGGGAACAGTGTAGTAAAGAAAGCGAATGCCAGACTGAAGTTCCTGTATAGACAAGCACAGTGTCTATGTACTGAGGTTCGCAGGACCCTATGTCTAGCCCTTATACAATGCCATATGGATAACGCTTGCTCTTCATGGTACTCTGCCTTGACAAAAAACTGGAAGATAGACTGCAAATCACCCAGAACAAAATCGTAAGATTCATCTTGGACCTTGGACCAAGAGTTACAACCTATACAGATGTGACAGAGTGAACAGGCAAAAGGGGGGGGTTGGCCTGTACATTGCAGAGTCACTTGTTTGCACAGAACTGCTAAATGCCTCAAATGATGTAGTGGAAGTTTTAGCAGTAAAGGTCGAGAACCAAAACCTAGTCATTGTGATAGTCTACAAGCCTCCGGATGCAACATCCCAGCAATTCCAGGAACAGCTGTTAAAAATTGACCACTGTCTGGAAAACCTTTCCCAGCTCCTGCACCCAAACATCTTGCTCCTGGGGATTTCAACTTAAGGCACCTAAAATGGGAATATAGCAAATAATATGTTGCAGAAATAACACCAGGGGGCAGCTTGATGAAAACTCACACTCACCGAGCTTTTAAATCTCTGCACAAAAATTCAATTTAAACCAGCAAATGATAGAGCCTACTAGACTGGAAAATACACTAGACCTCATCTCACTAAAAATGATGATCTGAAAAAGAAATACACCATATCAAAAACAATATACTCAGATCACAACATAATTGAGGTTCAGTCATGTATGCGCGGAGCCCCAGACCGACATAAGGAGATTAGTCCGAGGGAGCATTCACCAAATTCAATTTCAATAACAAAAACATAAAGTGGGACCAAGTAAACCCAAGTCCTAACCGATATAAGCGGGGAAGATATACTAAGCAACACAGACCCCAACTTATGCCTAGAACAGATTAACTCGGTAGCACTCGATGTATGCACAAGGCTTATTCCTCTAAGAAAAGGAGGAGTAGATGTAAAACAGAAAGAGACAGGGGGCTCCCTTTACAGGCGACGGAAAAGAATAACAGAGCGGCTAAAAGAGGTCAATATATCTGAAATGCGTAGGGAGACACTGGCAGAAAATACAAGCATCGAACTTAAACTAAAAGAATCCTTTAGGAGTCAGGAATCGCGGGAAGAACTAAAAGCCATAAAAGAAAATCGAAAGAAACCCAAAGTATTTCTTCTCCTATGCCAAATCAAAATCGAGAACAACGTCCAGTAAATTGGGCCCCTACTTAAAAAAGATGGGTCCTACACAGATGACAACAAGGGAAAAGAGTGAGCTACTCAAGTCCCAATATGACTCAGTTTTTAGCAAGCGTTAACCAGACTGAGAGTCGAAATCAAATGAAAATTTTTTTTGAGAGAGCCACAAAATTTGATTAACACAAGCCTATCCGATGTTATCCTGACGCCAAATGACTTCGAACAGCGAAAATGACATGCCCATGCACTCTGCCCCAGGGCCAACTCAGGAACTCTGTGTTCATCAAGGGAACGCAAGAAGCCCCTATCACGAGCCTTTTCCATCCTATGGAGAGGGAGCAAAGGACACGGGGGTCGTCCCACATTACTAAAAACAACAGACATAGCCCCACTCCCCAAAGGGGGGAGTAAAACCCAAAAGCAAAGAACTACGACCAATAGCACTAACATCCCATATCATAAAAATCTTTGAAAGGGTCCTAAGAAGCAAGATCACCACGCATCTAGAAACCCATCAGTTACAACAACCCAGGCAACATGGGTTTAGAACAGTCGCTCCTGTCTGTCTCAACTATTGGACCACTACGACAAGGTCCTAAATGCACTAGAAGACAAAAAGAATGCAGATGTAATATATACAGACTTTGCAAAAGCCTTCGACAAGTGTGACCATGGCGTAATAGCGCACAAAATGCGTGCTAAAGGAATAACAGGAAAAGTCGGTCCGATGGATCTATAATTTCCTCACTAACAGAACACAGAGAGTAGTCGTCAACAGAGTAAAGTCCGAGGCAGCTACGGTGAAAAGCTCTGTTCACAAGGCACAGTACTCGCTCCCATCTGTTCCTCATCCTTATATCCGACATAGACAAGGATGTCAGCCACAGCACCGTGTCTTCCTTTGCAGATGACACCCGAATCTGCATGACAGTGTCTTCCATTGCAGACACTGCAAGGCTCCAGGCGGACATCAACCAAATCTTTCAGTGGGCTGCAGAAAACAATATGAAGTTCAACGATGAGAAATTTCAATTACTCAGATATGGTAAACATGAGGAAATTAAATCTTCATCAGAGTACAAAACAAATTCTGGCCACAAAATAGAGCGAAACACCAACGTCAAAGACCTGGGATGATCATGTCGGAGGATCTCACCTTCAAGGACCATAACATTGTATCAATCGCATCTGCTAGAAAAATGACAGGATGGATAATGAGAACCTTCAAAACTAGGGAGGCCAAGCCATGATGACACTCTTCAGGTCACTTGTTCTATCTAGGCTAGAATATTGCTGCACACTAACAGCACCTTTCAAGGCAGTGAAATTGCCGACCTAGAAAATGTACAGAGAACTTTCACGGCGCGCATAACGGAGATAAAACACCTCAATTATGGGAGCGCTTGAGGTTCCTAAACCTGTATTCCCTGGAACGCAGGAGGGAGAGATACATGACTATAATACACCTGGAAAATCCTAGAGGGACTAGTACCGAACTTGCACACGAAAATCACCCACTACGAAAGCAAAAGACTTGGCAGACGATGCACCATCCCCCCAATGAAAAGCAGGGGTGTCACTAGCACGTTAAGAGACCATACAATAAGTGTCAGGGGCCCGAGACTGTTCAACTGCCTCCCAGCACACATAAGGGGGATTACCAACAGACCCCTGGCAGTCTTCAAGCTGGCACTGGACAAGCACCTAAAGTCAGTTCCGGATCAGCCGGGCTGTGGCTCGTACGTTGGTTTGCGTGCAGCCAGCAGCAACAGCCTGGTTGATCAGGCTCTGATCCACCAGGAGGCCTGGTCTCAGACCGGGCCGCGGGGGCGTTGACCCCCGGAACTCTCTCCAGGTAAACTCCAGGTAAGAGTTCATGTAGGCCAGAATGAATTACAGCAGTTGGATACGCTGAATGTTGAAGACAGAGTAAAACAACTGAAGCTAAATCATGTTTATAAAATTGCTCACAAACAGTGTCCAGAATATCTTGCTGTCAGTTTTGTCAAGGTTGGGAACCAAAGCAATCATAGTACTAGGGGAAGAGAACACAACTTTGTAGTACCCACAGTCATTGGACAGGCTTCAAACACCTTTTATTGTACAGCAATGAAGGAATGGAACAGACTGCCCGCACATGTCAAAGCCAGTCATAGTATGAACTAGCTCAAGAAGAGTGCCAAGAGGTGTCTGATGAACGTAGCTACAGAAAGGGAGGGGAATGATTTTCTATTTTTTAGCTAACGTACGTGTAAATTTTACCTTATTCCTAGTAATGACCCTCGTATTGTAGATAGTCTTAATGACCCTCGTGTAGTAGATAGTCTTTTTAGTTTGATAATAAGATGTTATCTTCATTATAGATAATAAGAAAATATTATAACCTTTATATTATAATAATAAGGTAAAAGGACCTCAACGGAAAAAAGTCACTCTGTCTGACTTCTATGGGTTATCCCAGGTTCTATACACATATGCTGCTATGTATGATAATTCTATGTAACTATTTGTGTATACCTAAATAAACTTACTTAGGTGTATCAAATTTCTGTATAGCCTGTAGAGCACTAAGGGAGTCTGAGACAACCACAAATGACACAGGCATAGATGTAATACAAATAAGTACTGCAAGAATGGCATACAATTCAGCAGAAAAATGCTAGAAGATAGTAAATGCCCTCCCACGATGCTGTCCGGAAACACTGCTGCGAATCCGACGCCGTCAGAAGATTTAGAGTCATCTGTGTACACTGCAATGGCATGAGAATGAGAGTTGAAGTGGTAAAGAAAAAGAGAGCGGGAAGCTACCATAGGCAGTTGGGCTTTCGAGCAAGGGAGTGAGAAAGAACAGACCAGAACAGCTGGAACTTCCCAGGGGGGTAGAGAAAAGTGAGATGCTACATGAACATACAAAGGTGGTAAATGAAGGTAAGACAAGAGCGAATGTAGGCGAAGAGAGAAGGGATGGAGCAAACAGGGGCGGCGAACAAATAAAGAATGTCTACTAATATCAGTGACCATTCTATAAATGGAAGGATTGCGGAGATCGTGAGATCATACATAGTAGCGAAGGCAATGGTCATCACGGCGATCAGACAAGGATGGAACATTCACTTCTGCATAGAGGCTCTCAACAGGGGAAGAGCGAAAAGCACCAAGGCATAAACGTAATCCCTGATGACGAATGAGGCTAAGGCTAGAGAGAGTAGCAGGAGAGGCCGCTGAATAGATCTGGTAACCATAATTGAGTTTCGATAAAATGAGAGCTGAATGTAGGCAAAGGAGAGCTCTACGATCAGCTCCCCAGGAAAGATTAGCAAGGGTTTTAAGAAGGTTCAACCGGCTGTGACATGTTGCCTTCAGAGAGGTAATGTGAGGTTTCCAGGATAACGTACGGTCAAAGAGAAGGCCTAGAAACCTGACTGTATCATGTTCAGGGATACGTGAGCCATAGAGGTACAAAGGATGATCAGAGATGACAGAGTGTCTAGTGAAAGTAATTTGGTGAGTTTTGGTACTGGAGAATTTAACCTGTCCTCTAAATAATTTGAAAGTCCATATTTTAAATTATTTATACGTTTACCCTCCCTCACATAATATTTCCTAATCCTTTCCTTGGCTACACAATCCCACCATTTCACGACATCTTCCACCCCCTGTGCATCCTCGCTAAGCTCCTTCCATAGGACAAAAAATCCCTCTAACCCTTCCTCATCACTCAATACACTTATATTTAATTTCCAGTAACTCCTGTATATTTCCTCAAAGGTCTCCCACCCAACCTCCACCAACACTGCTCTATGATCCGACAATGCTACTTCAACAGTTTTGAAAGATTGCACTACAACCCCGTGAGAACGATACACTCTACCTAACCTCGCTGCATACCTTCTAACAAACGTATTCTCTGTCTCCCATGCTCCCCCTCGAATGCATCCCATAACCGAATATCCCTCATTAAATCTCTTAGGGTCACAGACACAAAGCCTGCCCCTTTCGGTTCCACGTTGGCCCTCCTAATAACGCAATTCCAGTCACCTCCTAATATTGTCACCTCCGGTAATGCACGGAAGGAAAACACAAGGTCCTCATACACAAACTCCTGCTTCATCTGTACGTTATTCTCTGCAGGTGTGTACACACTTACAAAGGCCACATGTTTGCCCATCCACCAAGCATCCACGTGCAACACCCTTCCCCTTCTCCCCTCACTTCTCTGCAAAACAAATGGGCTCGCATCCCTAATTAGTATACCCACCCCTCCTTTCAAACAGGGAGATGGCAGGGTTACCACCTGAAACCCTGCCACCTCCAGCACCATACCCTCCTTAAAATTATGCTCCTGAAGGAACACAACATCCACTCTAGATTTATTCAGAAACATTCTAAACCATTCTCTCTTTACACTATTACACAAACCATTAACATTTACTGTCATACACTGGAGGCCTATTAAAGTTTCCACCCCTGCCTGCTCTATTCACTCTTCCCATGGGCACCATAACTTATGGATCCACTTGTCACTTTCACACTTCCCTCTCTCCCCCCCTTCTTTCAGTGCCTCCTGTCATGGCCACCACTACCTTCACCTTCTGCCCATATTTGCTTCCTAGGCCACTGCACTGGCGTTAGGACATCATCTGAATCCGGCGCAGCGGCCTCTTCCTCGTGACAATCGCATCCTCCATAGCTTGGTCTGGGAATGCCTCACAATGTACCTCAACCTCCACTGTACACTGTTTTAATGATCACGGTGACAACTCTGCCACACTGTTAATCCTGTCGTCTGGATAGTTCTCCTGTCATTGATGCACCCCAGCTGTCAACTCGTCATCTACCACCTTCCCAGGTGCAGCCGCCTCCTCAGGTGGTGACAAGGACTTCAGCACCTCAGCTAATTCCTCCTCAATTTCCAACACTTCCTCCTGTACTTTCTGCTCGTCACTAGCCTCTGGAAGCGTCTCTGGGCCAGTTAACTAGTCGAGGGCTCACCCTCTCCCCCAGTCTTATGCACCTCATCCACTATCTCGCTCCATAGACGACCACGCCACCTTCACGGTCGTTGATCCCACCTACTTTCTCGTTGTAGAAGTGGATGCCTCTGCTCTGGGCCAGGAGCTCGTTGACGCTTCCCACACGCCACTGCTATGTGATCATATTCCCCACATGGTCGGCATGTACGTCTTTGCCCGGCATACGAAACCATGATCTGTGTTCTGAATTCCTGTAGGTACACGTAGGATGGTATAGGGTGTTGCAATGTCATTTTTAGGTTAAAAGTGCCTTCCGCAGACCTGCATAGTCACCCCCATACCATGCAGGGCCAAGTGAAACAGTCCCATATTTCTCAAAAACTGATGTCTGTCTTATCAGTCTCAAAGGGGACATGATGCATTTATCCGTGTAATGCCTGGCTACGTCCGATCATTCTCACATGAACAGTTGGTGTTGCATCAAGACTTACGTCCTGAAAGCAGTTGACCAACGATTCATAGACTGTTGCTGTGAACAGTTTCACAAAAATTCTATGTGCTCCATTTAAGACTACCCGGTATAACTCTCCATCCTGAATGCCATACACCTCTCTGATGATCTTAGGTAGTAATACTTACGCTGAAACTTGTGTTATTGCCCCTCAGAGAAGCTCAATGCCGACATTGTTGATCCTGTGCCAATGACTGAACTCCATGTTGACTGATGGTAGTTCTCCTGGTTTGACGGCAGAGGCGCGACAAGCACCACTTCACACCACCACAGTCAGGCAACTGAGGAGCATCTGCACAGTAGATCCTCTCGGCCCAAGAGTGAAGAGGACAATATTAGTGAAAATTGAACTAAACATACCTGACCTAGAGATAATTAGTTTGTGTTTTAGTGTGTATTTTTTTAAAAACATCTGTACTATTTGGTATGTGTAACACCTGTGTAATGTATGTTGTGGAAAATAAATTCCAATATTTATACTTTATATTTTTTTTATAAATGTAAATATGCATGATTAATGCATTACTGTTGTTCTAAATTTTGAATAGAACCAACAGGGTTCCCTCTGTGCCTGCGCGGATGTGTGGGGGAAGAGGTCGAGATGGGGCATCAGGGAGGGGAGTGTTTTGAATGAAGTTTAAGAGGTTGTGAAAACATGGGACCAGGAAATGGCGTTCACGGCAGTCCAGGATTAATATAGGCCTCACTTCATAATAGGTAGTGTCGTAAACTGTTCCTGGTGAAGAGTGAGGGAACGTGATTTACGTGACCACTGTAATAAAGCGGTAAATTTTGTGAATAATAGTATGACCGGGGGGACTGGCGCATCACCCAAAGGAGTGTCCTGGGAAATACCCTGATTTAATCATCACTCATCG
>NC_069452.1:29454286-29473410 GCF_026875155.1 Cherax quadricarinatus
CCAAGACATTGTTTTTCACAGTTACAAACATTTAGGATCACACTAGACAACAGTCTCAGATCTCTCGAAACAAAATAAAACCTAAATCAATATGACTGGTTTATCAGTGGTATTGTACAAGATAAGCTGTCACCACAAAAAATTGAACGATTAAACATATGTTCAACAAATGCTATTTCACTTGTGAAGAAATTAGCAATGGTTTACAAGCAATAGTTTCTTGCATGCAAGCAATGAGACATGATGATAAACTTACAACTCATTCTGTGGATACCACACCTTTCAACTCAGCATAAAAAGTTCTGGTAAACAGACATATGATCTAGCCAAATTCACTGTTGGTCTAGGAAATAGGAAAAAGACAATGGAAGCTGTGGTAGTAGATGATATGCCTAAGTCTGTGCAGATCCAGGGATTAAAAGAAACAGTTTCAGCACTAAAGGCAGCCAAGGTCAAGTTAGCTTGTTCAGACATACAAATGGACACAGTTAGTCCATTTGATTTAGTCACTGAAAGTGATTATCACTGTTTTGTGCAAAATATAGTAAGTAAACATGATGTTCACTTGCTGAAAACAGCAGGAGGCCACATGATATGTGGTCCCATTCCCTCTAAAAGTGGGAAAGAAGCTGATATTGATTCAGTGGAAAATGTACTAGTTACAAGAATAACCGCTGATCAAGTACCACAGCAGAAATTATCATTACTGGAAGAAATGAATGAACCAGTTGATAAGTTGTGGGATTTAGACACAATAGGTATTGATTTTCCAATAGGTATTGGAAAAGGCGTATGACAGGGTGGATAGGGGGCCAATGTGGCAGATGTTGCAGATGTATGGTATAGGAGGTAGGTTACTTCCTTGGGCAGCCCCCCGTTGCAGCAAGCAGCAACAAGGCTGCTCTTATATCTTGCCCTCCCCTGGGCCTATCCGAACTCCAGTGATGGCCTAATTACAAGTACTGCTGCAACAACATGCAAGGAACCTATAGTGACATGAAAACTGACTGTGACGACAGCAAAATGGACTAAACATGACAAAAGAGGGACCAGCATTCAAGTACCAGACCTACTGCCAGACGTGAACCAGACATGAGACGCTTTCCACTACATTGAAATAACTGACCTCCATATCAACTGTACCAGTGTTCAATGGGAAGACATGGCAGAAACCCTAACATCAAACCTCCAAGAAAATAACAGGTCTGTAGGACTTTTTTGCCTCAGTGCCAAACGAGGGAAATGAGCATTTAAACATGGCTGACCGGCATCCAAACACCAGCCACTGCCAGACGTACAACTAGCGAAGTGAAGCTCTCATCTATACTGACGTTCATCTGTACTGACAGTAGCATCATATCACCTGTACCATCATCATATCACCTGTATCAGTGATAACGAGAGGGAAACACAAGAGACATCGTAAAATCAACAATACAAAACTCCAAGGTTATAGGACGGTTATCCCTCAGTGACAGTCGTGGGAAAGAAGTGAATAGTTAAACAGTCATGGTTAATGTTTTAGTAGCTGACCTATATTCAGCTGACCAGTGTACAGTGAGAGAATCATAGCAGAAAACGCCAAATATATCTATAAACTAAAGAAAAGTCAGGTTGTAGGTGGCGTTTACTTCCCTCAGTGCTTTTAAAAATGGCTAAGTCAGCAGACCAGGTCAGGCAGTCAACAACACGACACAAACCCCGATAAATAGAATTGAGGGGGATTTGGATGGAAACCATTGATTAAAACTTTTTGGTCTACCAGAATGGAAAGGAGTTAAAAGTGGAATAGGTGAAACCAGACTGTGAAGTGAGGCAGGAAGGGGAGTGAGTAATAAGGGGTTAACTGAAAGGGGTTTTGTGAAGTTAAGGGAAAAGTTAGGAGTGAAGAAGATTTTGAAGTAGAAAATTTGCCAGTAATTCAGTGGTGATTGCTAAAGCAGATACTAGGGTGTACTAGGTGACTGGAAAAGATAAATAAATATTATTGTATATGAGTAAAACAGTGAAGAGTGAAAATGGCAGGCATTAGGGGGGTACAGTCTGCCATAATTATATTTATCTTTCTCCTGCAATTCCATGAAGAAAGAAATCAGTCATGGGGGCTGGAAAAGATGAATGGAGTAACAGCACCCTGGACAGTAAAAGCCCAACAGTTGCCATCCTACCAGAAACATAAATGTCACTATCGCTGCAAGGTATGGCAACACCCCATACCCAAACAAAAACAGTGGCACACAGCTCTTATTGTAGCGCTCTTAAGTGGTGATATCCAAGTTAATCCAGGACCTCAATTATTATTATAATTATTATTATAATCAAAAAGAAGTGCTAAGCCACCAGGACCTCAAACTATTGTGCAGAGGCAAAACAGACAGATAAATGAAGGTGGTAATGACGGTCTAGTAGCTAGGAATGATAACCTTAACTCCATATGTAATGCATACATAGGTCAATGTGAGACAATACAGCCATTATCTCAAACACTACCAAACAGGTGCATACACTGTACTAAAGCATGCATGAAAAACAGAAAAGGCACCTTATGTAAAATGTGTAAGGGATGGGTGCATAATGGGTGTGTATGTACAATTATAGTAACGGTGCCAGAATTCACTTTGTGTGTAACAAATGCACTTTGGCACAGTTACCCTTTAGCAATGACGACATTGATTTACCTAATTTTAATACAATTGACCCATTGCCATACATTGATGATTATAATTGTTTTATGAAAACAGGCCTTCACTTTATTCATGTCAATGCAAGATCACTTTTTCCAAAATTGGCAGAGATTAGGATTCTAGTTAATAGAACTAGGGCGGCAGTTATATCCATCTCTGAATCCTGGATGGATGATATGGTGACTGACGACGATGTCAAAATAGAAGGTTACAATATAAAATGCTGAGATAGGAACAGAAAGGGTGGTGGGGTATGTGCCCACATTAGAAATGACTTAGCTTACAACCCAAGACCTGATTTAAATAACAATAAACTGGAGATTCTATGGTTTGAAGTGCTGCTTCCCAAGACCAAACCCATCTCAGTAGGAACTAGTTACCGCCCTCCCACCCAGGACCAGATCTTAGAAGACTTCCAGAGTCTTGTCCGGACTTGAAAACAATTGCGAGACAATAATACTGGGCGAATTCAACATCTGTTTTCAGCAGCAAAATAACGGGCTATGCAAAAGGTATAAGCAAATTCTAGATTTAAATAGTTACACTCAACTAATTAATACACCAACCCGGATCACACAGTTCTCAGCCACCCTAATTGACCACATACTTTGTAACTGCGCTGAAAACATTAGTCAGTCAGGCGTCATTACCACAGGTCTTAGTGATCATTTCATCATTTACTGCACCAGGAAAATCACTAGAGATAGGGTAGGCCTACACAGGACAATAAAAATGAGGTCAACTAGAAACTACAGAAAAGAAACACTGGTAAATAGGCTACACAATTGTGACTGGACAGAGATAACAAGTTGCATGGACGTAAATGATGCCTGGGAAAAATTCAAAACAATGTTCACTACCATTCTTGATAATATTGCACCAGTTAAAGAGGTTAGGATTAAACGAAGAACTGAACCCTGGATGACTACTGAGATATTAGATAATATGAAATTCAGAGACCAGTTGCTAAAAAGATTTAAAGCAAATAGACAGGATATTACAGAACTAAATGAATTCCAAAGGGTGAGGAACAGAGTGCAGAGACTTATAAAAGGAGCAAAGGCATAACCCCAGAAAGCTTTGGCAACAACTAAAGCAGTTGGGGTATAGCCATAAACCATTAGATAGGTCCAACATAGTACTCACTATCGATAACGAGGTATTCCACGAAACATCTAAGGTGGCAAATTGTTTAATTCCTACTACACATCTGTTGCATCAACACTAGTAAGTAAACTACCAGCTGCATCAAATACCTTTAACACAGACTCTGATAAGTTTCAAACATACTATACCAATAAAGGGGTAACCCCAAACAGTTGTCAACTAGTAAGTGTATCTCATGACTTTGTGCATTTAGAACTAAGTAGGTTAAACCCAACTAAGAGCACTGGCCCAGACAACATCCCGTCTAAGTTCCTAAAAGATGGTGCTTCTGAACTGTCAATCCCAATTGCTCACATAACAAATCTATCAATCACCACTAATACCGTACCGGATGGGTTCAAGGAGGCCAGAGTTACTCCTATCTTCAAGAAAAATAGTAGGTCTGGTGTAAGCAACTATAGGCCTGTTAGAATACTCAGCGTAATATCCAGAATTCTAGAGAGGGTGGTGTACTGTCAAGTAGTTAAGTACCTTAATGACAACAACATTCTCCATAGCTATCAGTCGGGCTTTAGAAGATCTTACTCAACCGACACCTCTCTAATTAATCTGATGGATTACCTGAGAATTGAAATGTCAAAGGTATGGTAACCTTAGACTTGCAATTGTCATAGGTATTCTAGCCTTAGACCTGCAAAAGGCCTTCAATACTGTCAACCACAATATATTATGTAAGAAACTTCAAGCCATCGGTATAGGTTCTGCCTTAGCAACAGGAGACAAATTGTCAAAAACAACAAAACGGAATCAGAACCCCTGCCGATAGCATGTGGAGTTCCCCAAGGTAGTATTCTGGGTCCCTTATTATTCTTATGTTACGTCAATGACATGCCTATCAGTGTCAAGTGCAAACTCCTACTCTATGCAGATGACAGTGCTCTGTTAGTGTCAGGTAAAGACCCACAAGATATAGCTAATGTTTTAACACTGGAACTGGACTCCTGCAGCAAATGGTTAGTAGACAACAAACTATCATTACACCTCGGGAAAACTGAAGCCATTCTCTTTGGCACGAAACAAACTGAGAAGGGTAAATAATTTTAATGTCCAGTGTAATGGGGAGCCCATCACTTTGGTTTCATCAGTAAAATATCTGGGAATCCCCTTTGACCCATGCATGTCAGGAGAATTGATAGGGAACAGTGTAGTAAAGAAAGCGAATGCCAAATTGAAGTTCCTGAATAGACAAGCACAGTGTCTACCTACTGAGGCTCGCAGGACCCTATGTCTAGCCCTTATGCAATGCCATATGGATTACATTTGCTCTTCATGGTACTCTGCCTTGACAAAAAACTGGAAGATAGACTGCAAATCACCCAGAACAAAATCGTAAGATTAATCCTGGACCTTGGACCAAGAGTTCATGTAGGACAGAATGAATTACAGCAGTTGGATACGCTGAATGTTGATGACAGAGTAAAACAACTGAAGCTAAATCATGTTTGTAAAATTGCTCACAAACAGTGTCCAGAATATCTTGCTGTCAGTTTTGTCAAGGTTGGGAACCAAAGCAATCATAGTACTAGGGGGAGAGAGCACAACTTTGTAGCACCCACAGTCAGTGGTCAGGCTTCAAACACCTTTTATTGTACAGCAATAAAGGAATGGAACAGACTGCCTGCACATGTCAAAGCCAGTCATAGTATGAACTAGCTCAAGAACAGTGCCAAGAGGTGTCTGATGAACGTAGCTACAGAAAGGGAGGGGAATGATTTTCTATTTTTTAGCTAATGTACGTGTAAATTTTACCTTATTCCTAGTAATGACCCTCGTATTGTAGATAGTCTTAATGACCCTCGTGTAGTAGATAGTCTTTTTAGTTTGATAATAAGATGTTATTCATTATAGATAATAAGAAAATATTATAACCTTTATATTATAATAATAAGGTAAAAGGACCTCAATGGAAAAAAGTCACTCTGTCTGACTTTTATGGGTTATCCCAGGTTCCATACACATATGCTGCTATGTATAATTCTATGTAACTGTATTTGTGTATACCTAAATAAACTTACTTAGGTGTATCAAATTTCCGTATAGCCTGTAGAGCACAAAGGGAGTCTGAGACAACCACAAATGACACAGGCATAGATGTAATACAAATAAGTGCTGCAAGAATGGCATACAATTCAGCAGAAAAATGATTGTAGAAGATAGTAAATGCCCTCCCACGATGCTGTCCGGAAACACTGCTGCGAATCCGACGCCGTCAGAAGATTTAGAGTCATCTGTGTACACTGCAATGGCATGAGAATGAGAGTGGAAGTGGTAAAGAAAAAGAGAGCGGGAAGCTACCATAGGCAGTTGGGCTTTCGAGCAAGGGAGTGAGAAAGAACAGACCAGAACAGCTGGAACTTCCCAGGGGTAGAGAAAAGTGAGATGCTACATGAACATACAAAGGTGGTAAATGAAGGTAAGACAAGAGCGAATGTAGGCGAAGAGAGAAGGGATGGAGCAAACAGGGGCGGCGAACAAATAATGTCTACTAATATCAGTGACCATTCTATAAATGGAAGGATTGCGGAGATCGTGAGATCATACATAGTAGCAAAGACAATGGTCATCACGGCGATCAGACAAGGATGGGACATTCACTTCTGCATAGAGGCTCTCAACAGGGGAAGAGCGAAAAGCACCAAGGCATAAACGTAATCCCTGATGACGAATGAGGCTAAGGCTAGAGAGAGTAGCAGGAGAGGCCGCTGAATAGATCTGGTAACCATAATTGAGTTTCGATAAAATGAGAGCTGAATGTAGGCAAAGGAGAGCTCTACGATCAGCTCCCCAGGAAAGATTAGCAAGGGTTTTAAGAAGGTTCAACCGGCTGTGACAAGTTGCCTTCAGAGAGGTAATGTGAGGTTTCCAGGATAACGTATACGGTCAAAGAGCAGACCTAGAAAACCTGACCTGTATCATGTTCAGGGTACGTGGAGCCATAGAGGTACAAAGGATGACAGAGATGACAGAGTGCTAGTGAAAGTATATTTGGTGAAGTTTTGGTACTGGCGATTTAACTGTTCCTCTAAATAATTTGAAACTCCATATTTTAAATTATTTATACGTTTACATCCCTCACATAATATTACTTAATCCTTTTCCTTGGCTACACAATCCCACCTTTCATGACATCTTCCACCCCCTGTGCATCCTCGCTAAGCTCCTTCCATAGGACAAAAAAATCCTCTAACCCTTAACTCATCATCAATACACTTATAGTTAATTTCCAGTAATCCTGTTATTTCCTTAAAGGTTCCACCCACCAACATCCACCAACTCTGCTCTATGATCCGACTCAGTGCACTTCAAAGTTTTGAAAGATTGCACTACAAAAACCCCGTGGAAAACACGATACACTCTATACCTAACCTCGTGCCAGACCTTCTTGTGAAGGCTTCTCAGCCCTGTACAAACTTCAGTACAAGTAATACTCAGGCTGGCTCCTCCTCAGGAAAATTAGTGAATAGAAAAAGAAGAAATAATAACAGACAAAACAAACACTTTATTATGTAGAAATATAATAATATAAACCACTTAAATATGAATATTAATCTACATTAAAGAAATTGAAAAAGGAAATATAATTGATAACTGGAATTTTCAACGATAACTTTAACACTGGCGTGTCTGGTGTTGTTTACGTTTAAGTTTAATATGTTTATTATGCACCCATCCCCATTCCAGTGGGCAGGTAGTCAAAAAGGATTAGAGGTACACAGGGTCAAGGGACCGGGCTCCAAAGTTTTGATGGCTGAAACCTAAGGTAAAGGTAATGAACTCACAAAGTTACAAAGGTAATGAACTCACAAGTTACAAAGGTAATGAATATGTAAGAATGGTTACTTACGTTTATACATGGCTGCAATACATGGAAACAAATTTAGTGTAATGGAGCAATTCACAATTCCACACCCGGTCACAACTGTAGTGAGTTATTGGTGCAAATGTTGATTGCTGCGTCTCTCTCACCACAAACACATACAAATCTCATACCACACCACACATCATAAACGCGCGCACACACACACACACACACACACACACACATTTCACATGCACATATGTGGTTAATGCTTCTGGTGTTGGTGGCATGCTTGTTGTAACTCGGTTAGCCGTTTTGCTGATGATGGGGGGGGGGGGGGGGCGAGAGGTTCGCAGGTTGTTGGTGTCACCATGGCTAGTTCTTCACGATATTAACGCCGCGTGGAAGTATCCTGATGGCAGGAAAGCAGGGTCTTTATCGCTGCAATGATGTGGGGGTTACGTCCTGCAATTTCATACAGGTGCAAGATAGTAGTCCAAAAATGGGGAAGGCTTCTGGACGTTAGTCCTCTTTTCTTCTCGTTGATTGAAGGTGACCCTTAACTGTCATCCGGAGTTGTGTTGGGGAGCTGAGAACTGCGGTGGGAGTGATTTACTGTTTGACAGAGCCCCACACGTCCACCTTTCTGGGGGGGGGAAGAGGGAGGGGAAGGGATAGCGGGAGCTAGACTGACTTCGGGTTAAACAAGCAGACGGCAATCAAAACTATCACGTAGGGGTGCGGGGGGGAGAGAAAAGGCGGGGAAAAAACGGGTGCTTTGGACTCCTACCCTACCTTAACTGAGCGCATGATACTATCACTATCGGAGAAGGGGAAAGCAAGGTGGCAGCGTGACTTACCCTACCTTTAGACTATGGTAGCGGTTAATGAAACATTTTGTTACTATATTGCTACTCCTCTCTATTGAACTTTTCCCTCACACTCCCTCATACCAAGATTATAGTCAAGGTGTATAAGAAGAATAGGTGAGGAAAAAAAGTTCTAACATGTGGGAAGTCGCAGTAAGGCAACAAACTCTTCTATGACATGTCCGACTTAACTAGTCAGGAAAGAAATAATTGGATGAACCATTGTATACACAAATGGAACTTAAAAGCCTGGAGTGCCATGGCTCATCAGGGCGATCTGTTTGGTTCCCATAAAAGTTTTAGGTATATCATGGTTTGTGGTTGCGTTTCTAAAATGAATTCTTTTTCCCAGCAAATAAAATGTAAGTTTGGAGTACCCCACACATGGGCTAAAACATTCCTTTTCTATTGAGGGAGTATCTTGTTTCTGAGGAAAGGAGTTTCCGGCTTAGGGAAGATACAGGGAAGGAAGTTGCAGTACCATCATGGTAGTGTCAGTCACACACAACCTAAGCCAGTATTGGATGCATCAGTTATCAAACAAAATGTTTTTTTTTAATATCTGGGAATCTTAAGTACAGCGAGTCTTTCAGAGAAGATACTTTTAATCTCATTAAACTTTCCGAGCTAAGTCGGAAAGTTCAAGAGGTTCTAACGACTTTTTAAGGAAGTCTGATAAGATTTGCCTGTAGATCTGTAAGGTTCGAGATAAACATGCATTTAAAAATTATACAGAAACCAAGAAAGCTTCGCTTGAGCTTCTTGGTTTTGGGGAATTTAAAATTCTAATACAGCTTTGTTTTTACTGGGTGAGAGGCTTGCAGAGTGTTATTAGAAAGTATTAGTCCAAGATATCTAATTTGTTAGACCCAAGGAATGCAACGCATTCTTCGGCTTGGCAGTGAGAGGCCATGTGAGCGTAAACCTACGCAAAACTGATGTTATAATGTTTGGATATGTTTGCCCCACATTTGATGTCATTACGTAAATTTTATCAAAATAAACTGAACATTTTTGACAATATTTACCAAGACCTTTCTCATCAGTCTCACGTAGGTTAGCCACAAGGCCGTTACCAACCGAGGGGCATAGTTACTATAACTGCATCAGTCCTTGGTGTGTTGGAAAAAGCGGTGTACTGATTAGAAGAAGTATCTAACATTTACTTGATGATATGCCTGCGCATATCATCTCTGAAAAGAAGGAAGAGTCATAAAATTTGTGTAGATCGCTATCTATTAATGAGGCCATAGGCTCAGCTTCCCACCGAGTTATAGGCATTAAGGACTCGAAGTCAATAGCAAGTCTTTATCGAATTATCCTCCTTCTTACCAATTGACTACTGGTGAACATTATGAAGATATGAAGGTTCAATTGATCTTTAGTTTTAATAATTTGTCTACCTCTCGGTCATAAGCATCCCTAGTGACTGGGGAATGGTATAATTTTCGTTTGATAGGATTGTCCCGTACTAAGTCATTCTTATGGACTACCGTGGAGGTAACACCTGGAATATCAGTTAAGACGTCTGCGAAATTTACTCACCACAATTGAAGTAGTTCATGTCTCTTATGGGGGGTTTTTCCCCATAAATTCCCTAAAAAAAGATTCATTAATATTACTGTTGGTAGAATCCGAGGGTCAAGAGTCACCACGTCATGTGTAGTTCTTCATCATAGTCTAAGTTAGAGGTGGTCAATTACACACACTTTACATTCTTCGCTTGTCTTATCAAAGTTCGTGTGGAAAAACTAAAGACAACGTTGTTAAGGCAAGTGTTGTGATAGAAACACAGGCCTTATCTCTGGCTATATTGAACATAGAATGTTCATAGTACTTTCAGCAACAACAAAATATAATGTAGTACATCTAATAATGGCTTTACAGGGATGGTGATTGATGTTTGCATATGTCAGAGAAAAGTTATAACTAACAGGCCATCATATTTAAAACTCACCATGTAATCTGCATCGCAGATAATGGATAAAGTTTAAGAGAATCACACACATGTGTTGGAGCCATGACCACACCAACTGTGTTGATGTCTGTTTAGGGCCCCTAGAGGTGGTGCAGTATTATCTCTGCTGCTCCTCACCGGACAGTAATCATACCAATCTCCCCCTTCTAAAATATCAGAGACAGTAATCTCCAAAAACTGTTAGGTGGGCGCGTTACACGTCCCGACCTTCGTAGCCTTGAGCCTCATTCACCAGGTTCGATATTTCCAGCGGGGTTTGATTAAACTGCTGGAGCAGGAATCCTCTATTTCCATAGGGGTAGTCTCAAGGGGCTTTCCAGGAGAAAACGAAGCAATCTTTACACTATTGGGTATCTTGAGATTCAACACTAATGGGAGTTTTCAACTGTGGCTAAATGTATTGTAGATACTGTAGTCTCTTCAATTATGGTAGCGAATGTGGGCGTAATGTGGATTAGCCTTTGCAGGAGCTCTACCTCTTCCACTAAAGGATCCGTTTGTTCATCCTACGGTGACTCTTCAGGAGAACGGGTTTCAGGATGGACTAACCCAAAAGTGGGCATCGGAGGCTCCCGTAGAGGAAACTACGTGAATAGTTGCGGAGTCTTTCATGAGGGGTTGCATTAGTGCTGTGCACAGCAGTGATCTAATAGAGTGAAGAGCATCCGGTAGGACAGTTTGCAGTGTTGAACAGGGTAGAGATTTGCGCCGACTTTTAATGTCCAGTGTAACGCCTTCCATTTCAAGTACAATTGAACCGCTCCACTTGACCATTGACCATGAGGGTTTGTAGCTTGTTGTTCTGCGCAGGCAAAACCTTGCAGCCAAAAAACTCCTGTGAAGTTTCGTTACTCATGAACGAGGATTCCCCCTGTTCTGGAATGGACATCAAAGCTGGCATACCTAAAATAGAGAAACAATCTGTGAAAGACAACTAATAAAACAGTTGAAGGCAGCCGCAAATTTGCACAGGGGATTACAAAGGGAAACCTTGAATATTCATTACTATCGTAAAGAAATACCTATTCTGATTTGTACGAGCTTGGTTGAGGTCCTTTGAAATATATATGCAATCTTTCGAAAGGCTGGGCGGCGATTTTAGAGATGAGTCTTCTCTGGATGATGAATGTTGGCTTGCATATGCACATACTCTGCATTGCTCTGATCACTTGTTCGCAATCTTCCACTGAGGTAGGGCATAGTTCTTTGATTGACAAAATGGTACAGGCGTGTAAAACTCTGGGTGACATCAAGCCTTGTTGAGAGATGAGAGTGAGTGATTGCAAATTCATGACATGCTGATCCAAGTGCCGGACCTAGAGATGCATCAGGTGAAAGATGTTCTACTTGACCCGTCGGGTACAGGATATCAAAGTCATAAACACGATAGTTCCATCCTCCAGCGTAATATCATTGTCATTCATTTTATCTATTTTGTGCCTCTTGTCGAACATTATACATCACGGACCGTTGGTCAGTCCTTATGGTGAAATGGCTACAGTTAAATAAATGCCTACAGTGGCGAAACTGCTTCTATGATGGCCTGGGGTTCCTTTTCTACAGCAGCATAACATTCTCTCGGATCCTTGAAAAGTTATCGGAAAAGAAGGATACTGCTCGTCCTGCCTTGAGATAAGACTGGCAGCAATGGCATGTCAGATGCAATCCGTTTCAATTCGAATGGTGAGGGACTCCAATCAAGGCCTTGAACTAATGAGTTTCAATGTCTGTTTTTGAGAGTAAGGAAGCGGCTTCTGCTTCCTTTGTCACAGGGAACTGTGGTAGACTTCAATGGGCGGACTTTCTTGAATAGTTGTAGATCCATTGTGAGTAATGAGCAAAGAGACCAAGAGTTCTTCGGAAGTGACTTTTTGTCTTGAGGGCATTGGAGGTTCACGTTAGAGGTCGTTAGTCGTTCCGGGTCTGGGAATATTGAACTCCTGCCACTACATAACCAAGGATGCCTAAGCCTTTTCGTTGAAAAAGTGCCACTTTTCCTCATGTAACTGATTATTTTTCTTCTTGGGCGGCTTCCAAAAACTTATACAATGGTTTGCATCTTGTTCGCCTGGGTCTTGACCACAAATGGTAACATTATCTAAATACGCGTAAGTTCCCCTGAGTTGTCTTCCTCTGAATGGAGTGAATCATAATTCGTTGGGAAAGCAGGCTACCCCATTGGTGACTCCAAAAGGGACTCTGGTAGAACTGATACAGGCCATCACTAGACCGAAACGCTGTGTATGGGTTATCTTCATCTTATAGGGACTTGATAGAGGCACTTGCAGATCAAGTGTGCTAAACACGTTGTGATGAGCAATTTTGTTCATCTGTATCGGTCAATTCGAGGTAGAGGTACCCATCAAGAAGTTTAATTTGTTGATTGTCTCAGAGTAATCGATGCCAGTCTCGTTTCCTCTAACATCTTTAACTACAACAACCTGTGCACGCCAGGAGAATCACTCGGTCTCTAATACCCTCCTTTCAGCCCGCCTCGAGTTTTCTTTCTTCAAAGATCATCCGATCCTCATAAGAATAGCGGCCGTTTGTACTTAGCTGATAGAGAGGATGGCAATCCGCGGTAAGTTTGCAAACAGCTCTTTGGTGGGTCTACCTTTAAAGAGCTAAGTCCACAGGACAAAAGAGGAGGCAGTTACCTCCATTAGGTTAAAGGTGACAACTACCATGCAGCTTCTGAAAGTCCTGACAAAGGATAACATCAGAGCACAGTTGAGCAGAATAGCTAAATGTACATCTTGATAATCCTTTCCATTAACTCTTGCGAGATTTACCTTACAAAACCCCTAGGTCTGAATAGAGAGTGATGTTTATGCCCATGGAAAACGCGTACTGATGATTGATTGTAGAGTCAAGGAGAGCCGTTAACTAAGTCAAGGTTGATGGGAAACTCTCTGAGCTGACAACTAATCAATAAAGCACCATCTACTTCTTTTCCTTTGATGATACTTTCACAACTGCCTTTGACAGTGAATTTGGAGTAGCCGCAGAAGTCACTGTTGCTAGAAGTCGCATGATCATGGAATGTTGTGAGGGAACTAGCTCTTGTTTTGATTAGACGACATAACATTTCGCAAAGTGACCTTTCGTGTGGCATTTATGGCACATTGCTTCACAGAGCAGGACACTTTTGGACCGTGGATTGTCTTGGAGAAAACCACAAAAGAGATACACACCGTACCTGCTGCGGCTGTCCGAGGCAGGTTCCACAGGTTAACTTCATTGCAAGAGTCTAGGTCAGGAATGGCAGCAATACCACTCGAGAAGGCCTGAGCGGTACTGTATACTTCAGAATTCTTCTGGGTCTGAAATCTAGAGATCTGCTGGTCAAAGGCGCGGCTAAGTCTGAGGAGTTTTATTTCCAATAAACGCTTGCCTTATTTTTGCGTGATTGCAGGCCACTGGATAAAAGCATCCCTGTTGGACTCTTCACAATACTGAGCAGCTCTGTCACTACTGGAAGTGCAGTTCCTTACCTAAGATTTTCAGTGCTTGAAAGTATTCCTCTAAGGGACCTCATCAATCTGCGGGACGGGCGTGTTGCAAGGCGATAGGTGCAAAGATTTCATTTGTAGGTTTAATATACTGAGACTTGAGTGGTTTTGGATAGCATCTAAGTAGGGTCATTACACTGCAGAAATAGCCTCATATATCTTAGGTATGACACAAAATTGATGAGCAGAACTTAGTTTATCTAGATCTTCTTTAGGTAGGGCGTCCCAAGAAGTTTTCGATAGTCTTAAACCAGTGCTTTCCATCTCTGTAGCAGCGTTGTTGATAAGCTGGGTGGGTCACTAGTATTGCTCTCAGGTTTCAGTAACCGCTCAATGTTTGTGATGTAGTCTAGCGCAGGATCTCCACCAGGTAGCCCAGGATTCTAAGTTCAAAAATTGTTGTGATAGAACACAGGCCTTATCTCTAGGCTATATTGAAAATAGAAGAATCTTCATAGTACTTCGGCAACAACAAAATATAATGACTTAGTACATCTATTAAATGGGCTTCTACCGGATGTGATGTCTTGATATGTCAAGAGCAAAGTTATAAACTAACCAGGACCACATATGTAAACTCACCATGTAATCTGGATCGCAGATAAATGGATAAGTATAAGAGGAATCAACACACCATGTGTTGGAGCCCATGACCACACAAATGTTGTTGTTGTTGTTAGGGCCCTAGAGGTGTGCAAGTATTATTCTGACTGCTGCTACCTCTCAGGGGACCAGTTTCACTACACGGCCAGGTTAAACGAATTTCTTCTGTAATATTTCTTAAGGATGTTGATATGATTAAAGCTAGGTTTCCCTTGACATCTATGAGGTAGATCAACATTCCCACAAAATTTTTATTACTTTATTATGGGACCTTTCCATGCTACTAATAATTTATTTGACTTGATGGCAAAAAAAGTACAGAACTTCCTCACCTACTTTAAACTTCTTCCTCTGACCTTTTGGAACTCAATAGCGTTTTGTACTGGTCCAATTGCCAAGCTTAGGTTTTCGAACTATGTCAGAAAGGTTGCTTCCTCAAGTTTGGATCTAAGGTCAAAGAGACTGGTTTAAGAGACTGAACCTCAGCATTTACTCCTCATTAGTAATAATTCATGAAGGAATGGACAATGGGCCTCTGGCCTGTCTACCATAGCGAAGTTCAAAGGTGGGAAAACCCCAAAGGTCATGGGAACTTCTCATGGGCAAACAAAGCACAGGGTAGGTAAACGATGCACTCTTAGGTTTATAGGGAGAGCCAAAAGTTTCCTTAAAATGGACTTGAGAATCGAATGCTGGCACTCAATCTCCCATTACAGCTGGGCATGATAGGGTGTGGTGAAAGAGAGGCTTCACTCCCAGAAGTTGGTATAGATGTAGCATTAAGTCAGATGTGAATTGTGTCCACGGTCAGACAAAATTCTCTTGAAGGATGCCCACTCTGGAGAAGATGGAAAAAAAAGGGCTTCAGCCATACTCTGTGTTGTTATGGTCTTTAGGGTATGGCTTCAGGGAAATCGAAGCATAATCAAACTAATGTTAATATATTATCTATGTCCCCAGATGAAGTGGGATATAAAGGACCAACGATGTCAATTGCTACTCTTTCAAACGGTACCATAAAGATAGGCATTTTGACCATAGGTCTCGCCAGGTACCTCGGGAGGATGACAGCTGGCAAACTTTACACGATTCTACAATAGGTAGTGATATCTGAGGAACATTTTTGGCCAAAAATAGGTTTCCCTATTTTATTTAAGTTTTACTATGCGAGAACATGTCCGGCCACTGGCAGGTCATGCGCCATTTTAAGAACAGTCTCTCTGCATGACCTTGGAACAAACCTAAGATGGGAATAGTCAATACATCTGAATTTAATTTGATTACTGACTTGTACAAGTTACCTTTCTATATATTTCAAATTTATATGAAAAAAAAAAAGTTTTTTCCTTTGGTAACTTGATTTTGTTTAGCGGCATTATGGCAATTCTGAAGAGAAGGGGCAATTCGTGGTAAATTGACCAAAGAGTCCTTCGATATGTCTAAAGGCTTAAAGTCAGGGAAAATCAAAGGATGGACAGTAGGAGAAGCCTGGGCTTTGGTCGAGTGTCCTAGTCAAGACATTATATGGTATCGGGGTGATTTCTTCACTTTCATCTAACAAGTGAACGGTGATCTACTTCCTGCTTGTCGAGAGTAGCATTCACTGGTTTTTAATCCACATGAATATCGCGAGACATTGTCTCTCTGAATTTCGAGGGGCTTTTCTCTGACTCACAGGAAGAGGATCTGAAACCATCTTATATCCATCTTTGGTTGAGAAAGGACACTCAGAAGGAAGAATGCGCACTTTTACAATTACCTATGTACGGAGGCAAGAAGTGATGGGAGCTAGTATGGCTTCAGAACCAACCTAGTGAACCATTTTTAGACCTAATGAAACACGGTGGTAGGAAAAATGTTCTGTACGGCCCAAGTCGTCTGAAAGTATAGAGCGAAAACACCAAACGTCAAAGAATGGGAGTGATTATGTCGGAGGTTAAGGGGATCTACCTTCAAGGACTCATAACATTGCATCAATCGCATCTGCTAGAAAATGACAGGATGGATAATGAGAACCTTTCAAAAAACTAGGGGAGGCCAAGCCCATGTTGAATCTTCAGGTTCATTTGTTCTTTATCTAGGCTTGGATATTGCTGCCCTCTAACAGGCACCTTTCAAGGCAGTGTGAAATTGCCCCGACCTAGATAATGTACAGGAGAACTTTCACGGGCGCTAAAACGGAGATAAATCACTCAATTACTGGGGAGCGCTTGAGGTTTTTAAACTGTATTCCTGGAACGCAGGTGGAGGAGAATACATGATATATACACCTGGAAATCCTAGAGGAATATGTGCCGAATTGCACACGAAATCACTCACTACGAAAGCAAAAGACCTTGGCAGACGATGCACATCCCCCAATGAAAGAGGGGTGTCACTAGCACGTTAAGGAGACCTTACAATTAGTGGTCAGGGGCCCGAGACTGTTCAACTGCCTCCCAGCACCCCCCCATAAGGGGATTACCAACGACCCCTGGCAGTCTTCTAGCTGGCACTGGACAAGCACCTAAAGTCAGTTCTGATCAGCCGGCTGTGGCTCGTACGTTGGTTTGCGTGCAGCAGGCAGCAACAGCCTGGTTGATCAGGCGACTGATCCACCAGGAGGGCCTGGTCACAGGACCGGGCCGCGAGGAGGGCGTTTGACCCCCGAAACTTCTCTCCAGGAAACTCCAGGAGGAATGAGGTTTCTTTAGGTTAGGAACAGCTTTCAGAACTGATATACATGTGCATCCAGTGTCTCGTAAATTGGTAGATACATTAAGTCCATTAACTGTTCCTGAACAAGAAGGGTGCTTGGTCATTACAGTCTTTAAAAATCTTCAACTTTTTTAGACCTCTTAGAAGCGACAATCTGGAGTTTTTGTCTCTTAAACACCACACAAATGACAAAACAGGAATAAAAGAAGTCATTTTACTTTCACTAGAGGTTTGATTTCTTCAGGTCTGATGAACCCATGCCCTTTAGGGGTTCGATCCTTTAGGTCTTTATAGGAATTGATGAGCCTCAGCTCATACAGGTCAGCAGCCTCAGCAACTTCCTCAGCTTTAATCAGTTTAGTTCTCTGATGAATTTCTATTTGGTGAGGAAAGAAAGCTGTCAGGGAACTGGTCAGCAACATGAAGTCTCTTAAGAGATCTCATAACCTGTGATCAATTCTGAACTATCTATTCAAAAAGTCTCGAACAAAGAATGATGTGTTACCTGTAACTGCTTGAAAGTTCTGGCCAGCTGTAAGGATGGCATACCTGAAAGCTTTCCTGTAAGAATTAGTTGTTTTTTTATATGCTTAAGGATTGCCTTCTTCAGTAGGTTATAATTACATATGATATCATGCGACAAAGTTGCATAGATATTCAAAGCTGTACCAGAAAATAACATTCCTAACCTGGTAGCCCAGGTGTCAGCAGGCCATTCACAGAGGGTAGCGGTATTTTCAAACCTCATAATGTATGAAGTTATGTCTTCCCCCTCTGTGAAGGGAGGTAAATTAGGTGTTGGAATATGTGCACTAGCTGCACGTTGTTCCATTACTCCTTCATCTAGTTGCTGTTGTGAGAAAGTTAACTTTTTATTCTCTAATTCAAGGCGAGCTTGTTCGAGCTCGTGATCCTTTTCTCTCTCCCTTAACTCATATTCTCTATCCTTTGCTCTTTCCTCAAGTTCCCTTAATTTAACTTGTTCCTCACATACATTAGCTCTTTCCTCACGATCAAGTCTATCACGCTCTTTTTTTGTCTTCTCCTTCGATTCTCAATCTCTCCTTTTCCTCTTCTCTTTCGATTCTCTCTCTCTCCTTTTCAATTATTTCCTGGATTTTAGCACTAATGAAAGATTCTAAATTTTTCCCTGTTATTCCTAACTTACTTCCAGCGTTCATCCAAAACTGGTATTCCTTCATATTTGCAAGAATAACTTAAACTACCAGGGGAAAATGAAACGGGTATTAAAGAAAACAGAGGGTTCAATTCCTGCTCTGTAAATAAATAAGAGGGCTCGATCCCTACTTCAATTAAACAATATGTATTAATTAAAACGAAGGGTTCTATGCCGGCTCCGAGCAAACAGTAAGTAGAATGGGGTCCCTTGACCATCTAATCTTCTCGGTACTCGAATATGTGAGTTCCGCAAGTGCTGCAGATTTGTTGTAACTATTTGCATGAGTGGATTACGCTGACTTAGGACATTGTGCTACCATCAGTACCTACGTAGGCTTAAAATGAGTGAGGAATGTCTGGCCTGCTGGGTGACCTTGAAAATGGCACTCTAAGACCCCGCATGCCACTTACACCCATACTGCGTGTGTCTAGTGAGGTGAATGTCCCTTCCTCGACTTTCCTATTCATCGGTATCCCTTAACTTGTCGCCATTATCTACATATGGGATAAGGGCGAGTTTAGCTGATCCAGGCCAAACAGCGCTCCAAGCCAGCCAGTGAAGGCCCAGGCTACATCAGTTCTGAATCCCAGAATGCCTTTGTGAACGTTTACAGTGTTCCGGCCGTACCCTTTGGT
>NC_069452.1:29473910-29490989 GCF_026875155.1 Cherax quadricarinatus
ATTACCCACTAGATAACTTTGTTAATAAATATCTCAAATTTTATGTGCTTAGCTTAAGTTCATCCAGTTGTAATTTCAAAGCGCTATAAAAAAAGTCCCTAAATTTTAAAGGATAACTGGACTAGATATTCCCTGACAAACTATTACAAAACCAGGTACATGCTAGATGCTAAAGAAAGGGATTAATAAGTTGACCAAGGATTCTCTGGAGATGTCAATGCATTGTAGATGCCGCATTTTGTAACAGCATCTACATCTGACAATTGTCAGGTGAAATCGATGCCCAAATTCTCCCTCATTTGTAATTCTCTTATTTCTTTATAATGTTCCAGTTACTGCATATTAAGGTATAACTGGAATAGTTTATGTTGACGTTTACACACAGATGAACTTGCTGTGAACTTTGTGCAATATACATGTTGCAATAATAAAGGTCTGTATATATTATTAATATACGAAACTAAAAGCCAATTTATTGAACGATTGAGTAAATAAAGTTGATTGTTATGCAAGAGATGTGAACATGAAATTAATTGTAAGAGATAAGATGATGTACACCAGCTGTAGTGGAGCAGAAATTGTAAAGTATTACGAACTGAGAAAAGTGTAATGCTAAGGGATGCTGGTGCTGCTATAGGATGCTGATATATTATGTTGGTGCTGTTATAGGATGCTGGTTCTGCTATTGGATGCTGATATATTATGCTGGTGCTGTTATAGGATGTTGGTGCTGCTATAGGATGATATATTATGCTGGTGCTGCTATAGGATGCTGGTGATGCTATAGGATGCTGATATATTGTGCTGGTTCTGTTATAGGATGCTGTTGCTGCTATAGGATGCTGATATATTATGCTGGTGCTGCTATAGGATTCTGGTGCTGCTATAGGATGCTGATATATTATGCTGGTGCTGTTATAGGATGCTGGTGCTGCTATAGGATGCTGATATTATATGCTAGGTTGCTGTTATAGGATGTGGTGCTGTTTAGGATGCTGATATATTTGCTTTGGTGCCTGCTATAGGATGCTGGTGATGCTATAGGATGCTGATATATTATTGCTGGTGCTGCTATAGGTGTGGTGCTGCTATAGGGATGCTGATATATTAGTTGCTGGTGCATCTATAGGATGCTGGTGCTGCTATATGTGCTGATATATTAGGCTGGTGCTATATTATGCTGCACGAAGGTGCTAACTGCTTCTGATTATCTTCTTTATGGTGTTATTGCTAATTATGTTATTGTTAATCACTGTTATTGACATATTTGTCTAGTAGCTGTTGATGATTGTTAATGTTTAAAAAATTCTAGTTTTTATATCTTTTGTTCTCATGTTGTTGATATCAGTTGTTGTTTTATAAGTGTTACTCAAGGTGTTGCTTTTAGTACATGCTTTTACAGCTTCTTTTGTTAATTGATCTAACAATTTCTATTTTCATATTCTTAGTCTTTTGAGCGAATTCATATCTTTGCTTTATCTTCTTTATGCTGGTTACAATTTAATTTTGTGCTCTTTTTAATATCGTAATATTTCTGTTGAGAGATAGAGTAAAATTTCAAGGTAGCCGCCAAAAAAGGTTGGATGTCGTTAACGAGTGGTGTTATGCAGATGGGTCGTCAAACAGGTGGTAATTGCAAGTGGCGTCATCAAAGGTTGTATACTAGGTGGGTCACATAAAGGTGGTATATGCAGGTGGGCCGTCAGAAGGTGGGATATATCCAGGGGGTCTCAACAGGTGTATATCCTGGGGGTTGTCATCATGTGGTATATCCAGGTGGGTATCAACAAGTGGTCTATCAGGTTGGTCGTCAAAGGTGGGTCATCAGGTGGGTCGTCACCAGGTGGTATATGCAGGTGGGTCGTAACAGGTGGTACTGGGAGGTGGGTCGTAAAGGTATTGGTCTCCACATGCGGTACACATGTAGACTTTACAAACTTTTATGCCACACTTGTGGAAGCTGCAGTGATAATTTATATTGAGTTAAATTGAATAAAAAATCAAAGACGCATTTTTTAATAAATTGTTTGTAATAATTATTTATATTTCATGTACACACATTGAACACAACCATACCATAAACACAACACACACTCCTCAAACACACACACACACACTCATGAAGATTGGGGAAGGGCAAAGCAGACCACAGACGGAGTACAGTCTAGGGGGCCAGGTGCCTACAAAACTTCACTCAGGGTTAAAGGATATTGGTGTGTTGTGAATTAGCACCGGAAACATCTGAGGAGCACAGTCAACGGACCCTGGTGATCAGGTTGAGGGAAAGAATGTGAGGGACTCACATGAGATTTAAAGAAGTATTTACAGGAGAGACAGGGAAGGACTCACCCCCCCCCCCTGGGAGGACAGAACAGAGGTGGGGACAACAACAGCGGAATATACAACAAGTTGGATGACATACATACAACTGAGGAGGAGGTGATATTGAAAACTCAAGGCGATGTGACCCGAATCTCCTGTGGGTCCTTAGAGAGGAGCGGATATGCTGTGTGTGCTACTAACACAATCTTCAACACATCCCTTGAAAACTGGGGGAACTACATGAGTATGAAGACTTCAATGTAGTTCCCATTTTTGAGAAAAAAGGAGACAGAAAATAGACACTCTAAACTATAGGGACCAATTGTCTTTGCATGTAAGCAAGCAAGTCAGGTGAGAAGATTATCAGGAGAGAGGTCGTGGAGGGACCTGCGAACGGAACAAGAGTATTTAACGCCAACCAGACACGGATTTATGAAGGAATCCAGTGTCTCTGTGAAGATACTCACCCCTGTAACAACTTCGTAAGTTTTAACAAGGCTGGTCTCCCGAAATAATTAATGAATAGAAAAATAAATAATATTATACAAGATAAACACTTTATTATTAAGAAATGAAATATAAAAACATTGAAATATGAAATTTTTATCCTAGTTGAAAGAAAATGAAAAATGAGAAATATAAATGATATCTGATTTCAACGTAATATGTACAGTTAAACTGGGGTGTCTGGTTGATGTTGACACCGTTTGTAGAAATTGTAGCCGTTGCTGAAGATAAGGGGGGGTCCAGGTGTTGAGTGACACAACGACTAGTTTTCTTCACGAGTCTATATTCCTTGAATAGTCTGTCCAGATGATAGGGATTGAAGGTTCTTCACACTGCATAGATGGGGTTAGTTACCTGCAGTGCTACAATTAATCAGGTAGGTGTAAACTCCTTCCTTCAACAATGTTTCTTTGGTTGGCTGATGACCCCCGAGCTGTCATTCAAGAGTTGTGCTGGGAGCTGTGAGTTCAAGTGTTACTGTTTGGACGGAAACCCCACACGTCACCTTTCCGGGTGAAAAAACAGGGGGGGAGGATAGCGGGACCGAGACACTGACCTACCTTAAAGCAGACTGCCAACAAACTATCGTCACCATATATTCGTATAAGTATAGTATAAGTATATGTATATTAGTATAAGAAAGAATATGGGAAAAGTTCTAAACTGTGAAAAGTCGCTTATGGTACAAATATCTGCTGACGGTCACGGACTTAACCAGTCAGTGAGAAATAATTGGATTGCAACCATTGATGTACACAATATGAAACTTAATAAGCTTGGTAGTGACAATGTTCCACCTCAAGATGTTGGTTCCTTTAAAAGTTTTCTAGTCTATCTATGGTTTGTGATCGTTGCAAAATAATTTCTTTTCCAGTAATTAAGATTTTAAAGTTTGGAGATACTCCACACAAGGGACAAACATCCTTTTCTATGGAGTGTATCTGTTCTGCAGCGAGGGAAGTTATTAGATTAATAAATATACTGGGCACTAGGAGTGTGTGTATTCTGTGCAGTAAGCACTGACACCTGTTGCAAATAACTATATTTCTTTGTAACCTGTGAGTACATTGCTTGGCCAAAATTAGTGTGCTGGTTTATGCCACATCTTACGATGGGCAAGTGTTCGGTTCACTGGCAAATCGTGAGCCATTTGAAGAACAGTACTCTCGGTATGTAGAGGAACAAACAAGGAGGGAATAATCTTCGCTGAAGAATGAGATTTAAATGCCGATTTATAGATACCATTATCTATATTCAAACTTATGTGATACGTATCTCTCGTGGTTATTTTGTTGTTAAAAGCTTGATTATGATAATCCCGATGTGAAGAGCAATCCCGTTGTAAATTGACAACGTCATCCTTGGAATCAAATTGGGAAAATGGAGAGGACTTATGGTAGGTGGTAGGGAAGTCTGGGCTCTTTGGTCTGTGCCCTAGTCAAGAATTGAGAGTGCGGAGGCAATACCCTTACTATCACCTGACGAGTGAACATGTGATCTGTACATCACTATCGAGTAGCAGTATCATTTGTTTCTACCCCCAAATGAACCGTATGAGACAAGTAGCTTCCACGTGTGGAATTGTTAATGGGGATTCTATTTAATAACTTGCAAGGAAGAGGAGCTGGAAAACTTAGGTCAACGGGTGGTGTACGAAAGATCCGCTCCGAAGGAGAATAGCACTTTAAAACGTTACCCACTATTATAGTACAAGTAGTAATTGGGGGTAGTACGATTTGTCAACTGAGAACCATTTAGTTTTCTGGTAACAACGTATTGTAGGGAAAAGTGTTTTCATGAACCAAGTAGTCTGAAGAATAGAAGAAACACGGAAGAGGTTTAAAGTTAGGGAACAGTTTATTCCGAAAATTACGATGCAAGTTACAGCCGTTCTTGTAATATGTCTGAGACTTTATACCATTACAGTTCCTGAGCAGAAAGGTTGCTTGGTTATTCCGATCACAAAATCTACCAACTTTCTTCATTTTCTTGGAAGGTATTAATCTGGTTGGTTTATGTCCGATACCACCACACCGATGACAAGTTGGTATAATAGCTGGTGACTTCGTTTCTACTAGGCTTCTTAACTTTGGTTCAGGTAAACCATTGATTGCCCTTAGGGATCGATCCCTTTAGGTCTTTATAGGAATTGTGAACCTCAGCATTCAATTCAGCGGCATCAGGCAACTTCTTCAGCTTTAATTAGGTTATGTTCTCTATTGAATGTTCGTATTGGTGAGGAAGAGCATGTCAGGAAATGGTCAGCTCCCATGAAGTCTCTAAGAGATTCTTAAACTGTGATCAAGTCCTGAACTCTCTATATAAATGTCGTACAAACGAAGGAGTGTACTGTAATGCTGAAAGTTTTGGCCATGCTGTAAGGTGGCATACCTGAATATTTCCGGTTAGATTTTGTGGTCTTTTGGTATCCTTTAAGGATTTGCCTTTTAAGTAGGTTATTAATTACATATGATATCTGCGACCAAAGTTTTGCTTAGATATCAAGCTGTCCAGAAAATAACATTCCTAACCTGGTAGCCCAGGTGTCAGCAGGCCATTCACAGAGGGTAGCGGTATTTTCAAACCTAATAATGTATGAAGTAATGTCTTCATCCTCTGTGAAGGGAGGTAAATTAGGTGTTGGAATATATGCACTAGTTGCATGATGTTCCATTATTCCTTCTTCTAATTGTTGTTGTGAAAAGAGATTTCTCTACCTCGCAATCTTTTTCCCTTTCTCTTAATTCATGTTCTCTAGCTTTTTCCTCAAGTTCTCTTAATTTAACTTGTTCCTCACATATTTGGCTTGTTCGATGTTCTTTAGGCTTCTTCCTCACGATCAAGTCTATCAACTTTCTTTTTCTCCTCTCTTTCGATTCTCTCTCTCTCCTTTTTCTCCGCTCTTTTGATTCTCTCTCTCTCTCCCTTTTCTCCTCTCTTTCTCTTTCTAACTGTTTTTTTCTCTCACAATTCTTTCCTTTTCATTTTTCCTGGATCTTAGCACTTAATGAAAGCTTCTAAATTTTTCCCTGTTATTCCTAACTTACTTCAGCGTTCATCAAACTGTGTATTCCTCAATACTTCGCAAGAGATTCTTAATCTACCTGGGGGAAAAGAAACGGATGTAGCAATGACATGGAGGGAGGGTTCAATTCCTGCTCGCTCAAACTGTAAATAAACCGGGGGTTTGATCCTGCTTCGATTAAACAGTTTGTATGAAAGAAATTGGGGGACTACTTTGGGTTCTGACAAACAGTAAGTTGAATGGGTCCTGGACCATCACTTTCACGAACCAAATCAAGAGGGGTTCTTACAAACCAGTTCCTTGTTTTATATAATAAACAGAGCTCAATGAAAACAATTGTCATGGAAATCTCGGGTCCTAGAGTTATTCCTCCAAATCGGTTCAAGCTCAATAAACAAAGATGACAGAATTAACTAGTATATCCTTCTTTGACATGACTTACAATAAATGGAGGGGACTATAACAATCCACAAATCTTTTAAATACCTGTACTGTAGTCCTACTATACCGAATGGATTATCATAGCTGGTGGTAGTAAAACCGTCTGTGGCATGCAGCGTTGAAGTTCCATTGGTAGATTCGAGATGAGTTGATTGATCTTGATTCAGTCGAGTTGATCTGGCAAGGGTCGCCACTTGTGAGGCGTACTCAGCCCCTGTACATACTTCAGTAAGCAACAAAAAAAAAAAAAGCCTTACCAAGGCTGGTTCCTCCTCAGGAAAATAATGAATAGAAAATAAATAATAATATACAAGATAAACACTTTGTATTAGAAATGAAAATATAGAACATTGAAATATGAAATTTTTATCCTACTTGAAAGAGAAAAATGAAAATATAAATGATGTCTGAACTCAACGTAATATGTACAGTTAAACTGGGCGTTGTCTGGTTGTGTTGACACGTCTTGTAGAATTGTAGCCGTTGTGAAGATGGGGGGGCTCACAGGTGTTGAGTGACAACAAGACTAGTTCTTCACAGAGTCTATAGCCTTGGAAATAGTTGCAGATGCTAGGAATGCAGGTTTTCGCATGAAAGATGAGGGTTAGTTATGCAGTTGATACAATTAATCAGGTAGGTGTAAAATCCGTCTCCTTCAACACTGTTTTTTGGTTGGTTGTGACCGCAGTGTCATTCCAAGAGTTGTGCTGGAGCTGTGGATTCAAGTGCTACTGTTTTGTGGAACAACGTACTTAGGGTGGGAAAAAAAGGGGGGGAGGTTCAAGCGTCTCGAATGACTATTCAGGAGAAGAACCAAATTTCATATCATAGCTTACTAATCATGCATAATTACATACAAACAACTTCAAACATCACCCTACCCCTCCTACCTCCTCTTCTCTTAATTTTAACATATAAAAATTTCATCTTCTTTAAAAACTAAACCCTTCAATTTCTCTACTCTCACTTCTACCCCTTCCTTTCCCTCCACATTACTCTCCACATCTTTTTCCCTATACATTACCTACTTACACTATTCCATATCCTCTTTTTTACCTTTTAATTAACTCCTATACAGAAGAAAATATTTCTTCTGTTCGAAATACTACTCTCAATAATTCAAATCATTCACTATAAAGTAACTTATTTTCTAATTAAATACACTACGTATATAACACCACATCACATATCAAACTACTAAACATACACACTTTCTAACTCACGCATGAATACTAAACTGATAATTATATATAACTAGTGACATGTACCAATTATAAGTTTGAAAACATGATGACAACTCTGTCATTAAATCTCCTCACACATATCACAATAAACGCACATAACTAACATCTTATCTCAAGTGTGTGATCCACGTAGCTCTCTACATGTCGTTAACTCAGAGAGAATTCAAATTGTACTGTAAAATAAATAGAATATTTCCATTACTACTCTTCAGTAACTATCTATATGTGTTTCTCTTAACAATTTGTTGATTGAGTTGTTGTCTGCACATTAGTCGAAGATATTTTCTCTATAGTAGAAGATAGCTCCACACGCACACTCTACGCAGCACACCTTGATATATTTCTCTACTTAAGATCTCTCTTATCATTAACACTAACTCTACCTTTCAAATCTCCAATAGCTCACATTAACCTTTACACTTCACACACATCCTCTTTCCTTCTTTCTATCAAATCTTCTCCCACGATATCTTGATTCTTTATGTATTCTCAAATTACTCATATTATCGGAGTTTATCTTACTAGTGCCTAATATATGCTAATAAGTTATAGAGTCTATAATATCTGACATTAATAGTGTTGTAATGTTAGCTTATAGAGCATTTGTGCCTATTTGTATTGTCGCTTTACTGTATAACATACATTTACCCCAACTCACTATCTCATCATAGACATTATAAGCTATATAATTTCACATTCAAAAATCATCATCTTTAATCTTCCCACCGCCCCCCAATCCTATCCTGTTACATTTTGTGTTGCTTAATAAGTCAACTTCATTCACCATCCATCCCTTAAATAAAATTTATTATAAAAGCTTTTCTTTATGTGTATAGATAGATATAAGTCGAAACTTACCATGGATGACGAGGCTCTTGTGGTTTGGGTAGATCAGGGTAGTAGAGATATATATAGAGATGAGAGAAAGTTAATATGCGTTCGTCGAGCCTTATGAGCTGCGACAAGCTAATCGCCTATGAGGAGATCATCTTTAGTTTACTGTGTTGCTCCTTGAAAACCTTAATCGTATAGATTTCTGACATCTAATGAATTATAGTGATGTATAGAGAGATATATAGGATGATGTAGTGTTGTTAGTCCATATTTGAAAATGAGACAGCATCACTCGATAAGAATCTAGTAGCTCGGCAACACCCCTACTCTAAGTGTAAGTCCACTATGATGTTGTGAGAGTCTCTACTACGCAGCTCGCGAGTATAGATGTCTGCACTTCGCGTGAGAGAGAGTTGTTTAGAGTATCATATGCATTATTTGTTATCCAGGATTCAAAAGGGTTATGTCCCTCACGCTCGCGTTAGTGTTGTGTGTGTTGTGCAAGTGAGTAGAGATTGATAGTATAGATAAATTTAGGGAGAAAGGAGGATAGTGGCGGATATGACCTGAATTTAGATCGTATGAGTTGAAGTATATAGAGTCTGTGGTGGGTGAGTTGTTGTCTTGGAGATTGTGAGTTGTTGATGGTGGAGGGGCGTTAGGCGCGTGGAGGTTGCGAGGAGATATCTACGGTGAGGTGGCGGGAGCTCGAGTCGTTTTAGAGGAGTGATTTAGGTTTTCGTGTCAGTGTAGATAGTTAGTTGCTGAGAGAGCGCGGTGTGTACGGTATATATATAGAGAGGTGTGCTGTGGTTTTAGCATTGGTTTGAAGTTGAAGCCTCAGCTGTACGCGGTTTTCTCGCACTGGGATGTTTAGGAGTATTTTTTTCAGTCACAGAGTTGTCCGGAAGTGGATAGCCTGGGTAGTGTGAAGTGGTGGCGGATTCTACTTAGCCTTTAACAAGAGGTATGATAAAGCTCTTGAGCAGGAAAGAGTGACCCCCCCCCCAGCGGTGTAGCGGGTGGTAGTGAAGTGGCTAAGGCCAGCAGCTGGCTGACTCGACTCCCTGGCAACCACAAAACTAGGTGAGTACAACTAGGTTAGAACACAACACACACCACAACCTCACACACACACTCACAACACACACACGTGTTTCTATAAGTGGCAAGACCGTAACCTCACTCAAGAAAAAGGTGTTTGGGGGGAGTATAATACGGAGTAAGTACATCTGACGCGCCGCTACAGGCGTCTCGGCAAACCTGAGAATAAAGTTTTGGGAACACTTGTAAGGATTTCGTCAAGACGTTGTACACCTTGTACGTCAGATCCATATTGGTGTAGCACCAGTTTAGTGCCTGCACCTGGTCAAGCCGGTCAAGAAATTAGAGAAAGTGCAAATGTTTACAACAAAACTAGTCCCGGAGCTAAGGGATATGTCGTACTAGGAAAGGTTAAGGGAAACTGACGTGACGATTCTGAAGGACAGGAGGTGTAGAGGGGAGACATGAAAACGACATATAAAAGGCTGAGAGGAAAATGATGTAGTGAGGGCTGGATCCATACATAGTTATAAGAAGAGATACGAATTATAGGCCTCGTGGAGCAGTAGCGAGAGTGTGCCTAATAGCGTTCAGCAAAGAACGGTGCAGGAGCTGTGAATCGACCCCTGCAATCACAAATTGGTGAGTACTGCAACGAACCACACACACACACAACACACAACACACACACACACACCACCACACACAACCTACACACACACACATAAACACACTCACATACACACACACAACACACACACTACACACAATGCAGATGGATTATACGATTAAAACATGAGAATGGCAAGAATGATCAATGAGAAGTCCCAGACCTCATAGCAGTTACGAACAAAAAACTCATGGAGACAATAACAGATGCAATTTTCCCCAGATACAGATCATGAGGAAAAGATAGAAGGGGTAAGGGGGGGAGGTGGGTTGCTTGCTGTTAAAAAACAGATTGGAAATTCGATAAAATGGAAGGGAATAGATGAGGCAGGAGAAAGAGATACTAGCAGGTACACTTTCAGTCCTGGGGAACACAAAGTGGTCATTTGCAGTGATGTATAATCCTCCACCAGATCTTGCAGGAGGCCAAGAAGTGAACTGAAGAGAGCACAGAGCAATGGTGGACACCCACTTGCTGAGGTTGGCATGAGAGCTTCACTCCAGCAGAGCAAAGATGCTGGTTATGGGGATTTCAACCCAGGGTGATGGACTGGAAAACCTGGAGCCACATGGGGGTCGAAACATGGAGAACCAGGATGTTGGACGTGGTGTCGGAAAACTCATGCACCAACATGTTAAGGACACTACCAGTGTGTGAGGGGAGGATGAAACAGCAAGATTGGACCTTGTGTTCACACTGGGCAGTCAGGGACATTGAGGACATCAAGTATGAGAGTCCCTAGGAGCTAGCGGACCACGTGGTTATGTGCTTTGCAATACATAGTAAGAGCTGAGTGGAGAGAATAAAGGAGTAGAATGGGAAAGCCTGTGTAAAGAGGGGGACTACATAGGGTTGAAGAACTTCATGCGGGAGGTCCAGTCGGGACAGAGAACTGGCAGGAAGCAGTAATGAATGATGGAATAAGTGCAACAAAATGCAAGGAGGCAGAGGAAAGGTTCATTTCCCAGGGCAACAGTAACAAACGGGAAAAGACCAGAACAGCCCCTGGTTTACCGACGGTTGTAAGAGCAAAAAACAAAGTGCAGTTAGCGAATGGAAAAAGTAACAGAAGGCAGAGAACACACGAAAATAGGGAGATCAGTGCAGAGCCAGGAATGAGTACGCCACAGGTAAGGAGGGGAGGGCCAGCGACAGTATGGACTCTCTCGGCAAAATAAGCATCGAGGAATCAAGGACTGACGTAACTGTTGTATAGCCACATCAGGAGGAAGACAACAGTCAAAGACCAGGTGATCAGATTAAGGACAGCAGGTGGAGAACTCACAAGAAATGATCAGGAGGTATGTGAGAGCTGAACAGGAGATTTAAGGAGAAGTTTTTACAGTATGGACAGGAAGGGCTGGGGGGAAGAAGCACAGAAGGGTACTCAAGAGGGAATATACCAACAAGTGTTGGAGAATACGAACAACTGAGGGAGGAGGTGAAGGAAGCTCTTAAGTTGACCCTTGACTCTTCAAAGGCGATTGGGACCGGACAACTCTCCCCATGGGTCCTTAGAAGAAGGAAGCAGAGTGCGGTGTGTGCCTAACCACCAATCTTCAACCACCCATCCTCTGAACTGGGCACTACCTGAGAAATGGAAGCAGCTATGTCGTCCCATATTTAAGAAAGGAAACAGGAAACGAGGCACTAAACTACAGACCTGTGTCTCTGACATGATTGTGTGCAAAAGTCATGTTGAGAGATTATCAGGAGGAGAGTGGTTAGAAACACCTGGAAAGGAACAGATTAAAATGAAAAACCAGCATGGGTTCTTGGAAGCAAATTTGTATCCTAACCTCCTGGAGTTTTATGACAAGGTAACAGAAGTAAGTACACGCGAGAGAGGGATTTGGGGTAGAATTGCGTTTTCTAGACTGCATCGAGCTCGGCATAGCGCGCGCATATCATCGCGGACCCACAGCTGCTCGCGCTCGCGCGCACAGGTCTCGCTCGCGCGCGCTCGCCGGCACACATAAAAGGAAGGCCACTGCAATGGATTAATGGAATACTGGACGGGAGCTGCACGAGGTCATTGGTACGTGAAGTGGTATCACAGTGGGCGCCGTTACGTGCGGGGGTCCCACAGGGTCAGTTCTAGGACCAGTGCGATTTTGATATATGTGAACGACATGATGGAAGAATAGACTCTGAAGTGGTTCCTGTTCGCAGATGACGTGAAGTTGTGAGAAGAATTATTAAATCGGACGAGGCGGAGCAGGGCTGCAACGTAGATATGAGTGGCTGGGACTGTGGTCCAGTAACGGGCATGTACAGTGTCAATCCAGCCAAATGCAAAGTCCATGAAGATTGGGGCGGGGCAAAGAAGACCGCAAGACAGAATATGGCTAGGTGGACAAAGACTACAGACCGCACTCAGGGAGAAAGCCCTTGGGGGGACCATAACACGAGTCTATCCACGGAGGCCCCCCCCCACACATCACAAATAACGCTGCAGGCTACGGGCGCTGGCACAAACCTGAGAATAGCGTTCCGATACTCAATTGAGGATCGTTCAAGAACATGTACACTGTGATGTTAGGCCATACTGGAGTATGCAGCACAGTCGCCGGAACCCACCTGGTCAAGCACGTCAGAAGTTAGAGAATGTACAAGGTTTGCAAACAAGCTAGTCCGAGCTCGAAGGGAAGTCGTACTAGGAAAGGTTAGGGGGAAATCGAGACTGACGGACATGGAGAAAGAAGGGTAGGGGAGACATGATAACGACATACAAGCTATGCGGGGAATAGGACAAGGTGGACAGAGCTAGATGTTCCAGAGAGGGGACACAGGGACAAAGGGGGTCAAAACTGGAAGCTGAAGACCTCAGAAGAGTCTCAGGGACGTTAGGATAAAAGTATTTCTACAGTCTTAGAGTTGTCACAAGTGGAATAGCCTAGCAAGAGAAGTAGTGGAGGCGGAACCATACATGTGTTAAGAAGAGAGTATGACAAAGCTCAGGAAGCAGAGAGAGAGAGGATCAGTAGCGTCAGTGAAGAGGCGGGGCCAGGATCTGCGTCTCGACCTGCAACACAATTAGGTGAGAACCAATTAGGTGAGTACACAACACACACACAACACACCACACATACACACACACAAACACATACACACACACACATACACACAACACACAACACACAACACACACACACACACAATACTCACACACCACATACACCACACTCACACACACAAACCACACCACAACACACACACACACACACACACACACAATCCGCACTGATTAGCTAGATACGAAGAAAGGGAACGATAGAGCATAAGAGGACATGGTGACTCCTAAGCTGTGATGGCCGATGTTGTATATGGGCAGTGCAAAGTTGCTCGTCGGGGAGATTTCAACACCAAGGAGATTGACTGGGTAACCTTGGAGCCACATGAGGGACCAGAAACGTGGAGGGTAGATGTTGAAAGCGGTACGGAAAACTTGATCACCAACATTTTAGAGACGCAAACCAGTTAGAGTGGCAGGATGACCAAGCAGGCTTGACCAGTTCAACATTGGGATATTACATACGATGTGCCCCCTCGGCGCTAGTGATCACTCTGGTCCTGATTTTCGAATTCATTGCAGAGTTAGTGTATAGAGTGAAGCAGCACGAGAGGGAACGAAGCCCAAACTTGAGAAGAGGGGAGACTATACAGGCAAGTGACAATTACTATATAAGGTTGCAATGGGGAAGAGAACTAGAGGGAACACGTGGCCACAAAATACGAGGTAGTGAAGTTTTTAGTCAGGTAGCAAACAGTCAGATGACAATGGGAAAGGGACCATACTTTAACGGGGGAAGGATTTCGGGGGTCTCACGGCCCGCGATGTCTGAGACCAGGCCACGTGTGGATCAGGGTCTGATCAAAACATCGCTATTACTGATGCTCGTACGCCAAGTGATATACGAACCACTGTGTAAAGCTGTCAGTTACTGCTTTAGGTGCCTGTGAGTGCCTTGAAGACAGCAGGAGTCTAAGGGTATCCCCTTATGTATGAAGGGAGGCGTTAAACAGTTTAGACTGTGAACTTTTGTGAGGTCTCTAAAATGTATCGTGCGTGGCCTTGCTTTGTCATTGGGTGGATGTTGCATCTCCTGCCGAGTTTTTTGCTTTCAATAGTAGTGATTTTCGTGTGCATGTTTGGTACTAATCCATCTAGGATTTTTCAAGTGTATATTATCATGTATCTTTTCTCGCCTGCGATGCAGGGAATCTAAATAAAGGGACTTCAACCACTTTCCAGTTATTTAGGTGCCTTATCGTACTTATGTGTGCCATGAAAGTTCTTTGTACACTCTACAGGTCAGCAATTTCCCCTGCCTTGAGGGAGCATTTGTTTGTACAGCAGGCTTTCCACTCTAGAGAAACAAGCTATTGAAGAGAATCACCATGGGTAGGGCATTTCCTTAGGTTGGAAGGTTCGTATTATCAGCCTATTATTGTTCTAGCAGTGCAGTAGATACATTGTTGTTGGTTTTTGAAGACGAGATTCCTGACATTATTATTCCTGGGTCTTTCACATTAATTTTATGGTCTATTGCGTGTTTAGAATTTGTTGTATACCTTGATACGTTATATTTTCCTCAAATTTTACTATCTGGAGAAGTTGTAATTTCTCGTCATTGAACATCATATTATTATTGAGTGGCCCATTTGAAGACTTGGTTGATGTCCGCTTGGAGTCTCGCAGTGTCTTTGATCTCATTGTTCACCGAGGCTTAGAAGGATAAGCCTAGTGCACTAGAGAATGAAAAAACATAGAAGACAAAAAATCAGGAATTAAGATGACAAAGAACCAGAAACAAAAATGGAATAAGAAGGAGGTCCAGCAGCAAGTATGGAATGACATAGACTTGGGAAAAAACCCAATCTGCCAAAGTTTTTTATCTGGAATTTACTGGAGAGAGTTCCGGAGGTCAACGCCCGCGGCCCGGTCTGTGACCAGGCCTTCTGGTGGATCAGAGCCTGTTCAACCAGGCTGTTACTGCTGGCTGCACGCAAACCAACGTACGAGCCTCAGCCCGGCTGGTCAGGTACCGACTTTAAGTGCTTGTCCAGTGCCAGCTTGAAGACTGCCAAGGGTCTATTGGTAATCCCCCTTATGTATGCTGGGAAGCAGTTGAACAGTCTCGGGCCCCTGACACTTATTGTATGGTCTCTTAACGTGCTAGTGACACCCCTGTTTTTCATTGGGGGATGTTGCATCGTCTGCCAAGTCTTTTGCTTTCGTACTGAGTGATTTTCGTGTGCAAGTTCGGTACTAGTCCCTCTAGAATTTTCCAGGTGTATATAATCATGTATCTCTCCCACCTGCATTCCAGGAAATACAGGTTCAGGAACTTCAAGTCCTCCAAGTAATTGAGGTGTTTTATCTCCGTTATGCGCGCCGTGAAGGTTCTCTGTACATTTTCTAGGTCAGCAATTTCACCTGCCTTAAAAGGTGCTGTTAGTGTGCAGCAATATTCCAGCCTAGATAGAACATGTGACCTGAAGAGTGTCATCATGGGCTTGGCCTCCCTAGTTTTGAAGGTTCTCATTATCCATCCTGTCATTTTTCTAGCAGATGCGATTGATACAATGTTATGGTCCTTGAAGGTGAGATCCTCCGACATGATCACTCCCATGTATTTGACGTTGGTGTTTCGCTCTATTTTGTGGCCAGAATTTGTTTTGTACTCTGATGAAGATTTAATTTCCTCGTGTTTACCATATCTGAATAATTGAAATTTCTCATCGTTGAACTTCATATTGTTTTCTGCAGCCCACTGAAAGATTTGGTTGATGTCCGCCTGGATCCTTGCAGTGTCTGCAATGGAAGACACTGTCATGCAGATTCGGGTGTCATCTGCAAAGGAAGACACGGTGCTGTGGCTGACATCCTTGTCTATGTCAGATATGAGGATGAGGAACAAGATGGGAGCGAGTACTGTGCCTTGTGGAACAGAGCTTTTCACCGTAGCTGCCTCGGACTTTACTCTGTTGACTACTACTCTTTGTGTTCTGTTTGTGAGGAAATTATAGATCTATCGACCAACTTTTCCTGTTATTCCTTTAGCACGCATTTTGTGCGCTATTACGCCATGGTCACACTTGTCGAAGGCTTTTGCAAAGTCTGTATATATTACATCTGCATTCGTTTTGTCTTCTAGTGCATCTAGGACCTTGTCGTAGTGATCCAATAGTTGAGACAGACAGGAGCGATCTGTTCTAAACCCATGTTGCCCTAGGTTGTGTAACTGATGGGTATCTAGATGGGTGGCGATCTTGCTTCTTAGGACCCTTTCAAAGATTTTTATGATATGGGATGTTAGTGCTATCGGTCTGTAGTTCTTTGCTATTGCTTTACTGCCCCCTTTGTGGAGTGGAGCTATGTCTGTTGTTTTTAGTAACTGTGGGACGACCCCCGTGTCCATGCTCCCTCTCCATAGGATGGTAAAAGCTCGTGATAGGGGCTTCTTGCAGTTCTTGATGAACACGGAGTTCCATGAGTCTGGCCCTGGGGCAGAGTGCATGGGCATGTCATTTGTTGCCTGTTCGAAGTCATTTGGCGTCAGGATAACATCAGATAGGCTTGTGTTAACCAAATTCTGTGGCTCTCTCATAAAAATTCATTTTGATCTTCGACTCTCAGTCTGGTTAGCGGCTTGCTAAAAACTTAAGTCATATTGGGACTTGAGTAGCTCACTCATTTCCTTGCTGCCACCTGTGTAGGACCCATCTTGTTTAAGTAGGGGCCCAATACTGGACGTTGTTCTCGACTTTGATTTGGCATAGGAATAGAAATACTTTGGGTTTCTTTAGATTTCATTTATGGCTTTTAGTTCTTCCTGCGATTCCTGACTCCTATAAGATTCCTTCAGCTTAAGTTCGATGCTTGCTATTTCTCTGACCAGTGACTCCATACGCATTTCAGATATATTGGCCTCTTTTAGCCGCTCTGTTATTCTTTTTTCCCCGCCGAAAAGGGGGGTGTTTTTTTT
>NC_069452.1:29491489-29539636 GCF_026875155.1 Cherax quadricarinatus
AATTTTCACTAACATTGTCCTCTTCACTCTTGGGCGAGGGGATCTACTGTGCAGATGCTCCTCATTGCCTGACTGGGGTGGTGTGAAGTGGTGCTTGTCGCGTCTCTGCCGTCAAACCAGGACAACTACCATCATAAAACATGGAGTTCACCCCATTGGCACGGGAATCAAATTGTCGGCAATGAGCTTCTCTGAGGGCAATAACACAAGTTTCAGCGCAAGTATTACTACCTAAATCATCAGAGAGACGTATGGCATTCAGGATGGAGAGTTTATACCGGGTAGCTTAAATGGAGCACTTTAGAATTTTTGTGAAACTGCTCACAGCAACGGTCTAGAATTGTTGGTCAACTGCTTTCAGGACGTAAGTCTTGATGCAACACCAAACTGTTCATGTGAGAATGATCGACGTATCCAGGCATTACACATGGATCAAACTGCATCATATCCCCTTTGAGACGGGAAGACAGACATCAGTTTTTGAGAAATATGGGGATGTTCATTTGGCCCTGCATGGTAGTGGGGTGACCTAGCAGGTCTGCCGGAAGGCACTTTTAACCTAAAATGACATTGCAACACCCCATACCATCCTACGTGTCCCTACAGGAATTCAGAACACAGATCATGGTTTCGTATGCCGGGCAAAGACGTACATGCCGCCAAATGTGGGGAATATGATCACATAGCAGTGGCGTGTGGGAAGCGGCAAACGAGCTCCTGGCCCAGAGGCAGAGGCATCCACTTCTACAACAGAGAAAGTAGGTGGGGATCAACGACGTGAAGGTGGGCGTGGTCGTCTATGGAGCGAGATAGTGGATGAGGTGCATAAGACTGGGGGAGAGGGTGAGGCCCTCGACTATTTTAACTGGCCCAGGGGCCCTTCCAGAGGCTAGTGGACGAGCAGAAATACGGAGGAAGTGTTGGAAATTGAGGAGAAATTAGCTGAGGTGCTGAAGTCCTTGCCACCACCTGAGGAGGCGGCTGCACCTGGGAAGGTGGTAGATGACGAGTTGACAGGAGAACTATCCAGACGACAGGATTAACAGTGTGGCAGAGTTGTCACCGTGATCATTGAAACAGTGTACAGTGGAGGTTGAGGTACATTGTGAGGCATTCCCAGACCAAGTTATGGAGGATGCGATTGTCACGAGGAAGAGGCCGCTGCGCCGGATTCAGATGATGTCCTAACACCAGTGGAGTGGCCTAGGAAGCAAATATAGGCAGAAGGTGAAGGTAGTGGTGGCCATGACAGGAGGCACTGAAAGAAGGGGAGGAGAGAGGGAAGTGTGAAAGTGACAAGTGGATCCATAAGTTATGGTTTCCCATGGGAAGAGTGAATAGAGGGAGGCAGGGGGGGAAACTTTAATAGGCCTCCAGTGTATGACAGTAAATGTTAAGGGGTTTGTGTATAGTGTAAAGAGAGAATGGTTTAGAATGTTTCTGAATAAATTCTAGAGTGGATGTTGTGTTCCTTCAGGAGCATAATTTTAAGGGAGGGTATGGTGCTGGAGGTGGCAGGGTTTCAGGTGGTAACCCTGCCATCTGCCTTTTTGAAAGGAGGGTGGGTATACAAAATTAGGGATGTGAGCCCATTTGTTTTGCAGAGAAGCGAGGGAGAAAGGGGAAGGGTGTTGCCCGTGGATGCTTGGTGGATGGGCAAAATGGGGCCTTTGTAAGTTGTGTACACATCTGCAGAGAATAACGTACAGATGAAGCAGGAGTTTGTGTATGAGGACCTTGTGTTTTCCTTCCGTGCATTACCGGAGGTGACAATATTAGGAGGTGACTGGAATTGCGTTATTAGGAGGGCCAACGTGGAACCGAAAGGGGCAGGCTTTGTGTCTGTGACCCTAAGAGATTTAATGAAGGATATTCGGTTTTATGGGATGCATTCGAGGGGAGCATGGAGACAGAGAATACGTTTTTTAGGAGAAGTGTGAGGGAAAAGTTCAATAGATAGGAGTAGCAATATAGTAACAATAGTTTCATTACCGGCTACTAGTTAAGATAGGGTAAGTCACGCTCCCGCCTTTCTTCCCCCTCCCCGAAAGTGATAGTTTCATTGCCGGCTACTAGTTAAGGTAGGGTAGTCCTCTCCCCGTTTTTCCCGCCTTTTCTCCCCCCCCCCCCTAAAGTGATAGTTTGATTGCCGGCTGCTTGTTAACGTAGGGTCAGTCTAGCTCCCGCTATCCCTTCCCCTCCCTCTTCCCCCCCCCCGAAAGGTGACGTGTGGGGCTCTGGTCAAACAGTAAATCACTCCACTCGCAGCTCCCAACACTACTCTTGGATGACAGTAAGGGGTCACCTGTCAATCAACGAGAAGAAAAGGAGAAGGACTAACATCCAGAGACTTCCCCATTTTGGATCTACTTATCTGTGCACCTGTATGAAATTGCAGGACGTAACCCCACATCATTGCAGCGGTAAAGAACCTGCTTTCCTGTCATCAGGATACTACTCACGGCGTTAATCTGTGAAGAACTAGCCAGTGGTGGTCACCAACACCTGCACCCCCCCCCCCATCATCAGCAACGGCTACGATTTCAACAAGCAGTGTCACCAACACCAGACACCCAAGTGTTAAATTAACGTTGAATTCAGTTATCATTTTTTATTTTTCCTTTTTCATTTTCTTTAATGTAGGATTAATATTTCATATTTAAGTGTTTTATATTTTATATTTTCTACATAAAAAAAGTGTTTGTTTGTCTGCTATTATTCTTTTTCTATTCACTAATTTTCCTGAGGAGGAGCCAGCCTGATAATACTGTCTGAAGTTGTTACAGGCTGAGTTTAAACCTTCACAAGTGGCGACCTTGCCAGGATCAACTCTACTGAATCAAGATTCAACTCCATCTCGAATCTAAACCCTTGGAACTTCAACGCTGCATACCACAGACGGTTACCACCAGCCATGAGTAATCATTCTCTATGGGAGACTACAGTACAGGTATTTAAAAGATTTTGTGATTGTTAAGTCTCAATTTATTGTAAGTCAAGTCAGGCAGGATATAATATTTAAATTTTGCCACCCCTTTTTGGGGCTTGAAACTCTTTGGAGGTTAGACTCTAGGGACCCGAGATTTTCCAGTGACAATTTGTTTCATTGAGCTCTTTATTATATCAAGGGAACTGTCATAGGACACACTTGATTTGTTGGTGAGAAGATTGGATGGTCAAGTGACCCCATTCTACTTACTGTTTGCTCGGAGCCGGCATAGAACCCTTCGTTTTCATTAATGCATATTGTTTAACTGAAGCAGGGATCGAGCCCTCTGGTTTATTTACAGTTTGAGTGGAGCAGGAATTGAACCCTCCATTTTCTTTAATACCCGTTTCATTTCCCCTGATAAATTAAGTTATTCTTGCAAGTGTGGATGAATACCAGTTTTGGATGAACGCTGGAAGTAAGTTAGGAATAACAGGGAAAAATTTAGAATCTTTCATTAGTGCTAAGATCCAGGAAAGACTTGAAAGAGAGAGAATTGAGAGAGAGAAGACAGTTAGAAAGGGAAAGAGAAGATGAAAAGGAGAGAGAGAGAATTGAGAGAGAAATCCAAGAAAGACAGTTAGAAAGAGAGAGAGAAGACAAAAAAGAGCGTGATAGACTTGATTGTGAGGAGAGAGCAAGAGTACGTGAGGAACAGGTTAAATTAAGAGAACTTGAGGAAAGAGCAAAGGATAGAGAAGTTGATGAAAAAGCTAGAGAACGTTTAGAAAAAGCTAGAGAACTTGAGTTAATAGAGAGAGAAAAGGATCGCGAGCTCGAAAAATCTCGCCTTGAATTAGAGAATAAAAAGTTAACTTTTACACAACAACAATTAGAGGAAGGAGTAATGGAACAACATGCAGTCAGTGCACATATTCCAACACCTAATTTACCTCCCTTCTCAGAGGGGGAAGACATAACTTCATACATTATCAGGTTTGAAAATACCCGCAAACTCTCTGTGAATGGCCTGCTGACACCTGGGCTACCAGGTTAGGAATGTTATTTTCTGGTACCGCTTTGAATATCTATGCAACTTTGTCACAGGATATCATATGTAATTATAACCTACTAAAGAAGGCAATCCTTAAAGCATATAAAAAACCACAATTCTTACAGGGAAAGATTTCAGGTATGCCACCTTACAGCCTGGCCAGAACTTTCAGCAGTTACAGGTAACACTCTTTCGTTTGTTCGACTTTTGAATAGATAGTTCAGGAATTGATCACAGTTATGAATCTCTTAGAGACTTCATGGTTGCTGACCATTCCTGACAGCTCTTCCTCACCAATACGAACATTCATCAGAGAACGTAAACTGATTAAGCTGAGGAAGTTGCTGAGGCTGCTGACCTGTATGCTGGGGCTCAAAATTTCCTATAAAGACCTAAAGGGATCGAACCCTAAGGGCAAGGGTTCATCAGACCTGAAGAAATCAAAACCTCTAGTGGAAAGTAAAATGACTTCTTTTATTCCTGTTTGTCATTTGTGTGGTGTTAAGAGACATAAACGTCCAGATTGTCCTTCTAAGAAGGTCCAAAAAGTTGGAAGATGTTTTAAAGACTGTAATGACCAAGCACCCTTCTGTTCAGGAACAGTTAATGGACTTAATGTATCTACCATTTTACGAGACACTGGATGCACATGTATAGTCATTTCTGATAAGCTGTTCCCTAACCTTAAAGAAACTCATTCCTCCTGGAGTTTCCTGGAGAGAGTTTCGGGGGTCAACGCCCCCGCGGCCCGGTCTGTGACCAGGCCTCCTGGTGGATCAGCGCCTGATCAACCAGGCTGTTGCTGCTGGCTGCACGCAAACCAACGTACGAGCCACAGCCCGGCTGATCAGGAACTGACTTTAGGTGCTTGTCCAGTGCCAGCTTGAAGACTGCCAGGGGTCTGTTGGTAATCCCCCTTATGTGTGCTGGGAGGCAGTTGAACAGTCTCGGGCCCCTGACACTTATTGTATGGTCTCTTAACGTGCTAGTGACACCCCTGCTTTTCATTGGGGGGATGGTGCATCGCTGCCAAGTTTTGCTTTCGTAGTGAGTGATTTTCGTGTGCAAGTTCGGTACTAGTCCCTCTAGGATTTTCCAGGTGTATATAATCATGATCTCTCCCTCCTGCGTTCCAGGGAATACAGGTTTAGAAACCTCAAGCGCTCCCAGTAATTGAGGTGTTTTTATCTCCGTTTTTGCGCGCCGTGAAAGTTCTCTGTACATTTTCTAGGTCGGCAATTTCACCTGCCTTGAAAGGTGCTGTTAGAGTGCAGCAATATTCCAGCCTAGATAGAACAAATGACCTGAAGAGTGTCATCATGGGCTTGGCCTCCCTAGTTTTGAAGGTTCTCATTATCCATCCTGTCATTTTTCTAGCAGATGCGATTGATGCAATGTTATGGTCCTTGAAGGTGAGATCCTCCGACATAATCACTCCCAGGTCTTTGACGTTGGTGTTTCGCTCTATACTTTCAGACTACTTGGGCCGTACAGACACTTTTCCTACCATCCGTTGTTACATTAGGTCTAAATGGTTCACAGGTTGGTCTGAAGCCATACTAGCTCCCATCACTTCTTGCTCCGTACTAATAGGTAATGTAAAAGGTGCCATTCTTCCTTCTGAGGTTGTCCTTTCATCACCAAAGATGGATATAAGTGTTTCAGATCCTCTTCCTGTGGAGTCAGAGAAGCCCCTCGAAAGTTCAGATGAGACAATGTCTCAGCGATATTCATGTGGATTAAAAACCAATGATGCTACTCTCGAAAGCGAGAAGTTGGATCACCGTTTCACTTGTAATGAAAGTGAAGATATCACCTCCGCTCCCATAAATGTCTTGACTAGGACTCAGACCAAAGCCCAGGCATCTCCTCCTGGTCCATCCTTTGATTTTCCCTGACTTTAAAGCCTTTAACATATCGAAGGACTCCTTGGTCAATTTACAACGTAATTGCCCTTCCTTATCAGATTGCATAATGCCGCAAAACAAAATCTAGTTATCCAAAGAAAAACTTTTCATATAAATTTGAATATTAAAAGGTATCTTTACAAGTCATATTCAAATTAAATTCAGATGTGATTGACTATTCCATCTAGTTGTTCCAAGTCAATGCATCGAGACTGTTCTTAAAATGGCTCATGACCTGCAGTGGCCGACATTTCTCGCATAGTAAAAAACCTAAATAAAATTAGGGAAACCTATTTTTGCCAAAAATGTCCTCAATATCACTACCTATTGTAGATCGTGTATAGTTTGCCAGCTGTCATCCTCGACGAGGTACCAGGCGAAAGGTACCTATGTCAAAATGCCGTATCTTTATGGTACCGTTGAAAGAGTAGCTATTGACATCGTTGGTCCTTTAATCTCCACTTTCATCTGGGGACATAGATAATAATTAACATTAAGTTGATTAAGCCTCGAGTTCCCTGAAGCCCACCCTTAAAGACCAAACTAATACAGAGGTGGCTGAAGCCCTTTTGTCATCTTCTCCAGAGTGGTCATGCCTCCCTAAGGAATTTGTCCTGGACCGTGGACACAATTCACATCTGACTTAATGCTACATCTATACCAACTCAGGGAGTGAGCTCTCTCGTCACCATCAACCCTATCATCCCCAGCTGTAATGGGAGGATTGAAGTGCCAGCATTCGACTTCTCAAGTCCATTTTTAAGAAAACTTATGCTCCCTTAAACCTAAGCAAGTGGCATCGTTACCATCCCTAGTGCTTTGTTTGCCCATGAGGAAGTTTCCCCGTGACTCTTTGGGGTTTTCAACCTTTTGAACTTCTCTATGGTAGACTGGCCAGAGGACCCATTGTCCAATCTTCATGACTTATTGGACTAAGGAGGATAAAGCTGAATACATCTCTAACCAGGTTCGCCCTTGACCTTATATCCAAACTTGAGGAGACCTCTGATATAGTTTCGAAAAACCGAAGCTTTCAATGGACCAGTATCATAAACCTATTTTGATTCCCAAAAGTCAGAGGAAAAGTTTTTAAATAGGTGGAATGAGGTTCTTGACTTTTGCCTTCAAGTCAAATAAATTATTATTAAGCATGGAAAGGTCCATATAAAGTATTAAAAAATTTGTGTAAAGTTGACTACCTCATAGAAGTTCAAGGGGAACCTAAGCGTTAATCATATCAACACCTAAGAAATTTTACAGAAGAAATTCGGTTAACTGCCTAACAACTTGAACTTAGTTTTTTTCCACACGAACTTGATAAGACAACGAAGAAGTAAAGGTGTGTAATTGACACCTCTAACTTAGACATGATGATGAACTAATGACTGGTGACTTCTGACCACTCGGATGCTAACAACATTAATATTAAAGATCTTTGGATGGACCATAAGAGACATGAACTACTTCAATGTGTGAGTAACTTTCAGACGTCTTTACTGATATTCCAGGTGATACCTCCACGGTAGTCCATCAGAATTGACTAGTGACGACAATCCTAACAAACGAAAATTAGACCCAGTTCCAGTTCACCGAGGAGCATTGACCGAGAGGTAGACAAATTAATTAAAACTAAAGATCATTGACCTTCATATCTTCATATTGTTCACCCAGTAGTCGGGTTAAGAAGGAGGATAAACATATAGACTTGCTATTGACTTCAGAGGCCTAATGCTATAACTCGGTGGGATGCCTGAGCCTATCCCTAATAGATAGCGATCTACACAAATTTTTATACTCTTTTCCTTCTTTCAGAGATTGATATTGCGCAGGGCATATCATCAAGTAATGTTGATACTTCTTCTAAGCAGTACACCGCTTTTTCCACACACCAAGGACTGATGCAGATAGAACTATGCCCTTCGGATTGGTAACTGCCTGTGCTACCTACGTGAGACTGATGAGAAGGTCTTGGGTAATATCAAAAATGTTTCAGGTTCTTTTGATAACATTACGTAATGACATCTATGTGGGGCAAACATATCCAAACATTAACATCAGTTTTTGCGAGGTTACTCTCATCATGGCCTCACTGCCAAGCCGAAGAAATGCTTCCTTGGGTATAACAAGATGAGATATCTTGACTAATACTTTCTAATAACACTCTGCAGCCTCTCCCCATAAAATCAAAGCTTTATTAGAATTAAGTTCCCCAAACCAAGAACCGCCTGCGAACTTACCTTGGTTCTGTAAATTTTTATGCATGGGTTATCCTCGAACCTTACTGATCTTACAGGCATCTTATCAACTTCCTTAAAAAAGTCTGTGAAGAATCTCTTGAACTTTTCCGACGTAGCTCGGAAAATTGAATGAGATATAAAAGTATCTTCTCGAAAGACCCTGTACTAAGATTCCAGATATTACTAAAACATTTTGTTTGAGAACTGATGCCTCCATACTGGCTTAGGTGGGTGGTTTACTACAATACATGATGGTACTCCCTTCCCTGTATGCTTCCTAAGCCGGAAACACCTGCCCTGCAGAACAGATAATACACCACATAGAAAAGAATGTTAGCCCTTGTGTGGGGTATCTCCAAACTTAAATTTTATTTGCTGGGAAAGAATTCCATTTTAGAAACGACCACAAAACCATGATATACCTGGAAACTTTTATGTAACCAAACATCGCCTCTTGAGTGGAACATGGCACTCCAGGCTTTTAAGTTCCATATTGTGTATATCAATGTTCATCCAATTATTTCTTCTCTGACGAGTTAAGGCGTGACAGTCAAGTAGAAGATTAGTTGCCCCTTACGTGAACGACTTCCACCATGTTAGAACTTTTTTCCTCACCTATTCTTCTTATACGCCTTGACTATAAGTCTTGGTATGAGGGAGTGGTGAGTAAAAGTTCAATTAGATAGGAGTAGCAATATAGTAACATAGTTTCATTAACCGGGCTACTAGTTTAAGGTAGGTAAGGCACCTCCATACCGCCTTTCTTCCCCCTTCTCGAAAGTGGGATAGTTTCATTGCCGACTACTAGTTACGGTAGGGTAAGTCCAACTCCCGTTTTTTCCCGCCTTTCCCTCCCCCCACCCCTTAAGTGGATAGTTTGATTGCCGGCTGCTTGTAACGTAGTCAGTCTAGCTCCCCGCCTCTATCCCTTCCCCTCCTCTCTTTCCCCCCCCCCAGAAAGGAGACGTTGGGGCACTGGTCAAACATAAATCACTCCACTCGCAGCTCCCAACTCTACTCTTGAATGGACAGTAAGGGGTCACCTAGTTCATTCAACGAGAAGAAAAGGAGACTAACGTCCAAACTTCCCATTTTTTGGATCTACTATCTGTAGCACTGAATGAAATTGCAGACGTAACCCCACATCATTGCACGGTAAAGAACCTGCTTCCCTGCCATAGGAGTAACTATCACGGCTTTAATCTGTGAAAACTAGGCCATAGTGGGTCCCCAACACCTGCGACCCCCCCCCCCCCCCCATCATCAGCAACGGCTACGATTTCAACAAGCAGTGTCCACCAACACACCAAAGCTTTACCACATATGTGCATGTGTAGATGTGTGTGTGTTGTGTGTGTGCGCGTTTAGTGTGGTGTGTGTATGAATTTGTTAATGGTGGTGTTGGTGTGAGAGAGAGCCTCAGCAATCACATTTTGCAACCAATAACTCCACTACAGTTGTGACCGGAGTTGGAAGTGTGAATTGCCATTATCGAAAATTTGTTCATGATTGCAGCCATGTATAAACGTAAGTAACCATTCTTACAGTATTCATACCTTTGTAACTTTGAGTTCATTACCTTTGTAACTTGTGAGTTCATTACTTGTACCGATTTCAGCCATCAAAACTTTGGAGCCCGGTCCCTGGACCCATTTGTGTACCCTTGTAATCTTTTACGACCGCCCACTGGATGGGTAGGGGTGCATCATAAACATATATCTTAAAACTTAACAACACCAGAACACCCAAGTGTTAAATTAGCGTTGAATACAGTTAACATTTATATTTTTCCTTTTTCATTTTCTTTAATGTAGGATTAATATTTCATATTTAAGTGTTTTATATTTTATATTTTCTACATAATAAAGTGTTTGTTTGTCTGTTATTATTCCTTTTTCTATTCACTAATTTTCCTAGATGGAGCCAGCCGAGTAAAACGCTGAGTGTTACAGGGCGAGTAAGCCTTCACAAGAAGTATGCACGAGGTTAGGTAGAGTGTAATCGTTTCAACGGGGTTGTAGTGCAATCTTTCAAAACTGTTGAAGTAGCACTGTCGGATCATAGAGCAGTGTTGGTGGAGGTTGGGTGGGAGACCTTTAAGGAAATATACAGGATTACTGAAATTAAATATAAGGGTATTGAGTGGGGGGGGGGTGATGAGGAAGGGTAGAGGATTTTTTGTCCTATGGAAGGAGCTTAGCGAGGATGCACCGGGGTGGGGAAGATGTGAATGGTGGGATTGTGTAGCCAAGGAAAGATTAAGTAATATTATGTGAGGTAGGGTAAACGTATAAAACATTTTAAAATAATGATTTCAATTTATTTAGAGGACAGGTTAAATCTCCAGTACCAAAACTCACCAAATTACTTACACAAGACACTCTCTGTCATCTCTGATCATCCGTTTTTTGGTACCTCTATGGCTCACGTATCCCTGAACATGATACAGTCAGGTTTCAAGGTCTTCTCTTTGACCGTACGCTTTATCTGGAAACCTACATTACTCTCTGAAGGCAACTTGTCACAGCCGTTGAACCCTTCTTAAAACCTGCTAATCTTTCCTGGGGAGCTGATCGTAGAGCTCCCTTTGCCTACATTCAGCTCCTCATTTTATATCGAAACTCAATTATGGTTACCAGAACTATTCAGCGCCCTCCTGCTACTCTCTCTAGCCGTAGCCTCAAGCGTCATCAGGGCTTACGTTTATGCCTTGTGGGCTTTTCGCTCTTCCCCTGTTGAGAGCCCCCTATGCAGAAGTGAATGTCCCATCCTTGTCTGATCGCCGTGATGACCATTGTCTTTGCTACTATGTATGATCTCACGATCTCCGCAATCCTTCCATTTATAGAATGGTCACTGATATTAGTAGACATTATTTGTTCGCCGCCCCTGTTTGCTCCATCCCTTCTCTCTTCGCCTACATTCGCTCTTGTCTTACCTTCATTTACCACCTTTGTATGTTCATGTAGCATCTCACTTTCTCTACCCCTGGGAAGTTACAGAGGTTATGGTCTGTTCTTTCTCACTCCCTTGCTCGAAAGCCCAACAGCCTTTGGTAGCTTCCGCTCTATTTTTCTTTACACTTCCCACTTCTCATTCTCATGCCTTTGCAGTGTACACAGATGACTCGAAATCGTATGACGGGTCGGATTCGCAGCAGTGTTTACAGAGACAGCATCGTGGGAGGCTTTTACTATCGTCCCTACAATCATTTTTCTGCTGAATTGTATTGCCATTCTTGCAAGACTTATTTGTATTACATACTATGCCTGTGTCATTGTGATATTGCTATCAGACTCCCTTTGTGCTTACAGGTTATAACGGAAATTTGATACATAAGTAAGTTTTTTTTTAGGTATACACAAATTACAGTTACATAGAATTATACATAGCAGGCATATGTGTATGGAACCTCGGATAAACCCATAAAAGGTCAGGACTGAGTGACTTTTTTACCATGAGGTCCTTTTACCTTTATTATTATAATATAAAGGTTATATTTTTCTTATTATCTACTAATGAATTAATTCTTATTATTCAACTAAAAAAGACTACTTACTACACGAGGGTCATTAAGACTATCTACAATACGAGGGGTCATTATAGGAATAAGGTATAAATTTACACGTACATTAGCTAAAAAATTAAGAAAATCTTTCCCCTCACTTTCTGTAGCTACGTTCTTCAGACAACATCGTGGCACTGTTTCTTGAGCTAGTTATACTATGACTGGCTTTGACATGTGCAGGCAAGTCTGTTCCATTCCTTTATTGCTGTACATTATAAGGTGTTTGAAGAATCTGACCAACTGAATGTGGGTGCTACAAAGTTGTGATATCTCCCTAGTACTATGATTGCTTGGTTACCTACCTTGACAAAACTGACAGCAAGATATTCTGGACACTGTTTGTGAGCAATTTTTCAAAACATGATTTAGCTTCTGTTGTTTTACTATGTCATCAACATTCAGCGTATCCTACTGCTGTAATTCATTCTGTCCTACATGAAATCTTGGTTCCAAGGTCCAGGATTAATATTACGATTTGTTCTGGGTGATTTGCAGACTCCTATCTTCCAGTTCTTTTGTCAAGGCAGAGTACCATGAAGAGCAAATGTAATCCATATGGCGTTTGCATAAGGGCTAGACATAGGGTCCTGCGAGCCTCAGTAGGTTGACATGTGCTTGTCTATTTCAGGAACTTAATTTGGCATTTTGCCTTCTTTTACTACACTGTTCCATATCATTATCCTGACATGACATGGGTCAAAGGGGATTCAAGTTATTTTTACTGATGAAACCAAAGTGATGGGTAACTTTACACTGGACATTAATATTATTTACCCTTCTCAGTTTGTTTCGTGCCAATGAGAATGGCTTCAGTTTTTCCGACGTGTAATGATAGTTTGTTGTACTACTAACCATTTGCTGCAGGAGTCCAGTTTCCAGTGTTATAAACATTAGCTCTATCTTGTGGGTCTTTACTGACATAAAGTGCACTGTCATCTGCATAGAGTAGGTGTTTGCACTTGACACTGATAGGCATGTCATGACGTAAACATAGGAATAATAAGGGACCCAGAATACTATTGGGGAACTCCACATGCTATCGGCAGGGGTTCTGTTTCCGTTTTGTTGTTTTGACAATTGTCTCCTGTTGTAAGGCAGAACCTATAACGATGGCTTGAATGTTTCTTACATTATATATTGTGGTTACAGTATTGAAGGCCTTTTGCAGGTGCTATAAGCTAGATACCTATGCAAATTGCAAGTCTAGGTTACCATACTTTGACAATTTCAATTCTCAGGTAATCCATCAGATTAATTAGAAGAGGTTACGGGTTGAGTAAGATCTTCTAAAGCCCGAACTGATAGCTATGGAGAATGTTGGTTGTCATTAAGGTTACTTAACCTACTTGACAGTACACACCCTCTCTTGAATTCATGGATATTTACGCTGAGTATTCTAACAGGCCTATAGTTGCTTACCACCTGACCTATTTTTATTGAAGATGAGGAGTAACTCTGGCCTCTTGAAACCCATCCGGTACGGTATTGTGGTGATTGATAGATTTGTTATGTGGAGCAATTGGGATTGACAGTTCATGAAGCACCCATCTTTTAGGAACTTAGACGGGATGTTGTCGGGGCCAGTGCTCTTGTTGGGTTTAACCTACTTAGTTCTAAATGCACAAAGTCTCATGAGATACACTTAATAGTTGACAACTGTTTGGGGTTCCCCTTTATTGTATAGTATGGTTTGAAATTATCAAGTCTGTGTTAAAGGTATTTGATGCAGCTGGGAGTTTACTTACTAGTGTTGACTGCAACAGATGTTTGTATAGTAGGAATTAAAACAATTTTTGCCACATTAGGATGTTTCGTGGATTACCTTCGTTATCGATATTGAGTCTATGTGGACCTATCTTAATGGATTATGGTAATCCCCAAACTGCTTTAGTTTTTGCCAAGCTTTCTGGGGTTATTGCCTTTTGCTCCTTTTATAAGTATCACTGCACTCTGTTTCCTCACCCTTTGAATTTCATTTGTTCTGTAATATACTGTCTATTTGCTTTAAATTTTTAGCAAACTGGTTCTCTGAATTTCATATTATCTAATATCTCAGTATAGTTCATCCAGGGTTCAGTTCTTCGTTTAATCCTATCTCTTTTTAACTGGTGCTAATAGTACAAGAAATGGTATGTGAACATTGTTTTGAATTTTTCCCTGGCATCATTTACGTCAATGCAACTTGTTATCTCTGTCCAGTCCAATTTTGTAGCCCTATTTACCAGTGTTCTTTTCTGTAGTTTCTAGTTTGACCTCAGTTTTATTGTCTGTGTAGGCCTACCTATCTCTAGTGATTTTCCTGGTGCAGTAAATGATTAAATGATCACTTAGACCTGTGGTAATGACGCCGGACTGACTAATGTTTTCAGAGCAGTTAAAAGTATGTGTCAATTAGGGTGGCTGAGAACTGTGTGATCCGGGTTGGTGTATTAATTAGTTGAGTGAACTATTTAAATCTAGAATTTGCTTATACCATTTTGCTATAGCCGTTATTTTGCTGCTGAAAACAGATGTGGAATTCTCCCAGTATTATTGTCTCGGCAATTTGTTTTCAAGTCCGGACAAGACTCTGGAAGTATTCTATGATCTGGTCCTGGGTGGGAGGGCGGTAACTGTTCCTACTGAGATGGGTTTGGTCTTGGGAAGCAGCCACTTCAAACCATAGAATCTCCAGTTTATTGTGTATTTAATCAGGTCTTGGGTTGTAAGCTAAGTCTTTCTAATGTGGGCCACATACCCCACACCCTTTTGATCCTATCTCAGCAGTTTATATTGTAACCTTCTATTTTGACATCGTCGTCTGTCAACCATATCATCCATCCTGGTTTTCAGTAGTTGGATATAACCTGCCGCCCTAGTTCTAATTAACTAGAATTCTAATCTCTGCCAAACTTTGGAAAAAAGTGATATTGCAGTGACATGTATAATGTGATGGCCTGTTTTCATAAAACAATTATAATCTTCAATGTATGGGAATTGGCGTCAATTGTAATTAAAATTAGGTAAATCATTGTCGTCATTGCTAATGGGTAACTGTGCAAAGTGAGCATTTGGTACACACAAGTGAATTCTGGCACAGTACTATAAATTGTAATACACACAATTAATGCACCCATCCCTTACACATTTTACATAAGGTGCAGCCTTTTTGTTTTTCATGGCATTGCTTTAGTTACAGTGTATGCACTGTTTGGTAGTGTTTGAGATAAGGCTGTATTGTCTCACATTGACCTATCGTATGCATTAACTTATGGAGTTAAGGTTATCCATTTCCTAGCTACTAGCACCGTCATTCCACCTTCTTTTATCTGTTGTTTTTGCCTCGGCACAATAGTTTGAGGTCCTGGTGGCCTTAGCACTTCTTTTTTGATTTTATTAATAATTATAATAATAATTGAGGTCCTGGATTAACTTGGATATCACACTTAGAGCGCTACAATAAGAGCTGTGTTCTGCACTGTTTTTGTTTGGGTATGGGGTGTTGCCATACCTTGCAGCGATAGTGGACATTTTTGTTTCTGGTTTGGATGGCAAATGTTGGGCTTTTACTGTCCAGGGTGCGGTTACTCCATCATCTTTTCCAGCCCCCATGGACTGATTTCTTTCTTCATGGAATTCAGGAGAAAAGAATAATATATAATTATGGCAGGACTGTACCCCCCTAATGCCTGCATTTTCACTCTTCAATGTTTTTACTCATATACAATAATATTTTATGTTTATCTTTTCCAGTCACATGTACACCTAGTATCTGCTTTAGCAATCACTACTGAATTGTACTGGCAAATTTTCTACTTCAAAATCTTATTCACTCCTAACTTTTCCCTTAATTCACAAAACCTTAGTTAAACCCCTTATTTACTCACTCCCTTCCTGCCTCACTTCACAGTCTTGGTTTCACCTATTCCACTTTTTAACTCTTTCCATTCTGGTAGACCAAAAGTTTTAATCAATGGTTTCCATCCAAATACCCCTCAATTCTATTTATCGGGGTTTTGTTTATCGTGTATGTTGACTGCCTGACCTGAGTCTTCTGCTGACTTAGCCATTTTTAAAAGCACTGTGGGAAGTAACGCCACCTACAAACTGACTTTTCTTTAGTTTATAGATATATTTGGCGTTTTCTGCTTATGATTCTCTCACTGTACACGGGTCAGCTGAATATAGGTCAGATACTAAAACATTAAACCATGACTGTTAACTATTCACTCTTATCCCACGACTGTCACTGAGGGATAACCATGTCTTTAACTTGGAGTTTTGTATTGTTGATTTTACGATGTCTCTTGTGTTTCCCTACTCCGTTATCACTGATACAGGTGATTTTGATGATGGTTACAGTGTATGATGCTACTGTCAGTAAGAGTACGTCAGTATAGATGGAGAGCTTCACTTCGATAGTTGTACGTTGGCAGTGGATGTGTTTGGATGCGGGTCATCAAGCCATGTTTAAATGCTCTTTTCCCTCGTTTGGCACTGAGGCAAAAAAGTCACTACAGACCTGTTAGTTTCTTTGGAGGTTTGATGTTAGGGTTTCTGCCATGTCTTCCATTGAAACACTGGTACGTTGATATGGAGAGGTCAGTTATTTCAATGTAGTGGAAAGGTTCCTCATGTCTGGTTACAGTCTGGCAGTAGGTCTGTCTGGTACTTGAATGCTGGTCCCTCTTTTGTCATGTTTAGTCCATTTTGCTGTCGTCACCGTCAGTTTTCATGTCACTATAGGTTCCTTGCATGTCGTTGCAGCAGTACTTGTAATTAGGCCATCACTGGAGTTCGGATAGGCCCAGGGGACGGCAAGATATAGGAGCATCCTTGTTGCTGCTTGCTGCAACGGGGGGCTGCCCAAGGAAGTAACCTACCTCCTATACCATACATCTGCAACATCTGCCACATTGGCCCCCTATCCACCCTGTCATATGCCTTTTCCAATACCTATAGGAAAATCAATACCTATTGAAAAATCAATACCTATTGTGTCTAAATCCCACAACTTATCAACTGGTTCATTCATTTCTTCCAGTAATGATAATTTCTGCTGTGGTACTTGATCAGAGGTTATTCTTGTAACTAGTACATTTTCCACTGAATCATTATCAGCTTCTGTCCCACTTTTAGAGGGAATGGGACCACATATCATGTGGCCTCCTGCTGTTTTCAGCAAGTGAACATCATGTTTACTTACTGTATTTTGCACAAAACAGTGATAATCACTTTCAGTGACTAAATCAAATGGACTAACTGTGTCCATTTGTATGTCTGAACAAGCTAACTTGACCTTGGCTGCCTTTAGTGCTGAAACTGTTTCTTTTAATCCCTGGATCTGCACAGACTTAGGCATATCATCTACTACCACAGCTTCCATTGTCTTTTTCCTATTTCCTAGACCAACAGTGAATTTGGCTAGATCATATGTCTGTTTACCAGAACTTTTTATGCTGAGTTGAAAGGTGTGGTATCCACAGAATGAGTTGTAAGTTTATCATCATGTCTCATTGCTTGCATGCAAGAAACTATTGCTTGTAAACCATTGCTAATTTCTTCACAAGTGAAATAGCATTTGTTGAACATAATTAATCGTTCAATTTTTTGTTGTGACAGCTTATCTTGTACAATACCACTGATAAACCAGTCATATTGATTTAGGTTTTATTTTGTTTCGAGAGATCTGAGACTGTTGTCTAGTGTGATCCTAAATGTTTGTAACTGTGAAAAACAATGTCTTGGTGGCTTCAAGCTTGAGATTCTGACTGCATGTCTAATCTTGGTTTTGTCAGCATCAAGGCAATTGGCTGCTAAAACTCGTAATGCTTGCTGATAATTGCCTTTAACCGCTGGAAACTATTTAATCAAACATTTGAGATAGTTTAATTTTTTTATCTCATCAATATCAGTTCTTGTATATACCAGAGACTAGCATCTAATAAACTCCTCATAATCATGACCTTCAAAATAGGTAATGAGAGGTCAGGAAGACTGTATAGCGGTATGCCAGTTGTGGCAGGTGTAACAGGTGTCTAACCACTAACTACAGTAGGTCTCTGTGACAGAAATTTGTGGAAGTTACAATGTACCTATGCCCATTTTAATTGTTGATCACTGAAGGTGACCAAAATTTGTTGAAGTTCATCTTCAGATGGATTTGACTGTAAGAATTTACTTTCGTATTTCTCATAATCTGAATGAATGTTCTCCAGATGCTTAGTAACTAACTACCTTAATAAACATTTTTGTCTGCAGAAACACTTTCTACATACTCAGAGTTTACATAATCCCAGTTTTAGGGAATAAAGCATCCTTGGATGCTAGTGTACATCTTATTTACAGCCATAATGACGCTCGTATAGTCATTACCAATTGAACCTAATTAAACAGCTAAATTGGCTGAATGCCACCGAGATCTATTGTGCATGTGGCAGAAGTTGATAATTGCTGGTGGACAATGAAGACTAACATTGCACATCTCGGGCATCATCTTAAGCTGAAGAAGTCACCTGGTACTGGCGTCACAGAGATGATTTCTTACTTTGCTCCTGTTGTCAATCAGTGATTGTCTCTGTGTGTGTTAAGCCAGTTGTTATGGCTGTTAGTGTTGTTGGTGCATATTAGTTTATTGAACTGTGAACATAATATTAATAACAATATTGATAGAAGACGAACTGTGCATCAAGAGCTGGAGCTGAAATTATTTCATGTTCCTTTATGCTTGTGTGAAAAAGAAAAAACACCATTTTATCTGAGATTATGTGATCATGCATGGGGGGGGGCCTGTTGTCTAGTGTTGAGAAAAAAGGAGTTACCCCCCTCTAAAAGAGGTGCCTTAATAAAATTTAAAACTTTGATTCAAGGACCTGAACTCCCATTTCCCCTCAAAATTTAGACCTGAAGCATACCTTGTGGAACAATAACCCAAACGGGTTCATTGCTTCCCCCAAATTTAAATTTTAAGGGAAATTTAAACTAGAAAAGTAAATAAACTCGACCCTCAAAATAACGGCGGGATTTAAGTAACAGCTTTATAAAAGGGGTTTTCCCAAAAAAAAAGCCAAAAAACGGGGAAAAAAAATTTAAACCAACGACGCTTCTTGAAGTGCATGTCCAAAATCCAAGATATTATATTTTTCAACGCTGGCGGGCGGTTTCCATGTGGCCCCCCAAATTTTGATATTCCATATTTCAAACAACGAAAAGCCCCAGGTCCCCAAAAGGGGTTCTTTGGGCCAAGCCTTGGTTAAAAAGGGTAGAATACATGGAAATGACGAAAAAGGGGTCATTGAAAAATGAAAAAATGGACTGGGATGGCGAGTTGGGAAAAGGAAATCCCCAAAAAACACTTCAAACCCTCATACTATCCTGGTGAACAGACAGGCAATCAAGGAAGCTGTTGTTGCGAAAGGTTCAAGAATGTTTTCAAAATGGAGACTGGAAATTTTTTTGATTTTCCGAAGCTATAGCGCCTAATAGGTGTTTAATGTGTCAATATGAGTCAAAAATGTATTTGACAATAGGACAGAACCAAGAGTTCCCTTTGCGCATGCGCGGATGTGCGGGGGTAGAGGTCGACTCGGGGCATGGGGGAGGCGGGAGTGTTTTGAATGGAGTGAGGAGGCTGGGAAAGCATGGAACTAGGAAATTGGCGTTCACGGCAGCCTAAGGATTAATATAGGCCTCACTTCATAATGGGAAGTGTCGTGACTGTTCCTGGTGGAGAGTGAGGGAACGTGATTTACGGGACCACCGTAATAAAGTGGTAAAATGAGTGAATAAGGGTAGGACCGGGTGACTGGCGCATCACCCTGGACTGTGTCCCAGGGAAAATTACCCTTGGTTTAATCACCACTCATCGGTCTCAGATCTTAATGGAGTGATCTCTAATGTGTATAATAATTATGAGACATTAAATCGTCTTGTGAATCGTAATGTAATTAATGATAATAATGCTAAGTAAAGAGAATGCGTGAAGTGAAATAAGTCGCCTTGCTCCGAGTGAACACGTTAGACCTCATTGTTCCCGGGACGAGGAAAGTGAAGTTCATTGAGTCACGACTTCTAAACCGGGAGAAACCAACGGATACCTCGTCCTGCTGGAATGAGAACCGTGTCGGTGTAGCAGGACATCGAAATGAGATGGTGAATGGAGGAAATAAGGAGTATCAATCACCCACAGTTAAGTAACCCTTCTAGTTATAGCAGACTGATACTGGCCAGTTAGGTATGTTGTAATTGGATAGGTTATGAGTGATCCAGCTACATCAAGTGACCACCAGAGAATATCTGGTAAGTGGAGAGATTATGTACAAGTGTTTTTCCTTGATGGATATATTCATGTGTAACCTACCCCCCCCCCCTTCATTCAGTTACACTAATGTAATCTATACAGTCCACAATAATTAGTAGCACCGTACTTGTGGGTGCTATCCAATCCATACTGGTCTCAGATAGATATGGATAAGATTGTGAGGTCGAAGGGACCACCTGCAGTGACCAGAGGTGGTTAAAGTTTTCTCCATGTCTACATGGGTGACTATGGTAAACAATATCGTTGTTGTCTCCCAGAGATTACTCGTATGCATGTAATGTCGAGGTACGTACAAGTAATCACTCCTATAAAATTTTCCACAGAGACCACAAATAGTTGAAGAGGAAGAGAGACTGTTATTGGTATGGATAAACGAAAAACAATTATCAGGTGATAGTGTTTCTCAGTCTATAATTTGTGAAAAGGCAAGGAAGTTGCACGATGATCTCATTAAGAAAATGCCTTAAAATAGTGCTGCTGATGATGAATTTAAGGCCAGCAAAGGCTGGTTTGAGAGATTTAAGATTCGTAGTTGCATACACAGTGTGATAAGGCATGGTGAGGCAGCCAGTTCAGGCAAAAATGCAGCTGAAAAAAAAGTGAAGGACTTTAAGGAATACATAGAGACTGAAGACCTAAAACCTGAACAAGTGTTTATTTATGACGAAACAGACCTGTTTTGGAAGAAAATGCCAAACAAGACCTACATTACTCAGGAGGAAAAGGTACTCCCGGGACATAAGCCTATGAAAGACAGGCTGACATTAATGTTGAGTAGTAATGCTAGTGTTGATTGCAAAGTGAAGCCTTTAGTGGTGCATCACTCTGAAACTTCCAGAGTGTTCAGGAAAAAAAATATCATCAAGGGTAGCTTGTGTGTGCTATGGAGATCAAACAGTAAGGCATGGGTCACTAGGGTATTTTTCTTGGACTGATTTTATGGTGTGTTTGGCCCCACTGTGACAAAATACCTCCAGGAAAAGAAATTTCCACTCAAGTGCCTCCTGGTAATGGACAATGCTCCTGCTCATCCTCACGACTTGCAAGAGGAAATTGCAGGAGAGTTTGGTTTCGTTAAAGTGAAGTTTTTACCTCGTAATACAACTACTCCCCTCCAGTCCATGGACCAGCAGATCATTGCAAACTTCAGAAAACTCTACACAAAAGTAATGTTTCAAAAGTGCTTTGAAGTGACCTTAGACACTGAAATGACCCTAAGAGAGTTTTGGAAAGATCACTTCAATATCCTCAGTTGTGTAAACCTTATAGGTAAGGCTTGGGAAAGAGTGACTAAGAGGACGTTGAACTCTGCTTGGAGGAAACTGTGGCCAGAATGTGTAGAACAAAGGAATGTTGAAGGGTTTGGGGCTAACCCTCAAGAGGCTATGCCAGTAGTGGAAGCTATTGTGTCATTGGGGAAGTCCTTGGGGTTAGAGGTTTGTGACGAGGATGTGGAAGAGTTGGTGCAGAAAGACGAGGAAGAACTAACCACTGCAGACCTGCAAGAGCTTCAGTAGCAAGAGCAAGACATCACATCTCAGGAATGTTCTTCAGAGCAGGATGAAGAGAAACAGAGGAAGATGACTTCATCAAGGACTAGGGAAATGTGTTCAATGTTTACAAAGGTGCAAGCATTTATTGAAGAGTTTTATCCTGTCCCCGAAGTTGGCAACATGTACAATGACTCTTGTGTCCCATTTTAGGGAAATCCTAAGTGCACATGAGAAACAGAGCTCTCTGGAAAGCTGTTTTGTGTGACAGGGGTCCAGTGACTCTCAAGCTGGTCCTAGTGGCATTAAAAAAACCAGGAGGAGGTACCCCAACCAAAGGACTTGTACCTAATCCTTCAGGTGGGGGATTCCCCTTTCAGCAGCACACAATCCTGACTCTCCCCTGCTGCTGGCACAGCAACATCATCAACACTCCACAATAAAGGTAATGCATTTAATTATTGGTTAATTTTGCATGTCCCATTAGTTTTTCCATAAAAGGAAATGGTATACTTTCATTTCAAAAAAAATTCTTGCCTTTGGGGGTGGTCAGGAACGGATTAATACTATTCCTTTATTTCTTATGGGGAACAGTAATTCACCAACAGCAATTTCCGACCAACGGCATCAAGCCCTCTGGAAACAGATAGATGCCGTTTTGGATGAGGGTCCACTGTAACGTTGTGAATGAACATTTTTTAAACAATAAAATTGTTTAAGGAAGAACATGGAGAAATATTCAGTAAAGTCCCTAATAAGTGTCCTACTTAACCAAGAAAACAGTCGTTTATATGATAGAAAAGTAACACATTAGTAGTTTACAAATTTACTTTAAATACATATTGACTGGTGGAGCATAGTTTGTGAAGCTTATGTGATGTTCTGACAGGTTTATGTGATGTTTATGACAGGTTTATGTATGTTTATGACTAGGTTATGTGATGTATGACAGGTTTATTGTGATGTTATGACAGGTTTTTATGTGATGTATGACAGGTTTATGTGAATGTTATGAGAGGTTTAGTTGATTGTTTATAGGGTTTTATGATGTTGATGAGAGGTTTATGTATGTTTATGAAGGTATATGATGTATATGAGAGGTATGTTATGTATGAAGAGGTCATGAGATGTTATGAGAAGGTTTAAGTGATGTTAGACAGGTTTATGTGATGGTTATGGAGGTTTTTAATGATGATGTTATGAGAGATTTATGATTTATGAAGGTTTATGTCATGTTAAGAGAGGTTAATGATATGACGTTATGATAGGTTATGGAGGTTATGAGAGGTTTATGTGATGTTATGAGAGGTGTTTTGATGTTATGAGAAGGTTTATGTGATGTATGTGAGGTTTAGTGATGTTATGAGAGGTTAGGATGTTATGAGGGTTTTAGAGATGTTATGAGAGGTTTAAAGTGATGGTTATGAGAGTTTATGTGATGTTTATGAGAGGTTATTGATTTATGAGAGGTTTAGTGATGTTATGAGAGGTTTATGATGTTATGAGAGGTTATGTATGTTTAATGAGAGGTTCATGTATGGGGTATGAGATGTTTATGTGATGTTATGACAGGTTTTATGTGAAGTTTATGTCAGGTTTAATTGATGTTATGAGAGGATCTGATGATATTAAGGTTTATGTGAAGTACAGAGAGGTTTAGAGAGGTTTATGACCGGTTTATTTGATGCAGCGCTTAAACATATCATAACATCGCTTAAAAGACACATATCTGTAACAATCTCTTAAACATATCAATAACATCGCGTAAACAGATAGCATAAACATCCTTAAACAATTTCATAACATTCCCTTACACATATCATACCTCTCGTAAACACCATATCATAACATCACCAGTGAAACGATATCATAACATAGGGTCCTATTTATTTAACATGTCATCCCATTATGTTTTTTTGCATTTGTGCATAGTCATTTCATTTTTTCATTTTCATTTCATTTTTCATTCGTTTGTCTGTTTTCCCGTAAACTTTGTATCATAACATCCTAGAACATATCATAACATCCCGGAAACATAGCATAACATTCTCGTGAAACAGTTCAGCATCACCCTTTAAACAATAATCATAACATCCCTTAACAGAGCATAACATCCCTTAAAACAAACAACATACAACAATGACGACACCCGACATCCAAACCTGCATATCCAACCCCAGCTCAATTCAAATACCAACCTTACATAGCATAACATCCCTTAAACATATCATAAACTCCCTGAAACAGATCATGAACATCCCTTAGGAACATATCATAACTATCCCTTAAACCATAAATACATCCCTTAAACATAACATAACATCCTTAAACATATCATACAGCCCTTAAACATATTCATCACATCGCTAAAGACATATCATAACTTTCGGATATCCTTAAACATATCATAACATCCCTTAAACAATATCCATAGAGCCTTCCCTTAAAACAAAGTATCATAACCATCCCTAAAAAACAAGATCATAACATCCCCGTAAAAACTACCAGATCATAACATCCCTTAAACAGTGCACAACCTGCTCCCTTAAACAGCCAAGCATATCATAACGAAACGACGCTTGAAACTTAGCATAAACAAGTCCCTTAAACAGATCATGAAAACAATGCCCTTAGAACAATAGCTGAACATTTCGCTTAAACATTTGCTAACACCTTTAAATAACATAGCATAAACAATCGCTTAAAACATATCAGTTAAAACATCCCCTTAAACCAATATCATAAACAGACCTTAAAAACATGATCCATAACATCTCCCTTAAACAATATTCATAACCATCAGCACCGGAAACATTTCATAACAGTCCCTGCCAACACAGCATAACATCTCTGTAGAAATATCACAACATCCCTTTACACGGGCATAGCGATAACATCCCGTAGAACATATATCATAACATCCCTTAAACATATCGAAACATCCCTTAAACATATCATAACATCCCTTAAAAAATATCATAACCATCTCTTAACATATTCACAAACATCCCGTAAACCGTATCATAAAATCCCTTAAACACATATTCATGAACATCCCGTAAACATATCATAACATCCCTTAAAACATATCATAACATCCCGTAAACCGATCACTCCCGTAAACATAGCATAACATCTCCTTGAAACATATCATAACAGCTCGAAACAACATCATAACATCCCTTAAAACATTATCAGAACATCCCGTAACCATCTCTTAACTCCTTAACCCCACATATCATAACATTCCCGTAAACATATCAGTAACATCGCGTAAACATATCATACATCGCTGATAACCATATCAGAACATCGCTTAAACATATCATACCATCTCTTTAAACATTATCATAACATCTCTTAAGAACAATACATACCATCTATTAAACATATCATAACATCTCCTTAAACATATCAAACCTGCGCTGTAAACATAGCATAACTCTCTTAAACAATATCATAACCAACCTCTTAAAACATAGCAGAACATCTCGTAAACCATATCATAACATCTCGTAAACAGAAGCATAACATCCTCGTAAACAGAGCCCATAGACATCTCTTAAACCAACATATCATACCATCTCTTAAACAATATCACAACATCGCGTCAACTTAGCAGAACATCTCGTAAACATATTCATAACATCCTCATAAAACATGAGCTTAACATTCCGAGTAAACCTAGCAAGTACATCTCTTGAAAACATAATCATAACGACCGCTTATACATTCAGTACCCATCGCCTCAAACCATATCATAACATCGCTTGAAACATATCATACCATCACTTAAACCAGATCATACCCAGCTCTGAAACACAGTGCATACAATCGCTAACCTTACCCTCGCTTAACTTCCCATTAACATCAGCCCCTACAGATCAGACCATCTCTTAAAACTACCATCTCTGAACTCGCCAAACATTCCTCCCCAACAGATCAGACCATGCGCGGAACCGACCATCTCTTGAATGTCCCATTAACATGCCCGCACCCAATATATCATACCAGCGCGTAACATTACCAGCGCTTTACTCCCATGCACAGTCCCTCCCCAACATTTCAGACCATCCCTTAACTCCCATGAACCTCCCGCCGCAAAGTATATCATACCAGCCGTAACCTACCAGCTCTCATCTCCCAGTAGAAATCCCGCCCCATCAGACATGTCCATGCGCCTAACCTACCATCTCTGAACGCTCACGAACAGCCCTCCCCAACAGACCAGACCAGCTCTTAACCTACCAGCTCGTAAACTCCACAGTAACAGACCCATCCCCAACACATACAGACCACGCTTACCATACTGAGCGAAGAACGGATAAGCCAGCCACAACATATAAGACCATGAGAGTGTTAAACTAGTCGCCGCACTGGCAAATAAAGATCTAAACAATGGTAAAAAAATTAAAAATTAGTGGAGGGGTTTTTGTTTCCTATTCCTGCCCACTTGCTTGAGAGAACACTCACAATATTGGTAAAAAAAACATCATTAAATTTTTGTGTGGCCAGTGGGCTCGTAATTCTTATACCATAGATCCAGTGGTTAATAAAGTAGTCTCTGCATCTGGTTTGAGAATAAGTTATTCCTACCTCTGTAATTTATCACCTTGATTGCTGGAGATGTGATCAAGAATACTGTTGTTAGACATGGAAGAGGAACAGATAGAAGATCAACAACTATGACAGTCATATGCAATCGTCCCTAATGATGTTAATATAAATCCAAGACACAGATCTAGTAGCCACCATATTTTGAGTAGGCTCAGTAATGTCCCACAAGTCGAACATTAACAATGCTCATTCACAGTCAATCTCACAATTTAGTTCCATTGTGTTTGTAATAGACCCACAATATTCTTATGTCTGGCATTAAAATCTCCAGAATGATGTAGGTTCACTATTGAAGCGATCTGTTAAAGCATCATGTCGAAGCTGTTCGCTGGGCATAGAGAATATAAAAGTTTATTGGAAAAATCGACTGCATATACTTTGACAACCATGATACTGCATGTTAACCTCGACTCTGCAAGGAAAGGAGTTAATTGGCAAGATTCTTTCTGGACATACATCACAACAACATTGGTTGACTTAGGTTAAAAGCTGCATATCCATGCAAGTTTTGGTGGAGGTGCTCCATCCTTTTCAATCTACATTCCTGCAAAACAGATGACATCAATATATTTCTTGGTATGCCCCTAATATGATGTAAGTCAGGCAACCGCTTCCTGATTGAGGCAATGTTTCCCATGAAAAGATTTTGTAATGTATTCCCCATTGTAGTGAGTTATTAAATCTCTTCTCTTAAGATGGTAAAAACTTATTATGCTTTGACTGCAGTGTGCAGATACTTAAGAGCAAATAGCATAGTTTTGTAACGTCTTTATCTTCAGAAACCTTTTTTTAAGCAGTTTTTTCGGTATTTTGGCAGCCATGATAAGGCAAGTCTTGAAGGCAAGAGTTAAGGGCTCTTTCTCACAAATTGCTGGAAGCTGAACGGAGATTGCTGCACTTTTGACATCATCACCATGCTCAAGACATCATCCTGATTACATATAATTATTAAACTTGTCAGGATCTGTTCAAGATGGCTCAATTTTTTTCTCTGTAAATTTGTTATAATATGAGAGGAAGGTCCAGGCGAATCCAATGCTCTCCGGAGGATGGCACTTCTGGGTTAGTGCTCCTTTAACACCTAATCACTTAACAGGTACCAAGGATACAATTAGTGTTCTCTGTTTCAAATTCAATGCAGGTAGTCCTGGAGCATCTGACTCATCTCCAATTTCCAGGGAGTTACCTGTGTGGTGTCCGTCTGACTGTTGAATTGTGTGTATGGGAGAAATGACAACCTCTCCCCATAATCAGTGTACCATAGGTATCATTAGTGGCAGACCAGTAGTTCCATATGGTGCTTGCAGGGATGGCCTAGCTCCTCCACAGCGGTGTGGTGTGATGGGCATTTCTGGTATCACCAGAATTGTTTCGTGAGTGGGGTTTCTTGGCAAAAAACACTTTTTTTATTTATTTTTTTATGTGGGCAGAGGTTCAGTCTCAGATCTGGCTGTGGTAACTGGATGGTCCCATCCTCATTTACCATTAAAGGACTGTTATCAGGTTTACCTCGAAGGTTGTTTGGGTTTCTGACTGCAGTCCTTGTGGAAACTGTAACCCCAACTTCTTACAGTTAATACAAACCTTAATGTTTTGGTTTTCAGGGCCCTACGAGCATTCTCTAGTGGAAATTTTCCCGCACACTTACCACCCCAAGAAATGTAGTATTCCGCATACTACTGCAACATGGCCATAGTGCTGGCATTTGTAACACCTACGTTTTAGGGGAGTAGGTACACTTCGAAGATTTTAGGAAACGTAAACCATGCACCCCAGAATTCCGGGGGAGGGCACAGGACCCACCCAACAGGCAATAATTTTGGGATTTTTTCCTTTAATCTTTTAGGCTTGATGATATACTCACTTAGGTTGCATGGTTTAACGTTTTCCTAACATCGAAGTGAAACCTACCCCCTGGCAACCGTAGGTTGTTACAAATTGCCAGGCACTATGGCCATGTTGCAGAGTAGACTGAGGAATACTATAACATTCTTGGAGTGGTACGGTGCTGGGAAAACATTCCACTAGAGAAAGCACAGTAGGCCCTGACAGCCTAAAATTTAAGTGTATAAACTGTAAAGAAGTTGGGTTACTGTTTCCCACAAGGTGATGTCATGGAGTATTATGAGAGGTTAGAGCTGGTTTGAACGAAACTTATGTATTGTCCATTATGAGGTTCAGCAGTAATGAAAGGTTAGAGCTGTATGACAGAAACTTATGTGAGTCATCAGCGTTCAGTAATGAGAGGATAGAACTGGTTATGACAGAAACTTTATGTGATGTCATTAGAGGTTCAGTAATGAAGGTTAGAACTGGTTATGACAAAACTTATGAGATGTCAATAAGAGGTTCAGTAATGAGAGGTTAGAAATTGTTATGACAGCTCATTCTACCATCAAGAGCCATAGTCAATACCAAATTCACTAATATAACCATAGTGCCATTACTAGTGAGAAGTGACTAGTGCTATTTTTAATTTTGTAACTTTTATATAATTAGATTAAACCTATTGTACTTACACACTCTAGCTCAAAACATAGACTCCACAAAAGTCATTATTAGACCTTAGTGCATTTCAATTGAGAGGTCTTGTTCGATTTTTTAATTTGTATTTTTATATTACTAGTTTAATACCTAGTTGTACTTTAGTTCATTCCAGCACAACACATAGACAACATCACTTCATTTTGTGTAGTAGTGACTATACCCACATGACCAAAATACTCTAGCTATATACTTGTCCAAACTTCCAACAACTACAGATATCAGTAGTAGAACTCAACACACAACTCAGGATATATATAATCTGATAATTTAAAAAACCCATATAAGATTGATTGAGCACGTGACCCAGATCTAACCTGCTCCATAATCTGGACACCCAATCAAAACCTATTGTAAAGTAACTGCCTTTAATACACAGCACACAAGCCACCATAACCAAAACAAATGCTAAAATCTATCAGTACTTAACTTCAACATCAGGGTCCTTAAGCAAACACTATGATGACCTTCCTAGCACTTCCTTGAATCACTAAAGACACCCTGTCTCCTGCATTAATTCTTACTGATACCTGGCTTAAGCTGACACAAAAGATATCTACCTCTACAAGGATACACAGCCAAATCACAACTTGCAGAACAAACCAAGTTGGGTGGTAATGCAATCTATTCACTCTAACCAATTACTTGTCTTAGCACCCACTTGCTTTAGTGATGAATATGGGGAATACATTTTTTGCTAGTTTTACTGTAAAAAACCTTAAGATGCCTATAACAATCGGTGCCATTTACCGGATACCTCACACAAACATCCCCAAATTTCAGTGAGAAATTAGTTCCTCTACTACAACAGACAAATGAATAAGCACCACCTTCTCTTAGCGGAGACTTCAACATCAACCTTGGCTTTACTAGAATGATCACCTGTAACTGATTTCATCAACAATATGAACAACACACTTCAACATACCAACAATAACTAAACCAACCAGGCTGACTGAGACAAGTGCAACATAAATAGAACCACAATATGGACCAATATACTAGCCCCCTTTAAATCAGGGATAATCAACAGATAGCACTATCAGACCACTAACCCCCTCCTTCCTCTTGACAAACATTAGTAAACCACCACTTGAATACAACAGAATGTATCATTTAGACTCCATGACGAGGCCATCAGTAATGAAGTTCACAGCTGACTCTAATACAGTTGATTGGCCTACAGAATTCTCCAAGGCCAATTGTAATTGGATACTTGGACCAGACATTTTTCTTAACAAATTACTTAGACTATACAACAAACATTGTCCATAAAAACAAAAACAATCACAAACCAAACGGCTTGGTTGCCCATGGTCTAACCAGCAAGCACCATTTCTGAAATCCATTGACAAGAAACACCAAATGGAAAAAGCAATAATAACAGGGCTTAATAACACAAAGATACTCTTAAAACACTATTCTCAGCTCTCACCAAAGAATAAAAAAAGCCAAAACAACTATCTACTCCAGTAGATTTCACAGACACTAGAGGAGATAAAAAAAAGACCAGTAGTCCCCATACCGGTACTACCTAGAGGAAATTTCCCTAATTCCCTTCTATCTTGTGCACCAACGAGCCCACGGAAGTCATTGAGATCATAAAGGTCACTTAAAAAATAACCGGGAATCTGTCTCATGTTCCCACCATTACTGTACAAGTGAAGCGGCCCATGTCCCTTTCTCGCATGCTATTTCTTACTTTTTAACAATTCAATAGAGACTAGTACCTTCCTCAAACTAACTTCAATATGGCAAGGTTACACCAATACATAAAGGTGGTGACCCTTCAGACTTAAACAACAATAAGGAGGCCAAATAATCTAACTTACCATTGCTATCCAAATCTTTGAGAAACTCGTGCACAGGAGACTGTATTTCAATTACAACGGCTCAAAACATACTCCAACCCCTGCCAATTGATTCAGAAAAATAAGATCACTAATGATGCAATCAAAAAATGCTAGATCCTGCTTTACAACCAGCATTGGAAAAATAAGGAATATACCCTAGGAGAATTTTTATTTGACCTAAGAAAAGCTTTTGACACAGTAAACCACGACACCTACTCCCACAAACTTGATCACTATGGTATAAGAGTCCATGCGCTTGCTTATATCAAATCTTACATACTAATCGGTATCAGTACGTCACCATTAAAGACACAGCATAAGCAACACGGCCACTTGAACTGGAGTTCTGCAGGAGTGTCCCGTGTCCCCTGCTCTTCCTCATATACATCAATGACCCTTCCAAACGTATCCCAACACCTGAAACCCCCATTCTCTTTTGCTGATGACGACGATTATGTCATCTCTCACCCTAATCTTGGCCACCCTCAACACCATTGTAATGAGGAGCTATAAAATATCACTGGTGACAGCCAATAAACTTATGCTTAACCACTGACAAAACCTACTATATTATGTTGGTAGCAGAGCAGAATCACAAATTAACATTAAAATTAGACAACACTCAAATTACCAGAATTAAGGGGAAAATTCCTAGGCTTATACCTTGAACAACAAACCCGAATTTCAGCACGCCATAATCCAGCATATAGCCAAAAAAGTATCCAAAACCGGTGGGAATCCTCTCCAAGAATACGATACTAACGTGCCGCAAAATGCCCCATCTCCACACTATACCCCTCACTTATTTATCCAACCTCACCTAATGCAATTTGTGCTTGGGTTTCAACTGCATCAACACACCTAAAGCCAATAATAACCCAACAAAAAAGCTCTTTAAGAATAATCACTAAATCCCATCCCTGTCAAGCAACCCCCCCCCCACTCTTCATAGATCTAAACTTACCCCAGTCATAATCAACACTTACTACTGTTGGCAATCTATATCTACAGGGCCTTAAACCTAATATCAACCTTGACCTAAAACCTTTCCAGATAGTTGTGACAGAACCCACAGCATAACACCAACACAAAACATCCTCCTACAACATGTCCCCTGTCCGACTAAAAACCTTTACAAAACTCAATGTTGACAAAGGCCCTAAAATCTGGGAATAACCCTAACCTGAGAACTCTAGAACTGCAGACACTTTCATCACCATCAAAACGACCATTAGAAAACATCTTATCTCCCTGATACACCACCGTCACTAACTACACGAAACCACCTGGTGGTTTCACACTTACACTCGCTCCTCACCATCATTTGACCATAAACAGAAATATTAATCTCAGTCTTAAAATAATGAATCCTGTGATACTCCAATACTGAAACTTGTCATCACAGAAACTTATGTGATGTCATGAGAGGTTCAGTAATGAGAGGTTGTTTTTTATTTTTTTTTTAGAACATGTTATGACAGAGAACTTATGTGATGTCAGAGAGGTTCATTAATGAGAAGGTTTAAAACGAGGTTAAGACAGAACTGATCAAGTGGCTTCAACACAACACGAGAGACTCCTAAAACTCACAAGTATATTAACGTACTTGACTCTGAGTTTTAGCCTGACTTACTATAAGTCCAGCCTGACCCAATATATAACTTATATTGTGTGTGTGGCGCACCAGCGAAAAAAAAAGTAAAAAAAATTATGGAAATTGAGTTAATCATATAAAAAAAATAGCTTAACTCAATGGCAACACAATGGTACATGAATAAATAATAATAATAAAAAAAATAAATAATGAATAATAATAATAATAATAATAATAATAATAATAATAACAATAATAATAATAATAAATGTTTAATAAATGTATGAAAGTGGGGAAGGTACCTAGGGATTGGCGGAGAGCATGTATAGTCCCTTTATATAAAAGGAAAGGGACAACTCCGAAGATTGTAACAATTTAGAGCAATAAGTTTACTGAGTCTACCAGGAAAAGTATACGGTAGGGTATATTGATAAGAATTAGAGGTAAACAGAAGTAGAATTGCGGACGAGCAAGGAGGCTTCAGAAGTGGGAGGGGATGTGTAGATCAAGTGTTTACAATTGAACATATATGTGAACGAGTATTTTAGATAAAGCTAGGGCAGTTTTTATTTAATGCATTTATGGATTTAGAAAAGGCAATATGAATAGAGTGGGATAGAGGAGCAATGTGGCGTGTTGCTAGTATATGGAATAGGTGGGTAAGTTACTAAATGGCGTAAAGAGCTTTATATAGGATAGTGAGGCTCAGGTTAGGGTGTGTTTGAAGAAGGGAAATACTTTCCCGTAAAAGTAGGGTCTTAGACAGGGATGTGTAATGTCACCATGGTTGTTTAATATATTTATAGATGGGGTTGGTAAAAAAGTAAATGCTAGGGTGTTCCCGGAAGAGGTGGAATTAAATTATATGGGGAAACAAATTCAAAATGGGAATTGAAACAGTTACTTTTTGCTGATGATAACTGTGCTTATGGGAGATTCTAAAGAAAAAAATGCAAATGAAAGTGGATAGTTTGTAGGAATGTGTGTAAAGGTAAAAGTGAAAGTGAACATAGAAAAGAGTAAGGTGATGAGGTATCAAATGATTAGATAAAGAAAAAAATTGGATATCAAAATTGGGTAGGAGGGAGTATGGAAGAAGTGAATGTATCAGATACTTGGAGATGACGTGTCGGCGGAATGGATTTATAAGGATGAGGTAATCATAGAATTTGATGAGGAAAAAAGGTAGAGAGGTGCGTTGAGGTATATGTAGAGACAAAAAACGTTATCTATGGAGCAAAGAAGGGAATGTATGAAAGTATAGTTAGTACCAACACTCAAACTGGATGTGAAGCTTGGGGTGGTAAAAGCAGCAGCGCGGAGACGATGGAGGCAGGTGGAGATGTCCTGTCCCCTAAGGGGCAATGTGTGGTTAAATATTATGCAGAAATTCGGAGTGTGGAAATAGAGAAGGTGTTAGTTTTAATAAAGCATTAGTCAGAGGGCAGAAGAGGGTTAGGTTGAGGTGGTTTGGTCATTTAGAGAGAAAGGATCAAAGTAAAAACATGGAAACAAAATAAATCTATAGGGGAAGGAAAGAGGGTAGGGGTCGTCCTCGAAGGGTAAAGAGGGGTAAAGGAGGTTTTGATATGGTGAGGGCTTGGACTTTCCAGCAAGCGGGTGCATGAGCGTGTTAGATAGGAGTGAATGGAGACCGAATGATACTTGGGACCTGACGATCTGTTGGAGTGTGAAGCAGGGGTAGTTTTATATTTAGTGAAGGGAATCAGGGAAACTGGTTATTTTGCGGCATATAGTCGACTTGAGTCCAGGAAAAGGGAGTACAATGCCCTGCACTTTAAAGGAGTGGTTTGGGATATTGGCAGTTTGGAGGGATATATGTGTATCCTCTATACGTATATGCTTCTAAACCTGTTGTATTCTGAAGCACCTCTGCAAAAGCAGTGATAATGTGTGTGTGTGGTGAAGTGGTTGAACTGATGATTGAAAGTATTTTTTCTTTTGGGGGGGGGATTTTCTTTCTTTTTTATTTGGTGTCACCCGCCTCGGTGGGGAAACGGCCGACTTGTTAGAAAATAAAAAAAAAATAAAAAATAATAATATATAATAATAATAATAATAATAAAAAAACAATAATAATAATAATAATAATAATAATAATAAAATAATAATAATAATAATAAAAAAATAACAAAAACAATAATAATAAATAATAATAATAATAATAATAGTTTAAATAAGTTTTTTATGCACCACATACCCATGGTGTGGGAGTGGATCACAAGATTACAAAGGTACAAAATGGGTCCAGGGACTGGACCACAAAGTTTTTATGATAGCACACTCCTTCCTGCATGGAAGAGTGTGCATCATTGCAATTACCACCTTTCTCACTCTGCACACTGACAGCTTCATACACACCTTCCTTGACCTTAAATCCGCTTTTGATGTAGCCAACCGACAATAAAATTAGTGAACTTGCTCAGAATTTATTTGGAGGATGGCTTCTCTCCGCTGGATTTAAATGTTACCTGTACCAGCAGAAAGTTGTCTGTCTTTTCCAGGGACAACAAGTGTAACTAAAAGATTATATTTATATAATAATAATAATAATATTAATAATAATAATATAATAATAATAATAATAATAATAATATAATGATTGTAATAATAATAATATTTAATAATTATTATAAATATTATTTATTTAATTATTATTATATATTATGTATTATTATTATTATTAATTATTAATAATATTATTATTGTGGAAATTATTTAATTTCCGAAGCTATGGTTCCTAATAAGTGTTTAATTGTGTTTAACAAAAAACGTGATTCTAAAAGCTTAAGATCTCCAGGTAATTACTAGAAAAGGACTTGCCCTTCTAGCATCCAGCCTGTTACTAGGGTTTTTCGTAACAAGTAGTCATATCCTGTCCAATACTCCATTAAAATTTTAGTATGGTTTTCAATAGTGCTTTAGGATTACAACTGGTAGGCTATTCTACTAAGAAATTAAAATTAAATAAATTTATAAGTTAGTAAGTTGTCTAGAGGTATATTATCAAATTAAATTAATTACAGCAATCAAAATAAAATCAATCTCTCGAGTTCAATATTATTGTGGCTGAAAGCACATATCACATTTATAATTCTTAAGTACCGTCAGGTATATAATATTTAATAAGATATTACAAATATGTACAAGAAAGTGTGTTGCGTGTAAGTACTCTTAAGTAGTTAGATATGTCTCAAGACATCGAATAAACTTAAACAAGTGACTGAACAAGCCTCAATAAACTAACTTCTTTCTTTCAACCGACTGGGCAACCCGGACAATCTGCTTGAACAACAAAGCATGCTAAGCCAATAGCAAGCTATATCAAGCGACTGCACACAAGAATCAGGAACTGGGAAATAATATAACGACACAAAGTAGGGACCATCAGCAGATCCTCCACAAAAGTTACAACTTCCAATAAAAACTGGAATCATGTTCAGCATAGGTAAAACCCTGTGACTGTGACAATACACAGGAACCAGTACAACAAAATAGGTCAGAAGCTATAGTCTCGGACACTGAGATGTTCAGAGTGTCAATGTGACACAAAACTCTCAGTACAACGGTCAAAATCCACTAAGTCTTTACAAGTTCTGGAACAAAGTTTTCTACAGAAACTAACAAGAATAATGAGGAGACAGACAATCTGTCCAACCAGCAAGGCGAGTCTAGCAGCAGACTGAAAACTTCACGTGAGGTGAGGACAACCCCCCCCTCGATCACGGATATCTACGTGGACAACTGCACTCAGAAGCCGGCATAAATAATGAGCGACAAGCGATAATTACAGTAGTTGACAAATCACGACAAACTGAGCACATATTATGTACATCCTAACAACATAAGCTACGTCCATCACAAATAAGGCAATACATTTTGCGATTTTAGCTATTATATCGCAAATAAACGCAATATAAAAATAAATGTAAAATGGTAATATACAAATATATACATAATAAACATTGTAAACTCCATTCAGGGGTTGCCCAACATGTGGATTTGGGTCAAAATGTATTTGTATTTTTAATGGAACCAACTGGTCCCCCGCTGAGGAGCCTTGCGCGATGTTGCGGGGGTATAGGTCGAACTGGGCACGAGGGGGGCGGCAGTGTGGGTATAGTCGAACTGGCCTGGGCACGAGGTGGCGGCAGTGGGGGTATAGTCGAACTGGGGCACGAGGGGGGCGGCAGTGTGGGGTATAGTCGAACTGGGGCACGAGGGCGGCAGTGGGGGGGTATAGGTCGAACTGGGTCACTGAGAGGGCGGCAGTGTGGGGGTATAGGTCGAACTGAGGCACGAGGGGGCGCAGTGTGGGGGTAATAAGGTCCGAACTGGGCACGAGGGGGCGGCAGTGTTGGGTGTAAAGGTCGAACTGGGCCACGAGGGGCGCAAGTGTGGGGGTATAAGGTCGCACTGGGGGCACGAGGTGGCGGCAGTGTGGGGTATAGGTCGAACTGGGGCACGAGGGGGCGGCCATGTGGGGTTTAGAGGTCGACTGGGGCACGAGGGGCGGCAGTGTATGGGGGTAGAGGTCGAACTGGGGGCACGAGGTGGCGGCATTGGTGGGGGTATAGGTCGAACTGGGGGGCACGAGTGGCGGCGTGTGGGGGTAATAGGACGAAACTGGGGCATCGAGGGGCGGCAGTGTGGGGGTAGAGGTCGAGCTGGCAGGCCCACAGGGGGCGGCAAAGTGTGGGGGATAGGACGAACTGGGGCACATGGCGGCAGTGTGGGGTATAGGTCGACTGGGGCACGAGGGGCGGCAGTGCGGGGGTATAAAGGTCGAACTGGTGCACGTATTGGGGTCGGCCGTGTGGGGGAATAGTTCGAGCTGGGGCACGAGGGGGGGCGGCATGTGGGGGTATAGGTTCGAGCCTGGGGCACGAGGGGCGGCAGTGTGGGGGTAAAGGTCGAGCTGGGTGGCACGAGGGGCGGCAGTGTGGGTGGAATAGGACGAGCATGGGCAGCGAGGGGCGGCAGTTGTGTGGGTAAGGTCGAGCTGGGGCACGAGGGGCGGAGTGTGGGGGTAAAAGGTCGAGCTGGGGCACGGGTGGGGCAGTGTGTGGGTTTTATGGGGTCGAGCTGGCACGAGGGCGGCAGTGTTGGGGGGTATAGGTCGAGCTGGGTCACGAGGGCCGCAGTGTGGGGTAGAGGTCGAGCTGGTGGCACGAGGGGGCGGCAGTGTGGGGGGTATAGGTCCCCCCCTAGCTGGGTCACGAGGGCGGCAGTTGTGGGGGGTATAGTTGAGCTGGGGCACGAGGGTGCGGCAGTGAGGGGGTATAGGTTCGAGCTGGGGCACGAGGGGGGGGGGGGGGCGGGCTGTTGTGGGGGTATAGGTCGAGCCTGGGGCACGAGGGGCGGCATGTGGGGGTAGAGGTCGAGCTGGGGCACGAGGGGCGGCAGTGTGGGGGTATAGGTTCGAGCTGGGGCACGAGGGGCGGCAGTGTGGGGGTATAGTCGAGCTGGGGTCACGAGGGCGGCAGTGTGGGGGTATAGGTCGAGCTGGGGCACGAGGGGCGGGCAGTGGGGGGTATAGGTCGAGCTGGGGGCACAAGGGGCGGCAGTCTGGGGGGTAATAGGTAGAGCTGGGGCACGAGGGTGCGGCAGTGTGGGGGTAGAGGGTCGAGCAGGGGCACGAGGCGGCAGTGAGGGGGTAATAGGTCGAGCTGGGGCTACGAGGGGTGGCAGTGTGGGGGTAGAGGTCGAGCTTGGGGCACGAGGGGCGCAGTGTGGGGGTAAAGGTCGAGCTGGGCACGAGGGGCGGAGTGTGGGGGGTATAGGTCGATCTGGGCACGAGGGGCGGCAGTGTGGGTATAGGTCCGAGCTGGGGCACGAGGGCGGGCAGTGTGGGGGTATAGGTCGAGCGTGAGACACGAGGGGCGCAGTGTGGGGTTATAGGTCTGAGCTGGGGCACGAGGGGCGGCAGTGTAGGGTAGAGATCGAGCTGGGGCACGAGGGGCGCAGTGTGGGGGTATAGGTCGATCAGGGCATCGAGGGGCGCAGTGTGGGGGTAATAAAAAAGGGTTTTTATTTCCCCCCCACCCGAGCTGGGGCACGAGTGGCGAGTGTGGGGGTAGAGGTCGAGCTGGGGCACGAGGGGCGGCAGTGTGGGGGTAGAGGTCGAGCTGGGCACGAGGGCGGCAGTGTGGGGGTATAGGTCGAGCTGGGGCACGAGGGGCGGCAGTGTGGGGGTAGAGGTCGAACTGGGGCACGAGGGGCGGCAGTGTGGGGGTAGAGGTCGAACTGGGGCACGAGGGGCGGCAGTGTTTTGAATGTAGTGAGTAGGCTGTGAAAACCTGGGATCAGGAAATTGGCGTTCACGGCGGCCTAAGGATTAATATAGGTCTCACTTCATAACAGGAAGTGTCGTAACTGTTCCTGGTGAAGAGTGAGGGAACGTGATTTATGGGACCACCGTAAAAAGGTGGTAAAATTGGTGAATAATGGTTCGACCGGGTGTGACTGGTGCGCGGCCATGGTGTGTGTCCAGGGGAAATACCCGTGTGTTAATCCTCACTCATCGGCCTCAGATTTTAATGGAGTGACCTCTAATGTGTATAATAACTAAGAACATAAGAACATAAGAATGTAGGAACACTGCAGAAGGCCTACTGGCCCATACGAGGCAGGTCCTTATCAAAACGACATCTACCTAAAGCTACCCAAGAAATAACTCCTGTACCCCATGACACCAATCAAACCCAGCCCTTCCCACTCATATATTTGTCCAGGCTCTTCTTAAAGCTACCCAAGGTCCTAGCCTCTATCACCCCACTGGGAAGACTGTTCCACGCATCTACAACTCTGTTAGAAAACCAATACTTACCTATGTCCTTTCTAAATCTAAATTTTATCCAATTTAAAAATCCATTATTCCTGGTTCTTACCTGGTTCGACACTCTCAGTACTTTATTAATGTCTCCCTTGTTTTATGCCCGTCATCCACTTATACACTTCAGTAATATCTCCCCTCATTCTACGCATCTCCAGAGAGTGAGATTTAAGGCTTTAAGTCTATCTTCATACGGGAGGTTCCTTACACAGTAAATCATTTTAGTCATTCTTCTCTGTATGTTCTCTAATGAGTCTATGTCCATCCTGTAAGGGGACCAAAACTGAGCAGCATAATCTAAATGAGGCCTCACTAGTGATGTATAGAGCTGTAAAATAACTTTTGGACTTCTGTTACTTATAACTTCTTGAGATAAATCCAAGTAATCTGTTGGCCTTTTTGCGCACACTAAGGCACTGCTGTCTTGGCTTTAGATTTCTGCTTACCAAGACTCCCAAGTCTCTTTCACATTCTGTATGACCAAGCTCTACTTCACCTAGATTATAGCTTCGAGAGGTTATTTTCATTACCAAGGGCAAGTACCTTACACTTATCCACATTAAACTTCATCTGCCATTTTTCAGACCAAGACACCAACTTGTTCAAATCGTCCTGGAGTTCATTGATATCCTCCTCAGAGTGAATTATACGGCCTATCTTTGTATCATCAGCAAACTTACTCATGTCACTAGTAATCCCTTCATCAAGGTCATTAATGTAAATTATGAACAGGAGAGGGCCTAAAACTGATCCTTGTGGAACGCCACTAGTGACTAATCCCCATTCAGATTTCACTCCATTAATGGTAACTCTCTGCTTTCTATTGGTAAGCCATGCCTCAATCCATGCTAGAACTTTACCTCCTATACCATGAGCTGCCACTTTTCTTAAGAGTCTCTTGTGAGGTACTCTATCGAATGGCTTTACTAAAACCCAAATAAACAATATCATATTCCTTATCACTGTCAACTGCCTCAAATGTTCTATTGAAGAACGTCAGCAAGTTTGTCAGGCAGGAACGACCTCTCGTGAATCCATGCTGAGATTCATTTATCAAGTTATGCTCTTCAAGGTGACTTCTGATAATGTCAGCATAATTGATTCTAATAACTTGCCCACTATAGATGTCAGGCTTATTGGACGGTAATTTGAAGGAGTGGACTTATCCCCTGATTTGAATATAGGAACCACATTAGCCATCTTCCACAACTCTGGCACAACACTGGTAAGGATGAACATTAAAATGGTATAAAATACCGACAGATTGTTAGGTAAGACACATATGCAACAGTTAGGTATCTTTATTTCGAAACGTTTCGCCTACACAGTAGGCTTCTTCAGTCGAGTACAGAAAAGTTGATAGAAGCTTCTATCAACTTTTCTGTACTCGACTGAAGAAGCCTACTGTGTAGGCGAAACGTTTCGAAATAAAGATACCTAACTGTTGCATATGTGTCTTACCTAACACTGGTAAGGATGGACGCATTGAATACACTCGTCAATGGCTGACTAAGCTCCATCTTGCATTCCTTAAGTACCCTTGAAAACAACTCATCAGATCCGGGGACTTATTTTGTTTCAGTTTGTCTATCTGTTTAATAACCATGTCCCTCGTGACAGTAATATTAGTTAACTTAAATTCATCAGGAACTAATAATTGTTAATTACTGGAATCTCATTTACATCTTCCTGTGTAAAAACTGACAAAAATATCATTAAATAAGGAACACATTTCCAGTTCATTATCCGTCAGCTGTTTGATTTCCAGTTTTTAGAGGTCCTACTTTTTTCCTTCCCCCTTCGTCCTATACCTTGAAAGAACCCCTTTGGATTAGTCTTTGATTCCTTAGCAACTCTAATTTCATACTCACGTTTAAGCCTTTCTAAATCGCCCTTTTTTACTTCCATTTAAGCTGAACATATTGGTCAGTAAGGTTAACCTCTCTCTTCTGATGCGCCTTATAATAAATTTCCCCTTTTCTCCCCTAATAGATGCTTTATCAAATGGTCCTCCTGTTAACCCCCATTTTTGGATCGTTATTATTAGATCTAATTTCTCTCCTGGGGAAGTATATACTCTGGGCACTGGTACATTTATTAAGAAAACATTCATAAAATCAGATCCCTTCATATTCATAACTATGATATCGCAATAAAATCATTAGCTAGATAAAACCCCAATCAAGATTAGACAGATGTTTCCCTAAGCCATTATAAACGGCAGAACGAAAATCAGGATTTTTTACCTGTATTAATCATTATTCTTGCATACCCCCAAATTAATGCTAAAAGTATTGATTGTGTGATCACTTGCGCCAAGCTCTTCAGTGATCTCCCGATTATTCACGAGTGTTTCCTATTTGACAAGACTAGTCTAGCAAATTATTACCCCTGGTAGGTTCAGTTACGCTCTGTTTCAGAAAACAGTCCTGAACTGTTTCCATAAAGTCTCTGGACTCCTAGATTACCTGTCAAAGATCCAGTCAATTTGACTAAATTAAAGTCCCCTACTATGACTAGTTTACTGTGGATTATGAGACGTTAAATCGTCCCTGTGAATGGTAATGCAATCAGTGATAATAACATAAGTTTTAGGAAACGCAGGATGGTGAAATAGATCGCACCTGCTCCGAGTGAACGCGTGTTTCTCGTACCGACGATAGTGAACTTTATGGAATCACGACTTCTAAACCGGGACAAAACCGACGGATACCTCGTCCTGCTGGAATAAGAACCCATGTCGGTGTAGCAGACATTCAAATAGATAGTGAATGGAGGGAAATGGATATCACTCACCCACAGTTAGTAACCCCTTCCTAGTTATAAGTCAGACTGATAACTGCCCGTTAGGTATGTTGTAATTGGAATAGGTTATTGGGTGATCCACTACATCAAGTGACCACCAGAGAATATCTGGTAAGTGGTGAGGATTATGTACAAGTGTTTTCTTTGATGGATATATCCAATGTGTAACCTACCCCACCCCCCTTCATTCAGTTAAACTAATTATCATCTATACAGTCCCACAATTAATTAGCACGTAAACTTGTGGGTGCTAGCCAATCCATACTGGTCTCGGATAATATGGGATAAGATTGTGAGGTCGAAGGAACCACTTCCGTACCAGGGGTGGGTTTAAGTTTTCTCACAGTTCTACACGGGTACGACGGTAAACAATATGGTTGTCTCCCAATGATTTTACTTGTAAGCCATGTAAATGTTGAGTAATAAAAGGTAATCACGCCTATAAAACTTTCCATATTTGCCCCGCTGGTCCTTCTGAACCGGATGCTCTAAATCAAGTAACATTAATGAATAATTACTTAATAATTAAGTGACGTATGAAGGAAGTGGGTATAGTGGTACACAAATTTAATCGTCATGTCGTGGAGGATAATTAGCACCAATTAAATTACTAGCAATGGAGGAGGCTAGGATTTATCAAGAGTAAAAGTGCAAGCATTACTCCTCACAAGGTGTCCTACATAAGTTTTATAAATTGGTGATTTTAATTCCCTAACCATGGCTGGGTCTGAGGAAGTTAGTGCGGCTGGCAAGGTCCATGGGATCCCAAAGCAAAGAAAGCGTCACTACAAGCTACCGGAAGGGTCATGTTACTAAATTCATACAACTGTGTATGGGGGGGGGGGGGGGGGGGGGGGGGGGGATTAAATGAAGACAAGAAACGGTAAACCCTGATGAATTAAAGCTATCACCTAGATGCCTTAGAAAATAGATATGAGTCATATAGATTGTGGTATAAGGACTGTGAGAGCCCGATCTTCTGGTGAATTTTGCAGAATGATGCTGAAAGGGAGTGGCTGCTAGCTGGATCATATTATGAAGTTGGAGGACAACATTGTGTCCTGCAAAAACTAAAGGCTTGGAGAAGTGTGGCGAAACTTTCCTGAATAAAGATTCCCATATGCTGCAAAGTGTCTCAATCCTTCAGGTAAAGGGTTAAACAATGTTGCTGGGGTCAACCTAGTAAGGAAAATCAGAGTGTCTACCAAACTCCCAGAATATGCATGCCTTGTTTAATCCGGAGAAAACTGGATGTGTTTTTGGTCTATCTTTTTAAACAGGTCGTACATGAATCGGAGTGACCTTGCAAGTGTTACCAAAATTGGCTATTTAAAGGGACAAGTAAGGGGAAGATGCCGCATGTTCTCATACAAGCATTTCCTAAATCCCAAATCTAGATGACTCCTATAGTGAGGCAGTTTGACTTGTTGGAGGTCACTTACGGTAACTTGAGCAAAGAGTAGGTGATCTAGTACTATTTTTATTTTTTTTTTTGCTAGTTTTGAAGACTCCAGATCACAACCGCAACAGCTTACAGCAATTTAGGATCAAACTAGAAAGCACTCTTAAGACCTTGAGTAATAAATATGAGCTGGAGGAGCAGAGTGGTTTGTTGAGTGCCTTGATTCAGAATAAATTGAACCACAAGACAGTAGAGTGCATCTAACCAGATATCACAAGGGTTACATCGGCTGGAAGAAATAAGAGGTGGCCTGCAGGAGCTATTTGTTCCGAACTGCAGACCCAGCCAACCCATTACCTCTAGGAATAACACGTCTACAGACCCCGTGCAACCTGTCCAAGTTCCACAAAAGGAAACTTTATCCTAATATCAATAATCATATGTCACCTGCTAAACTGGTTACGTATGGCTACATATCAAGTGACAGGGGCCATTAATAGTGGCTCTCCACATCAAGCAAGAGTAGGGAATTACCACAATAAGGGTAGCCCAGTTACTAAAGGGTCAGGCAAAGAAAGGAGAGATTGTATCTCTCACGGTACTCATTCTCCAAGATCTAATGCACTATAATTCCATGGATATTGAAATGGAAAGATTGGAAGAGCTTGCTAGATGTATCAGGTGTCTAGAAAATCATAATGTTAAGGGATTGCCGTGCAACTTGCACTATTATTATCAGTGTTAACAAGGGAAGACAACCACATAGCTTGTGTAAGGGCGGATCCCATCGTAATGATGGTAACAATATACTGATAGTGGATAATAACCCTACACAACAGTAGCCCAACGTAAAGATTGCAGCTAATGACGGTAATGATGGCCTAGCTGAGGTAGCTTTACCTGTGTTGGATGTGGTGATTAATGATAAAAAACGGGCGTTAAAAATCCAAAACTGTAACACATTAACAGGATCAGGGATCACAACGTACCTTTCATAAAAACGTATATTTTGCCTTAATGGATGAAGGTACAAATGGGATATCCTGCTATAACTCAACTATCTGGCTTTCTCTCGAATAAGAAGAAGACCCAGTCATAACGACACGTTTATGTAAAGTCAGGCTGGGCAATGAAGGAGAAAAACGTTTAATGTGCCGTAATTGTGGATAGGCTCCCAAGAAAAAATCTACAATAGGGCTTGTAGCGCTGCTGAAAGGCTTTCAATAAGGTAAATATGCACCTTCTGGTATAAATAATGATTCTGTGGGGCCAATAGATATTTGATAGGTAATGAACCATTATGCCACCTTTGTAAAGGGTATGACAAAGAATGTGGATCACCCTTCTAAGGACCCGCAGGAAGGTCACGTGATGTATGGCCGGCTTCCACGTACTGAAATGAATGACAGGAGGAAGCCATACAAATACAGTTACAGTTGTGTCTTACTCATGAAGTATCACACCCAGTATAAATAAACCAAATAGAGGATGAATTTGAACCTGTGTATAAATTATGGGAATTGGACACATAGGGATCATACGTACAAGAAGAAGTCCAGATGATTCCTTTAACTCAAGAACAATACCAGAAGGATGTTAAAAATTTGAATCTGGACAATACTGATGAGACTTCCGTGGAAGCTGAACCATCCAGACCTACCAACTAATTACCGTATGGTGTAAGGGACAATTAAAGGCTCAGCTCACGAATTGTGACAAGACACAAGAACTGTTGACTGCTTACGATGATATAGAATAATGAGCAGTTTAAATAAAAAATTCATAGAGGAGGACCTCCTGAGGCAGCCCAGATTTATGTCACTATGTGCCACATCACGGAGTGAAATGATTCGAAGGCCACTCCTCTGAGGATTGTGTTTAATGTAGTGCCAGGAGTTAACAAAATGTACCTAGTTTGAATGACTGTTTGATGAACAGGTCCGTCGTTACGGAAAAACTGGAGACATATTCTTAAATCTACAGGGTTAAGAATTATGCCTTTACGCGGACATAAGTAAAGCTTCCTGAGAGTGGGCTGCAGGAGGCTGACCGGGATTGCACTAGGTTTCCTATGGCCCGAGAAATCCTAATGACCCACTTAGTCCCCTGAAGACTTTCGCTTCAGGAGTGTATGTTTGGTGCTACTCCATCCGTTTCCAACTCCAGCAACGATAAATGCAACCTAACGTACGGGTGGTCCACTGAGTGGAGTAATGTTAAACAATTTTATGTGACAATTTTCCTGTAAGTTTGGGGTGCCAGGTGGTAAATGATAATGGGAGCCCTTGATTGAACTTTGTATAGAAAGGGTTTAGTTATAGTAATAACATATTTTAAGAAAAAAAAGGATAAATAAGTATACACGATATGATGTAGGGCTAATGACAGTAGTATGTTGGATTTATGCATTGTAGTATAAAAAGACTGTAGTAGACTTCAGGATGTACATGTTTATAGAGGTCCACAGAAAATCAGATCACTATTCCTAGTTGTAGCTACACTAAGTGCCGCTTGAAGACCCCAGGGTTTTTGGGAAAACCCCCCTTTGGGGGCTGGGGGGCATTGAACATCTGGGGCCCCCTGACCTTATTGTATGGTCTTTAACGTGTAGTGACCCCCCGTTTTTCTTTGGGGGGATGGTGCATCGTCTCCCAAGTCTTTTGCTTTCGTAGTGAGTGTTTTGTGTGCAATTGGGTACTACCCCTATGGGATTTTCCAGCTGTATAAACATGATCCTCCCTCCTGTTTTTCCAGGGTAAAAGGTTTAGAAACCCAAAGCGCCCCCCATAATTGGGGTGTTTTTTATTTTCCCTTTGCGCCCGTGAAAGTTCTTTACATTTCTAGTCGGAAATTTTCCCACCTCCTTAAAAGGGTGCTTTTAGAGTGCACAATTTTTCCAGCCTAATAAAAAGTGACCTAAGGTGTCTCAGGGGCTTGGCCTCCCTATTTTTGAATTTTTCCTTTTACCACCGTTTTTTTCTAGCAGATGCGTTTGAACAATGTTATGGTCCTTGAAGGTAGATCCTCCGAATAATCCCCCCGGTTTTTTGATTTTGGTGTTTCGCTCATTTCGTGGCCGAATTTGTTTTGTATTTGATAAGTTTTAATTTCCTCATTTTAAACCATTCTTAATTGAAATTTCTCATCGTTGAACTTAAATTTTTTTTTTCTGCAGCCCACTGAAAGATTTGGTTGATGTCCCCCCTGGGCTTGCATTTCTGCAAGGAAGACACTGTCTGAAAATTTCGGGTGTCATCTGAAAAGGGAAGACAGGGTGTGTGGCTGAAACCCTTGTTATGTCGGTATGAGGAGGGAACAAGATGGAGCTAGTATTTGGCCTTGTGGAACAGAGCTTTTCCCGTAGCTGCCTCGGACTTTACTCTGTTGACGCACCTCTGTGTTCTGTTGTGAGGAAATTATAGATCCCTCGACCCCTTTTTTCCGTTATTCCTTTAGCCGCATTTTTTGCGCTATTACCCATGGTCACCTTTTTCGAAGGCTTTTTTAAAGCTGTAAATTACTCGCTTCTTTTTGTCTTCTAGTCATTTAGGGCCCTTTTGAGTGATCCTAGCGAACGACGGGGCACCTTTTTTTAAAACCCTTTTTTGCCCCCGGGTTTGTAACTGATGGGGTTTTTAAGGGTGGTGATCTTTCTTCTTAGGCCCTTTTAAAATTTTTTTTGATATGGGATTTAGTGATTGGCTGTAGTTCTTTTTCTGTTGCTTTAGCCCCCTTTGTGGGGGGTGGGGCATGTCTGTTGTTTTTTTGTAACTAGGGGACGACCCCCCTGTCCATGCCCCTCCCATAGGGAAAAGGCTCGGTGAAGGGGCTTCTTGCAGTTCTTGTAACACAGAGTTCCAGAGTCTGGCCCTGGGGGAGGGGCATGGGCATGTCATTTATGCCCGTTTTGAAGTCATTTTTCGTCAGGAAACATCGGGTGGGGTGTTAATCAAATTTTGTGGTCTCTCATAAAAAATTCTTTGATCTTTGACTTCCCGTCTGGGTTTGCGGGTTGCTAAAAAAGAGTCTATTTGGGGCTTGAGTACTCACCATTTCCTTGCGATCGTGTAGGGCCCCCTTGTTTAGTAGGGGCCCCAATACTGGGCGTTGTTTTTTTGATTTTTTATTTGGCATAGAAAAAATCTTTGGGTTTCTTTTGATTTCATTTATACTTTTTTTGTTCTTCCCCATTCCTGACTCCCAAAAGGGTTTTTTTGCTTAAGTTCGTTTTTTCTATTTTCTCCCAGTGTTCCCTCGCATTTCAGATATATTGACCCCTTTTAGCCGCCTGTTTATTTTTTTCCCTCGCCTGTAAAGGGGGCGCCTTTCTCTTTTATTTTACTCTACTCCTCTTTTTCTTAGAGGAATAAGCTTGTGCATACTTGAGTGCCACCGAGTTTAAACTGTTTTTGGCAAATTTGGGGCGTGTTGCTTTTATATCTTCCCACTTTTATCGGTTGGGCTTTTTTTACTTTTGGGCCCACTTTATGTTTTTGTTATTTAAGTTTAATTTGGTGTGCTCCCTCGGATAGTTCATTTTGCGGTTGGGGCTCCTCGCAACATGTCGAACCCCCAATTATGTTTGATCTGGGGGGAAGGTTCAAATGGAGATCCTCTATACTCAAACTATCTGGCTTTCTCTGAATAAGAAGGCCCCCCGTCATACGACACTTTATGAACTGTAGGCTGGGGAATAGAGAAAATGTTAATGCCGTAATTGGGATGGCTCCCAAGAAAATATCTACAATAGGCTTGGTAAGCTATGAAAGGCTTTCAATAAAGGAAATTTGGCATTCTTATAAATAATGATAAAGTGGGGCCCAAAAGATATTTTGATGGAAAGACCATTATCCCTTTTTAAAGGGAGACAAAGAAATGCGGGTCCCCCTTTTAAGGACCGCAGGGGGTCACGTGTGTATGCAGGCTTCCCGTACTGATAATGAATGACTGGGGGAGCCATAAATACAGTTACGGTGTGTCTTCTCATGAAAA
>NC_069452.1:29540136-29566849 GCF_026875155.1 Cherax quadricarinatus
AAAGAAAAATAATAAGAAATGTAAATTTAAAAGGGTTTAAGTGAGTGGGTCAGTGGGCAGCAGCAACGCAAGATCCTTGTTCCTCTATTTTACTTCCACCAGAGGTTCCTAACAACACGTGGTAGCCCTAGTAAAGAACCCACATAACACTGACATGTGTAGAGACCCAGAATGATATAAATCAATTGCAGAAATCACCCAAAAATATGCAATATTACCAACTACAAAGACTTGTGTTACCACCACCTACCCCACTGCCAGGTGAAGTGTAACTTCATAACATCTACCCATTACCCATCACCTACAATTTATCTGAAACTGTCAATGGCCAGGGGTCAGGGCAACAACAGAAGATCCAGTAACAATCAAAGACTCCTAACACCACAGGTAAGAGAAACATTACTACAAGTAAAACATTTTCTACTGTCAGCCAGAAGGATGCAACCCTCACCACCCATCACCACAACACTCACCAAACAACAACAAACATGACCACCACCACAAACATCCAAGATAATTCTTTCCATGGATTTGATATGAACATTACTGACCCAGAAATAGCTAAACTTGTTAGGATCCAGAATAAAAAAAAATCATCATTTTAACTCAGGAAATGCAGGAACTTAAAACCTCCAATGACATGTTAACCCGGGAAATTAAGGAATTACAAACATCCAATACACAATACCTCAGTGAGATCACAAATCTTGAACAAAAACTAAATACACTGAAACAACTAAGCAACACCCACACCCAGTCTGAGGACACCATCAACCACCTAAAAGATCAAGTTACCGAACTAAACACCAACATCAAGAATGAAAGAGCAAGAGTGGACTTACAACTTAGCAATGTTATGAACAACTTCCAAGACCACTTCGACCAACAACAACTGTCTGATTCAGTTGTAGTAAACAGCAACCTTCTACCACCAACTATAACTCATGAAACATGTAAACAAACCACCCTACAACTTACCCAAGATCATCTCAACATACCTACTGATGACACAAAGGAGTGTAAAGTGATAGGTTATCAAACTGGGAAGAAATCAGTGATACTAAAGTCCAACTCCAGCTCACAAATTAATGAACTATTAAGGATATCTGTTAATATGAAAACAGATGTTGATGTCAATGAGTGCCTGACCAAAATAAGACAAAATTCCTCTACAATTAAATAAATCTACAATACAACTGAAAAATCTACCAGTGCTTTGCAAGGGATGGAAAAACTTGCAATAAAGAAGGAATCAACAGAAAGGAGATATTTCAGTTGTACTGAACTCAGTAGAAATTAAATAAAGAAAATTCTAAGTGATGCTGGTTTAACTGAGTCAGAATAAAATACAGTTTGTTCCCACTTTCCACAAGTAGTGTTATGAAACTCCTATTTTTTTTCATCCAATTATTTTCTATAAAACCTAATCCTTATTACCATATTGTCAATCTGACAGGCAGTAGGTAAAATGAAAGGGGGTAAGGCAGCCGGGATTGATGGGATAAAGATAGAAATGTTAAAAGCAGGTGGGGATATAGTTTTGGAGTGGTTGGTGCAATTATTTAATAAATGTATGGAAGAGGGTAAGGTACCTAGGGATTGGCAGAGAGCATGCATAGTTCCTTTGTATAAAGGCAAAGGGGATAAAAGAGAGTGCAAAAATTATAGGGGGATAAGTTTGTTGAGTGTACCTGGTAAAGTGTATGGTAGAGTTATAATTGAAAGATTAAGAGTAAGACGGAGAATATGATAGCAGTATGAACAAGGAGGCTTTAGGTAAAGGTAGGGGTGTGTGGACCAGGTGTTTACAGTGAAACATATAAGTGAACAGTATTAGATAAGGCTAAGAGGTCTTTGTGGCATTTATGGATTTGGAAAAGGCGTATGACCAGGGTGAGATAGGGGGGCAATGTGGCAGATGTTGCAAGTGTATGGTAAGGAGGTAGGTTACTGAAAGCAGTGAAGATTTTTACAGGTGTGGGCTCAAGTTAGAATTGAAAAGAGGGAAATTTTTTCCCCTAAAAGTGGCCTTAGACAAGGGATGGTTTATGTCACCGTGGTGTTTAATATATTTATAGATGGGTTGTAAGAGAAGTAAATGCGGGTCTTGGCAAGAGGCGTGGATAAAAGATAAAGAATCACACCAGGGTGGGAGTTGTCACAGCTGCTCTTTGCTGATGACACTGTGCTCTTGGAGATTTTGAAGAGGAAGCTGCAGAGAATGGTGGTGATTTGGTAGGGTGTGCAAAGAAGAAATTAAGGTGAATACAGGGAAAAAGTAGGTAGAGGATAACAAAAAGATTAGGTGATGAAAATTGAATATCAGATTGGAGGGAGAGAGTATGGAGGAGGTGAATGTATTCAGATATTTGGGAGTGGACGTGTCAGCGGATGGTCTATGAAAGATGAGGTTGAATCATAGAATGAGGGAAAAGAGTGAGTGTGCACTTAATCTGTGGGGGACAGAGAACTTGTCCTTAGGCAAAAAAGGGGAATGTATGAGAGTATAGTTTTACCAAAGCTCTTTATGGGGGTGAAGCATGGGTATAAAGTTGCAGCAGGGGAAGGCTGGGGGCAGTGGAGATTCAGTCTGAGGGCAATGTGTGGTGTGAATATAATGCAAGAATTCGTATTTTGGGGAAATTAGGGGGAGGTGCGGGGTTACCAAAAATGTTTCCAGGGGCTGGGAAGGGTTGTTGAGGTGGTTCGGACTGTAAGAGAATGGAGCGAAACAGAATAACTTCAAGAGTGTATCAGTCTGTAGTGGAAGGGAAAGGGGCGGTAGGGGGGCGGCCCAGGAAGGGGTTGGAGGGAGGGGGGGAAAGGAGGTTTTGTGTGCGGGGGAAAAAAAAAAAAAAAAAAAAAAAAAAAAAAAAAAAAAAAAAAAAAAAAAAAAAAAAAAAAAAAAAAAAAAAAAAAAAAAAAAAAAAAAAAAAAAAAAAAAAAAAAAAAAAAAAAAATTTGCCTGCTACCGCAAAAAACCCGCTCAACACTATTCGTCCGAGAGCGTTAATGTGGGCCTGGCCACCTCAATGTTCCGCCCGGTGCATTGTTTACAAGCCAGCCTCCGCGGTAACATCCAAGCATACAATCATAACATTTCGTATTATTACAGTGTTTTTGTGATTTTATCTGCAAAATAAGTGACCATGGGCCCCAAAAAAGCTTCTAGTGCCAACCCTGTGGTAAAAAGGGTGAGAAATATTATCGAAATACTGTGGTACCCTGGTCAACTGCTGTGATGTGCTTGCTGCTGTTAGCACTGTCATCTACTGCTGTGCTGCTGTAGCACTGGTCAGCTGCTGCTGCTGCGGTACCATTTCAGTGCTGCTGTCTGCTGCTGTGCTGCTCACTGTCAGCTGCTGCTGCTGCCTGTAGCACTGTCAGCTGCTGCTCTGCTGCTGCTGTGTAAGCACCGTCAGTGCTGCTGCTGCCGTGTACCACCGTCGATGCTGCTGCTGCTCCTGTTTCGTTACCGTCTGCTGACTGCTTTGCTTGCTGCTGTAGTACCGTCTGCTGCTCTGTAGCAATCGTCGCTGCTGACTGTAGCATCGTCTGCTGCTGCTGTAGCACTGTCAGCTGCTGCTGCTGCCTGCACTGTCAGCTGTGCTGCTGCTGTAGCACTGTCAGCTGCTGCGGCTGCTGTAGCACCATCAGCTGCTGCTGCTGCTGTACCACCGTCAGCTGCTGCTGCTGCTGCTGTTAGCACCGTGTTGGTGTGGCTTATTTGGAATACTAAGAAACAATTAACCCTGGAGGAGTTAGCCACCCGGCTAACCCAAAAGAGTAGTGTCATCGAAGACTGTCTTTCTAACTCTATTTCCATATGGGGTCCTTAATCTTTTCTCCCGGATGCAACCCACACCAGTCGACTAAACACCCAGGGTGGAACAGGAAAAAATCTGGAAATAGTGCTCTAATGGTGAATTTTGAGCGACAGCAAGGGGTGGTTTGAGAGATTTAAGAATCGTGAAAAACATGGCTTGACACTGTGTGATGAGGCCTGTTCTGGAAAGAAAATGCCAAACAGTTCTACAGTATCAGGAGGAAAAGGCACGCTCCCAGGACACAACTCAGTGTCTCATTAGTCAGTTGCTGCATCTTCAATAAAGGTAAGTGTCATTTATTCTTCATTTAGTAGAGTAGTACATTGCACAATATATCCTGTGCATGTACTACTTACTATTGTGCATGTATCCTCTCTGTGTGTGTAGGAAAATGTTATATTCATGTGGGGTAATTTTTTTTTTTCATACTTTTGGGTGTCTAGCAGGATTAATTTGATTTCCATTATTTCTTATGGGGAAAATTCTATGCATAACGATAATTTCGCAACAATGAGCTCTCATGAACGGATTAATATTGTTATGCGGGGGTTCCACTGATATATTTTTTGATGTCTAGTGTATGCAGCTAGATAATATAGTTAGTGCATTACTCAACCTAAGTTAGGGTACTACTATTTTAAAAACGCTATTTTTTTTCTTACTGTTCTACTGTATAAAGTTAATTAGAACACTAGGCAGTAACTGTTAGGTGTATTGATATACTTAGTTTAATAGCACATTATATTTTACTATTATTTTTCACTTATATGTCTATTAGGGTCTATAAACTACAGAAAACCCATATACACTTAGCACATTATTGTTCAATCAACCCATTTTTACAGGCATTAATATTACCCTTTATATATTTTGCAATTCCACATCATTTAAATATTTTATCAGGTAGAACCCAAAATGCTCAATGCTGACATCATCTCTGAACTTAACCTTAAGATTAAATCCCAGCCGCACCATTCAAACTATGAAAACCAATTGCCTTTTAGACTAACAAAGAAAACGGAACCACAGTATTTGTCTAAGCAATGACAGATATATTACAATTATGAATTACAATATTGATCCTAAGTAAAACACTATGATGGACCTCCTGGCACTCTTAGATTATTAAAAGACAACCTTCCCCTGTATTATTCTTACTGAAAACCTGGCTTTTTCTCCCCTTAAGCACGACACAATAGACATTCACATTACCAGGATACACCAGCAATCCATAACCGCCAGACAGAACAACATTGTGGGAAAATATTGCCATCTGGTATTCTAATGGGATTTCATGTAGCAACACAATGTAATCTTTCAATGATGAGTATGGTTGAATATATATTCACAAAACTTCTCTGTAAAAAAAATTAAAAACTATAGCAATTTGGGCGCATATTACAGATGCCTTCATATTTAAATAATCCCAGCCTTTTAGTGCTAAACTAAAAAACATTGATTACAGATACAGACGCAAAATACATAAGCATCCACCTACTACTTAGCAGGAGAGACTTCAGCCTCAACCTTGACAAAACAGATTGACCAAACTGTTGTTGGTCATATGTTAGTTCAAGGTTAATGATGTTAGCTCAAGGTTAATTCATTAACAATTATGAACAATTACACTACTCCATACCAGCAAATACAAAATCAACAAGACTGAAGAGGAGTGCAACCATAATTGACCATATATGGACCAAACATACTAGCCCCCTTAGAGTGGGGATAATCATGGACTACACTACTCTGTCCACTAACAACTTTCCTCACTAACAAACATATGTAAACAATCAATGGAATATCAATACGTTTCTCCTTTCGACTCCATGATGAATAGCATCAATAAGTACTTCACTGCGGAAACTAAGCTCAGTTGACTCTTCTCACGAATTTTTTTGATGTTGTTGGTATCAATGAATGGAGTAGAGATAGTTCTAAACAAGAATACAAAGATAAATATTACAAACATTTGTCCCATTAAAAACTAAAAGATTCACCAATACAATACTAGTTAGTCCCATGGCTTACTAACAGCATCTAAGATCCATCTGAATATGAAATTAATAACTAAAAACAATTATCAACAACCATTACAACAGTCCTCACCAAATTAATCAGACGTTCAAGGAAACTCTAGTATTCTAATTAGATTTACTGAAATGAAAGGAGACACAAAAAAAAAGACCTGGGAAAGAGACACTCTCAGACCCCCCACCCCTGGACACAGCAAAACTGTGAAACACAGTAATATTTTACTAATGAGGAACAAGCTTTGAAACTCGCCTACTGATCTACAATAAAAGATTAAATGGCTTTCTTTCTCTCAATCACAGGATCAAACATGCTCTCACCAGTAAAATTCCAACTGACAATGCCTGCAGTTAATAATTATCTAGGTGGGAAACTCCCAACATCCCTCTATCTTACACCCACAGCCCACTGAGGTTACCATATTATTAAACTCTTTTAAAAAACAATCAGAAAATGTAACCCAAGCAACCACTACTACTTCTATAAATGAGCCGGCTCGGGAATCTTCTCTTCAACCACCATTGCATTACTCTCTAACAAATACTAGAACCAAACTTTCCTGGCATCACTCCAAGCTTAGCAAGGGATTAACCAGTTACACGAAGGTGGTGGCCCAGCAGATGTAAAAAATTATACACCAATATCATACTTGTCTTTACTTTCCAAAATCTTGAGAAACTCATATACTAAAGCATATTTATACCTCCTTCCTAACATACAAAGCATCCTTAACCCATGCCAGTTGGTTCGGAGAAACCAAAAAGCACGCAAATAACACAATCAAATAAAAAATGCTAGACCTTCCTTTACCAGCACTGGACTCTTTATTGACCTCAGAAAGCTTTTGATACAGTAGATTCCAGAGCATCTACTCCTATGCTTGATCATGTGGGTTATAAGAGGCGCATGAGAACTGCATTTAGCAAGTCCTACCTAACTTAATAGAAAGCAATACGTCTCGTGTGAATGGAACAGAACCTCCTCAAACAAGACCCCTGGACACTGGATGTACACAAAGGTAAAACATTCTGGCCCCTCCTTTTCCTTTTATACATAAATGATATTACAAACACATCACAAACAAACTTATGTTATTCTCTTGCTGAGCGACATGACTTTTGTCATCTCCCACTCAAATCTAGCCTCGACTCAACTCTTATTGTTAATGAATAACTTGCAAAAATAGCAACCAGGCTGAGTGTCAGTAAACTCACACTTAATATAGGACAAAACTTTTAAACAATCTGTTTGGGATTAGAGGCAAGTTGAAGGTACCAATAAACATTATGCTGAACAACACCCTTATGCTCAACATAATGATGGAAATTTCCTGGGTCTGCACCTTATAGGAAACCTGAAATTCACACAAAACAAAGTTTTCTTAAAACAGTTGGCAATCCTCTCAAAGATACATTACTATGTACCACAAACAGCAACTACTTATAATATACTATTGATCTTATCCATACCTCACCTATGCTATTTGTGCCCTGGGTTCCACGATGAAAAAAAACACCACCTAAAATCAATAACACAACATAAAGCCACAGTGCAAACAATCACACAATCCACTGCTAGACAACACAACCCCCCACTCTTCAAAGACCTATACCCACTCAATATACAAAATATTCACTCGATCTATTGTGCAACCCACATTTACAGAACAATCAATTCTAATATAAATCCCAACCTTGAAATGCTTTCTTGACAGTTGCAATCAGAGAGTAGTAGGCTCAGACACAACACTAGGCACAAAAACCTCTATGACACTCCGTGTGTCAGGCTGAATCTTTTCAAAAAAACAAGACGTTTCGCCCACGAGAGAGAATTGATAAAGTCCCTGGTGGGCGAAACATCTCAGTAAAATGCAATTAGCACTGTGTGTTGTTCACACAAACCCGCATACTCTGTACATGGAAGGGCCCATGCTGCGTGATGAAACGGCCACCCATTGCCTTCTGTAAACAATGGCACACTAGTGTGATGGCAGGGACAGCAACTGAGGCACGCTCAGCTGGACAGACAGGGCCGACACATTTGGGACGTATGGCTGTTAGTCGAGTTTTTTCATCGTTGGTCGCGGCCAAAAATTTTTGTTTAAAACGCTTTGTTGGGCGATTTTTTCGTTTGATGATGCCTTCATTGGTCGCGGGCGTTACTGTATCATGTCAATCAACAAAAAAAAATATCATTAGTATAAGAATATTTATTTCTAATGATTACCTTACAAATAAATGTTGAGCAAAGGCAGGTACAAGAGCTGGAGCTCTACCTTTTGATATAAATGAGTGAAAATATCCAAATATAAAAAATTAACTTACCATCCTCAATGGCCCTTGAGATGAAACTTTGCTAGGTGTGGAACTGCGAGTGCGATTGTGGTCAGTGGTCCAGCAGCTGGGACTGGCCAAGATGGTTGCCTGTGTTCAGTGGTCCAGCAGTTGGACTGGCCAGATGTTGCCTGGGGTCAGTGGTCCAGCAGTGGGACTTGGCAACGATGTTGCCTGTTGGTCAGTGCCAGCAGTGGGACCAGGCAAGCAAGTTGCTTGTGGTTGGTAATCAATGGGTTACTGGATGTATGCTCCCCTGTGTTGGGATAACATCTTTAATTGTACTTTAATACAGACAATTAATTTATTATAAATAATGAGGTTAACCCTTAAACTGTCCAAAATGTAGATCTACACTCGTCGCGTGGCGCTCCAAATGGGATCTATGTTCGATTTTTTACATGCTTTCTTGTGTAAAAAAAGGTAGATTTACGTCGGAGTGCTACTCGAGTGAGCATAGATCTAATGTTTGGACAGGTTAAGGGTTCTACTTTGCAGGTTTATGTTCCATGGGCATCATGAATTATGAATACCAAATTTTTCTCATTGCTACAACTGAAATTTTTCAGTTTCTAAAATATGCTTCTTCTTATTTGCTGATTCTCGCAGCTGTTGGAATATAAATTAAAGATTAACCACATACAGGTGGATGCGTTAGTTGTAACAAACAATTTACACAACAAATATTACATAATACATTATTTCTCCTCTGGCCTTCCTGTCCTGCAAGCTCCAGGCAAATGAAACTTAGGATAAAATACAGTATTTTTTATTATTTTTTGTACTTAATATGTTTTATTTCAAATATTAATGGTATTCTTTATTTCTAGAGTTTAGATGCACATTTATGCATTTTATATTATATGTTTCATTGTATGTGGTTATATTATAGCATACCTCACTGTACATAGATACAAGAAACTTATAAACAGAATTGTATATCAAGTACTTATATTACAAGTGAATGTACAGTTGTTTCATTTATACGGCGATATGTTATGCAGCGATGTCAAATTATGAAAAAATTTGCTACTATGGCAAGGGTCTTTCAAATACAGCATGCCTCAACTCTGTTTTTTACATTCTCTGTGACTACATCTGTCTATGTTGGGAACTTTCCAAAATTTGTCAGTATTTTAAACCTTTCAGGGTTTCCGACGTACTTTAGTTACGTTACACACCATGTTTATTCATTACTAGAATGCCTAAACTCTCTCGCCTATCAAATCTAGTGAGAGAAAGCTGGTAGGTCCACATATGAAAGAATGCGGTCTATTTGGTCAGTATGCACAGTACAAAAAAAATTCCTGCAGCACACAGTGCACCCAAACAAAAAAAAAAAAAGAACGTAGACAAAACCAAACTCACCGACGTGTTTGTTTTAGTATTAAAAGTGACTTTGCGTGTGTCATTCTCTTGGAGAGAGAGAGAGAGAGAGAAGAAGAGAGAGCTAGTTTTCCCTGGACTCTCATTTTTAGAATGGACGACATATGACAGACAAACAGAAGATGATTTTACGATTGGTGTCTTAATGGAAAAGTACCTTGAAGAATTGAGCTCAAATGTAGCAGAAAACCTTCTATTTTTACCACAATTTCAAAAGTAAACAAATCATGTCAAGGTCAAATACATGTCAACTGGTTCGAGTTTAATATTCTTTCACAAGTGCACTGATATTATTTAATCCATTTTGACACCAATTCTACACTATCAGCTAGTCTGCATAACCGTAAATCTTCTATTTTTGTGTGAGAATAAAAAAATTCAAAATCAAAAAAGCAAAAGAGATGTAAGTGGCGCCTGGTGGAACATAACTAATTGGAACAGCAAAGAATGTTAGTTTGTAGTGTCAGTGGGTGAAAGTCTCTGTCTTGCTTATTCTGGAGACCCTATTTGGAAATTTGCGCAATCTTCTGAAATCGCTGGGTGTAATTGGCGCGAAATATTAGGTTTGCATGGGCTCGACGCGTAATGTTGGTTCTTGGTCCACTTTTATGTGGCGGTATAGGTATTGAAGAGTCAGTCAAGGTTGGTGTGGTGTGGGTGATTTCTTAGTATTCCTTTGATGAGGAGAAAAGATGGGTTCTAGTGAAATAGATATGATTTTTGTCGACTAGTACACTGTGAAATTGGCCAAAAGCAGCAGCTCAAGGGGCGTGAAATTGCCGTTGGGTCAACTCCGTTGAGGGACCGCTAACTTTCGAGAGTTATTCCGTAAACTTTCCATTCAAATTTCATTACTTATGGTTCGTCATTGCTGATAGGCGAAAATATTCTCTGTCATTTCATAAGAAAAATTTTGTTTTTCCAAATTATCATCAACCTGAGAACGAGTTTAGGAGAGGGCCTCTCAACGTTTTAACGGGGCATATTTTATATGTACTCTGATAATTTGTACTTATCTGACCTGTACCGGTATCATCCGACCTTACAACCGAGATCGGTTCGACAAATGGTCGTAAGTCGAAATGGACGTGAGTTAAAACTTACTACTGGAAATATGAACATCCACGGTTTTGTAATGCTTTAAATTTTCTTGTTTTATCTGTGTGGTTATTATAATTTTATTACTTTACTTTTTTGCTGTTAGTACTGTATTTCTGTATACTGAAAGGTTTCGGAATAAAACACCTGTGTACAACACAGAAGTGTTTATTTCCAAAATTTGACATAGAAAACCGGTCATAAGTCAAATGGTCCGTATGTCGAGCAGGTTGTAAGTCGGATGGTTGAGGTGTACCTAATTATATTTTACACACTGTGCTGGTGTGCAGGTACACATTAAAATCACTAATACTCTCTTTACTCATGATGCCAAAATACTACCTACTAATCACTCTTGGGCACATCAAATGTCTTATTTTACATTAACTATTAATCTTTTCATTATCCATCTTGATATTTTCCTCAGAATTATATAAGAAACACGTTTCACAGCATATAAACCATTATTACACATAACAGAATTTAAACGGACGTATAAGATTTGTTTCTCAAAGCGGTTGTGTAGGTTGTATCGGAAGAATTATGTTTCTCTAGTCAAACACTGGGAGATTACTGTAGAAAGAAAAATATTAGTTTGTATGTGCCTTCACTCTAAATTATAGTAATTCACAACCCTGTGTGGGTTTAGTGCTTTTAAAATATGGTAATAGTAATAGTATCTTCATACACTCTAAAAATGGTGTATTGCATGAGATTGGTGAGTGTTCCTGTTTGTTTATTCTGACAAAACTAACTTGTGCACAAAGTAAGAGTATTTGTATTGTGAGGTTAATTATTATTATTAATCAAAATAATTGTAAGGTAAAAGTTTTACAAACTCTTACAAATGTCATGTGATGAAAATAAAAGTTAGAACACATATTAATACGCAATTTATTTTGCCTGACGCCGCAGTGATTGCTCCCACTACCTGTTCAGTTGGTGTTGTACATTGTTGGACTCTATCTCTTTCTCTTCGTCATTTACTCTTTCGTTAGCGACTAAATGGCTCTCATTGACGAGGGGTTCTAGCCTTAGCTGTGAACGAAAAAGAGGCATCGTAAGCCTCTTGCTTTAAGTGCAAGTTAGAGGATGATGGTGGTGGCCATTCTGCTTTTATTCAATAAATACCTCATTGCTCACTCACCTCTCACATTAATTTAATATTTTAAGGTAATATAATACGCTGTGTATCTTACCTTTTATTGTGTTGTAAAATGCCTATTTTATTGTTAACTTAATATAAGTTAGTGTAAAACTTGGTGTCTGGCTTTATTGGCATATAATATATATGTACTATGATAATATACTTGTGGACCTATGTGTTAGCTGGGCAGAGGGACAACGATAACGTTTTCTCTGGAGCAAGGCAGCAGTAGAGGGAGGGGAGGAAAGAAGAAAAAGAAAAACGTTTGTTATGAATCTGTGTTTGGCCAGCCACTCCCCCACTCACTTTTGTTTACAATTTTTGGCGATGAATTATTCATTACTTCTCCCTTCATTTATGATGGATCTAAAGGTAGTTAGAAATGATTAAATTCAGTGAAACAAGGGATGTCGCAATGCTAATAATACTGGGCTCAGGGTCGAAGTGGTTATGTAGCCAGTGGGTGTAGCCCAGGTGGGCTACAACCTATCGGGCTCACCTACACTGACTGTACAAATAATATTCTCACCTCTCTTATACATTAAGACTACAATATTTTAAGGGCATTGTGGAAATAATGAGTGTACTGTATGTGTTTTTAAACTCTCTGGGCTGTTTTTTTATGGGTTGTATATTAAGTATGAGATGGGGAGGAGCCAGGGCTACTACACCTGGACCTTCCTCAAATAAGTACTAATCAACCTCTCACCTTACATTAAGATTAGCCGAGAAATTACTTATAAGAATAAGTAATTGAATGTACTGTGTATGCTTATTTTCCTTAGTGGTTTTTAAATACCTTAGTTCTATTACTAAACTTAATCTTAAAATTTAGTGTAAACTTGTTGTCTGGCCATTTATATGCATTTATAAATGGAAAAAAAAATGGAGTTCTGTTTTCCGGCAAAGTTGCTTTCCAACGTAGCTGGAACCTAACCCGCAGTATAAGTGGGGCCTTACTGTACAATTTTAATGGTGGGTATTAAAATATGGGGTGTAAACAAAGAGCTTTCATGCTGTGTTCATCTCAAGAAAACATCTGTATCTTGATTTGAACCATTCTTCCTGTGTCTTGCCACACCATCTAAATCTGATGAACCATCTTACCTGTGCTGCCACACCATCTAAATCTGATAAACCATATACCTGTGTCTGCCACAACATCTCTATACCTGATGAAACCATTACCTGTACTGTCTGCCACCCATTCTAGACCTGAGGAACCATCTGACCTGTTGTCCATGCACACCATCCTACTTCTGATAAACCATCTTCCTGTGTCTGCCCACACCATCTAAATCTGATCAAAAACCATTCTTCCTGGTGTCTGCCACACCATCTAATATTGATAAACTTCTTCCTGTTTGTCTGCCACACCTTCTAAATATGATAAACACATCTACCTGTCGGTCTGCCACACCATCTATTACCTGATGAAACCATCTTCCTGTGTCCTGCCACACCATCTAAATCTGATAAACCATTACCTGTGTCTGCCACACCATCTATACCTAAATGAACCATCTCCTGTGTCTGCCACACCATCTATACCTGATGAACCATCTACCTGTGTCTGCCACACCATCTACAACTGATGAACCATCTACCTGTGTCTGCCACACCATCTACAACTGATGAACCATCTACCTGTGTCTGCCACACCATCTACAACTGATGAACCATCTACCTGTGTCTGCCACACCATCTACAACTGATGAACCATCTACCTGTGTCTGCCACACCATCTACAACTGTAAACCCATCTACCGTGTCTGCCACACCATCTACAACCTGATGAACATCTACCGGTGTCGGGCCACACCATCTATACCTGATGAACCATCTACCGGTGTCTGCCACACCATCTATACCTGATGAACCATCTACCGGTGTCTGCCACACCATCTACAACTGATGAACCATCTACCGGTGTCTGCCACACCATCTACAACTGATGAACCATCTACCTGTGTCTGCCACACCATCTATACCTGATGAACCATCTACCAGTGTCTGCCACACCATCTACATTGTTACTGTAAAGTTCCTCTGAGTCACAATAAATTATTCTACATCACCACTAAACCACACACCAATACTTTACTTTACTGTACATCTGTTACTTCATTTATCCACCGGAAAAAATAATAAAATTATCGTACTGTACTCTACTGCATTGTACTGTGCTAGTACATGTACTGTGCTAGTACATGTACTGTGCTAGTACATGTACTGTGCTAGTACATGTACGTGCTAGTACATGTACTGTGCTAGTACATGTACTGTGCTAGTACATTTACTGTGCTAGTACATGTACTGTGCCCCTAGTACAATGACTGTGCTAGTACTTTACTGTGCTAGTACATTATTGTGCCTAGTACATTGTACTTTTGCTAGTACATGTATTTGTGCTAGTACATGTTACTGTGCTAGTACATGTACTGTGCTAGTACATGTACTGTGCTAGTACATGTACTGTGCTAGTACATGTACTGTGCTAGTACATGTACTGTGCTAGTACATGTACATGTGCTAGTACATGTACTGTGCTAGTACATGTACTGTGCTAGTACATGTACTGTGCTAGTACATGTACTGTGCTAGTACATGTACTGTGCTAGTACATGTACTGTGCTAGTACATGTACTGTGCTAGTACATGTACTGTGCTAGTACATGTACTGTGCTAGTACATGTACTGTGCTAGTACATGTACTGTGCTAGTACATGTACTGTGCTAGTACATGTACTGTGCTAGTACATGTACTGTGCTAGTACATGTACTGTGCTAGTACATGTACTGTGCTAGTACATGTAGACTTATCACTGTCCACACTCCCATAATTAATAATGCTCTCAGTGTCCTTTTTTTTTTTAAAGGAAAAAAATCTTCCGAAATGGAAGATAATTTTTACTGAAGGTAATGACTTGAAAAGTATGAAATTTGATGGAAAACTTAGAGTTTTATGCAGATGCAAAGTTTGTGAACCTGGTACAATTTGCACATTAGCAATTCACCCAACTTGAGTTCTAGTTTAAGGCAATTCCACTCTTCCATTCAACCAAATTCAATATTACTAGTAAGTTTACTCAGGTATACACAAATAGTTACATAGATTATCATACATAGCAGTATATGTGTAGGGAACCTGGGATGACCCAAAAAAGTCAGTGTTTGAGCACAAAGAACTGCCATTCAACTATTACAACTACACTATAAAGTCCACAGAAATCGGTAATCTGGCCAAGTTTACACAAAAATAAAAAATGACAATTTATAAACACAGTCCAAAATATTCAATGTAGATATTCTTGGCACTAAAACAAAATTTTCCCTGTTCATTATTCACATTCCCAGCACCATTCTTTATTAAACTTGCTTTCCATGTTAAATTCATAATCACACAAAAAATTAATTTTTTTTTTATTATCACACTGGCCGATTCCCACCAAGGCAGGGTGGCCTGAAAAAGAAAAACTTCCACCATCATTCACTCCATCACTGTCTTGTCAGAAGGGTGCTTTACACTACAGTTTTTAAACTGCAACATTAACACCCCTCCTTCAGAGTGCAGGCACTGTACTTCCCATCTCCAGGACTCAAGTCCGGCCTGCCAGTTTCCCTGAACCCCTTCATAAATGTTACTTTGCTCACACTCCAACAGCACATCAAGTATTAAAAACCATTTGTCTCCATTCACTCCTATCAAACACGCTCACGCATGCCTGCTGGAAGTCCAAGCCCCTTGCACACAAAACCTCCTTTACCCCGTCCCTCCAACCTTCCCTAGGCCGACCCCTACCCTGCCTTCCTTCCACTATAGACTTATACACACTATAGGTAGTAGGTTGGTAGACAGCAACCACCCAGGGAAGTACTACCGTCCTGCCAGATGACTGTGAAACAGAAACCTGTAACTGTTTTGCATGATGGTAGGATTGCTGGTTTCTTTTTCTGTCTCATAAACACGCTAGATAACAGGGATATCTTGCTACTCCTACTTACACTTTGGTCACACTTCACAGACACGCACATGCATATACAGTGGACCCCTGCATAACGATATTAATCCATTCCTGAGAGCTCATTGTTATGCGAAATTATCGTTATGCGAATGAATTTTCCCTATAAGAAATAATGGAAACAAATTAATATCATGCAAGACACCAAAAGTATGAAAAAAAAATTTTACCCCATGAAATATACATTTTCCTACACACAAAGAGAAGGATACATGCACAATAGTAGAGTAGTACATGCACAATATATATTGTGCATGTACTAGTCTACTAAATGAAGAATAAATGACACTTACCTTTATTGAAGATGCAGCAATGACTAATGAGACACTGTGTCCTGGGAGTGCCTTTTCCTCCTGAGTACTGTAGGTCCTGTTTGGCATTTTCTTCCAGAACAGGCCTTATCTCACTGTGTATGCCACTACAATTCTTAAATCTCTCAAACCAACCTTTGCTGGCTTTAAATTCACCGATATGAGCACTAGTTCCAGGCATTTTTCCCTGTTCACCTGGGTGTTAGTCGACTGGTGTGGGTTGCATCCTGGGAGACAAGATTAAGGACCCCAATGGAAATAAGTTAGACAGTCTTCGAATCACTGACTTTTTTGGGTTATCCTGGGTGGCTAACCCTCTGGGGTTAATTGTTTCTTGGTATTCTCAATAAGCCATACCAACAACGGTGCTACAGCAGCAGCAGCAGCAGCTGACAGTACTACAGCAGCAGCAGCTGACAGTGCTACAGCAGCAGCAGATGGTGCTACAGCAGCAGCAGATGGTACTACAGCAGCAGCAGCAGCTGACAGTGGTACAGCAGCAGCAGCAGCTGATGGTGCTACAGCAGCAGCAGCTGACAGTGCTACAGCAGCAGCAGCAGCTGACAGTGCAGCAGCAGCTGACAGTGCTACAGCAGCAGCAGCTGACAGTGCTACAGCAGCAGCTGACAGTGCTACAGCAGCAGCAGACGGTGCTACAGCAGCAGCAGCAGCTGATGGTGGTACAGCAGCAGCAGCAGCTGACAGTGCTACAGCAGCAGCAGCAGCAGCAGCTGACAGTGCTACAGCAGCAGCAGCATCAGCAGTTGACCATGGTACCACAGTATTTCGATAATATTTCTCACCCTTTTTACCACAGGGTTGGCACTAGAAGCTTTCTTGGGGCCCATGGTCACTTATTTTGCAGATAAAATCACCAAAAACACCGTAATAATACGAAATGTTCCAATTGTATGCTTGGATGTTACCGCAGAGGCTGGCTTGTAAACAATGCCACCGGCGGAACATGTGAGGCTGGCTCAGGCCGCACATTAGACGCGTCTCGGACGAATAGCGTTGTGCGGGTTTTTTAGCGGTATGCGAGGCAAAATCTTAGCGATAAAATGTATCGGTATGTGGATTTAACGTTATGTGATGCCAACGGTATGCGGGGGTCCACTGTATATATACATACATCTAGGTTTTTCTCCTTTTTCTAAATAGCTCTTGTTCTTCTTTATTTCTTCTATTGTCCATGGGGAAGTGGAAAAGAATCTTTCCTCCGTAAGCCATGTGTGTCGTATGAGGCGACTAAAATGACGGGAGCAATGGGCTGGTAACCCCTTCTCCTGTAGACATTTACTAAAAAAGAGAAGAAGAAAAAATAAAGATTTACTCTATTTCTTGGATAACAAAATATAACCAGGAATTATTGGTCACGGTTTATGGCATCCCAATAATTGAATCAGAACTATTAAAAACCCATAAAACAGAGCAGGGGGTTAGGGGGACCTTACCAGTCCTCAGAAAATTTTTTGTCAATTTCAAGCTACTTCCAGTCCTGAAAACAATGCGGTAGTGGGCATGATGAACTCTAGCTTAAGTTCCCTCAAAGCCATCAACATGACTCACGAAATCATAATGACACGATTGCAAACATACCATACCACAAGCGGGTTTAGAACCTGCACCATACTAGCTGGAGATTTGTCTGTAAAAACTTGCATTTGTAGTCACAGTGGTGCCTATGCTAACCTTCCTATGGTGTATAAATATACCTAGTTGGATGACTCTTATTGTCACTTGCTGGTCCAGTGGCTAAAGCATTGGTGTGGAGTTTTATGACTCTCTGATCACGGTTCTTAACCCGCCCATGGTATGGTTTCTTTGCAATTGTGTCATTGCGATTTTGTGAGTCTCACCTTGTACTCTGTTGCCAACTTCCCTCTAATTCTCACCTTGTACTCTGTTGCCAACTTCCCTCTAATCCTCACCTTGTACTCTGTTGCCAACTTCCCTCTAATTCTCACCTTGTACTCTGTTGCCAACTTCCCTCTAATCCTCACCTTGTACTCTGTTGCCAACTTCCCTCTAATTCTCACCTTGTAACCTGTTGCCAACTTCCCTCTAATCCTCACCTTGTACTCTGTTGCCAACTTCCCTCTAATTCTCACCTTGTAATCTGTTGCAAACTTCCCTCTAATCCTCACCTTGTACTCTGTTGCCAACTTCCCTCTAATCCTCACCTTGTACTCTGTTGCCAACTTCACTCTAATCCTCACCTTGTACTCTGTTGCCAACTTCCCTCTAATCCTCACCTTGTAATCTGTTGCCAACTTCCCTCTAATCCTCACCTTGTACTCTGTTGCCAACTTCCCTCTAATCCTCACCTTGTACTCTGTTGCCAACTTCCCTCTAATCCTCACCTTGTAATCTGTTGCCAACTTCCCTCTAATCCTCACCTTGTACTCTGTTGCCAACTTCCCTCTAATCCTCACCTTGTAATCTGTTGCCAACTTCCCTCTAATCCTCACCTTGTACTCTGTTGCCAACTTCCCTCTAATTCTCACCTTGTAATCTGTTGCAAACTTCCCTCTAATCCTCACCTTGTACACATTTAAGATCTTCCTATAATAATAAAAGTGAATCATTCTTCTCTATCCCATCACATCTACAATAGGAAGTGCACCATAGAAACTAGCAGGGAAAACTTACTGGATACTTAACAAAACTATTAAAAACTGTAAGAATTTCACACCTCAAGAACCCAAGGAAATTGTTGTCCAGACTTGTTTGTATCAGCATGAACAAGAAATAAGATCACTCTGATCACTCACATCCCCATAGAACAGACTCTGCAATTTCTTGAGACTAATATTTTGCCACACATGAACCATCCTCTTCTATCCCTGAACTTCACACAACTAGTAGTTATGTGAAAGGTTTAATTTCTTATCTCTCAATTTACTATTCTCTCAAAAACAGAGCATAGCATTGTGATCACCCCATTGTGATCAGTATTTCAACTTTAACCTTGTTCTAGCCAAGGACTCTCAAGTAACAGCTATAACTAAACAAACTATAACCAGCAATAACTAAACCAACAAGAAACAACAAGAGAAGTGTAACCTCAACTGACCATATCTGGACTAACATAATAGCTCCTCTCAAAGCAGGGATAATCACAGACACTGCTACTAATCACTACCCCACCTTCCCCATAACCAACATATATAAGCTACCACTTGAAACTAATATTATCTCATTTTGTTTCCATGATGAGACATCATTAATAACTTCACTACAGCAGTAAGTTACATTAACTGGCACACACATACATTACTGGTGACAGGAGCACTGGTGATTCTTCTCCAAAAAAAAAAAAAAAATACAAAGCCTTTACAGTAGACATTACCCTATTAAAATTAAGCAGATCACAGTAAAGACTGGGTAACCCCTGGGTAATAAATAGTATCCTCAAGTCCTGGCCTAACCAAACCCAATGAACCGTACGTATATCTAACCTACTGAAACAGCCAATGTATTAGATGATTTCTTCTCTACCAGTCTTCAAGCAAGTCATTACCTTGTTGGAAGTTTTCTGAACTCCCTCTACCTTATTCCAGCTGATCCATCTGAGGTATCTTTGATAATAAACTCACTGAAAAATAAATAAGGAATCTTAGCACAAATACCACCACTACTGATCAAAATAACAGCTAATGTGCTTTCATCCACCATTGCAACAGTGGTCAACAAATCATCAGAAACTAACACAATCCCACTAATACTTAAAACATGGGTTACCTCAACACACAAAGGAGGAGACCCACCCAACATAAATAATTACAAACCTACATCTAACCTGCTATTGTTATTCAAAATCTTCGAAAAATTAATCCACAAGTGAATACTCTTTACTATCATCATGCAACATACTCAACCCCTGCCAATTGGGATTCAAACCAAGTAAAAGCACAAACCATGCAATTATAAAAGTGCTAGACATCATAATGCAGTGCTTGAGAACAATGAATATCCACTGGGCCTCTTTGATTGATTGGGGGCCTTTTACCTTATTATTATAATATAAAGGTTATAATATCTTATTATTATTCTATAATGGAGATAACATCTTATTATCATACTAAAAAGACTATCTACAATACGTGGGTCATTACTAGGAATAAGGTAAAATTACATGTGTGTTAGCTAAAAAATAAATCATTCCCCCTCCCTTTCTGTTTACCTGGAGAGAGTTTCGGGGGTCAACGCCCCCGCGGCCCGGTCTGTGACCAGGCCTCCTGGTGGATCAGCGCCTGATCAACCAGGCTGTTGCTGCTGGCTGCACGCAAACCAACGTACGAGCCACAGCCCGGCTGATCAGGAACTGACTTTAGGTGCTTGTCCAGTGCCAGCTTGAAGACTGCCAGGGGTCTGTTGGTAATCCCCCTTATGTGTGCTGGGAGGCAGTTGAACAGTCTCGGGCCCCTGACACTTATTGTATGGTCTCTTAACGTGCTAGTGACACCCCTGCTTTTCATTGGGGGGATGGTGCATCGTCTGCCAAGTCTTTTGCTTTCGTAGTGAGTGATTTTCGTGTGCAAGTTCGGTACTAGTCCCTCTAGGATTTTCCAGGTGTATATAATCATGTATCTCTCCCTCCTGCGTTCCAGGGAATACAGGTTTAGAAACCTCAAGCGCTTCCAGTAATTTTTTTTTTATATTTTTATTTAAAACAACACAATACATTAAATAGATAAAAGAACACAGTATCAGTTCTTACTCAAAATTATAAATCTCATTGTCTAAATGAACACAGACGATTAACGTTGTGTTGTCACACCTGTCCCTCATCCCATATACATTACATCCAATGTAACTATGTTAAGTAAGATTACACAAGATAACATAACAATATTCATCATTATTATTATAACCAAGGAAAACCCAAACCTACAATCTGCATTATTTTTCCACTTTGTTATTTATATATTATTAATCCACATAATCTTCAAACCCTCCTTTACAATACTCATTATTGCCAGTGCCGACACAGCTGACACTTCTACCCCCCTACCGTATGTACAGTCCCCATTCTAAATAACATACATTAATTTCCCTAATGAATGGTCATTGAAAACAATTTCTACTAAAATAACCCAACCCAGCAGACTTCCAAACAAAAACAGTCAGGGTCATTATAAGACATGTAGGAACGAGTCCTGCAATCATATATGTATACATATACGCATGCATATACACATACGTGTATGTGCACTTATTCAAACTAAATCATACATAGAAATAAATCGCTAAATGACTTGTCTGCAAATAAACTAAATATTACAATCTATGATAGAACTATACATACACAAAGTTAATGTTACTGATTAACTTCCATACAAAATAAGGGGATATATAAACCCCATCAAATACTTATATATTTTCGTACATAGTGCATAATGTACATATTCAATACAATAATAAAAAAAGAGGTGTATGACAAGGCTATCTTCAGATTAAAAATATATAAGACATATAAATATAAACCTCCTTATAACAATAAGGGAATACAACTTTTGACTCAACATACCTCACCAGGCTTCCAATCACACCAAGAGGGCGCACCACTGAAGAGACCAACCCCTTGCCTCTCACCCCATACTCAAACGGAGTAAACGTTCAACAGTAAGTCCACGATATCCCTCCGGAAAACTAATTACCCACCTTCCCCCATATAATTGTTTGTTCCTACATGCTGTCCTATAAAAACTCGCCGCCAACGCTTTTATCCTAATGTTCCCCTCCACCTCCCTCATCCCCCAAGAAACATACAAGTAATCAACTATTACATATCTGATAGCCCTTCCCACCTCTTTGGTACCCCTTCCATATCTAACATTAACGCCCTAAGGGTGATATCTTTCCCCCCCCAATAAAAAGAAAACCCTCTTCAACCACAATCTTACTACCTCCAATGCAGAACAAAAATATACTACATGAAAAACCGTTTCAACTTCCCCACAAAAAGCGCATGACGCCTCTCTCACAAAACCCATTCGTCTTAGCACCTCTTTCGATGCTAACGTCCCCATAAGAAATCTATATACTAATTCCCTCGCTCTTGCCGGTATTCTTAATTTACTAAATTCCACCCATATCACTCTCCAATCATATGTGGGATACACTGCCATCCCTTGCATTAATTCCTGACGACGACCCACACCCACTAACCGTTTTACCTTGAGTTTTTTAACATTGCGTACCTTTAACATAAACCGCAACATGTCTTCACACTCCACTAAGTCCCTGCCACCCCACCATTTGCGGATATCCCCCATCACCTCCCCCACCCGAAGACCCCTTTCCCCCGCTGCCCGAATATACCTCTGCTTCACATATAGCGCCTTCACCCTAGACCCTAATGCAATCAATCCCAGTCCTCCCTGCCTTACCACAGTCATTACTACATCTTTGCCCAACCACGCCCTCCCATAGCCCCACACATACCTTAAGACCCTTCTTTGCATTTCCATAATATCCTGACTTCTTAATGGGTAAATTTCCGCCACTCCCCACACCTTACTATAAATCAGCGTATTTACCACCACAACCCTTTGATGCAAGGTTACATCCCCGGCCCTTAGACCCCTCAGCCTACTCAAAGCTCTGTCCATTACCATTTCTGAATTAACCCTCCTGCTCTCCTGTGCATCTGCCAAAAACAAAATCCCACAAATCTTTAGCCTATCTACAGTTATCCAACCAAACTCCTCCCCCAAGGTCCCTCCTACCCAAGCGCCTACCTCCAACAACCGTGATTTCTGCTTATTAACTCTCATCCCAGTAGCATTCCCAAAAAATCTCAATTACCCTTCCCACTTTTCTTAAATCTTCAATCTCATTAAGTAAAACAGTTGTATCATCTACATAACCAACAATATTCCCACAATATCCTCCACTCTCCCCCAACCTTCCCATCCCACCATCAACCAGAACATAGAAAGGATTCTGCATACATGCAAAGAGTATTTGGGAGAGTGGACACCCCTGCCTTAAACCCCTTCCCATGCTTACTGAACTACCCAACCTCCCATTTACCTGTACTCTCATTGATGCATTCTCATACAAAGTCCTCACCCATCCAACCACCCTCCCTCCAAAACCCATTCTCACCATACTCTCAATCAAAAATTCCCTATCCACATAATCATAAGCTTTCTCCCAATCCAGACCTAGAATACCTCCCTTATTACTACCCTCAAGGAAATCCCGAATACGACCATGACCTACCGCCATACTCCTCCCCGGGATACCAAACTGTCCCCCATGTATCACCGACCCCATGACCTTCTTCAGTCTATTACCCAAAATTTTCGCAAAAACCTTGTAATCAGCGCACATCAAAGATATTGCACGGTAAGCACTCAACTCTCTACCCCCCCCTTCTTTGGCACCAAAACTATGACACCCGTACTTTGCGATATGCCCAACTTCCCACTAGTTAACATATGATCCAATAGCCTAACAAAACACTGCCTAATACACCCCCAATGTGCTCTATAAAAATCATTTGGTATACCGTCTATCCCTGGTGTTTTCCCGGTACTCATCCCGAAAACTGCCTCTTCCACCTCAACCTCACTTATACCAACCTCCAACCCCACTCTATCCTGCTCACTTAAAACACTATGGAACCCCCCTTCAAAAATACCCTCCCAGGAACCCCCCTCCCTCCAACTCCATTTCTCTCTAAACCAACTATCAGCATAGAGACTCATACTTTCCATATTGGATAGGACTCGACCCACTGGATACCCTCCCACCCAGGGCTTGTCTCCAATTGTAGAATGGTGGTTACACTCTGTCGGTCCCGAAATTTACGTAAAACATACCCAGACGGTTTATCACCCCACAAAACATCCTCTAACCCCGCCCTAACCCTAATTGCATCAAACCTATCATTGTGTAATTCAGCTATTCTACTCCGCAGTCTGTCCATATCATCCCTCCTACCACCTCCCCCAACATAACAATCTTGCAACTGTCCCTCCAGATAATTTTGCAACCCAAAACGCCACCTCGCCTCCTCTCGTCCCTAGCCTTAAAAAAATTCGCTATTCCAGGTTTTGCCTGCATTTCCCACCAATCTAACAGATCTATCTCCCTGTTCCTAGCCTCCCAAAAAGGCAACCACCAATCACTGAAAAAAGGCCCCTCCCCCTCCTCCTTAAGAAGCCTTACATTTAATTTCCAGTACCCAGAATAATACGCACCACTCCATCCCACATCAAATCTGCTATTACCGCTCTGTGATCAGAAAACCCCACATCGAAGGTTTGCACCCTCACAACATCTATACCCTGCTTAATATAAATTCTGTCTAATCGCGCTTCATATCCCCTACGGACGAACGTATGCTCCACTAGGTAACCCCCCTCCCCACCACATCAACAACCCCAATATCTCGCAATACATCCCTCAGCACACTCAGCACACAACCCGCCCCTCTCGGTTCGACATCACCACTCCTAATCACACAATTCCAATCACCTCCTATTACTGTTATAGCAGGCAAACCTCTCAAGTGATACAGCAATACCTCTCTGACAAAATCTACTTTTACCCTAATATTACTAGTTGCTGGCATGTAAACTCCCACGAAACTAACTCGACTCTCACCCCAGACGCCATCCACCCTCACGATCCTCCCACCCCCCCCCCTCTTCCCAACCGATGACACGCAAGGGGCTGGTCTCCTTTACCGCAACTGCTACCCCACCTTTCAATTGCAAACCACTGGTTACATACATCCGATATCCTTTCACCCTCAACACACTACCAGCCCTGTGATTATGCTCTTGCAAAAAGCATATATCAACATCAAACCGCCTTAAAAACCACTCCAACCAAACTTTCTTGACCTCAGTTTTAAGTCCATTAACATTAAGCGTGACACATCTGAAAATTTCAGAAGGGGCGGCTTTCCCCTATGCCTCTGGGATTTACCCACTGCACTTTTCATATTACGTGTTCCTTTGCCACTCGAGTTTTCCTGTGCAGTCACTTCCCCCCTCCCTTTCCCAATTTGCAACTCAGGCACACCTCTACCACTATGTGTCCTCGGCTCCACAACCGCTGCCCATGACTTCTTCCCCGGCCTCTGCCCTGGGGTAATGACCTCATCTATCTCTGATGCCGCAGTTCGTTTCCTAGAACTCACACTTACACACATATCACCCTCAGACAAATCCTCCTGGTGTACCTCCACGGCCACCACATGCTCCCGCCCAATCTTACTCAAGTCTTCCTCAACAATTTGTTGTCCCTCCAAAGTTCCAGCTTCACATGAACTGAGGACATCTTTTGCACAGGGTTCCACCTCATCCAAAAAATCCTTGATCACATCTGCCAATAACCCATCCTGGGTTGAAGCTTCCTGGACGAAAGTCTCCTCAGATGTCACCTTCAACTCCCCCGACGCCCCTGGGAGAGTGACACACGTCTCCGCCGCCGCCACCTCCCGGTCGACCTCTTCGCTCCAGAGGTCATTCCTCCGGCCTCCCGAGGCATCAGAGCCAGGCACCAAATTACACGACTGTTGAATCACAATTGGAGTGTCGAGAATTCGAGAAGCCCGCCTCCTAGGACACTGGGCTGCCATGTGCTCATAAGAGCTACATAGACGACATGTTTTCCGTTGCCCAGCATAGTACACATAAACCTGTGTTCTACAACCGATCATCGTAACATAGGATGGTATAGGCCTTGTTAAGGTCATTTTAAGGGTGTAAGAACCTTCTGGCATTCCTTCATATGGACCATCCCTCCACACCCCCATTGTTGCAGAATGCACTGTCCCATAACTTCGAAAAAACTCCTGCAGGCCATAAGCCGTAGCCTCGAAGGGTACATTCCGTACCTTCACCCATGTGAAGTACTTAGAGACGTCATGTAACACAACATCCATCGTTGAATTCACACTCATGCGTTGTTCCTGGTAATGCTCGACAATTCTTGTGTAGTAATCGACTCGTAGAAATTTCACAAAGATTCTTGTTAAACCATTAAGGGCGACGCCATACAATTCCTCGTTGGGAATACCATATGTATCCCTGATGATGTTAGGGAGAAGGACGTTCATCGTATCTCCACTTAACGTACCACGAACCAGCTCTATGCAGATAGTATTCACTCTCCGGACTGTATGTTCCGCCATGTTGATATCCCAATGAGCAGCGCACGTCCTCACTACTCAATGGTTGTTGCTGAACTAAGGTAGCTCGCCTGAAGACAGCAGAGGGGTGCCGAGACAACCGCACTCCACCGTGGTCAGGCAGCGAAATGACTCCCAGTAATTGAGGTGTTTTATCTCCGTTATGCGCGGCGTGAAAGTTCTCTGTACATTTTCTAGGTCGGCAATTTCACCTGCCTTGAAAGGTGCTGTTAGAGTGCAGCAATATTCCAGCCTAGATAGAACAAGTGACCTGAAGAGTGTCATCATGGGCTACATTTATCAGACACCTTTTGGCACTCTTCTTGAACTGGTTCATGCTATGACTGGCTTTGACATGTGCAGGCAGTCTGTTCCATTCCTTTATTGCTGTACAATAAA
>NC_069452.1:29567349-29622009 GCF_026875155.1 Cherax quadricarinatus
CTAAAATTAAAAACTTCTACAAATTTAAATAAAATTTCTAAGGTAAAACAAAAATGGTTTAAAAAATGTATAAAATTACGGTAAGTGAATTAAAAACTTCTCGGTGGTGGGTTTTAAAATATAAAAAATGGTATAAAAAGTAGGGAGGGAATTTTCAAAGGGAAAACAAAACGGGTCACAAAAAGGGGGTAAAATTACCCCGGTAATAAAAAAGAAAAAGTAAAGAAAAGGGGGAAGGGGGGAAATGTACGTGGGTAAATTAAAAAAAATTTTACGGGGGGTTTTTTAATAATAGTTATACAACTTAAAAATTGGGGTGAAAATTTTTTGGTGGGGAAATATAAAACATTTAAAAATGAAAAAATGTTTTAAATTTCAAGCAGGGTTAAAAATTTGGGATGGGGGGTTTCGGAAGGGGGGAAAAAAAAAACGGCATAAATGGGTAGGGAAATTTTAAGGGGAATTAAAATTTTAAGAAACAGGGCTCAATGTGGGATGGGGGAAAATGATGGTGGGTAGAACAATACAGGAATAATTAAAAAAATTTTCCGGGAAAATTAAAAAATTTTAAAATTTAAGAGGGAAAATTTCAATGGGTGAAAAAGGAACATTCCACAGGAAAAGGTGGGGGAAAAAATTATCAGTAGGTTTGAAAACAAAAATGGGAAAATACATTTTAGTAAGATAAAAGGGGAAAAAGCAATTTTTAAAAAAAGGTAAAAAATTTAAAAAGGCTCAAATTTTGGGTTTTGGAAAAAATCAAAGTGGCCTCCCCAAACATTATTCCAGTAGGTTTTCAAAAAACCAACATTTAAAAATTTTTTGGGGGCCCAATGTTTTTTAGTTCTTTAAAAACCTTTTTAAAATGGACCTTTTCCATAAAGGCAAATTTTTTGTTTTCCCCTTAAAAAAAGGCAAAATTTGCGGTTTAAACCAAAGGCTCCCCCAATTTTGAAGTCTGTTAAATAAACCCCGAATTTTGGCCCTCACTATAAACCCCATACCCCAATTTTTGGAGTTGTCATATAAAAAAATTTGTAACAATTTTTTTTGTTGAACCCACCGGGGGACTACTTTTTATTGTTCTTAAACCCAAGTGCACCACCATCGTTTTTAATTGTCTGCTTCACTACCACCCATATACCAGCCATTTGTTATTGTCTCCCCAACTACTCACACCATTGACTCCCAAATTTTTGGGTTATGTCTGCTTCAACTCACACCATGACTCCCCAGCACAGTTTGTTTTTGCTCCTCACTACTCACACCAGGGATACCACCATCAGTTTGTTATTGTTCTTCATATCACAACAGTGACTCCCCCCCCATCATTTTGAAATTGTCTGCCTCACTATCACACATGACTCCCAGCACGTTTGTTACTGTCTGCCTCACACCCACCAGTGACTCCACATCGTTTGTTACTGTCTGCTTCACTCCACACCATGCTAACCGCACAGTTTGTTTTGTTTGCCCCACCCTCGTAGTAGCTAATAGTGGATTAGGCTGGTGAGGCTCCCAGCTCAAAACCACAAAGGGTAAAAATATGGCATAATTAAGGATAAAAGGCGAAGGATTAAACCTAAACAAGTGTTTAATTGTGCGAAAAACAGGCCTTTTTTTGAAAAAATTGTCAAGCGGACCCATTACTCGGGGGAAAAAGCCCCTAAAGTCCAAATGGAGGGGTTTTCCCCTTCAAAACAATGGTTTTCAACACCCCCCCTCCCCCCCCATCCCATCAATCACGCCAATCTTCATTAAAAGGTAAGTTCAATTTTTTCAATTGTTATTATTCTTAAATAAAGGCACAGGCAACTAATTGACTTTATGTGAACGTTTCGCTCCCGGGAGCTTTTTTCAAGCTTGAAAAGTCCTGGAGACAAAACGTTGACAATAAAGTCCTTTGTTGCACTTGGTCCTTTTCTTTTGTCGGAAATTCCACCAATTAATGTTTTTTTCAATGTTTTTTGTTTTTGTGTTGTAATTTTCTTTGTTAAATTAAATTTTTTCATGTGTAAAATTTTTTTTTTTTTCATATTTTTGGGTGCTTGCACGGTTTAATTTGAATTCAGTTTTTTCTTATGGGGAAATTTGATTCGTTTTCCCCGATAATTTATTTACAAGAGCACTCAGGAAGGATTAATTTTGGGAACCGGGGGTCCATGTTTACAAAAGATTATCTACATAGCAGCATATGTGTAGGGAACCTGGGATGACCCCAAAAAATGTCAGTGTTTGAGCCCAAAAACTCCCATTCAACTATTACCCTACCTAAAGTGAAAAATTGGTAATTTGGCCAATTTAACACACAAAAAAAAAATGACAATTCATAAACACGCCCCCAAATATTCAATGTAGATTTTTTGGGCACTAAACAAAATTTTCCCTGTTCATTATTCACATTCCCAGTCCATTCTTTTTTTAAAATTTCCCTTTCCCCATTTTAAAATTTTCTAATCATGCAAAAAATAAATATTTACTCTTTTTTCCTTGGATAACAAAATATAACCGGGAATTATTGGTCACGGTTTTGGCACCCAATAATTTAATCAAAAACATTAAAAACCCCATAAAACAGAGGGGGGGGTTGGGGGGACCTTCCCAGCCTCAAAAAAATTGACAAAAATAGAATATTTTTGTCTTAGATATTTTTAAATTTTCAAGCTACTTCCCATCCTGAAAAAAAACCTAAAAAAGCTAGTGGGGACTTGAAGAAGTAGCTTAAGTCCCCTCAAAGCCATCAACATGACTCAGAAATCATAATGACATGATTGCAAACATACCATACAAGGGGGTTAAAACCTGCACCATACTAGCGGGATCACAGTGGTCCTATGTTTAACCTTCCTATTCCCGATTTCCCCTGGAGGAGTTCCGGGGAAAAACACCCCCCGGCCGGTCTGGACCAGGCCTCTGGTGGATCAAGCCTGATCAACCAGGCGTTACTGCTGGCTGAACGCAAACTAATGTACGACCACAGCCCGGCTATCGGGAAACCCAAACTTTAAAGTTTGCCCAGTCCAGCTGAAGACTGCCAGGGGTCGTTGGGTAACCCCCCTTATGTATGCTGAGGCAGTTGAACGTCTCGGCATCTGACCCCTTTTTGTATGGTCTCTTAACGGCTAGTGACACCCCTGTTTTCCATTGGGCTTTTTGCATCGCCCTGCAAGTGTTTTGTTTTTGTAGCGAGTGTTTTTGTGGCAAGTTCGGTATACCCCTCTAGGATTTCCAGGTGTATATAATCTGTATTCCCCCCCTGCTTTCCAGGGAATAAGGTTCGGGAAACCTCAAGCCCCCCAAAATTTGAGGGTTTTTTCCTTATGCGGCCTGAAGGGGTTTTTGTACATTTTTTTAGGTCAGCAATTCACCCGCCTTGAAAGGGCTGTTAGTGTGCGCAATTTCCACCTGTAGAACAAGTGACCCAAGAGGCCCTCATGGCTTTGCATCCCAGTTTTGAAGTTTTCATTTTCCCTCCTGTCATTTTTCAGCAGTGCGATTGAACGATGTTTGGCCTTGAAGGGGGATCCTCCGAATGATCACTCCCGGTCTTCGACGCTGGGGTTTTGGGTCTATTTTGTGGCCCGAATTTGTTTTGTACTCTGAAAGATTTAAAATTTTCCCTGTTTTTCCATATCTGAGTTTGAAATTTCTTATGTTGAATTCATATTTTTTCTGCAGCCCCTGAAAATTTGGTTGATGTCCCCTGGGGCCTTTCAGTGTTCAAAGGAAGACACTGTCATGGGATTTGGGGGCATTGCAAAGGAAGACACCCATGCTTGGCTGACTCCTTTCTATAGATATGAAGATGAGGAACAAGAGGTGCGAGTCGGTGCCTTTTGGGAACAGAGCTTTTCACCGTAGCTGCCCCGGGCTTTTTCTTTGTTTATTTCTACTCTCTGGTTCTTAGGGGAAATTATAGATCCTCAACCATTTTCCTGTTTTTCCTTTACACGAAATTTTTCGCTTTACGCCATGGTTTACACTTGTCGAAGGCTTTTTCAGAGTCTGATAATTACATCTGCATTCTTTTGTCTTCTAGTGCATCTAGGACCTTTTCGTAGTGATCCAATAGATGAGCGAAGGAGCGACCTGTTCTAAAACCCATGTTGCCCCGGGTTGTGTAACTGATGGGTTTCTAGATGGGTGTGATCTTCTTCTTAGGACCTTTCAAAGATTTTTTATATATGGGATGTTGTGCATTGGTCTGTAGTTCTTTGCTGTTGCTTTAACTCCCCCTTTGTGGGGTGGGGGTAGTCTGTTGTTTTTATAATGTGGGGTGCCCCCCCGTCCTGCCCCTCCCATAGGTGGTAAAGGGTCGTGATAGGGGCTTCTTCAGTTTTGATGAACACCCGGAGTTCCATGGGTCTGGTCCTGGGCAGAGTGTGGGCATGTCATTTTTCGCCGTTCGAAGTCATTTTGGTGTCAGGATAAACAATAGGTTGGTTAACCAAATTCTGTGGCTCTTCATAAAAAATTCATTTTTATCTTCGACCTCATCTGGTTTGCGGCTGCTAAAATGGTCAATTGGGACTTGAGTTCTCCCTCATTCCCTTGCTGTCATCTGTGTAAGACCCCTCTTCTTTTAAATTAAAGGGCCCAATAATGGACTTGTTCTCGACTTTGATTTGGGAAGGAGAAAAATACTTTGGGTTTCTTTTTTTTATTTCATTTGTGGCTTTTTTGTTCTTCCCCCCAATTCCTGACTCCTATAAATTCCTTTTGCTTAAGTTCAGCTTGCTATTTCCTGACCTTGTTCCCCCAGCATTTTAAAATATATTGACCTCTTTTAGCCGCTCTGTTATTCTTTTCCCCTGCCTTAAAGGGGGCGCCTGTCCCCTTTCTATTTTTTCTCTACTCCCTCCTTTTTCTTAAGGAAAAAGCCTTGGGGCCATACATCGAGTGCCACCAAGTTAATCTGTTTTAGGCAAAATTGGGGGCTGTGTTTCTTATAATCTTCCACTTATTCTTAGGACTTGGTTTCTTGGTCCCACTTTATGTTTTTTTTTATTAAGTTTAATTGGTGTGCTCCCCCCATGACTAATCTCATTATGTCGGTCGGGGGGGGGCCCCGCAACATGTCTGAACCCTTATGTTGTGATCTGGTATATTTTTTGATATGGTGACATTTTTTATCAATCATCATTGTTATGAAGATGAAATCAGTGTTTTCTCCATCTGTAGGCTCTATTTTTTTCGGTTTTAAAAATTGAATTTTGCGAGATTTAAAAGCTCGTGTGAGTGTAGTTTTATAGAGCTGCCTCCCGGGGTTTTACTGCAAAAATATTATTTTGCTATTTCCTCCATTTTAGGTGCCTTAAGTTAAATCCCCAGGGAACAGTGTTGGGGGCAGGGCGGGAAAATTTTCCAACGTGGTCTTTTTTTAACGCTTTTCCTGGAAAATTTCTGGGGTGTTTTCATCCGGGGCTTGAGACTACCCCAAAAACAGGTTTTTGGGTTTTCGATCTTTATGCAAAAAAAATTCCCCACTCATTTGAGGCATTTTTGCAGTTCTGTGCAAACAATGCCTGCAATAAACAGGCCAACCCCCCCCCTTTTTGCCCTTTCCTCTGTCATATCTGTATGGTTTTTAACCTGGGGGCCAATTTTTTGTCCAAGTGATCCTTTATGGGGTCCAAATGAAAGGGGTGCGAACATTGCCTTTGCCTCTCAAGCAGTCCCGATGAAAGGTATTTTGTTGTTTGTTGCGCTTTAGCCCCCTTTTTTTCAAAGAAAAATGTCAGGGACTGGGGGTATTGTTTGGTAAGGGGGATTTTTTTTTTTCCGCTTAGTATCTGTATCTGTTGGTTTGGAGTGGGGCCATGATGTGGTTCCACTCCAGGAATACTGGATTTGGGGTACGATTTTCGCCATTTTCCCGCCATTTTTTTTTTTCCCTTTCCCGGCCTAAAAACCTCTCCCTTTGAGTGGCGTGGTACCAGGTTTTCCCCCCGGCCGGATTTTTGTATCTTTTTTTTTCCCCCCTTTTAAAGGTGTGCCTGGGAATTTAAGTTATGCACAGTCTTTCCTGTACGAAAAGGTACACATTTTTAGGGTGAAAAAGCTTTTCAGGAAGGAGTTTGCATTTTCCTGTTGTCATATGGGTGGCTTTTTTTAGGTGGTCAAGTTTTCAGTCCCATTTTTTTTTCCAGATTTTCCCCGCTGCAGATCCAAGTGCATGTATTTTCACAGGCTGGTTTCCATTTGCCTTGGGTTTTTGTGATGTATTCCCTGTTGGTGCATGTTTACCTGTCTTATTCCTATCCTCCCTAGCACCAACAATGGAGCTCCCACCAGTTGTTTTTGGTAATATATCCTCACTATTGCTAGTGGAGTCCTCTTGTTTGCTATTTCCTGTGGTATTTCTAGTTTGCAATATTGGTTTTATCTTATCTTTGACTACACTTGTTTCCCCACTATGGCTCCTGTCCCCTATGAGGTCATTTATATGCATTCCTTCTTGCGTATAATTCCCGACTACCTGGACAAAATCTCCAGCTTCACCATTACTGTCTCCCAGGACAGCACCTCCAGCTTCACTACGGTGTATTAATATACCTAGTTGGATGACTCTTATTGTCACTTGCTGGTCCAGTGGCTAATGCATTGGTTTGGAGTTTTATGACTCTCTGATCACGGGTTCTTAACCCGCCCATGGTATGGTTTCTTTGCAATTTTGTCATTGGGATTTCGTGAGTCTCACCTTGTACTCTATCGCCAACTTCCCTCTAATCCTCACCTTGTTCTCTGTTGCCAACTTCCCTCTAATTCTCACCTTGTAATCTGTTGCCAACTTCCCTCTAATCCTTACCTTGTACTCATTGAAGATCTTCCTACAATAATAAAAGTGAATCATTCTTCTCTATCCCATCACATCTACAATAGGAAGTGCACCATAGAAACTAGCAGGGAAAACTTACTGGATACTTAACAAAACTATTAAAAACTGTAAGAATTTCACACCTCAAGAACCCAAGGAAACTGTTGTCCAGACTTGTTTGTATCAGCATGAACAAGAAATAAGATCACTCTGATCACTCACATCCCCATAGAACAGACTCTGCAATTTCTTGAGACTAATATTTTGCCACACATGGACAATCCTCTTCTATTCCAGAACTTCACACAACTAGTAGTTATTTGAAAGGTTTAATTTCTTCTCTTTCAATTTAGTATTCTCTCAAAAACAGAGCATAGCATTGTGATCATCCCATTGTGATCAGTATTTCAACTTTAACCTTGTTCTAGCCAAGGACTCTCAAGTAACAGCTATAACTAAACAAACTATAACCAGCAATAACTAAACCAACAAGAAACAACAAGATAAGTGTAACCTCAACTGACCATATCTGGACTAACATAATAGCTCCTCTCAAAGCAGGGATAATCACAGACACTGCTACTAATCACTACCCCACCTTCCCCATAACCAACATATATAAGCTACCACTTGAAACTAATATTATCTCATTTTGTTTCCATGATGAGACATCATTAATAACTTCGCTACAGCAGTAAGTTACATTAACTGGCACACACATACATTACTGGTCACAGGAGCACTGGTGATTCTTCTCCAAAAAAATACAAAGTCTTTACAGTAGATATTACCCTATTAAAATTAAGCAGATCACTGTGAAGACTGGGTAACCCCTGGGTAATAAATAGTATCCTCAAGTCCATTCATAAAAATATAACTATGAAAAACAGTACAAATTGGGTTTAATAAATAAATAGCAAACCAAACACTATGCATCAGTATTACCAAACTAATAAGGAAGTCTAAACAGCTCTATTGTGCTAGAAGGTTAATGAAATGAGAAGTGATGTGAAGAACACCTAGAACACACTTCCACAAATCCTCTGTTCTGGAAAAAACACCAAAACCAGAGATACTGGCCTAACCAAACTCAATGAACCATACATATATCTAACCTACTGAAACAGCCAATATATTAGATGATTTCTTCTCTACCAGTCTTCGAGCAAGTGACTACCTTGTTGGAAGTTTTCTGAACTCCCTCTACTTTATTCCAGCTGATCCATCTGAGGTATCTTTGATAATAAACTCACTGAAAAATAAATAAGGAATCTTAGCACAAATACCACCACTACTGATCAAAATAACAGCTAATGTGCTTTCATCCACCATTGCAACAGTGGTCAACAAATCATCAGAAACTAACACAATCCCAGTAATACTTAAAACATGGGTTACCTCAACACACAAAGGAGGAGACACACCCAACATAAATAATTACAAATCCTACATCTAACCTGCTATTGTTATTCAAAATCTCCGAAAAATTAATCCACAAGTGAATACTCTTTACTATCATCATGCAACATACTCAACCCCTGCCAATTGGGATTCAAACCAAGTAAAAGCACAAACCATGCAATTATAAAAATGCTAGACATCATAATGCAGTGCTTGAGAACAATGAATATCCACTGGGCCTCTTTGATTGACTGGGGTCCTTTTACCTTATTATTATAATATAAAGGTTATAATATCTTATTATTATTCTATAATGGAGATAACATCTTATTATCATACTAAAAAGACTATCTACTACACGATGGTTATTAAGACTATCTACAATACAAGGGTCATTACTAGGAATAAGGTAAAATTTACACGTATGTTAGCTAAAAAATAAAAAATCATTCCCCTCCCTTTCTGTAGCTACATTTATCAGACACCTTTTGGCACTCTTCTTGAACTGGTTCATGCTATGACTGGCTTTGACATGTGCAGGCAGTCTGTTCCATTCCTTTATTGTTGTATAATAAAAGGTGTTTGAAGCCTGGCCACTGACTGTGGGTACTACAAAGTTGTGCTCTCTCTCCCTAGTACTATGATTGTTCTCTCCCCCTAGTACTATGATTGTTCTCTTCCCCTAGTACTATGGTTGTTCTCTTCCCCTAGTACTATGATTGTTCTCTTCCCCTAGTACTATGATTGTTCTCTCCCCCTAGTACTATGATTGTTCTCTCCCCCTAGTACTATGATTGTTCTCTCCCCCTAGTACTATGATTGTTCTCTCCCCTAGTACTATGATTGTTCTCTTCCCCTAGTACTATGATTGTTCTCTTCCCCTAGTACTATGATTGTTCTCTCCCCCTAGTACTATGATTGTTCTCTCCCCCTAGTACAGTGGACCCCCGCATAACGATGGCATCACATAGCGATTATTCAGCATACCGCTTACTTTAATCGCAAAATTTTTGCCGCGCATACCGATTAAAAACCCGCTCACCGATTTTCGTCCGAGACGCGTCCAATGTGCGCCCTCAGCCAGCCTCACATGTGCCGCCCGTGCCATTGTTTACCAGCCAGCCTCCGCGGTAACATCAAAGCATACACTCGGAATATTTCATATTATTACAGTGTTTTCGGTGCTGTTTCTGGAAAATAAGTGACCATGGGCCCCAAGAAAGCTTCTAGTGCCAACCCTGTGGTAAAAAGGGTGAGAATTAGTATGGAAATTAAGAAAGATTTTGAAGGGTTTGGGGCTAACCCTGAGAAGCCTATGCCAGTTGTGGAATCCATTGTGCCTACTTCAAAAATTAAGGAAATGTGTGCACAGTGGGTTGAACTGCAAACCTTTATGGATAAAAATCACCCTGACACAGCTGTTGCAAGGGGGCTGGTGACTATTACAATGAAAAAGTTGTCCCCCTTTTAGACAAATCGTAAAGGAACGGAGGTACAGAGCTCTTGGACAGTTTTGTTGGGGACAGAGGTCCAGTGACTCTCAAGCTGGCCCAAAAGGCTTTAAAAGAAAAAGGGAATAACCCCGGAAAAGGACTTGCTACCTCAAGTCTAATGGAAGGGGATTCCCCCTTTCCCAAACCAACAAGATCAAGGGGTTTCCCCCCTCCTCCCTCCCATCAAATCTTTCCCCAAACTTCTAAAAGTAAGTTTCATGTAAGTGGTGCATGCCTTTTTATTTTGGTTTTAAAAAATTAACATTTCATGTGTAAAAAAATTTTTTTTTCATACTTTTCGGGGGCTTGCACGGTTTAAATTTTATTTCCATTATTCTTATGGGGAAAATTCATTACAAACGTTTATTTCGCATAACATTCCCCCTCTTGCACGGATTAAAATCTTTAACCGGGGGTCCATGTACTAGTTTGTTCCCCTCCCCCTGTACTATGATTGTTCTCTTCCAACATAGCGGGAAGTGGCGTCGGCGTGCCTCGTTGGCTCCGGTTATCTCGTGTTTTCACGGTCGCTTTACGTGCTAGAACTTTTAATTTGTGTCATCAATCCTATACGATACTCCCTCTGGGCCCCTGGAACCAATTTTGGGGCGGAAATCTTATTAGGGAGTAAAAAAAGGAGAATTTGGCACTACTAGCAATTTACTCCCAGGGGGGAATCTGGGCCCGGGTTCCCGTGTGGAAAAAAAAATAAAAATTGAACTTTTCGTGTCAAGGAAAGAAAGCTCCCGATAACATTGATAACTTTGTGTATAGTGTATACTACAGTGTCCCTTAATTGATGAAAAGGCTAAAGTGTCATTTGAAACAGGTGAATTTGAAAATGAAGTGAAAACCTATAGAGGCAGGTGCCAAAAGTCGCCAAAAATTTCCCAAAAGGTCAGCTGTTTTTAATATTTTCCCTGGCTTGCTTTTACTCGCAATAACTATGAAAACCATGAATAGAAATACAGTGTTGTAGTAGCAAAAAACCATATTATAGGTATTTAAAGGGAGTGGAGTGACTTTCATTATTTTTTTTCTGAAATACGAGACGTTACTGGGGAATTTCATATAACCGTTTCCCTTTCGCAATAACACAACGAGAAGCAAATTATTACTACAGAAAAAGCCCTTCCTTTTCCAAAATTTGCACCCGTCCCAAAAAAAGTGTAATATAGCATTTATTGTGGTGGAGACGGAAAAAAAAAAAAAAAAATAGAAAAGCCAGATACAGTGATTGATAAACAAGGGTTGAGGTCGACCGTTCGTCATTGTAGGAGCTGCCAGATATCACCGGCTCTTCAACACGCAAGTTATACTTTTGTATCAGTCAAATCACATATTACTCGGGTAGATAATTTCCAGTAGATCCTTCATGTGTTAGCTCAAATCACCGACCAGTATGTTTTAAATAAGTGACCCACTGATCAGAGCACATCGAACTGGTTCACGAACCCTTGACTGGTCGAACCCTTGGACTGGTCGAAACCGGGACTGTTTCAAAACAGATTTCGTTGGACAAATAAAGCAGACTGTAAACGGATGGGGTTGTAGGCGCCTTATAAACACAAACATTAAAAATCAGGAACGTGACGGTAAGCTGTCCAATATACAAAAAGAGTTAGAAACAGAAATACAAATAGCTAGAGCTTCATTTAAGGTTATTAATATAAAAATTCAAGAGGTTGCTAGTAGAAATGCAGTAAATCACACCATCAAAACTTATGAAGCGTGTGTAGTCTGTGGTCAGTCAAGCAAACGGGCTTCCACATGGATAAAATTGTCTTTTTGTGGAATTGGTGTCACGCTCCTTGTGCAGATATCCCAGAACTAGCTACAAGCAGTATTAAAACAGAGAAGTGTTTTTGGGTATGCCCAAATGAGGAAAATCTGTGGACTAAAATCACAAGGGTATTAAAAGAGGACAACATCAAAGCTGCTTTCATAGAAAACCTGGAAAGCTTTCTACAACAGATGGGAACATAAAAAGTCTGGGCTGAATGGTACTGCCCTTGATACTGGCCATGTAGTCACAAACTGTAAGGCTGGAGATGAAGTCCTGGTAGTCAGTAAATGTGGGGCTGATAGTGCTGTCCATGGGAGACAGTAATGGTGAAGCTGGAGGTGCTGTCCTGGGAGACAGAAATGGTGAAGCTGGAGATACTGTCCTGGGAGACAGTAATGGTGAAGCTGGAGATTTTGTCCAGGTAGTCGGGAATTATATGCAGGAAGGAATACATATAAATGACCTCATAGGGGACAGGAGCCATAGTAGGGAAAAAAGTGTAGTCAAAGATAAGATAAAAACCAATATTGCAAACTAGAAATACCGCAGGAAATAGCAAACAAGAGGACTCCAATAGCAATAGTGAGGATAAATTACCAAAAACAACTGGTGGGAGCTCCATTGTTGGTGCTAGGGAGGATAGAAGTAAGACAGGGAAATATGCACCAACAGGGAATACAGTCACAGAAACCCAAGGCAAGCAGAAACCAAGCCTGTGCACATACTATGCACTTGGTATCTGCTGGCATGGGAAATCTGGAAAAACAGATGGGACATGCAACTATGACCACCCTAGAAAATGCCATGCCCATATGACAACAGGAAAATGCAAACTCCCTTCCTGTAAAGCTTTTTCACCCTGAAATGTGTACCTCTTCAGTACAGGAAAGACTTTTGCTATAACTTAAATTGCCAGGCATACCATCTAAAGGGGACAAAAAGATACAAAACATCCAGGCCATGGGAAAACCTGGGTAGCCACAGCCACTCAAGAGGGAGAGGTTTTTTAGTGCCAGGAAGGAAAAAAAAAACTGGCAGGAAATAGCAGAATCGTACACCAAATCCAGTCATTCCTGGAGTGGAACCAAAAGTCGATGGCCTCCACTCCAAACCAACAGATACAGATACTAATGCCGGAAAAAAAAAAAAAATCCCCCCCCAGTACCAACAATACCAAACCAGTCCGATAACATTCTTCTTTGCAAATATACAGGGTCTAAAGCCAGCAACAAACAACAAAATACCTTTTATCCGGGGGGACTGCTTGCAGAGGCAAAGGCAATGTTCGCGGCTTTCACTGAGACCCCAAAAAAGGGATCACTTGGACAACGAAATATGGATCCCAGGTTACAACCTATACAGTTTGTGACAGAGTGAACAGGCAAAAGGGGGGGTTGGCCCTGTACATTGCAGAGTCACTTGTTTGCACAGAACTGCTTAATGCCTCAAATGATGTAGTGAAGTTTTAGCAGTAAAGGTCGAGAACCAAAACCTAGTCATTGTGGTAGTCTACAAGCCTCCCGGGTGCAACATCCCAGCAATTCCAGGAACAGCTGTTAAAAATTGACCACTGTCTGGAAAATCTTCCAGCTCCTGCACCCAACTCTTGCTCCCGGGGGACTTCAACTTAAGGCACCTAAAATGGAGGAAAATAGCAAATAATATTGTTGCAGTAAAAACACCCGGAGGCAGCTCTGAATGAAAACTCACACTCTCACGAGCTTTTAAATCTCTGCACAAAATTCAATTTAAAAAACCAGCAAATAATAGAGCCTACTAGACTGGAGAATACACTAGACCTCATCTTCACTAACAATGATGATCTGATAAGAAATGTCACCATATCAAAAACAATATACCAGATCACAACATAATTGAGGTTCAGACATGTTTTGCGTGGAGCCCCCGACCGACAAAATGAGACTAGTCACGAGGGAGCATTCACCAAATTCAACTTCAATAACAAAAACATAAAGTGGGACCAAAGTAAACCAAGTCCTAACCGATATAAGTGGGAAGATATACTAAGCAACACAGACCCAAACTTATGCCTAGAACAGATTAACTCGGTGGCACTCGATGTATGCACAAGGCTTATTCCTCTAAGAAAAAGGAAGGAGTAGATGTAAAAAAAGAAAGAGACAGGCGCTCCCTTTACAGGCGACGGAAAAGAATAACAGAGCGGCTAAAAGAGGTCAATATATCTGAAATGCGCAGGGAGACACTGGTCCAGAGAAATAGCAAGCATCGAACTTAAGCTAAAAGAATCCTTTAGGAGTCAGGAATCGCGGAAAACTAAAAGCCATAAATGGAAATCGAAAGAAACCCAAAGTATTTCTTCTCCTATGCCAAATCAAAATCGAGAACAACGTCCAGTATTGGGGCCCCTACTTAAACAAGAAAGGGTCCTACACAGATTGACAGCAAGGAAATGAGTGAGCTAAATCAAGTCCCAATATGAACTCAGTTTTAGCAAGCCGCTAACCAGACTGAGAGTCGAAGATCAAAATGAATTTTTTTAGAGAGAGCCACAAAATTTGATTAACACAAGCCTATCCGATGTTATCCTGACGCCAAATGACTTCGAACAGGCGATAAATGACATGCCATGCACTCTGCCCCCGGGCCAGACTCATGGAACTCTGTGTTCATCAAGAACTGAAAGAAGCCCCTATCACGAGCCTTTTCCATCCTATGGAGAGGGAGCATGGACACGGGGGTCGTCCCTCAGTTACTAAAAACAACAGACATAGCCCCACTCACAAAGGGGGCAGTAAAGCAACAGCAAAGAACTACAGACCAATAGCACTAACATCCCATATCATAAAAATCTTTGAAAGGGTCCTAAGAAGCAAGATCACCACCCATCTAGAAACCATCAGTTACACAACCCAGGGCAACATGGGTTTAGAACAGGTCGCTCCTGTCTGTCTCAACTAATGGATCACTACGACAAGGTCCTAAATGCACTAGAAGACAAAAAGAATGCAGATGTAATATATACAGACTTTGCAAAAGCCTTCGACAAGTATGACCATGGCGTAATAGCGCACAAAATGCGCGCTAAAGGAATAACAGGAAAAGTTGGTCGATGGATCTATAATTTCCTCACTAACAGAACACAGAGAGTAGTCGTCAACAGAGTAAAGTCCGAGGCAGCTACGGTGAAAAGCTCTGTTCCACAAGGCACAGTACTAGCTCCCATCTTGTTCCTCATCCTCATATCCGACATAGACAAGGATGTCAGCCACAGCACCGTGTCTTCCTTCGCAGATGACACCCGATCTGCATGACAGTGTCTTCCATTGCAGACACTGCAAAGGCTCCAGCGGACATCAACCAAATCTTTCAGTGGGCTGCAGAAAACAATATGAAGTTCAACGATGAGAAATTTAAATTACTCAGATATGGTAAACATGAGGAAATTAATCTTCATCAGAGTACAAAACAAATTCTGGCCACAAAATAGAGCGAAACACCAACGTCAAAGACCTGGGAGTGATTATGTCGGAGGATCTGACCTTCAAGGACCATAACATTGTATCAATCGCATCTGCTAGAAAATGACAGGATGGATAATGAGAACCTTCAAACTAGGGAGGCCAAGCCCATGATGACACTCTTCAGGTCACTTGTTCTATCTAGGCTGGAATATTGCTGCACTCTAACAGCACCTTTCAAGGCAGGTGAAATTGCCGACCTAGAAAATGTACAGAGAACTTTCACGGCGCGCATAACGGAGATAAAACACCTCAATTACGGGAGCGCTTGAGGTTTCTAAACCTGTATTCCCTGGAACGCAGGAGGGAGAGATACATGATTATATACACCTGGAAAATCCTAGAGGGACTAGTACCGAACTTGCACACGAAAATCACTCACTATGAAAGCAAAAGACTTGGCAGACGATGCACCATCCCCCCAATGAAAAGCAGGGGTGTCACTAGCACGTTAAGAGACCATACAATAAGTGTCAGGGGCCCGAGACTGTTCAACTGCCTCCCAGCACACATAAGGGGGATTACCAACAGACCCCTGGCAGTCTTCAAGCTGGCACTGGACAAGCACCTAAAGTCAGTTCCTGATCAGCCGGGCTGTGGCTCGTACGTTGGTTTGCGTGCAGCCAGCAGCAACAGCCTTGTTGATCAGGTGCTGATCCACCAGGAGGCCTGGTCACAGACCGGGCCGCGGGGGCGTTGACCCCCGAAACTCTCTCCAGGTAAACTCCAGGTTCCCCTAGTACTATGATTGTTCTCTCCCCCTAGTACTATGACTGCTTTGGTTCCCAACCTTGACAAAACTGACAGCAAGATATTCTGGACACTGTTTGTGAGCAATTTTATAAACATGATTTAGCTTCAGTTGTTTTACTCTGTCTTCAACATTCAGCATATCCAACTGTTGCAATTCATTCTGGCCTACATGTTCTCTTGATCCAAGGTCCAGGATGAATCTTACTATCTCTCTGAAGTGCTCCATCCCTCTGAAGTGCTCCATCTCTCTGAAGTGTTCCATCCCTCTGAAGTGCTCCATCCCTCTGAAGTGTTCCATCCCTCTGAAGTGTTCCATCCCTCTGAAGTGCTCCATCCCTCTGAAGTGTTCCATCCCTCTGAAGTGCTCCATCCCTCTGAAGTGCTCCATCCCTCTGAATTGTTCCACCCCCCTAAAGTGCCCCCATCTGCCCTCTGAAGTGCCCCTTTCCCTCTGAAGTGCTCCACCCCTATAATGCCCTCCCTTTGGGCCCATTTTTGGGTTTTGAAGGCTCCCTTTGGGCCCAAAAACCTCTGAGTGTTCCCCCCTTTTTTATTTAAATGCCCCATTTAAAGTGTTTTTTTATGGGGAAATTCCACCCTTGGGTTTGCTATTTGGGGTGTATTTGGTAAGGAAAAAAAAATTCCTCGAAGGCCACCCTTGAAGTGCTATTATTTTATTTCCAAATTTCCATCCCAAAAAAAATGGCCTTTCCCCGGACTTTAAATTTCCCTTTTGTAAAAGGAACCCAAAAAATTTAAAACCCCCAGTACTCTGTTTTCCTTCTTTTTTGTAAAAAATCGTTTAATTTTTTTCCCGGGGTTAAACACTTTTTCTATTATGTAAATTTGGTTAATATTTTCCCCCTTTTGAAAAACCTTAAACTCCTTTAAGCCAAAACTGTTAATTCCTTTAAATGTTCCTTCTTAACAAACTTTTTATTATTAAAACCGTTAAACCTTCCAAACCCCGTCAAAAAACCAAACCCCTCGTCATTTGTTTAAACCTGCCCAAACCCCGTCAAATTCCTGCCCAAAACACTGTCTATTCCTTTTCCAAAACACCCCGTTAATACCTGTCCAACACCCCGTTTTAAAAACCGGGCCAAATCCGCCCTTTTAATGTAAACCACCCCGCCCTTTCCCTGTCCAACACTCCTTTAATACCTGCCCAAAAACACTCCGTCAAATTCCCGGTCCAACCCGTCAAATTCCCTTTGCCCAAAACACCCCGTCTAATCCCTGTAAAAACTCGTCTAAACCTTTTCAACACCCCTTTAAATCCCTGCCCAAAACCCTCCTTTCAAAAAACCCCTCCCCAACCCGGGTTAAGCCCTGTCCAACCCCCTTTTCAAATCCCTGTCCAACACCCGTCAAATCCTGCCCAAACACCCCGTTTTTTAAAAACCTGTCCAACACTCCGCTAAAAACCTGTCCAACACTTTTCTAATATGTAACCCACCCCCTTTTAAATTACCTGTCCAAACCCCTTTTCAAATTATGCCCAACACTCCGTCAAATCCCTGCCCAAACCACTCCGTCTTTTTACCTGTCCAACACCCGTCAAATACCTGTCCAAAAACCGTCTAATACCTGTCCAACACCCGTCTATTACCTGCCCAAACCATCCGTCAAATTCCCTTTTTCCAAACTCGTTTTAAAAACCTGCCCAAAACTCCGTCAAATTACCGGTAAAAACACTCTTTCTAATCCCTGTCCAACACCCCGGGTCTTTTACCTGTCCACACCCCGGTCAAATTATGTCAACCCCGTCTAATATGTAAACACTCCTTTAAATTCCCCTGTCCCCCACCCGTCAATTTACCTGCCCAAACACAAGTCTAATACTGCCCAAACTCCGTCTATTACCTGCAACATCTTTAATTACTGTCAAACCCCGTCAAAATCCCTTGCCCCATTTCCGTCAAATTGCCCAAAACCTCCGTCTAAAAAATGTCCAACACCTTTCTTTTTTCCTGCCCAAAACATTTCCGTTTTTTACCTGTCCCCCCCACCCCGTCAATCCCTTGTCCAAACCCCGTCTAATACCTTTTCCAAACCCCCCCGTCAAATTACTGTCCACCCCCGTCAAATTACCTGTCCAACACCCCTTTCTAAATGCCCAACATTTCCGTTTAAAAACCGTCCAAACTCCGTCTAAAAAATGTCCAAACTCCGAAAAATAACTGTCCAACACTCCGTCTATTCCCGGCCCAAAACATTCCGTCAAATACTGCCCAAAACACCCCGTCAAAATCCCTTTTCCAAACCATCCGTCAAAATCCCTTTTCCAAACACCCGTCAAATTCCCTGCCCAAAAACTCCGTCTAAAAATGCCCAAACACTCCGTTTTAAAAACCTGCCCAAACACTCCGTCAAATTACCTGTCCAAAACTCCGTCTAAAACGGTCCAACACTCCGTCTAATAATTTTAAAACACCCCGTCTATTCCCGAAAAAACCCCTCCGTCTAATCCCTGTAAAACCCCCTCAAAATTCCTGCCCAAACATCCGTTAATCCCTGTCCAACACCCCCGTTAAAAACTTTTCCAACACTTTTCTAATCCCTGTCAAACACTCCGTCTTTTTCCCCCTGTCCCAACACTCCGTCTAAAAAACCTGCCCAACATTTCCGTTAAAAACCTGCCCAAAACACTCCGTCTTTTTCCTGTCCCCCATTTCCGTTAAAAAACCTGCCCAAAACACTCCGTCAAATTACCTGTCCAAACCCCGTTTTTAATACCGGTCCAACCTCCTTTCTAATTCCTGCCCAAACATGTTTTATACCTGCCCAAAAACCACCCGTCTATTACCTGCCCAAAACCCCCGTCTAATATGCCCAAAACACTTTTCAAATATGCCCCCCCCACCCCGTCTTTTCCCTGCCCAACACTCCTTTAAATTTAACTTTTCCCAACCCATCCGTCAAATTCCCTGCCCAAATTTCCGTCTTTTTCCCTGTCCAAAACCCGTCTAATACCTGCCAAAACCCCGTCTAAAAACCTGTCCAACCCCGTCTAATTACCTGTCAAAACCCCGTCTAAAAACTGTCCAAACTCGTCTAAAAAACCTGCCCAAAACACTCCGTTTTAAAAACCTGTCCAACACCCCGTCTAATCCCTGTCCAACCCCCGTCTAATACTGCCCAACACCCCGTTTTAATTCCCTGCCCAAAACCACTCCGTCAAATTACCTTTTTTCCAAAAACCCCCTTTTGTTGTTTTTTTCCCAAACTCCGGCTTATTCCCACTTCCGAAAAAATTTTAACCCCCCTTTTAACCCCCTGCCCCACCCCCATATGTAACCCCTCTTTGTCCCCCCACCCCCCAAAAATTTCCCCCCCCTTTTTTAACCTAAAACCCTTTTGGGTTTTTGGGTTGAAGGGTGATCTAGCCCTTTTTGGCCCCCCTCAAAAAAACTTTTAAAATGGCCCCCTTTCCCCTTTTTGGATTAATTTTTGGTTTTTCCCAGGGGTGATTTATTGGCCCCCCTTTTCCTTTTGGGCTTTTTACAGGGCCCTCTCCCCCGGGCTAGGATTTTTTTGGCCCCCCAAGGGGTTTTTTAAACCCCCCAAAGGGAGGAAGGGGGGAAAGGGGATAAAAAAGGGGAGGGGCCCCGGGGAACGGGGGAATTTATTGGATTTATATCTCCCTATCTATGTTAAAATTCTTTTCGGTTACAAGAAAAATTTTAGGAAATTTGCTTGTATATCTGGATTTTTTTTAAAATAAGATTTTTGACTGTCACATGGGTTTATTTTACTGTCGGTCTTGTTTTCCCTAAAAAGTGGAAATTAAGCACAAGTTTTCCCCAAGGAGGTAAACCTATCCCGATCACATAATTTCCCATTTGTTTGATCATATCTGGTGTCCCCCCCAAAAACTGCCAGAAAGTACTTGAAACCCAAGCCTAAGCCGGGCCCAAATCCCAACCCCAGTCAGTTGTTAAAAATTGCAAGTTGCCCCTAAACATATTTATCTAGTTCATTTTTATCATAGTGGGTTTTAAAAATTATCGGGGGTTTTCCCAAACTGCTTTCCCTTTATAACTTTTCATTTTCATTATTTCTTCTTTTCCTATTTTTATTCCTAATGCTAGACAAAAGTTATCCCAAAGTTATATTCACTTTTTCCCTTCTCGGTTTTTCTTCTTGGCTAACATTTCAATTTTTTCCCATAAAGGGGGAATCCAAGTGTGATGGGTCCATAGCAATTGTACTTTAAATTCTTTTGCCCCAAAATTTTTGAGTATTATACCTGGCTTCCCCAAGGGCCCTGTTTTTTGGAGTCTTTAATGATTTCAAGACCCCTTCAATGAGGGACATGAATAGAAATGTTTTTTTGGGTTTCCAAGCCCCGGGGTCATAGGTTAGCTTTCCCCCCCCTTAGGTTTGCAAAAAATTTCCCGTTTCCCAGTGTAGACGCCAGTTGTTTTTTCTTTGCCTAACTAAACCAAATTTATTTTCGTTCTTAATTTGGGAGGGGGCCCCAAACAAGGCAGATGCACCCCTCCCAAAAAAGGACCCCTTTTAGATCCTTTCAGTGTATAAAAACTTGTGATAACTTGTTATTTACCCGCTAGGTGGAAATTTTCTTCTTGGCATTTTGCTCTAACAAGATTTTTAAAGGGAAAGGGTTTTACTAGCAAGGGAGTTCTTGGGGGGGCTTGTAGGTTGTGTTTTTTAAATGAACAATTTCCCAGGGAGGGGTGAATGTCTTTTTGGGCCTACGTGTTTTCCCCCAAGGTTATGCGGGGTTAAAAAAATTTTTAATCCCAATTTGACTTTTTCCCACAACCCTTTGTTCTGTGTGTTTTTACCTCGGGGAACTTGGGAAAGGATTCACTGGGGACGTGTCTGGTTCGTTTCTAACCCCATTCAAATTTACCGAGTACAGTTGAATTTTTTCAAAAAATTTCCTATCCTGATCTAGAAATTTTTTTTTTTTTTTTTTTTTTTTTTAAAAAACCAACAATGGGCCCAATAGAAAAAAGGAAAAAAACCCCAAAAGATGCAATATTTGAACAAATAACTAAAAAAAACGTTCCATTAAAAATTTTGGGAAACATTAACGAAAAACCATTACAATATAACAAATATGACCACTATTACCTACTTTTATAAAATCGGGAAAAACCAAAAAGCTTAAAATTGTCCTATACTAGCTACTTGTGGAAAAAGTTAATTTTTCGCCAAAAAACATCCCAAACCTTTTTAAAACTCTTCCTCAAATTAATCATCCTTGCTCTTAATTCACACTGAATAAAAAAAATACAAGTTAAAAAAAGACCCTTTTTTGGAATCAAAGAACATTCCCCCAATTATCTAAATTTCCCTTTACCTAACCCTAGTATTTCATCTGTTTTTAAAATGTCTAATCAACCAAAAAATTTTCCCACAAAACCCCTAACCATATTTGTTGGTGTTTTTTATACAACCCTTGTATTCAAAAAGAGAAAAAAAAAAAAACCCAAAAAAAAAAAACCCCCATTTCTTCACCTTTAAAATAGACTTCAATTTAAAATTCAGGGTACATAAAAAAATTTTTAAATTTATTTTTAAGAATGTTGTCAAATTTGGGAAACAATCACTTACAACCAGTTATTTATTCCGTCAACTAAACCCACGAATAATTTCTCCAATTCTTAAAACCCTTCGGGGGGTTTTCTTTTAAAACTTTTAAAACTACATATTCTTTTGGCACCAAATCAATTGGGGTTAAAAAAATTAAAATTTTGAAAATTTAAAACTGGAACTAAAAAGCCTTTTTGACTTTTAAACCACATTGTATAAAAATCTTTAAATTTGCCCCTTTAAAAAAATTATGTTTTTTGTATTCTTTAAAAATGTTCTGAAAAAAAACATTAATGGTTATAAAAGAAAGAAAAACCTTCCCATACAAAAACATACATTTTTCATACATATACTTTATTTTATACATATACATTTTTTAACCAAACTTTACTAAAATAAAACATACATATATACATACAAAACATACACCCCAACACTTTACATAACAAATAACAACCCCTTTACAAACAGCTTTTATTAAAACACAACACAAAACCTGTTAAAAGGTCGATAATTCCAAATAAACCCTGTATTGTATTTTACACATCGGAACAAAAAAAATTTTAAAATTGCCCCCCGGGCCCTTCTTAAAAAACTTTCCCTAAAACCATTCATGTACCCCCAAATTCTGGGAAAACCAGCCCTTTTCCCTCCCCTTACCTCCCTTTTCAACTCCCGAAAACCCCGTAAAAGTAAAACCCTATCCCCCTCCCTTAAACCCCTTTCCCCCTTTCCCCCCCCATACCCCCCTTATTTCTACATTTTGCCCTAAAAAAAAGTTGCTGTTTTGCTTTAAATTTTTTTCACACACGTTCGCTCCTCTATAGCCCAAGACTTTATAAAAACTGTAATTATTTCCCCATACCGAATTCTCTCCATCTATTCACCCACCAAATGTCAAAGTTTTTAAACCCTCAACCCCCTGCAAACCCCCCTCCCCCAAACCTTATTCCCCTTCCCCCAACCAAAACCCTTATTGTTCAATACTTTGGGCAAAAATAAAACTATAGGGGAAACATTTCCCCCATCCACCAAAACCCTTGCATACCCCATCCCCCCGTTTCTCTTATGGGGAAAAAAAACCATTCCAGAGGGAAAGATCCCATGTAAAAACAATACATTACTTCTCGTTACTTTGGTTTTAAAGAAATTTGTTCAAAAGATATTCCCCCAATATAATCGGATAAACCCCTTCTACCACGTCCCACTGCCTTCCTTCCCCCCCATAAAGGGTTTTTTCCCAAATTTTAATTTGGGTGAAGGATCGCCCCTGTTTTAAAGGACCCGAAAACATTGCTCCCCTTTTTATGAACCCCTCCCCACCCACCCGTTCCCTTTTCCGGAGTTTTATGAAGCCCGTTTCCCCTTCCCCCCCCCCTCCCGCTTTTAATTTAGTTTCAAAACACATCAAAACCCCTTTTTTTAAACCGTTTAAAAGGGACCCGCCCCCCCGGGCCCAAACCCGGGAGTGGGGAAAACGCTTCCCTAAAATTCGTTTCCCCAGTCCCCCCAAATGAATCAAAAAAAACGGTTTTGAAACCTTTTGGGTTATCTCCAAAGAAGTTCGGATATATTGCTGCTAATGCCAAATTTTTACTATATAATGGGAAATTTCGTTGAAAATTATTTTTGATGCAAGTTAAGTGTGCAGTGTAAACCCCCACGAGGGTTTTCATTTCCCCCCATCTAAATTTAGCACGGGAAATTTTTTTTGTTGTGCTCCCTTGTTTCCCCATTCCCCTTAACGATCCCCATATCAGTAATTGGTCCCCTTTTTCCCTTTCAACTACTTCACTTTCCTCATTTAAACCCTATCCCCCAAGCCCCATTACTTGGGTTTTTCCCCTTATTAATTGACGGGCGAAGCCTTTTAAAAAACATTTACTAATTTTTTCCACCCGGGGCCAATCCCTGTTCCCTTCCCTTAAAATCGTTGTGTCATAAAAATACCCAAAAAAATCCCACCCCCCCCCCCCTTTCGTCCCCAACCCCTTTTGGGCTCCCAATAAGACCCTTTTTTCCTCTAAAAGGGACCCTGTAAACACGCAAAAAATATTTGTAAAAGGGGGAAACCCCCTTGATTAGCCCCTGTTTTCTAAATTTGTTCTCCTAACCCCCCCATTTCCCTGCACCCGCAAGGATGCATCTTGATACTTTAAATTTTGGCCCTTTGATTTAATTTCCTCCCCAAAACCCCTTTCCCAAAATTCATAATTTCCAAACGCTTCCCTTTCACACTATCATATCCCGCCCCCCAAATTCTATAGAAAACCCCCCCCCCACCCCCAATTTTACTCTTTCTTCATAAAACTTCAAATAAACCATCCCCGTCTACATAGCCCTTCCCCGGCCCCCCATATTGCCCCTTATCGATCACTTTACCCAGGCCCTTTTTTATTTGTTAGCTAAAATTTTTTGAAAAATTCTTATAATCACCCCCCCAAAAAACGAAATAGCACGATATTCTTTAATTTTTGGGGTCACCTTTAGGCACAAAAAACGCCACACCCCTCCGCTGCTGTCCCCTCCCCCCCCCGTTTCCCGTTTAAATTGTTTTGAATAATCTTCCCCAAAAATTTTTTTTAAAACGCCAAATTTTTTGGAGATAAAAGTCACGGGGGAACCCACTTTTCCGGGTTTCCCTTTTCCCAAATTGCGGGATAAAGCTCCCCCTGTCCGCCCCCCGTTTGGCCTTCAAAACGAAATCGACCCGCTTGTAAACCCACATGCAAAAAACCTTAAAATTGACTGTAATGTTTTTCACTTTTTCCCCACATTTGGGGTTTTAAACCCTTAAACCCCAAGCTTCTTTATCCCTCATCCCTAAAGTGTCCAACACTGGCCACTTATACCCTTGCATCCCTACCAAAACTTTAAACCCCCTTTAAACCTCCTTCCCTTGCGCGTGTGGGGTTGATCCGAAAACACACCACCCCACGGCCGTTCCCAAAAAACCCTCCTCAATCCCCCCCTTTAAGTTTTTTTCCCCACCCAAACCTTTTTTTGGGAAAAATTCCCGGTTTTTTCCTTAAAGATTTTTCAATTTCAAAAACGGGGAAAATTAGCTTTAATTTTGGTGATAACTTTTCGCGCAAAGGGGCCCCCTCTAAATTTTTTTTTGGAAAACCGATTTGAAAAACTGTTTAAATTCTCTTCCTCGTTTAATATAATTTTCCTTTAAATACGTTTTTTAGCTATTGTTTCCACCAATTAACCATGGCAAAACCCGGGGAGTTTTCTACCCCCTAAACGATCCAAATTATGCCCAAAAGAAAAAAGACAACCTCTTCTTTAATAATTTTTTACTTTAAAATTTTCCCAAAAATGATGGCCCCCTCCGGGGCACCCCCTCAATATCCACATTATTCCACTCCTCTATAAAGGGAAAAAAAACCACCTCACACACCCCACCCCCCGAACAGTAACCGCAAAAAGGGCAGGGTACATTCGGCCAACCTCGGGGCATAACCCCGTTTAATAAAGGTATGCTTCCCCACCCCTCCCCCCCCCCACACACCCTTTTAAACCCCCCCGGGGGGTAAAATTACCCCCCAAATATCCCCAAAACCAACCCCCCGCCCCTCGGGGTCCCATCTTTACAAACGTATACGCAATTCCAATCTCCCCCTATTATTGCAACTTTGGGGTTTTAAACCACGTAAAAAATAGACCGAAACGTCCCGAACAAATTTTTTTTAATTTCCTCCCGTCACCCTCAGGGGCCCCCTATCACTTTAAAAAAAACCTAATGGGCCCCCCTCCCCCCAATTTTCCCCATCCCCCAAAATTACCCTCCCCCCCCCCCCTTCACTACGCCTTACTATAAACGTAGTTTCCCTTTTTTAAAAAGGGGGCCCCCCCCTTTCAAAACCCTCGCATTTTTTCCATGTACCCTTAAAAAACCCCTCATATCCAACTCATAAACCCGGCCTAAAATTTTGTCCTGTAGGAAAACCCCATCCACACCCGGGGCACCAAATTTTCATTTTAAAACCCTTAAGCTTTCTCAGCTCTCAACCCCTTAAAATTTTAGTAAAACACTTGAATTTAACAAATGGGTTTTTCCCTTTTTTCCCCCGGGATTGATTTACCCCCCCTTCGTTTTGAAACCTCTGTCCCTCCCCCCTTTGTTGGGGAAACACCCTTTTCAAACCCTTTTATCCTTGGGTTCCCATTCCCTTTTCGTACCTCCACCCAAAACTTTTTCCCGGGCGTTGGGAGGAGTTTGGGACAAACATCAGAATCCCATGGGTGCTGCAGTCCTCTTTCGGGTCCCCCCCTCCCCCTGCATTTTGACCTCAGAAGAAACCCTCCTGGTGCACCTCCACCTTCTGAAAGCACCTTCAATCCCGTAGACTCCTCGTCACCCAAAACCCTCCCTCTTCTGCCCTTTCCCCCCTTCCCAGCCTTCCCGAAAATGAGGGGGGGTCTTCCCCTTTATTAGGCCGATTCCCCAAAAAAATTTTATTTCCCAAGCCTTTTTTTCCAAAGACGCCCCCCATTCTTCACCCATATTTGGTAGTCTCTCCCCCAAAAACCTTATGTAAAGTCCCAAAGATGAGATTTTTCCCCCCTTTTGCGTTACAATGTCGAATTTAAGCCTTTTCTTTGTCTACCTCCCTTCCTGAAACCGTTGTTTGGGGGGGTTTTTGCCGAGGGCTGTTCCGCTCATCGCCCAACCCCGTCCCCTGGCTGCTGTTGTGCTGTTGGGGTGCTGTTGTGTTGTGTGTTGCCGTTTTCTGTTGTGCCCCGGGGACCCCCTTCGTTTCTCACACTGCGCCCCGTTTTGGGTATATTTACCCCCATAGCCGACCCCCTACGTTGTTGCCCCCCAAAAGTTACATAGACTTGAGTCCTTTAAATTTTTTTCAAAACAATATATGAAGGAATGGGTGCCCCGGGAAAAGTATTTTTAAAGGGATACGCCCCTTTTCCCGGCCCCCTTTTCATACCCGGGCCAAAAAATTTTTTCCCATCTCCCTGCTGTTGGGGTACGTAACCGGCCCCTAAATTTCGCAGTTCCCTGGAATATCAAAATTCCCGTCGCCCCAAAGGCACTTCTGATTTTCACCCAGGTTTTAATTTTCGAGAAAACATCATAAGTTCACCGACACAGCTTGTTTAAAAATGTATGTTGGTTCCTATCCCTTTTCGCCATTTCCCCGTAGCCCTTTTGGACGTCATCTTAAAGAAGTTTTTTGTCATTCCCTTTTTAAAGCGACCCCAAAATTTTCCTCCCTTTGCTTTACCCCCGGTATCGCGAATGATCGCTGGAAAAATTTAAAACCATGTTGGATCCTGTGACAGCCCACGGGTCAAACTCAAAGCGGCCGTGTTGATTCTTTTTGTATTCAGCCCCTGTTGGAGGGAAAAAAAAGTTTCCAACCCAACCCAAAGTAGGGGCGCTTTAATAGGTTTTAAAATGCGCCCAAAAAAAACCCCAAAAAAGGGGGGTTTTGCCCCCGGGTCGTCCACCCCGGCTTTGGGGGCGAATTTGGGGCAATTAAAATTTTTTATTTTGCCACCCCAAATGGCTAGTTTATTGTGCACCCCTTTTCCCTCCCGTGGACGGTTTGGCGGGGCATATGGATACACAAAAGGCCTAGGAACCCAGGCCCCCAAAAGGGGTTTCCCCCAATACATATGGATTTAAAATTTTACATTTTCTATAGTTCACTTATCTGTTTTCAAGCCCAAAAATTGGGGAAATTTTTTAGTATATCTGGTATTTTTTTTCAATTTAAAAAAGTATCTTGAATGTCACATGGTTATTATACTGTTTTGTTCGTTTCCTCAATAAGTGGACAAAAAGCAATGTGTTCAAGGGGAAATGGGGCCCTATGCCCGGTCACCAAATTTACCCCTTTGTTTGTTTATCATCTGTGTGTTTTCCCAAACTGCCAGAAAATACTTGTAAACCCAAAACCTAAACTGGCCCCTACAAAATCAGTCGTTGTTCACTTTTTCAAGTTTTCTCCATAAAAATTTTTATCTCGTTTATGTTATCATGTGGGTTTAGATCTATCGGCTTCTAACTGATTCCTTTTAAAAATCATTTTTTTTATTTACCCTTTTTTCCCAATATTTTCCTAATGCTGGACACAGTTTACCAAATTATATTTTTCCCTTTCCTTTCGAAAATCTTTTTTGGTAAAAAAAATTTAACTTTTTCTGAAGGAAATAACCAGGGGTGATGGGATTTCCCTAGCAAATTTTTACCTTTAATTTTTTGTCCCCCAATTTTTTGGATCTTCCCCGGCTTCCCCCCAAAAAGGGTGTTGTTGGAGTCATTTTTATGCGTCAAGAGCCCTTCCCCTGGTTTACATAGAATCCCCCAATGTGATAAAATCAAGCTCAGTTTTAGGTTAGCTTTGCGCCATTTAGGATTGCCAAAAAAAATTTAAATTTGCCGTTTTTAAAACGCCGTTGTTTTTTTATGCCCAACTCAAAAATTTTTTAAACGTTCTTAATAGGGGGTGGCAACAAAAACGATGCAAACCCTGCCAGAAAACTCCCGTTTAAAAATCCATCAGTGTATATAACTTGTGATAACTTGTTACTACCCCGCTAGGTGAGAAATTTCTTCTTGAGGGAGTTGCTTTTTAAAAAGAGATTTTTAAAGGGGGGATTATAGCAATGAGGGTTTTTGGGGGGGGAAATTTTTAGGTTTTGGAATTAAATGAACAACCCCTCTTCCATGGAGGGGTGAAATGCTCTTGTTGCCCCCAGTGATACAGTTCATGAGGTTATAAAAAATTAATGCAATTTCACCCTTTTCACAATCCAAATTTTTATTGTGTGTATTTTCCTCTAGGGCAACCCTTTGGGGATTTCCCCTGTGACGTTTTTTGGTTCGTTTTCCCAAAATTTTAAAAACCCAGTACAGTGTTTAAAATTTTAACCCAAACCATCCCCTGATATAGAAATACCCCGTCCTTTCCCCCTGTTAAGAAATTTTGTAGATCTGGGGGCAGGGAAGAATAATCCTGAGAGCTTAATTTTTCCTTAACTCCAAGGGGTTTGGAGAGAACTTTCTTAGCTAATATCAAAAAAAAGGGAGAGCATAATCAAATTTAAGGGCCTAACATAGGCTATGTCATTTTCTACGATTCTCCCCATTTGCCCCATTGTTGGGATTTTAGCCGGGAACAGCTTTTAGAGCATTTAGCCCAGCTTTTCATTTCTTGTTTAGTTTGGTTTGGTTTTATTTGGGTTTGTTAAAGGGTAATCTACACCCAAGGTATCGTAAGTTTTAAATAGTAATGATTTCACCCCGCCCAAAAGTGGGTGGGGGTGTCGTTTTTTTTGTTTTTCTTAGTTTTAAAAGGGGAAAATATTTTGGGCCTAGGGCGATTTTCCCAATTTTTGAAATCATTAAGTGGTTTTTCCTCTTCTTTTTGCCCCGTTGTTGGATCATGATACCTCAAACATAGCTTATAGCTTATGTTTAGGTGAGGCGGGGGAGCATTTAGGAGGCATTAATCAGAATATTAAAAAAAGCATGGGCTTAAAAAAACTCCTTCCCCGCGGTGTACCTAAAGGCATTTCTTTAAATCACTTCTGGGAAACCTTGGTAAAGGACCCGGGGGTACCCTGTTTAAAAGGTTTTCCCATTTTCCCGCGGAAAAAGCTACCCAATATTTTATTTTGGTAGTTCATGTAGTATAAAAGGTTTTTGTTCGCAATTCAAATGCAGATTTTTGCCCCAAAAAAAGTGGGAAAAACTTGTAGAGGTGTGTGCAGGGAAAGGGGGGAAAAAAAAGTTCGGGCCCACTTTTACCCTTTTAAGAAAACCCCTAGAGGGGGGGGAAAGTTGGTTTTCTGATTCTGTGTACAGTCTGGGAAACTCATTCTTTTTAAAAATTTTACAAAGACAACTAGTTAAGGAGATGGCCCAAAAGTATTTAGGTGTTGGGGTTGGGGATAGGGACCAAAGAGGGAAATTTGGGCCAGGAAGAAAGGGGAACGCCCTCCAAAGTAAAGAGGTTTAAAAAGTGCCAACAAAAAGGGGTTTTCCGGGGCCCCTTTCCTTGGTTTTTGGAAAAACATAGGTTTACCCTCCCTTTTCCAGGAGCGTTGATCGACCCCTTTTGGTTTTTTTGCATTATCTATTTTTTATTTCCGGTAAAAAAGGCCCCAATCCTTTTCCAAATTTTGGCTCATAAAATTAATCAGTTTTAAAATTTCTTCGAAGTACTTCTTAAAATTTTTTTTAATATGAGATGGAAAGGTTTCAAGGGCCCGATGTTTTTGGGCCCCGTCATTTAGAGGTCATTTGCTTTTTTTAAGAGGAAAAGGGGTGAGCAAAATTGCCCCGTCCTTTTTTTTCCGGGTTATTTTTTTTATACCTTTCCAAGCCTACCCCAAAAGGGGGGGGAACCCTTTTAAACCCCTTAAAAAAACTGTTTTCCCCTTCCTGTTGGGCCCAGTTCTTTTTCTATTCCCTTTCATTTGTTTGTGCAGCTTGGAAACCCCTTCTGAGCGGTCCCGGGGTTTTACATTCACGGTATGCTTTTCCAAACCTCCCCGCTGCAGTGTTAGATTGCGCAGTGTGGTTTTTTATAGAAATTTTTTGGGGTTTTTTTTGTTATTTTAGTGGAGGGGGGTTTTTTTTTCCCATTCCTGCCAAATTTATCAGTGAGAACCCCTCTCAATAGTGGTAATTAAATATCATTTAAAAATTTTGGGGTGCCAAAAGGGTCGTATTTTTTATCCCTTGATCCAAGTGGTTAATAAAAAAAAATTTTCTCTGTGTTCTGGTTTTGAGAAAAAGTTTCCTCCTTCTGTATTTAGCTCCTTGGGTTGCTGGGATGTGGGTCCCGATTGACCCGTTGTTTGTCTTGGGAAAGGGATCAGATAGAAGATCATCCCAATATGCAGAGTCAAAGCATTTTTATGATGTATTAAAACCAAGACCAGATTTTAGTTGCCACCCCTATATGTGAGTAGGCTCAGTAGTGCCCACAATTCGAACCCTTATCCTGCTATTTAGCAATTTTCACTAGTTTTGTTCCATTGGGGGTTTGTTTTTGACCCCCAATTTTTTTTTGTCTGGCAATTTAAAAAACCCCGATGATTGGTAGGTTCACTTTGATGCGATCTGGAAAAAGCATCGGTCGAAGCTGGTTCGCTGGGGCCCTAGGATTAAAAAATTTTTTTGGAAAAAATCGCCCGCATGTTTTTGAAACCCTGTTTTGCATGTTAAAATCGACTCTGCAAGGAAAAAGGAAATGAATGTGGCCCCCGCTTTTTTCTGAACATCCACACAAACAGTTGGTTACCTTAGGGTTTTAAGCTGCATATCCCGGCAAAATTTGGTGGAGGTGTCCATCTTTTAATTACATTCCCGCCAAAACAGTGCCTCAATATTCTTGGTTTTCCCCCCTAAAATGATGTAAGTCAGGCAACCGCTTTCCCGATGGAAAACAATGGTTTTATGAAAAGATTTGTAATGATCCATTGTATTTGGGGATTTCAATTCTTGCTCATAAGATGGTTTTAAAAAATTATGCTTTGGCTACAGTGTTTCAGATACTTTTAAGGGGAAAAAAAGCATGTTTGTACGTCTTTATCTTCAGGATTTTTTTTAAGATTTTTTCGGCATATTGGCAGCCCGTTCCAAGGCAAAATCTTTAAGGCAAAAAGGTTTGGGTTCTTTCTCACCAAAATTTCTGGGAAACTGAACGGAGATTGGGTGCCTTTTGACATATCACCCTGCCAAGATCCTCCTCCTGATTACAATATTATTAAAACTTTTCAGGATCTGTTAAAAATGCTCAAAATTTTTTTTGGAAAGTTTTTATAAAATGAGGAAGGTAGGCCCCAAACCAATTTCCTTTCAGGGGATGGGACTTTGGGTTTGTGCTTTCTTTTAAAAACCTTCCCATTAAAAGGGGACCATGGGGGTTTCATTGTGTTCTTTTGTTTCATCCTTTTTTGCAGGTAGGGCCTGTGCCCTTGGGCCTTCTCCAATTTCCAGGGAGGGTTTCTTTTGTGGTTTTCCCTTTTACTGTTGTAGTTGTTTTGTTTGGGGGGAAATGCCCAAAATCATTCCCCCTTTTCAGTGTGCCATAGGTTTTTCCTTTGGGGGTGTCAGACCAGTAGTTCCAAATGTGCTTGAGGGTGGGGTAAACTCCCCCCCGCCCGGTTTTGGGGTGATGGCATTTGGATCCCCCGAAACCTTTTTCAGTGGGTGGGGTTCTTGACACTTTTAGGGTTCGGGCTTAGATCTGGCTTTGTGGTAGACTGGATGGCCCCAAACCCCCGTTTACCATTTTAAAAGGGCTGTTATGGTTTACCTCGAAGGTTGTTTGGGGTTTTTTACTGCAGTCCCTTGGGGGGAAACTGTAAAACCCCCAAATTTTTACAGTTTTAAAAACATTAATTTTCGGGCTGTCCCGGGCCTAAATGTGATTCTTAGTGGAATGTTTCCCAAACACACTTTCCACACCAAGAATGTAGTATTCCCAGGCTACTGCCCCTTTGGATAGTGCTGGAAATTTTTAACCAACCCAGTTTGGGGGGAGGGGACCCTTCGAGTTTTTTGGAAAAAAGTAAACATGCACCCAATATTCCGGGGGAGGGGCAAGGACCCACCCCCAAATGGCAACAATTTTGGGATTTTTCCTTTTTGGGCCCTTTTTGGCTTGTGTATTCTCATTAGGCGATGGGGTGGGGTCCATGCAGGGGGTATCCAAAAAATTATGTACCCGACCCATTTTTTAAAGTGGGGTGGTTTTGATGGAGGTCGGGGAGCAGCTTAATAACCCCCTAAGGTTTTACAAAAAAGATCATTGTCAGCTCTTTATTTTTTCCACAAAAACAAATTTTTGGGTGTTTTTCCCAAATTGGACCCTTGAGTTAGGAAAGCTTGTTTACCCGCTTCCATTAGCCTGCCACTTAGAAGGGGAGCGGGGGGGGTTGTTTGGGAAGTTCAGTTAACACATTCTTCCTTTGAAGAAAGAAATTTGCAGCCTCTGTGCACCCAAAGGCCCTTTGTATCACCTTGTGTACGAGTCAAGTGGTCTGGGCTACGTCGGCCCCTCTAGTCCCTTTTTCACTTTTTTCTTTTGTTTACTTTTTAAAAGGGCTGGAAGCTAAACATCATTTCCATCACCCGCCGAAATAGGTTCCTCTTGACCCGGGGTTTCCAGTTTGCCAGTGATGTATTTTGGTGTAAGACTCACAAACCCAGAATTCCCCGCTTTTTCTTTCCCCTTTAGCTTATGCAAGAGCAAATATTTATACAAAGTTCAGAAATCCCAAAAAAATCACAAAACACAAGTGCTCAAGTTCAATTTAACACCCCCAACCCCTTACCCCGACCACCCCCACTCAATTCGGGCCACCCCACCAAAAAAACACTTCCGAGACCTTTTTGTAGTGTGTTAATAATATGGTAATTTAATTGGGTTATGGATGGTACAGGGGTTTTTTCACCCCTTTTAAAAATTACAAAGATGAAAAGGGGGAGAGAGAGACAAAGTAGGTTTAATTTTTGGGGCATAAAAATTTGAATTCTGCATTTCTCACATTAAACATTGGGGCCCCAAAAAACAATGATAACTTCCCCCTTGAGTTAGTTCAGGCTACTGCCCCCTTAATTTTACCTCCTGGAAAATTAAAAATATAAAAAGGCATCACAAAAGAATGGTTTAAGGGCAAAACTCTTTTCCCCCCAACCCTAAAATTGTTTAAAAGTTTATTAAAAAAAAAAAAAAAAAAAAAAAACAAGGGAATGTTCCCCCTTTTACAAAGAGTAAATCACTTTGGTCGACTTCCTTGGGGCCTTGGGTAACTCCCAAGTTTTCTATGTTATAATGGGATGCAAACATAAGTGTTTCAGGGTGTAGTAGGGTGAAAAAAGTTTTTTAAAACAAACTCACTTACACACACGTTACTATGTATGCCAAATGTTTTCCCCAAATTCCCCAAGTGTACATTTAACCCTTAGAAAAACTTTTGTTGTTTTAAATATTTGGTGAGAGTGGTTACCCGCTGGTCGTTTTAAAAAACACATAAAATTTCAAAGGCACCAAATAGGCCCCGCTTCTGGAAATTTTCCCCGCGTTTTTAATTGTTTTTATGTGTTAAATTCGTGTCTGCAGTCATTAAATTATGTATCAGGTTAAACACAACAATCCCGTTGATAAAAAAGTCTAAAAAACAAAAAATGTATAAAATAAAATAATGGGTTGCAAAAAAGTTACTATTTCAATTTTTTAAATAGGGCAGACCACTAGAGAGATGAAGGAACATAGATTTTAAAAAAAGGTGACTCTTGCTTAACACAGTTGAAAGGTAACCCAATTACTAAAAGGGGAAAATATTCTGAAATGAAAATTATGCGGGGGTAAGCTTGTTACGAAAAAAAAAAAGCATTTAAAATTACAATTCCCTCAAGATGAAAACTGCAATTTGGAAAAAAATTTCTGGGAACCCAGCAGTAAAGTTTCAGTCGGAAAGAGGGAAAAAGTATTAGAAGAAAAACAACCAAAGGCATTGGACAAGCAACTTAACTATTTTAACCTATTTTTAAAGTTCAGTTACCGGGGAGGCATGTATTACACTGATTTATCAAATGTAAGGGGTCTACATGAAAATACACTTGGCCTTTTTAAAATCTTTAAAACAGGTTCACCAAAAGACAATTAAAAATGTTGGGGAAAAAAAGCACTTAACACCCTTTTAGCACCCGGTTTTTGACAGTGAAAGGGTTTACTGTGTACAAGCCCAAACCCCAAATTATATGTTTATTTAAGGGGAAAACCCCTGGCATTCCCCTCAAAAAGTAAACCTTTCAAAGCTCGTCAAATTTTTCTAAGCCACTAAGGAAACCTGGTATTTCCCGCAAACATGCGAGTTACAGGGAATGCTGGGCCCCAGGACAGATAATGCAGGCTTTCCTTAGCCCGTTCTTTGGTAGCTTTTAGTTTCCACCCTAAGCTTGCTTGCCCGTGCTTTGCCAAGCCCCCCGCCAAAAACCCGGGGCACCTTTTTGCGCAGGCAAGGCGGCCCCACCGGAGACACTGCAAGTGGCGGAAATGCGGGCCAGGGACCTTTGGGGACTCAAGCAAACCCCTGTTTGGGCTGGGCCCAAAACCCCCTCTAGCCAAAAGGGAAATAGAGGCAAGGCCTGAGTTCCAAACCCAGGAAGGAGTAAGGGGGAAAAGGGGAAAAGGGTTTAAACCCCCGCTAGCCCCGGAAAAATTTGGGGGTAGTGGCCTGCCCGGTCGGTGAATTTTCAAGGGGCTTCACTGGGCCCCCCAGCGTCTGAGAAGTTACCCAACCCCGTATATTGTTAATGGTCCCGGGCCGGGGAAAAGGGGAACGTTCACAAGGCCTTTTGGGATTCAGAAAAAGAGTAGCCTGGCCTTCCCCTTTTGGGGGTTGGGGGGGGGTGTTTGGGGCCCCCATCAGCCCAAACTCGCCCCTTTTCCCCTATGTTTATAATGGCGACGAGTTAAGGGATCCGGGTTTTTTAAAAAGGAAAGTCGGGCCCGGGGTTCCCTCACTAGACACCCAGTATGGGGTAAGTGGGATGCGGGGGCTTTAAAATGCCCCTTTTCAAGGTCACCCCGCAGGGGCCCGACATTCCCCCACTTTATTTTTTTAAACCCACGAAAGGGACTGATGGGGAGAAAAATGTCCTAAATCAGCGTAATCCCCTCATGCAAATAGTTACAACAAATCTGGGAGCACTTGCGGAACTCAGGAGTTTGATTTCCCGCGGGGCAGCAAAATTTCCCTTACACTGCCGTCTTGTTTTAAAGGGAACGGCGGGGTTTAAAGGAGGAGAGTGGGGATTTCAGGTCCCCTCAAGGAAGGGTTTCCCTTTTGTTTGGGGAGGGGCTCTTGATTTAGGGAATTTGGGTCTTTGCTCCCGTTCCCGAATTAAGCCTGAATGCCCTTCCCCCATTCCCCCCCCGGGCCGGGTGTATAATTTCCCCCGGGGTTTTGCGCTTCCCCTTGTTTTTAAAATAATAAAATGGGGTTAAAGGGAACCGCCCGAAAGGGAAATGAGCACGCCCCTTGCCCTTTTTTTCCCAAAAAGTTTAATTGGGGGCGAAAGTCTCAGGAGGGATGCCGTGCATCGCTCAAGGTCACAGGGTGGGAGACTTCTCAAGGTTTAAAACCCCTCAATAGAGGGGAGGTAGGCACACAGGGATTATTCGTAAGGGAGTGGAGTGCGGCCAGGGGGACTGCAGGGGGACTCAAAACATTTATGTGGTCTGGCCAAAAACCCCCTCTAGACCATAAGTAAATAGAGGGAAAAGGGTGAGTTCCAAAACGAGGAAAGAGGGGGGGACGGCGAGGTGGAGTGGAAAGGAAGGGCCCCTTTTCAGCCCCCTTCAAATCAACGTTTTGTTTCCCCTAGGTATATCATAGTTTACAGTTTTACACATAGGTTCCAGCAGCAAATTTAGCTTTTTCGCTCCAACGATATTTGGTTTCTGTGAGTTTCGTCGGGTGAGAAGCAGTTTGATTGAAGGCCTAGGACCTCCTCAACACAAAAGGCCTCTCCCTCAACCACTCAGGCCTTTTCTGCCCCCCCTCCATGAGCTTTTCAAAAACCGTCTTTTTAAAAATGTGTTTTTGGGTTTCCCGCCTCCCTTTCGTCATTTTTTAGGGTTTCCACTGCCTTACCCAAATCTATTTACTGAAGAAATATTCCTACTATCTCTTGAAATATTTGTGTCATTAATTCCCAAATTTTGGCCCCTTGTTTTTTGTGTCCCCCCCTGGAAAAATCCTGTTTTTTGTCCAACCCTTTTTCTATTCCAGCAGTATTTTTTATGGGCGTTATTTTGTTCCCCGGGCCCTCCTGTCCTCCGTGTGGTCAGGCCGATTTTATTAAAACTTTCTTCATAGGACATTCCCCTTAGCTCTGGGGAATAACCCTTTTCGCCCAAAAACCCTTTTTACTTTTCAAGTTTCTTGCCCTGCTTTATCAAGTGCGGGGGCCCAAAAGGGTGCTGCATACTCCCGTAAATTTGGGGTTTAATACACGGGGGTCAGTGTCTTGAATGTTCCTTACTAAAAGGTTTTCGGAATTCTTTTCTCGGTTTGGCCCGGCGGCCCCTAGCTGCAGCATTTTTCTGATTGATGTGTGCTTCCGGGGGACATGCAGGTGTTATTTCTACCCCCCAAAATTTTTCCTTTCCCTTTAGTGGGTTTGCAGTTTTTTGGCCACCCCGCCTTACTCTGTCTGTGGTTTCTGGGCCCTTTCCCTATCTTCATGAATTTGCCCTTTTTGGCAGGATTAAATTCGAGAAGCCATTTGCTGGACCAGGTGTCCAGTCTGTCCAGGTCTCTTTGAAGTCCTGCCTGGTCCTCATCAGATTTAATTCTCCTCATTAACTTCACATCATCTGCAAACAGGGACACTTCTGAGTCTAACCCTTCCGTCATGTCGTTCACATATACCACATTACGTACCATGTGTGTGTGTGTGTGTGTGTGTGTGTGTGTGTGTGTGTGTGTGTGTGTGTGTGTGTGTGTGTGTGTGTGTGTGTGTGTGTGTGTGTGTGTGTGTTTGACTCAACAATCAATATTTGCACCAATAACTCATTACAGTTGTGACCGGGTGTGGAAGTGTGAATTGCTCAGTACTCTATAATTTGTTCATGATTGTAGCCATGTATAAACGTAAGTAACCATTCTTACAGGATTCATTACCTTTGTAACTTTTGAGTTCATTACCTTTGTACCTAGTTCAGCTATCAAAACTTTGGGGGCCCAGTCCCTGGACCCATTACGTACCTCTGTAATCTGTAAATACCTTTGTAACTTGTCATGATTGTGACCAGACCTACCTGGAGTTCATTACCTTTGTAAATTGTGACTTCATTACCTTTGCAAATTGTGAGTTCATTACCTTTATAACTTGCTCAGCTATCAAAACTTTGGAGTCCAGTCCCTGGACCCATTATGTACCTCTGTAATCTTTTGACTACCGCCCACAGGATGGGTATGGGGTGCATAATAAAGATATTAAACTAACTCATAATAATTCAGTGTTTTATTGACTATATTTCTGGCACACAGTGAGTGTTATCTAGTAACAAAAAGATCTACCTGAGCAGAGGCTACATGGTTATATATAACGAGAATAGTGACGGAATGGGCAAGTAGGTTTGCTGCTATGTAGGATAATGATGAAGTTACTAGCAAGGGGTTGAGCTAAGTTGTAAAAGTCGTTGTTGGGGTTGAAATTGTTGGATATAAAGAAAAAAGATGATTCTAAGATCTTGTGTCTCTAAGTGTCTTCTTCCCTGGCAATGAATCTTGCAATTCGCTGCCTGACCACGGTCGAGTGCGGTTGTGCTCTGCACCCCTCTGCTGTTTTCAGGTGAGCTACCTTGTATCAACATGGCACTGAGTGTGAGGAGACGCGTAAATACCATTGGTATTGAGCTGCATCGTGGGGCGATTTTACCCTCTTCAGCGCAGGTATTACTCCCAACAATCATTAGGGAGACCTATGGAATCCAAGACGATGAGGTGTATGGTGTAGCCTTGAATGGGGCTTACAGAATCTTCGTCAAACTGAATTCCACGTCCGTATACGAGTCTTTGGTGACGAGATTCCAAGACGTGAGTCTTGACGCTCCTCCAGCTGTGAAGGTGCGTTTGATCGACGTATCTCGCCACTTTACGTGGGTTAAGATTCGTAATGTCCCATTTGAGGCAGATGAGGCTGACATCAGGAACGTTTTTGAGGCATATGGGACCATACATCTGGCACAACAAGGCAAGTGGACGGCAGGTGCTTACATGGGCCGTCTGGAGGGAACCTTTTCCTGAAAGATGACTCTGAGACTCATCCATACCGTCTTATGTCGTGTTGGAGGACTCAGGACGCAAGTTATGGTATCGTATGCCGGACAGAGACGTACGTGCAGAATATGTGGGGCGTACGACTATATGGCGGCAGCGTGTGTGAAGCTGAGGAGGGTGCCTGCACAAACTGGTGAAGCACCAGTTACCAGCGTGATATCTGTTGTTGAGAGCCCCACGCAAAAGCAAGGGCTTGGGCTCTTGTGGAGTGAAGAGGTGGAGGATTCCAAAGAGGAGATTGGCGTGTGTGAGGTAAGCTGTGACATAAAAGGATCTGTTACTAAGCAAGGGAAAAGTACAGAAGTGCAAGTGCAAGAGGAGGTGCAGGCTCTAGAGGAAGAGCTTCAGGAAGTGTTAAGGACATTGACGCCGCCTGCAGAGGATGTTGTTCCTGAGCTGGTGAGAGGCACGGCGTTGCCTGTAGAGGAATGTAATGATAAAAATCATAGCAGGGTTAACGGGCCAACTAGTAAGCGTGAGTTGTCGCCGTGTGCTGTGGAACGAGGCGTGGTGGAGGTTGAGGTACATCGTGAGGGAACCTCATTAGATAACATGGATGTGGAGGGCATCACGAGGAAGAGAGCGGCGGCGTCAGACTCAGATGATGTCCTGACGCCAGCGCAGAGGTCTGGGAGGAAGGAAGAGCACTGTCGAGGTAGTCACGATAAGAGGCATCGCAAAAAGGGGGGGGGTTGATGGTGTGAAGCCTTGTGCTGGCTCTGGGGCAGGAGGCTCTGGGATGAATGAAGCGAGGAGGAAGGGTTGGAAACTATAAAGAGGCCTTAGGTGTATGACTGTGAACGTAAATGGACTGTGTAATAGTGTGAAGAGGGAATGGTTTCGAATGTTTCTGTATAAATATAGGGTGGATGTAGTGTTCCTGCAAGAACACAATTTCAAGGAGGGAAGAGTGCTCGAGGTGGAAGGGTTTCGGGTCATGACTCTGCCATCTGTACGTCTGAAAGGTGGTGTGGGTATATTGATCAGGGAGGCGAGCCCGGTTGTGTTGCTAAGAAGTGAGGGGGGAGGGGGGAAGAGTATTGCGCGTGGATGGGTGGTGGATGGGGCAGAGGGTATCTTTTGTAAGTGTGTATGCACCAGCAGAAAATGATGTGAGGGTAAAAAGGGATTTTGTATGTGAAGAACTAGTTTTCTTACGTGGTTTACCTGCAGTGGCCATCGTAGGTGGGGACTGGAACTGCGTTATTAGGAGGGCTGACGTGGAACCAAAAGGGGCGGGGCACGTGTCGGCGGCCTTGCGAGATCTTTTGAGGGATATTCAGTTGCGGGATGCGGTTGGAGGAGGGGCGTGGGAGGTAGAGCACACTTTTGTAAGACGGGGTTACGCGGCTAGGTTGGATAGGCTGTATATATCTCAAGGGGTTTGGTTGACATTTTTCCATACAATAGAAGTAGCTTATTTGGATCATCGGGCAGTAGTAGCAGAGGTAGGGTGGGAGTCACTAGCAGGTATATCTAGGGGTTATTGGAAGTTAAATACAAGTGTGTTAGGCGATGAGGAGGGGATAGAGGGATTTGCAACGCTGTGGGAGGGGTTACGTGCAGAGGTAAATGGGGTAGAGGATGTGGTGATGTGGTGGGATGGTGTGGCTAAAGAACGGATTAAGCAATATTACGTAAAGGAAGGGAAACGTATCAATTCTTTAAAATATGGGCTTGCTAACTATTTGGAGGATAGATTACGGGGTTGTTATGTGAGGGAGGCAGTGGCGGGCACTTATCCAATGGATGATATTGTGGCAATTAAAGGGAGGCTGCATGAGGTACAGGATGAGAGGTTCCAAGCAGTGCGGGTACAGGCGGGGGTGGAAGAGGTGTTATGGGGCGATAGACCTTCATCGTGCGTATTGCGTAGGCAGAAACAAAGACAGCAGGCAATGACTATACCATGGTTGGAGGTTCATGAGTCGATAGGAGGGTACAGGGAGGGGCAGGTCATACAAGCAAAGGGGAAGGGAAAATGGGGGCGTTTGTGATAAGTGGTAGAGAAGTATGGCAATGAGAAGGGGTAGAGGATGGGGTTTTAGAACAGGTGTGTGGGAGTGTGGTATGTCAGTTGTGTAACAGTGATAGGGAAGCACTGGGTGGGGAAATAACTGAGGGGGAAATATGGAGGGCTTTAAGTGGAATGCAAAAGGGCAAAGCACCGGGAATTGATGGACTCCCGGCAGTTTTATCAGCAGCATTGGGAATTAATGAGGCATTTTTTGGTTAGGTTATTAAATTGCATGAAGGAGAGAGGTGAGATGGGTGAGAAGCAGGCAACGGCTGTCGTTGTATTGGTACCAAAGGGTAAGGGGCAGCATACGCTTCGGGATTACTGGGCGATCTCGTTGTTATGCGCAGATTACAAATTGTTTGCTAAGATTTTGGGAAATCGGGTCAAGTGTGTGGTGGGGGGGGTTTTAGTAATCAAAAACTCAGTTTGGTTGCCAGGGAGGTCTATGGTGGAGGGGCATGGGTTACTTAGGGATTTCGTGGAGGCAAAAGGGGGGGAGGAGGGGGAGGTTTGGTGGCGCTCAATTGGCAAGGGGCAATACGATAGAGTGGGATCGGAAAGCATTGAAAGCCATCCTCTGGGGTCAGGGGTTTTGGGGGGAAGAATAGTGGGTTGGGGTTTTGAGGCGTTGTATGGAGGTGCAATGGCGAGGGTACAGATTAATGGTCGATTGGGGTGGGAAGATTGTAATGGGTAGGGGACTTAGGCAGGGGTTGTCCTAGTCAAAAATTATTGTTTGCGTGCGTACAGGACCCTTTTATAGATTGGTGGGCATGTATGTGTCACGTAGAGGACCTGGGTGTGAGGTTGCGAGGGTTTGGCCAGTTTTAATTGGGTATGTGGATGATACAACTGTTCTGATCAGGGAGGGTGTCAATGGACACATTAGAGGGGGTTTAGTACGAATGTTCGCGGGGCAACTGGTATGGGGGTTTAAATTCAGTAAATCCATGGTTAGGGGGTTAGGAGCTTGGGCAGGAAGGGTTGATTGGGGTAGTGCAGTTGTGAGGAAGCAGGCGAATTCGTTAAAAATTTGCGGTCTTATTTATGCAGACGATCTAACTGTGGCACGCATGGAAAATTCAAGTAAAGGATGGTAGAAAGGATTCAGGGACGCTTGGGAGCATTGCGACCTTATCATTTGACCCTTGTGCAGCGTGCCATTGTTATTAAAATCTTACTGTATAGCAAAAAAAATATGGCACGTGGCAGCCGTGTTCCCTTAATGGGCCAGCAATAACCAACATACTTAGGAAGGTTTTTAAATTCTTGTGGGGTTCGAGCTGTGATTGGATTAAAAGGGACGTGGTAATGTTACCTGTAAGTAAGGGGGGGCTGGGATTGCTGGACTTAAAGCGGAGGGTCAAATGTGTCTTCATAAAAGGGGGGTGATGGGGGAAAAGTGTGGGTGGGGGGGGGGTTTGGCCAGGATCCATAACAGATTGCAACAGATGTATACAGGATTGAGTTGCATGAGTGTGAAACTGTGTTTAGGGCTCGGCGTGGGATCGAGAGCCAGCAAAGGTTAAAATAGATAGGTTGTGTAGATTGTTAGCAGGGAGGGTTGTAGCGCCTGTAGAGGGGAAATTTTCCCCATGTATGCATGGGGAAGTATTTGGATAGGTTGAGTAGGATGAGGCTGCAACCTAGTGTCGGGATGTAATGTATCGTTTTCTGCACGGCATTTTACCATCGGGTGTGGTTCTACGGGATAGACGGGTCGTTGACGGGGGGGGGGGTGGGGGATATGTGGTGGGGAGGATTTCAGTTTTTTAAATGTAGTATATTTTTGTGATGGACTGAGGATGTAAAGGGGGGGGTTAAAATTTGGGTGTAAAATAGGATAGGAGGTAAAAAGGAATTTTTGTTTTTGAGAGCTTTTAAGTCTCGACGTGGGGGGTTGGGGGGAAAAGTTGTAATCAGAGCTTTTGGGGTACATTATGGCAGATTATTTAAAATTTTAGTGGGGGGAAATTGGGGGGAAAACCGGGTCAGGGGAGGTAAAAAGGAGGATGGGGGTTTAGCAGTAACGTTCTATAAAAGGGAAATGTAAAAAATTTAAAAAAATTTAGGGGAAAGGAGGGGGGGTTGGGGAAATTTTTAAAGAAGGATTTTAGGAAAACTTACAAACCCGGTTTTTTTTAAGACTTGTAATATACGAGGGAGGGGGGGAAAATTTGGGAAAGTTTTGCGGGGCGGGGAAAAGTCTGGGGGGAAAAAACGGGTTGGGCCCTCCCTGGAATGGATGACAACAAATTTTTTGCGTGGGTTGTTGGAGGGTAAAGCATGAGTGAATAATGTATGGCCCACGGGTGTAGCACTGTGGAGCTGGCCTTTTTTTTTTGTCATGGACTAACACTATTCTATGTACATAGTAGTCTTAAGTCGTATTTTTATGTTTTTTATCTAGTATCACATATTGTTATACAAAGAAGTACTGTGGTGTAGTGAGTGTAGGTTTTTTATGTATTTAAAACATGCTTGTTGTTTTTTTCCCCCCTTCGGGTTCTTTTTCAAATTTTCTTTTTAATGTACTTTGTCTAGCATTTTACAACGGGGAAAATTTTTGCTTTGCCAATTAATTGGGGGGAAAATTTTTTTAGGGTTTGGGGTTAAGGGTTTAGGTTTTTGGGGGGAATGTTAAGATGGGGACTTATAAAAACCGGGGCACATTCCCTGGAAAATTTTGGGTTTTTCATGGGCCCCTTGGTTTTCATTGGACGTAATTTTGGCCCGGGGAAGGTAACAGAAAATTTTCAAACCCCCCTTTATAGGCATTTTCCCTTTTTGTCTTTAGATTTTTGTATACGGGGTTTTTTGTAACTGGGAATGTAAAACGGGTTTATTGTAACTGTTTGAGTTTAAGCGTTTTCTTTTTATATTTTTTTGTATTTTGGTATAGGTAAATTTTGGGAATGTTTTGGAAAAATATTTTAATGTTCTAGCAAGGGTTATGATTTTAGGTTTTTTGGGTTTTTTGAAATTTAAAGGGGGAAAAATGGAAATAATTGGTTTTTTAAAATTTTTTTGTATATATTCCTTTTTAATTGTAAGAGCTTTGTAATGTCCCTGTTATATGTAAAATTTATATTAAGTTTTGGTTTTGAGTCATTGAATGTTTATAAATGTCAGTTCATAACCCTGTTACTGTGTTTATTTTTAGCTAGTTCTTGGGCCCTAAGTTTTTTGTTGTATTTTATACAGCTTATTTGCCAAATATATAGGGGCAATCCCCTTTTTTTAGTTTTTTTTTGTGGGTTGGGTTTTTTTATGTCAATGGCGAACCTTCAGGATTTTAGGTTTTCCCTACTGTTTCCCTTTTTTTTTTTTTTTTTATGTATCTGTATTTGGTTTTTAAAAAAAAAAAAAAAAAAAGAATCTTGCGGTTTCCCCCCCTTTGGGAGTTTATTGAGTGGTTGTTTTAAATTTCGGTGTAAAGCAAAGGCAATTTTTCCAAGTCTTCATTTCTGCTGTGGTGTTGCTGTTCTGAAATAATTAGTAAGTAAGTTTATTCAGGTATACACAAATAAAGTTACATAGATTATCATACATAGCAGCATATGTGTAAAGTACCTGGGATAACCTAAAAAAGTCAGAGTGACTTATTTCCATTGGGGTCCTTTTACCTTACTGTTATAATATAATGGTGATAATATCTTATTATTACACTTTAAAGGAGATATACTAGGAATAAGGGAAGACTACATGTGTGTTAGCTAAAAAAAATCATTCTCCTCCCTTTCTGTAGCTATATTCATTAGACACCTTTTGGCTCTCTTCTTGAACTGGTTCATGCTATGACTGGCTTTGACACAGTAGACCACGACATCCTACTCCACAAACTTGATCATTACGGTATAAGAGGCCATGCGCTTGCTTATTTCAAATCTTACATTACTAATAGGTATCAGTACGTCACCATTAAAGACACAGCATCAGCAACACGGCCTCTTGATACTGGAGTTCCGCAGGGAAGTGTCCTTGGTCCCCTGCTCTTCCTCATATACATCAATGACCTTCCAAACGTATCCCAACACCTGAAACCCATTCTCTTTGCTGATGACACGACTTATGTCATCTCTCACCCTAATCTTGCCACCCTCAACACCATTGTGAATGAGGAGCTGATTAAAATATCGACTTGGATGACAGCCAATAAACTTACGCTTAACACTGACAAAACCTACTATATTATGTTTGGTAGCAGAGCAGGAGATGCACAAATTAACATTAAGATTGACAACACTCTAATTACTAGAAATAATGGGGGGAAATTCCTAGGCTTATACCTTGACAACAACCTGAATTTCAGCACCCATATCCAGCATATAACCAAAAAAGTATCCAAAACGGTTGGGATCCTCTCCAAGATACGATACTACGTGCCGCAAAATGCCCTTCTCACACTATACCACTCACTTATTTATCCATACCTCACCTATGCTATTTGTGCTTGGGGATCAACTGCAGCAACACACCTAAAGCCAATAATAACCCAACAAAAAGTTGCAGTAAGAATAATCACTAAATCCCATCCCTGGCAACACACCCCCCCACTCTTCATAGACATAAACTTACTCCCAGTTCAGTACATCCACTTACTACTGTGCAATCTACATCTAAGGGCCTTAAAATTAATATCAACCTTGACCTAAAACGCTTTCTTGATAGTTGTGACAGAACTTACAGGCATAACACCAGACACAAACATCTCTACGACATTCCCCGTGTCCGACTAAACCTTTGCAAAAATTCAATGTATGTCAAAGGCCCTAAAATCTGGAATACCCTACCTGAGAACTCCAGAACTGCAGACACATTCATCACCTTCAAAATTACCATTAGAAAACATCTTATCTCCCTGATACACCCCGTCAACTAACTACACGAATACCACCTGGTGGTTCACACTTACACTCACTCACTCATTTGACCATAAACAGAAATATTAATCTCAATCTTAAAATAATGAATCCTGTGATACTCCAATACTGAAACTATGTACTGTGCCAAAACAAAGCATTCACATTGCTAAACTCACAAAACTAGTATTTAGTCACTTAGCCATAATACCAACTTACCTCATAATTTGTAATATTTTACAATTAAGAATAAAACTAAGTATGCCCGAAATGCGATACTCCAATACTGAAACTATGTACTGTGCCAAAACAAAAGCATTCACATTGCTAAACTCACAAACTAGTATTTAGTCACTTAGCCATAATACCAACTTACCTCATAATTTGTAATATTTTACAATTAAGAATAAAACTAAGTCTGCCCGAAATGCCTAGCCATGCTAAGCGTTCTAGTGGTACACTCTGTAATCACAATTTTACTACATGTAAACCACACAATAACCAAATTTCTGTAAACTCAGCATTGTAATCCTTATAGAGAATAAACTTTGAATTTGAATTTGAATTTGAATTTGAATGTGCGGGCAATCTGTTCCATTCACTTATTGATGTACAATAAAAGGTGTTTGAAGCCTGACCACTAACTGTGGGTACTACAAAATTGTGCTCTGTCCCCTAGTACTATGATTGCGTTGGTTCTCAACCTTGACAAAATTGGCAGCAAGATATTCTGGACATTGTTATTGAGCAATTTTATAAATTTGGTTTAACTCCATGTCTTCAACTCATGTCTTCAACATTCAGCATATCCAGTTGTTGCAATTCATCAAGGCCTACATGTTCTCTTGGACCCAGGCCCAGGATGAATCTTACCATTTTGTTCTGGGTGATTTGCAGTCTATCTTTCAGTTTTATTGTCAAGGCAGAGTACCATGAAGAACAAGCATAGTCCATATGACATTGTATAAGGACTAGCATAGTGCCCTGCGAGCATCGGTAGGTAGACACTGTGCTTGTCTGTAGAGGAACTTCAGTCTGGCATTCACTTTCTTTACTACACTGTTCTCTATTAATTCTTCTGACATGCATGGATTCCAGATATCTTACTGAGGAAACTGAAGTGGTGGGTTCCCCATTACATTGGTCATTAAAATTATTTACCCTTCTCAGTTTATGTGTCGTGCCAAAGAGTATGGGTTCAGTTTTCTCGAGGTATAACGATAATTTATCTACTAACCATTTGCTGCAGGACACCAGTTCCAGTGTTAGCTATATCTTGTGGGTCTTTACCTAACACTAACAGAGTACTGTCATCTGCATACAGTTGGAGTTTGCATTAACACTGATGGGTATGTCATAAAAACAACAAAGGAATTACCTGGAGTAAGGGACTCAGAATACTACTTTGGGGAACTCCGCATGCTATCGGCAGAGGTTCTGATTCTGTTTTGTTGCTTCTGACAATTTGTCTCCTGTTGTTAAGGTAGGACTTAAACCAGTCTACAGAACCATTGCCTATACCTGGAGTTTACCTGGAGAGAGTTTCGGGGGTCAACGCCCCCGCGGCCCGGTCTGTGACCAGGCCTCCTGGTGGATCAGAGCCTGATCAACCAGGCTGCTGCTGCTGGCTGCACGCAAACCAACGTACGAGCCACAGCCCGGCTGATCAGGAACTGACTTTAGGTGCTTGTCCAGTGCCAGCTTGAAGACTGCCAGGGGTCTGTTGGTAATCCCCCTTATGTGTGCTGGGAGGCAGTTGAACAGTCTCGGGCCCCTGACACTTATTGTATGGTCTCTTAACGTGCTAGTGACACCCCTGCTTTTCATTGGGGGGATGGTGCATCGTCTGCCAAGTCTTTTGCTTTCGTAGTGAGTGATTTTCGTGTGCAAGTTCGGTACTAGTCCCTTTAGGATTTTCCAGGTGTATATAATCATGTATCTCTCCCTCCTGCGTTCCAGTGAATACAGGTTTAGAAACCTCAAGCGCTCCCAGTAATTGAGGTGTTTTATCTCCGTTATGCGCGCCGTGAAAGTTCTCTGTACATTTTCTAGGTCGGCAATTTCACCTGCCTTGAAAGGTGCTGTTAGAGTGCAGCAATATTCCAGCCTAGATAGAACAAGTGACCTGAAGAGTGTCATCATGGGCTTGGCCTCCCTAGTTTTGAAGGTTCTCATTATCCATCCTGTCATTTTTCTAGCAGATGCGATTGATACAATGTTATGGTCCTTGAAGGTGAGATCCTCCGACATGATCACTCCCAGGTCTTTGACGTTGGTGTTTCGCTCTATTTTGTGGCCAGAATTTGTTTTGTACTCTGATGAAGATTTAATTTCCTCATGTTTACCATATCTGAGTAATTGAAATTTCTCATCGTTGAACTTCATATTGTTTCTGCAGCCCACTGAAAGATTTGTTGATGTCCGCCTGGAGCCTTGCTGTGTCTGCAATGGAAGACACTGTCATGCAGATTCGGGTGTCATCTGCAAAGGAAGACACGGTGCTGTGGCTGACATCCTTGTCTATGTCAGATATGAGGATGAGGAACAAGATGGGAGCGAGTACTGTGCCTTGTGGAACAGAGCTTTTTACCGTAGCTGCCTCAGACTTTACTCTGTTGACGACTACTCTCTGTGTTCTGTTAGTGAGGAAATTATAGATCCATCGACCGACTTTTCCTGTTATTCCTTTAGCAAGCATTTTGTGCGCTATTACGCCATGGTCACACTTGTCGAAGGCTTTTGCAAAGTCTGTTTATATTACATCTGCATTCTTTTTGTCTTCTAGTGCATTTAGGACCTTGTCGTAGTGATCCAATAGTTGAGACAGACAGAAGCGACCTGTTCTAAACCCATGTCGCCCTGGGTTGTGTAACTGATGGGTTTCTAGATGGGTGGTGATCTTGCTTCTTAGGACCCTTTCAAAGATTTTTATGATATGGGATGTTAGTGCTATTGGTCTGTAGTTCTTTGCTGTTGCTTTACTGCCCCCTTTGTGGAGTGGGGCAATGTCTGTTGTTTTTAGTAATTGTGGGACGACCCCCGTGTCCATGCTCCCTCTCCATAGGATGGAAAAGGCTCGTGATAGGGGCTTCTTGCAGTTCTTGATGAACACAGAGTTCCATGAGTCTGGCCCTGGGGCAGAGTGCATGGGCATGTCATTTATCGCCTGTTCGAAGTCATTTGGCGTCAGAAGTTTCTTACATAATATGTTGTTGTTGACAATATTGAAGGCCTTCTGCAAGTCTAATGTTACCATTCCTATGAGGTTCCCGATTGACATTTTAGTTCTCATGTAATCCATCAGATTAATTGAGGAAGTGTCGGTTGAGTAAGACCTAAAGCCTGATTGGTAACTATGGAGAATGTTGTTGTCATTAAGGTACTTAACTACTTGACAGTACACTGCCCTCTCTAGAATTCTAGATATTACACTGAGTATTCTAACAGGCCTATAGTTGCTGACATCAGACCTACTATTTTTCTTGACGATAGGAGTAACTCTGGCCTCCTTGAACCTTTCCAGTACGGTATTAGTGGTGATGGACAAATTTGTTAGGTGAGTAATGGGAACTGGCAATTCAGAGGCACCATATTTTAGAAACTTAGATGAGATATTATCTGGGCCGGTGCTCTTAGTTGGGTTTAACCTGCTTAGTTCTTAATGCACAAAGTCATGAGATACACTTACTAATTGACAACTGTTTGGGGTTACCCCTTTATTGGTATAGTATGTTTGAAACTTATCAGAGTCTGTGTTAAAGGTATTTGATGTAGCTGGTAGTTTACTTACTAGTGTTGATGCGACAGATGTGTAGTAGGAATTAAAACAGTTTGCCACCTTAGTTGTTTCGTGGCATTCCTCGTTATTGACATTTAGTACTATGTTAGAGCTACATATGGCTTTATGGCTATACCCCAACTGTTTTAGTTGTTGCCAGAGCTTTCTAGAGTTATTCTTGTACTGTTCGATTTTTGAGCAATAGTGGCCTGCCTTTGTTCCTATTATAAGTCTCTGCACTCTGTTCCTCAACTTTGGAATTTATTTAGCTCTGCAATATCCTGTCTGTTTGCCTTAAATCTTTTTATCAACTGGTCTCTGATTTTATATTATCTAATATCTCATTAGTCATCCAGGGTTCAGTTCTCCTTTGGGACAGTATCACAACTTTATTTATTTTGTCTCGTCAGATTTCTTTCATTTTTGGTGTAAACGACGAAGTGTTCACTCTATTTAATGTAAATTATTATCAATAAGATAGACCAAGCAACAATTGAAAGAAGAAAGCTTTTCCGAAAATGACATTTGGCAGGCTCGTAGGCCTATATGGCACTACATAAGATTGTTTGGGAACTTGGCACCGAGAGAACAATGCTAATACGATTTTTTAGGTGACGCACTTTCCTGTAAATATCTTATCTTTATTCCACAAACAAAAATAAAGTCTGTAAGTTCTTTTACTGTAGCAAATTATCTTCCTTTTACTCCCACACAAATCACAAAATATTTGGAATATTTCCAAAAGTGCGCCATGAAAATTAAAAACAATAATTATCTTACGATTCCTGTGAATATTATTCCACTTAATTAAGTAGTAAAGGCTCATTATAGTGAAATAAGTCAATAACTTCCCAGATATTCGCCGGGAATGCTGGCCGGACTCCCGCCTCGAATTTTTTTTTTACAAGAAAATCGCGTTATGGTGGTTTCCTTATAAAACTGGTGATCTAGTGCAGTTATCCTCTTCAAAACTCCGTTTTCTCTTACTCAAGATCGAAGAATACGACATAGGAAGGAGGAGTATTTGATATTATTTGGAATATTGCTGGTGGACACTCGCTATATTATGGCCTATTTTTTTCATTCTAGAGTATATAACATGTTTGTATGTTATTTATATTGTGTATTTTGTCATTTTAGGTCAATTGTGATAGACAAATAACTTGCAGAGTTGATATAAACACAATAATAATGAATCAATTTCTCCTGCCTCCCTCACTAGCGGGTCTCCCACAGAGTCAGCAAGTGTTCTAAGATGGTTCCTGATTGTTTTAAAGGCTATGTATAAGCTCTGCCCACTCTCATGCCATGGCCTTAGAGACTATGTATAAGCTCTGCTCACTCTCATGTCATGGCCTTAGAGACTATGTATAAGCTCCCTCTTCGCAAAAGCCTTCGACAAGTGTGACCATAGCATAATAGAGCACAAAATGCGTGCTAAATGAATAACAGGAAAAGTTGGTAGATGGATCTATAATTTCCTCACAAACAGAACACAAAGAGTAGTAGTCAACAGAGTAAAGTCTGAGGAGGCTACGGTGAAAAGCTCTGCACCGTAAGGCACAGTACTTCCTCCCATCTTGTTTCTCATCCTCATATCTGACATAGACAAGGATGTCAGCCACAGCACCGTGTATTCCTTTGCAGATGACACCCGAATCTGCATGACAGTGTCTTCCATTGAAAACACTGCAAATCTCCAGGCGGACATCAACCAAATCTTTGAATGATTTTTAGATTTTAGATTTTGCTACCGAAGCGGCTAGTTTATTGAGCACCCCATACAGATACAGATACTAATGCCGGAAAAAAAATCCCCCCCCCCCAGTACCAACAATACCACCAGTCCGATAACATTCTTCTTTGCAAATATACAGGGTCTAAAGCCAGCAACAAACAACAAAATACCTTTCATCCGTGGACTGCTTGCAGAGGCAAAGGCAATGTTCGCGGCTTTCACTGAGACCCACATAAAGGATCACTTGGACAACGAAATATGGATCCCAGGTTACAACCTATACAGATGTGACAGAGTGAACAGGAAAAAGGGGGGGGGTTGGCCTGTACATTGCAGAGTCACTTGTTTGCACAGAACTGTAAATCCCTCAAATGATGTAGGGAAGTTTTAGCAGTAAAGGTGAGAACCAAAACCTGTCATTGTGGTAGTCTAAAAGCCTCCAGATGCAACATCCCAGCAATTCCAGGAACAGCTTTTTAAAAATTTGACCACTGTCTGGAAAACCTTCCAGCTCCTGCACCCAAATCTTGCTCCGGGGGGATTTCAACTTAAGGCACCTAAAATGGAGGAATATAGCAAAAAATATTGTTGCAGTAATAACACCGGAGGCAGTTTGATAAAAATTCACACTCACGCGAGCTTTTAAATCTCTGCACAAAATTCAATTAAACCAGCAAATAATAGAGCCTACTAGACTGGAGAATACACTAGACCTCATCTTCACTAACAATGATGATCTGATAAGAAATGTCACCATATCAAAAACAATATACTCAGATCACAAAATAATTGAGGTTCAGTCATGTATGCGCTGAGCCCCAGACCGACATAATGAGATTAGTCACGAGGGAGCATTCACCAAATTCAACTTCAATAACAAAAACATAAAGTGGGACCAAGTAAACCAAGTCCTAACCGATATAAGCTGGGAAGATATACTAAGCAACACAGACCCCAACTTATGCCTAGAACAGATTAACTCGGTGGCACTCGATGTATGCACAAGGCTTATTCCTCTAAGAAAAAGGAGGAGTAGATGTAAAACAGAAAGAGACAGACGCTCCCTTTACAGGCGACGGAAAAGAATAACAGAGTGGCTAAAAGAGGTCAATATATCTGAAATGCGTAGGGAGACACTGGTCAGAGAAATAGCAAGCATCGAACTTAAGCTAAAAGTATCCTTTAGGAGTCAGGAATCGCGGGAAGAACTAAAAGCCATAAATGAAATCGAAAGAAACCCAAAGTATTTCTTCTCCTTTGCCAAATCAAAATCGAGAACAACGTCCAGTATTGGGCCCTACTTAAACAAGATGGGTACTACACAGATGACAGCAAGGAAATGAGTGAGCTACTCAAGTCCCAATATGACTCAGTTTTTAGCAAGCCGCTACCAGACTGAGAGTCGAAGATCAAAATGAATTTTTTATGAGAGAGCCACAAAATTTGATTAACAAAAGCCTATCCGATGTTATCCTGACGCCAAATGACTTCGAACAGGCGATAAATGACATGCCCATGCACTCTGCCCAGGGCCAGACTCATGGAACTCTGTGTTCATCAAGAACTGCAAGAAGCCCCTATCACGAGCCTTTTCCATCCTATGGAGAGGGAGCATGGACACGGGGGTCGTCCCACAGTTACTAAAAACAACAGACATAGCCCCACTCCACAAAGGGGGCAGTAAAGCAACAGCAAAGAACTACAGACCAATAGCACTAACATCCATATCATAAAAATCTTTGGAAAGGGTCCTAAGAAGCAAGATCACCACCCATCTAGAAACCCATCAGTTACACAAACCAGGGCAACATTGGTTTTAGAACAGGTCGCTCCTGTCTGTCTCAAACTATTGGATCACTACGACAAGGTCCTAAATGCACTAGAAGACAAAAAGAATGCAGATGTAATATATACAGACTTTGCAAAAGCCTTCGACAAGTGTGACCATGGCGTAATAGCGCACAAAATGCGTGCTAAAGGAATAACAGGAAAAGTCGGTCGATGGATCTATAATTTCCTTACTAACAGAACACAGAGAGTAGTCGTCAACAGAGTAAAGTCCGAGGCAGCTACGGTGAAAAGCTCTGTTCCACAAGGCACAGTACTCGCTCCCATCTTGTTCTCATCCTCATATCGACATAGACAATGATGTCAGCCACAGCACTGTGTCTTCCTTTGCAGATGACACCCGAATCTGCATGACAGTGTCTTCCATTGCAGACTGCAAAGCTCAGGCGGACATCAACCAAATCTTTCAGTGGGCTGCAGAAAACAATATGAAGTTCAACGTTGAGAAATTTCAATTACTCAGAAATGGTAAACTGAGGAAATTAAATCTTCATCAGAGTACAAAACAAATTCTGGCCACAAAATAGAGCGAAACACCAACGTCAAAGACCTGGGAGTGTTCATGTCGGAGGATCTCACCTTCAAGGACCTAACATTGTTTCAATCGCATCTGCTAAGAAAAATGACAGGATGGATAATGAGAACCTTCAAAACTAGGGAGGCCAAGCCATGATGACATCTTCAGGTCACTTGTTCTATCTAGGCTGGAATATTGCTGCACACTAACAGCACCTTTCAAGGCAGGTGAAATTGCGACTAGAAAATGTACAGAGAACTTTCACGGCACGCATAACGGAGATAAAACACCTCAATTATTGGGAGCGCTTGAGGTTCCTAAACCTGTATTCCCTGGAACGCAGGAGGAGGAGAGATACATGATTATATACACTGGAAAATCCTAGATGGACTAGTACCAAACTTGCACACGAAAATCACTCACTACGAAAGCAAAAGACTTGGCAGACGATGCACCATCCCCCAATGAAAGAGGGGTGTCACTAGCACGTTAAGAGACCATACAATAAGTGCCAGGGGCCCGAGACTGTTCAACTGCCTCCAGCACACATAAGGGGGATTACCAACAGACCCTGGCAGTCTTCAAGCTGGCACTGGACAGGCACTTAAAGTCAGTTCCGGATCAGCCGGGCTGTGGCTCGTACGTTGGTTTGCGTGCAGCAGCAGAAACAGCTGGTGATCAGGCTCTGATCCACCAGGAGGCTGGTCACAGACCAGGCCGCGGGGGCGTTGACCCCGGAACTCTCTCCAGGTAAACTCCAGGTAAATATCCATCCTCTGGACGGTAGCGCGAGAGCATATGGATACAAAAAGGCCCAGGAACTAGGCCACAAAGGGTTAACAGGAATACATAGGGATTTATATCTACAAAATTTTTAGTTCACTAATCTGTTGCAAGCAAATTTAGGAAATTTGTTAGTATATTGGTATCTTATTTTCATTATAAGATATCTTGGAATGTCAATAGGTTTTTATATGTCTTCTCTATTTCCTCAATAAGGGACAATTAAGCCCTGTGTTAAGACAGTGACCCTAAGATGACCCCATAAATTTACATTTAGTTTATCATCATTGGTGCTCCCAAACTGCCAGAGCACTTGTAACCAAGCCTAAGCCGGCCCCAAAATCAGTCAGTTTTTACATTGAAATGCTCCTTAAAAAATACTTATCTAAGCTCATGTTATATAGTAGGTTTTAGTTATTTCCCTTTTAACGCATTCCTATAAAAATCATTTTCATTTTTACTTCCCCCTAATATTATTTCCCAATTTAGACCAGTTACACCCAAAATTATATTTACATTCTTTTTTGGGTATCTTTTTGGTTTACTATCAACTTTATGATGAAGGAGTAATCCAATGTGTGATGGGACCCTGCAAGTACATTAATTACTTTGTCCCCGATTTTTGAGTATCTGTAACTGGATTTTTTCCATGAGATGTTATTGGAGTCTTAAAGAGTCAAGAGCCATCAAAGTGACATAGAATCAGAATGATGATAGAGTCAAGCTCAGGTATGGTTAACTTTGCGCCATTTGGGTTGCAAAAAATTCAAAAATTTTCGTGTAGCGCCCAGTTGTTAATTTTATGCCTAACTCAACAAAAATTTTTTTTCGTTCTTAACTAGGGAGGTGGCAACAAAAAGCAGATGCAGCCCCGCGAAGACTCCTGTTTAGATCATCAGTGTATTAATTTGATAATTATTACTACCCGTAGGTGAGAAATTTTTTTTGAGCAGTTGC
>NC_069452.1:29622509-29731405 GCF_026875155.1 Cherax quadricarinatus
ATGTTAGAGTACATAGGGTTTAGGGCTAACCCCAACTGTTTTAGTTGTTCCCAGAGTTTTAGATTATTCTTGACTGTTCGATTTTGAGCAAGGGGCCTGCCTTTGTTCCTTTATAAGTCTCTGCACCTTTTTCCCTCAATTTTGGAAATTTATTAGCCTGCAATTCCTGTTGTTTGCCTTAAATCTTTTTGCAACGGGGTCTCTGATTTCATATTATTAATATTCATTATCACCCCGGGTTGTTCTCCTTTGTTCAGTATCAAAACTTTATTTTTTTTGTCTCGTCGTTTTCTTTTTTTTTGGGTTTGTAAAACGAAGTGTTCACTCTTTTAATGTAAATTATTATCAATAAGTTTGACCAAAAAAAACTGAAAGAAAAAGTTTTTTCCGGGAAAAAATTTGGCAGGCTGTAGGCCTAATGGTACTACTAAGTTGTTTGGGGGACTTGGTACGGAGAACAATGTTAGTTTAATTTTTTTTATTAGCCCCCCATACCCTCCTGTGGGCGGTTCAAAAGATTACAGAGGTACATAATTGGTGGGGGATGGACTCCAAATTTTGATAGCTGAGCAAGTTACAAAGGAATGAACAGATCTGGTATAATCATGCCCAAAAGTTACAAAGGAATGAGCCCCAGGTAAGCTGGTCCATCAGATTAATTGCAAAGGTAATGAATCTTAAACACTTAATCATGAGAATTTACAAAAGTAATGGCTCCAGGTAGAGCTGGTAAAAATCTGACAAGTTTCAAAGGTATGAATGTAAACACGTTATCACATGATTAAAAAAAAAAACAAAAAGCAAATTTCAGATAATGAGCATTAAAAACATGCAGGGAATTTCCATTGCCCCAACAACAGATGTTGCTAGGTGCCTGTCTCTCCGGCAGACAGCCATTGCAAACACACAAAAAACAATCTAATACGATTTTTTAGGTGTGCACTTTCCGTAAATATCTTATCTTATTCCACAAAAAAAATGAATCTGTAAGTTTTTTTATGTAGCAAATTTTTGCCTTTTTTCCCCACACAATCCCAAAAAAATTTTTGGAAATTTTTCCAAAAGTGCGCCATGAAATTAAAAACAATAATTATTTTACGATTCCTGTGAATTTTACCCCCTTTAATTTAAGTAGTAAAGGCTATTATAGTGAAATAAGTCAATAATTTCCCGATATTCGCCGGGAAAATGCTGGCCGGACCCCGCCTCGAATTTTTTTTTCAAAAAAAACCGTTATGGTGGTTTCCTTATAAAACTGGCGATTAGGGGCAGTTTCCTCTTCAAAACCCCTTTTTCTCTTAATCAAGATCGAAGAATACGTCATAGGTAGAGATCGTGTTACTGAAAGAAATATCCTTTTGGGGTCAATATGCTTAGGCTAGCCCATTAAAAACCCCTGACAAAAGCCCCCAAACTTTCCTCGCACTGGTGAACCCCTTCCAGATGGATCAAAAAAAACGGGAACGACCTCCGCATGAACCAGTACATGATCTATATCAATTTGGAAAACAAGACATTCCCTGCTCCAGGGGATTTCCCCCTTTCCAAAACTCATTCCTCCTTTTCCCCCCCAAAACTCTTCTTAAATCACAACCAAAGCTTCGTCTTTAAGCCAAACAGTGCCTTAAGCTGTATTGTAACTTAGTCACAGAACAATCTTTCACAAATTATTTACGTCGATGGGTTTTGTTCACCATCCAGGTGCAGCTGGGAGGCTTGTTGTCACACGAGTGTGGCCTCATAAAGAAATTGGAGCCGCATCAATAACTGGGCCTTACCCTTCAAACAGAACTGTTTGCCATACTCCTTGCACTCAAATGTGTCCATGTATCTAAGGTTGACACTTTAATTGTAACTGATTCTCTGTAAATCCATAAATGCTCTCAACTCTTTAAAAGTATAAATTGTGGATGCTTTTGTCAGAAGCCAGACATAGATATGGAAAGATTGTGGACAGTGGAGTCAGAGTGCACATGCTGTGGATTCCATCTCACATTGGTCTTCAGATGCATAAATAGAACTGATAAATTGGCTAAGCTGTATGCTTTCAAAGAGGGGGTAGATTACAATCTTGGGTTGTCATTTAGCAGTTTGAGAACAATAATACGAAAAGAATTTTAAAATGAACTTTATTGACTTAAGACTTAGGGAGATTGACACAAGTCAGTCCATCTATCATCATTCCATCATGCAGGAGGAGCCACATGTCTAGGGTTTGCATCCAACAAGATAAGCAGACTCCTGGATGTCACTACTGCCCGGCTCGGCTGGGTTACAAGTATCTTTGGCCCGGGTTTAAAATCACCACCACCAGTTGTAGACCAAACGAAATGTAAACTTTGCCAGATGGACTATTGTCACACATTGCGTCATTATGTACTGGAGTGTGATCAAATTAATAAATTTTAGAAACAACTCACTCAGAAGTGTTCAAGAAATGGCTAAGTTTTTTATCCACAGTGGTATATTGCAGACCATTCTGGAGAAATACCCTGACTTTGCTAGCTGTAAATAAAGCATTACCCCATGTGTGCATGTGTGTGTGTGTGTGTGTGTGTGTGTGTGTGTGTGAGGGTGTGTGTGTGTGTGTTGTGTGTGTGTGTGTGTGTGTTGTGTGTGTGTGGGTGTGTGGAGGGTGTGTGTTTTGTGTGTGTGTGTGTGTGGGTGTGTGTGTGTGTGTGTGTGTGTGTGTGTGTGCGTGCGTGTGGGGGTGGGTGTGTGTGAGGGTTTTGTGTGCGGGTGTGTGAGGGTGTGTGTGTGTTAGTTACCATTTTTTCCTAGGCACATGTCGATTAGACACTAGGCCTGTTGTAGGTGTGTAGGTGTTACCATTTTGTCCTAGGCACAAGTCGATTAGACACTAGGCCTGTTGTTGTTGTTGTTGTGTGTATGTGGTGTGTGTGTTTTTGTGTTAGTTACCATTTTGTCCTAGGCACATGTCGATTAGTGTGTGCTTGTGTGTGAGGGAGGGAGGGTTAGGGGGGGTAGGTGGTTTTTGGGTTTAAAGATCCATCGTGTAGGCACAAATTTAGTCTCATTTATCTTTCCCAATTATGCTACTCTCTCCACTTATTGCCCTTTCTGGATTTACGTATTAATTGTTGCTGGTTATTATCTTTTTCCCTTGTTCACATTGAGAGAGGACTTCCTAGCTGAACCATGAGTTTTTACCATCCCTCTGCTTAAAGCTATGTATGGATCCTGCCTCCACTACATCGCTTACCAAACTATTCCACTTCATGACTACTCTGTGGCTGAAGAAATACTTCTTAACACCCTTTGTGATCATCTGTGTCTTAAACTTCCAACTGTGTCCCCTAGTTACTGTGTCCAATCTCTGGAACATCCTGTCTTTGTCCACCTTGTCAATTCCTCTCAGTATTTTGTATATGTCATTATCATGTCCCCCAATCTCTCCTGCCCTCCAGTGTTGTCAGGTTGATTTCCCCAAAACTTCCTTCGTGGGGACATACCTCTTTGCTCTGGGATTTAGTCTTGTTGCAAACCTTTTTGCATTTCTCTAGTTTTTTTTTTGCTTGGCTAGGTGTGGGTTTCAAACTGCTGCCGCATACTCCAATAGGGGGCCTAACGTACACGGTGTTACAGGGTCCTGACAATTCCTTATTAAGATGGTTGGAATGCTGTTCTGAGGTTTGCTAGGTGCCCATATGCTGCAGCAGTTATTTGGTTGATGTGCACTTCAGATGTGCTTGGTGTTATGCTCACCCCAAGATCTTTTTCCTTCAGTGAGGTTTGTAGTCTCTAGCCTATAGACTGTACTCTGTCTGCGGTCATCTTTGCCCTTCCCCAATTTTTCATGACTTTGCACTTGGTTTGGGATTTAACTCCAGGAGCCAATTGCTGGACTAAGTCTGCAGCCTGTCCAGATCCCTTTGTACTTCTGCCTGGTCTTTGATCGAATCAATTCTTTTCATCAACTTCACGTCATCTGCAAACAGGGACACCTCAGAGTCTATTCCTTCCGTCATGTCGTTCACAAATACCAGAAACAGCACTCGTCCTAGGACTGACCCCTGTGGGACCCTGCTGGTCACAGGCACCCACTCTGACACCTCTCCACGTACCATGACTGTGTGTGTGTGTGTGTGTGTGTGTGTGTGTGTGTGTGTGTGTACTCACCTATTTGTACTCACCTATTTGTGGTTGCAGGGGTCGAGTCCTAGCTCCTGGCCCCGCCTCTTCACCGGTTGCTACTAGGCCCTCTCTCTCCCCACTCCATGAGCTTTATCAAACCTCGTCTTAAAACTGTGTATGGTTCCTGCCTCCACTACGTCATTTTCTAGGCTATTCCACTGCCTTACAACTCTATGACTGAAGAAATACTTCCTACTATCTCTCTGACTCATTTGTGTCTTCAACTTCCAATTGTGGCCTCTTGTTTCTGTGTCCCCTCCCTGGAACATCCTGTCTTTGTCCACCTTGTCTATTCCACGCAGTATTTTATATGTCGTTATCATTTTCTCCCCTGACCTTCCTGTCCTCCAGTGTGGTCAGGCGATTTCCCTTAATCTTTCCTCATAGGACATTCCCCTTAGCTCTGGAACTAACCTTTTCGCAAACCTTTGTACTTTCTCTAGTTTCTTGACGTGCTTTATCAAGTGCGGGTTCCAAAAAAGGTGCTGCATACTCCAGTTGGGCCTGACATACACGGTGTACAGTGTCTTGAATGATTCCTTACTAAGTATCGGAATGCTGTTCTCAGGTTTGCCAGGCGCCATATGCTGCAGCAGTTATCTGATTGTGCGTGTGTGTGTGTGTGTTGTGTCTGTGTGGGTGTGTGTGTGCGTGTGTGGGTGTGTGTGTGCGTGTGTGGGTTGTGTGTGTGCGTGTGTGGGTTTTGTGTGTGTGTGGGTGTGTGTGTGGGGTGTGTGTGAGGGTGTGTGTGTGGGTGTGTTGTGAGGGTGTGTGTTTTGTGGGTGTTGGTGTGTGTGTGTGTGTGGGTGTGTGTGTGTGGGTTGTTGCATCTTGTGTGTTTTGCATATATTTGTACGTCGTGTGCACATGTCCCTGCGTGCGCCCTCGTGTGTGTATGTGTGCGCGCGGGGCTAGTGTGGGTGTATGATCACTTAATATTGTATTTAACTCATACAATTGTGACCCGGTGTGGGACGTTATCAGTGGTTCATTTACTTTGTATTTGCTCATGACAGTAACCATGTATAGGAGTGAGGCTGATTCATTACCTCTGTAACTTGCCATGATTAGTGACCAGATCTACCTGGAGTTCATTTCCCTTTTTAACTAGTTCAGCTATCATAACTTTGGGGTCCAGTCACTGGACCCATTATGTACCTTTGTAATCTTTTGACTACCGCCCACAGGATGGGTATGGGGTGCTAAAGATATTAAACTAAAGTGTGTGTGTGTGTGTGTGTGTGTGTTGTGTGTGTGTGTGTTTTGGTGTGTGTGTGTGTGTGTGTGTGTGTGTGTGTGTGTGTGTGTTTTGTGTGTGTGGTGTGGTGTGACTCAACAATAAATATTTGCACCAATAACTCATTACAGTTGTGACCGGGGTGGAATTTGTGAATTGCTCATTACTCTATAATTTGTTCTTTGATTGTAGCCAAAGTATAAACGTAAGTAACCATTCTACAGAATTCATTACCTTTGTAACTTGTGAGCTCATTACCTTTGTACCTAGTTCAGCTATCAAAACTTTGGGGGCCCGTCCCTGGACCCATTACGTACCTCTGTAATCTGTAAATACTTTTTTAACTTGTCATGATTTTGACCAGGGCTTACCCGGAGTTCATTACCTTTGTAAATTGTGAGTTCATTACCTTTGTAAATTGTGAGTTCATTACCTTTGTAAATTGTGAGTTCATTACCTTTGTAAATTGTGAGTTTTATTACCTCTGTAACTTGTCAGCATCAAAATTTTGGAGTCCAGTCCCTGGACCAATTATGTACCTCTGTTAAACTTTGACTACCGCCCACAGGATAGGTTGGGGTTTACCCGGAGTTTACCTGGAGAGGAGTTCCGGGGGTCAACGCCCCCGCGACCCGGTCTGTGACCAGGCCTCCTGGTGGATTTAGAGCCTGATCAACCAGGCTGTTGCTGCTGGCTCCACGCAAACCAACGTACGAGCCACAGCCCGGCTGATCCGGAATGACTTTAGGGCTTGTCCGTGCCAGCTTGAAGACTGCCAGGGGTCTGTTTGGGAATCCCCCTTATGTGTGCTGGGAGGCAGTTGAACAGTCTCGGGCCCCTGACACTTATTGTATGGTCTCTTAACGTGCTAGTGACACCCCTGCTTTTCATTGGGGGGATGGTGCATCGTCTGGCCAAGTCTTTTGCTTTCGTAGTGATGATTTTCGTGTGCAAGTTCGGTACTAGTCCTCTAGGATTTTCCAGGTGTATATAATCATGTATCTCTCCCCCCTGCGTTCCGGGGAATACAGGTTTGGGAAACCCTTTCAAGCGCTCCCAATAATTGAGGTGTTTTATCTCCGTTATGCGCGCCGTGAAAGTTCTCTGTACATTATCTAGGTCGGCAATTTCACCTGCCTTGAAAGGTGCTGTTAGTGTGCAGGCAATATTCCGCCTAGATAGAACAAGTGACCTGAAGATTTGTCATCATGGGCTTGGCCTCCCTAGTTTTGAAGGTTCTCATTATCCATCCTGTCATTTTTCTAGCAGATGCGATTGATACAATGTTATGGTCCTTGAAGGTGAGATCCTCCGACATGATCACTCCCAGGTCTTTGACGTTGGTGTTTCGCTCTATTTTGTGGCCAGAATTTGTTTTGCACTCTGAAGAAGATTTAATTTCCTCATGTTTACCATATCTGAGTAATTGAAATTTCTCATCGTTGAACTTCATATTGTTTTTTTTGCAGCCCACTGAAAGATTTGGTTGATGTCCGCCTGGAGCTTTGCAGTGTCTGCAATGGAAGACACTGTCATGCAGATTCGGGTGTCATCTGCAAAGGAAGACACGGTGCTGTGGCTGACATCCTTGTCTATGTCGGATATGAGGATGAGGAACAAGATGGGAGCGAGTACTGTGCCTTGTGGAACAGAGCTTTTCACCGTAGCTGCCTCGGACTTTATTCTGTTGACGACTACTCTCTGTTTTCTGTTAGTGAGGAAATTATAGATCCATCGACCGATTTTTTCCTGTTATTCCTTTAGCACGCATTTTGTGCGCTATTACGCCATGGTCACACTTGTCGAAGGCTTTTGAAAAGGGTCTGTATATATTACATCTGCATTCTTTTTGTCTTCTAGTGCATTTAGGACCTTGTCGTAGTGATCCAATGGGTTGAGACAGACAGGAGCTCCCTGTCTAAACCCATGTTGCCCGGGGTTGTGTAACTGATGGGCTTCTAGATGGGTGGTGATCTTGTTCTTAGGCCCCTTTAAAAGATTTTTATGATATGGGATGTTGTGCTATTGGTCTGTAGTTCTTTGCTGTTGGTTTACTGCCCCCTTTGTGGAGTGGGGCTATGTCTGTTCTTTTTAGTAACTGTGGGACGACCCCGTGTCCATGCCTCCCTCTCCTTTGGATGGAAAAGGCTCGTGATAGGGGCTTCTTGCAGTTCTTGATGAACACAGAGTTCCTGAGTCTGGCCTGGGGCAGAGTGCATGGGCATGTCATTTATCGCCTGTTCGAAGTCATTTGGCGTCAGGATAACATCGGATAGGCTTGTGTTAATCAAATTTTGTTGGCTCTCTCATAAAAATTTAATTTTGATCTTCGACTCTCAGTCTGGTTAGCGGCTTGCTAAAAACTGAGTCATATTTGGGACTTGAGTAGCTCACTCATTTCCTTGCTGTCATCTATGTAGGACCCATCTTGTTTAAGTAGGGGCCCAATACTGGACGTTGTTCTCGATTTTGATTTGGCATAGGAGAAGAAATACTTTGGGTTTTTTTTCGATTTCATTTATGGCTTTTAGTTCTTCCCGCAATTCCCCGACTCCTAAAGGTTCCCTTTTTGCTTAAGTTCGATGCTTGCTATTTCTCACCAGTGTTCCTACGCATTTCAGATATATTGACCTCTTTTAGCCGCTCTGTTATTCTTTTCGTCCCCTGTAAAGGGAGCGCCTGTCTTTTTTCTGTTTTACATCTACTCTCCTTTTTCTTAGAGGAAAAAAGCCTTGTGCATACATCGATGCCCACCGAGTTAATCTGTTCTAGGCATAATTTGGGGGTCTGTGTTGCTTAGTATATTTTCCCCAGCTTATATGGGTTAGGACTTGGTTTATTTGGGTTTCCACTTTATGTTTTTGTTATTGAAGTTGAATTTGGTGAATGCTCCTTCGTGACTAATCTCATTATGTGGGTTTCTGGGGCTCCGCGCATACATGACTGAACCTCAATTATGTTGTGATCTGAGTATATTTTTTTTGGGATAGGGTGACATTTCTTATCAGATCATCATTGTTAGTGAAGATGAGGTCTAGTGTATTCTCCAGTCTAGTAGGCTCTATTATTTGCTGGTTTAAATTGAATTTTGTGCAGAGATTTAAAGCTCGCGTGAGTGTGAGTTTCATCAGAGCTGCCTCCTGGTGTCATTACTGCAACAATATTATTTGCTATATTCCTCCATTTTAGGTGCCTTAAGTTGAAATCCCCCAGGAGCAAGATGTTGGGTGCAGGAGCTGGAAAGGGTTTTTCCCGACAGTGGTCAATTTTAAAAAGTGTTCCTGGAAATTGCTGGGATTTTTGCATCTGGAGGCTTGTAGACTACCACAATGACTAGGTTTTGGTTCTCGACTTTACTGCTAAAACTTCCACTACATCATTTGAGGATTTTGCAGTTCTGTGCAAAAAGTGTCTCTGCAATGTACAGGCCAACCCCCCCCTTTTGCCTGTTCACTCTATCACATCTGTATAGGTTGTAACCTGGGATCCATACTTCGTTGTCCAAGTGATCCTTTATGTGGGTCTCAGTGAAAGCCCCGAACATTGCCTTTGCCTCTGCAAGCAGTCCACGGATGAAAAGGGATTTTGTTGTTTGTTGCTGGCTTTAGACCCTGTATATTTGCAAAGAAGAATGTTATCGGACTGGTGCTATTGTTGGTACTGGGGGGGGATTTTTTTTCCGGCATTAGTATCTGTATCTGTTGGTTTGGAATGTGGGGGCCATCGACTGTGGTTCCACTCCAGGAATGACTGGATTTGGTGTACGATTTCTGCCATTTCCTGCCAGTTTTTTTTCCTTCCTGGCACTAAAAAACCTCTCCCTCTTGAGTGGCTGTGGCTACCCAGGTTATCCCATGGCCTGGATGTTTTGTATCTTTTTGTCCCCTTTAGATGGTATGCCTGGCAGTTTAAGTTATAGCACAGTCTTTCCTGTACTGAAGAGGTACACAGTTCAGGGTGAAAAAAGCTTACGGGAAGGGAGTTTGCATTTTCCTGTTGTCATATGGGCATGGCATTTTCTAGGGTGGTCATAGTTGCACGTCCCATCTGTTTTTCCAGATTTCCCATGCCAGCAGATACCGAGTGCATAGTATGTGCACAGGCTTGGTTTCCGTTTGCCTTGGGTTTCTGTGACTGTTTTCCCCTGTTGGTGCATGTTTCCCTGTCTTACTTCTATCCTCCCTAGCACCAACAATGGAGCTCCCACCAGTTGTTTTTGGTAATATATCCTCCCTATTGCTAGTGGAGTCCTCTTGTTTGCTATTTCTTATCTTTGACTACACTTGTTTCCCTACTATGGCTCCTGTCCCCTATGAGGTCAATTATATGTATTCCTTCCTCCGTATAATTCCCGACTACCTGGACAAAATCTCCAGCTTCACCATTACTGTCTCCCAGGACAGCATCTCCAGCTTCCCCATTACTGTCTCCCAGGACAGCATCTCCAGCTTCACCATTACTGTCTCCCAGGACAGCACCTCCAGCTTCACCATTACTGTCTCCCAGGACAGCACCTCCAGCTTCACCATTACTGTCTCCCAGGACAGCACTATCTGCCCCCCATTTACTGACTACCAGGACGTCATCTCCAGCCTTACAGTTTCTGACTACATGGCCAGTATCAAGGGCAGTACCATTCAGCCCAGACTTTTTATGTTCCCATCTGTTGTTTACCTGGAGTTTACCTGGAGAGAGTTTCGGGGGTCAATGCCCCCGCGGCTCGGTCTGTGACCAGGCCTCCTGGTGGATCAGCGCCTGATCAACCAGGCTGTTGCTGCTGGCTGCACGCAAACCAACGTACGAGCCACAGCCCGGCTGATCAGCTTCCAGGTTTTCTATGAAAACAGCTTTGATGTTGACCTCTTTTAATACCCTTGTTATTTTAGTCCACAGATTTATCTCATTTGGGCATACCCAAAAACACTTCCCTGTTTTAATACTGCTTGTAGCTAGTTCTTGGATATCTGCACAAGGGGCGTGACACCAATTTCCACAAAAATGACAATTTATGCATGTGGAAGCCCGTTTGTTTGACTGACCACAGACTACACACAGCTTCATAATGATTTGAATGGATGATTTACTGCAATTCTACTAGCAACCTCTTGAATATTCTATTAATAACCTGCTAGGAAGTGCACAACGAAACCGTTTGAAACCAGTCCAGGGTTCGGACCAGTCAAGGGTTCGGACCAGTCAAGGGGTGCATAATAAACATATTAAACAAGGAAGGAGGAGTATTTGATATTATTTGGAATATTGCTGGTGGACACTCGCTGTGTTATGGCCTATTTTTTTCATTCTAGAGTATATAACATGTTTGTATGTTATTTATATTGTGTATTTTGTCATTTTAGGTCAATTGTGATAGACAAATAACTTGCAGAGTTGATATAAACACAATAATAATGAATCAATTTCTCCTGCCTCCCTCACTAGCGGGACTCCCACAGAGTCAGCAAGTGTTCCAAGATGGTTCCTGATTGTTTTAAAGGCTATGTATAAGCTCTGCCCACTCTCATGTCATGGCCTTAGAGACTATGTATAAGCTCTGCCCACTCTCTTGTCATGGCCTTAGAGACTATGTATAAGCTCTGCCCACTCTCATGTCATGACCTTAGAGACTATGTATAAGCTCTGCCCACTCTCTTGCCATGGCCTTAGAGACTATGTATAAGCTCCGCTCACTCTCATGTCATGGCCTTAGAGACTATGTATAAGCTCCCTCTTCGCAAAAGTCTTCGACAAGTGTGACCATAGCATAATAGAGCACAAAATGCGTGCTAAATGAATAACAGGAAAAGTTGGTAGATGGATCTATAATTTCCTCAAACAGAACACAAAGAGTAGTAGTCAACAGAGTAAAGTCTGAGGAGGCTACGGTGAAAAGTTCTGCACCGTAAGGCACAGTACTTCCTCCCATCTTGTTTCTCATCCTCATATCTGACATAGACAAGGATGTCAGCCACAGCACCGTGTATTCCTTTGCAGATGACACCCGAATCTGCATGACAGTGTCTTCCATTGCAGACACTGCAAGGCTCCAGGCGGACATCAACCAAATCTTTGAATGATTTTTAGATTTTAGATTTTGCCACCGAAGTGGCTAGTTTATTGTGCACCCCATATCCATCCTCTGGACGGTAGCGCGAGAGCATATGGATACACAAAAGGCCCAGGAACTAGGCCACAAAGGGTTAACAGGAATACATATGGATTTATATCTACATATCTATAGTTCACTAATCTGTTACAAGCAAATTTAGGAAATTTGCTTAGTATATCTGGTATCTTATTTTCATTAATAAGATATCTTGACATGTCACATAGGTTATTATACTGTCTATCTCTATATTCCTCAATAAGTGGACAATTAAGCACATAGTTCAAATTCAAATTCAAATTCAAATTCAAAGTTTATTCTCTATAAGGATTACAATGCTGAGTTTACAGAAATTTGGTTATTGTGTGGTTTACATGTAGTAAAATTGTGATTACAGAGTGTACCACAAAAAGTTACATGGTGGCTTTTTCGGGCGACTTAGTTTTATTCTTAATTGTAAAAATTACAAATTTAGGAAAGGGGTTTTAGGGTAAGTGCAAAATACTAGTTTTGAGTTTTAGCAATGGAATGCTTTTGTTTTGGCACGTACATAGTTTCAGTTTTGGGTATCCGGGATTCATTATTTTAAGATTAAAAATTAATATTTTGTTTAGGGTCAAATAAGTGAGTGAAAGTGTGAACCACCGGTGGGTATTTTCCGGTAGTTATTGACGGGGGTATCAGGAGAAAAGATGTTTTCTAATATTATTTTTAAAGGGGTGATGAAGTGTCTGCATTCTAGAGTTCTCGGTAGGGTTTTCCCAGATTTTGGGGCCTTTGACAGACATTGAATTTTTGTAAAGGTTTAGTCGGCACGGGGAATGTGTAGAGATGTTTGGTCTGGTTTTTATCCCCGGGGGTTCTGTCACAATAAAAGAAAGCGTTTTAGGTCTGGTTGTTTTTAAATTTTGGCTCTTAGATGTGTTTGACAGTAGTAAGGTGGATGTACTGAACGGGGGAAGTAAGTTTTGTATATGAAGATGGGGGGGGGGTGTTCCCAAAGGGATGGGATTTAGTGATTTTTTTACTGCAGTTTTTTGTTGGGTTATTATTGGTTTGGGTGTTTTTTGCTGCGTTTGACCCCCCAAGCAAAAAGCATGGGTGAGGAGGGATAAATAAGCGAGGGTATAGGTGAGAAGGGCATTTTGGGGCAGTAGTATGTATCTTGGAGGGGCCCCAACCTTTTTGGATCTTTTTGGTTATATGCTGGATATGGGGGCTGAAATTTAGGTTTTGTCAAGGTATAAACTTGGGTTTGCCCCCTTTTTTCTGGTAATTAGAGTGTTGTCAATCTTAAGTTAATTAGGCATCTCCTGCTCTGCTACCAAACATAATTGTAGGTTTTGTCGTGTTAAGCGAAATTTATTGGTTTCACCAAGTCGAATTTTTTTTCAGCTCCTCTTTTTACAAAGGTGTTTAGGGGGGGGGAAGTTAGGGTGAGGGGAACATAAGTCGTTCATCAGCAAAGGAATGGGGTTTTAGGGGTTTGGATCTTTGGAAAGGGCATTTATGTATATGAGGGAAAGCGGGGACCAAAGGACACTTCCCTGCGGAAACCCCTTAAAATGGGGTGTTGCTGATGCTGTGTCTTTAATGGTGACGTACTAACTATTTGTGTAAAAATTTGAAATAAACAACGCATGGCCTCTTATACCGTAATGATCAAGTTTGGGGGAGTAGGTTTTTGGTCTACTGTGTCAAAAACTTTTCTTTTGGTCAATAAAAATTCCTAGTGGATACCTTATTTTTTCCAATGCGTGTAAAGCAGATCTAGCATTTTTATGATTGCATCATTGTGCTTTTTTTTTCCTGAAACCAAATTGGGAGGGGGTTTAGTATGTTTTGGCCGTTTTAAATGTACAGTCTCCTTGCACGAATTCTCAAAGATTTTGGGGTGAATGGTAAGTTAGTATTTGGGCCCAAAATTGTTTAAGTTGTGGGTCCCACCCTTTTTTATTGGTGTAACCCTTGCCTCTTTTATTTGTTTCGGGAAGGTGCTAGTCTCTGTGACTTGTTAAAAAAATGAAATAGCATGTGAAAGGACATGGGCCGCTCGCTTTTACAGTAATGGTGGGACTCGACAGGTTCCCCCAGTTTTTTTTTAAATGATTTTTAAACCAGTGACTTCGTGGGGTCAGTTGGTGCAAAATAGAAGGAATTAGGGAAAATTCCCCTCTAGGTAGTCCCCCGGGGGGGATGGGGATTGGTATGTGGGGTTTTTACTGGCGAGATTAGATCCTATGGTTGAGAAGAAGTCGTTTATCTTGTTAGCTGTGTCAGTGGGATGTAGTGGTGTTTCATTAGGTTTAGTTAGGACAATATTCTTGGTTTTTCTCAGTTTGTGGGTCCCTAGAATCTGAGAGAGTGTTTTCCAGGTCTTTTTTATATCTCCTCTAGTGTCTGTGAATCTACTGGAGTAGTATAGTTGTTTGGCTTTCTTGGTGTTTCTTGTCAATGGATTTCAGAAGACACCACATACGTCTTCTCTCACCCGAGCCCAGTCACGCTAGCCAATACTGTAAACACCGAATTACAGAAAATATCTACCTGGATGAGGACTAACAAACTTACACTAAACATTGACAAAACCTACTTCATTCAGTTTGGTACAGAGCTACAGATGTCCCTCTTAACATAACGATAAACGGATCACCTATCACAAAGCTAACAGAGGGAAAATTCTTAGGAATCCACCTCGATAATAGACTCAAATTTCATACACATATACAACAAATTTCTAAGAAAATTTCCAAGACTGTAGGCATACTATCGAAGATACGGTTACTATTTCCACAGTCAGCCCTCCTGGCTCTATATCACTCTCTTATTTACCCCTATCTCACCTATGGAATTTGTGCATGGGGCTCAACAACAAATAACCATCTCAGACCACTAATTACCCAACAAAGGGCTGCAGTTAGAATGATAACAAATTCCCCAATACAGGCAGCACCTCCACCAATATTCAGAAAAACTCAACCTACTCACCATACAAAACATCCATACTTATTATTGCACTTATTACATACATAGAACACTTAACTCTGATATTAACCCTCCCCTCAAACATCTCCTTCCAACCTCAACAACACATGACCATAAAACAAGGCACAGATCACCTTTTATGTTTCCCCGTGTCCACAACGCTATCAAAAACTCAATGCACATAAAAAGGCCCAAAATCTGGGTTCATTAACTGAAAATAAAAAAGAAACATACCTGTTTATAAATTCAAGTCTCTTTTTCAAAGTTCACTTATCACTCAAAAACCCAAAAAACACTGAAAAAACTGAACCATATAAATTGTATACCCTAAATTTTCAGTGGGTGCAGAAAAAACATATAAATTTTCAACGATGGGGAAATTTTTAAATTTACCAGATTGGTAAACAGAAAAATTTAAATCTTCATAGAGTCAAAACAAAATTTGGCCCCAAATAGAGCGAAACACCCAAGTCAAAGACCGGGAGTGATTTTTTGGGGGTCTCATATTCAAGGACCTAACATTGTATCAATCGCATCTGCTAGAAAAATGACAGGATGGATAATGAGAACCTTCAAAACTAGGAGGCCAAGCCCATGAGGGACACTCTTCAGGTCACTTGTTCTATCTAGGCTGGAATATTGCTGCACTCTAACAGCACCTTTCAAGGCAGGTGAAATTGCCGACCTAGAAAATGTACAGAGAACTTTCACGGCGCGCATAACGGAGATAAAAACACCTCAATTACTGGGAGCGTTGAGGTTTCTAAACCTGTATTCCTGGAACGCAGGAGGGAGAGATACTTTGATTATATACACCGGGAAAAAATCCTAGAGGGACTAGTACCGAACTTGCACACGAAAATCACTCACTACGAAAGAAAAAGACTTGGCAGACGATGCACCATCCCCAATGAAAAGCAGGGGTGTCACTAGCACGTTAAGAGACCATACAAAAAGTGTCGGGGGACCGAGACTGTTCAACTGCCCCCCAGCACACATAAGGGGGGATTACCAACAGACCCTGGCAGTCTTCAAGCTGGCACTGGACAAGCACCTAAAGGCAGTTCCTGATCAGCCGGGCTGTGGCTCGTACGTTGGTTTGCGTGCAGCCAGCAGCAACAGCCTGGTTGATCAGGCGCTAAAACACCGGAGGCCTGGTCACAGACCGGGCCGCGGGGGGGTTGACCCCGAAACTCTCTCCCGGTAAACTCCAGGTACTTTCCCGGTAAATGTTACTCACAAATTTTATCACACAAATGTTTAAAACCTAACTTTGTTTTTTTTTTAAATACACTCCTAACAGAATAATACTCCATTCTACTGAAATGAACAGCAATGCATGCAACCATATGACCTGTCTTTGTAATACTCATTTGTATTTTATAGTTATCTGTTTACAATAATGTCTTATCACTGATTTCATCATTGCTTAGTTAATCTTAAGTTAATTGTAAGCCCGCCCGTAATGCTATGCTTTTAAGTGGCTTTGGCATGCTGCTTTTTTCCTGTATTTTTTTTTTTACCTTGTATGTATGCTAAATTTCTAAATAAATAAATAAATAAAAAATAAATAAGAATGGTGCTGGTTAGCCATGGGCAACCAAGCCGTTTGTTTGGGGATCTGTTTTGTTTTTATAGGACAATGTTTGTTGTATAGTCTAAGTAATTTGTTAAGAAAAATGTCTGTCCAGTCATCATACAATTGGCCTTGGAGAATTCTGTAGGCCAATCAACAGTCTCTAGGTCAGCTGTGAACTTCCTTACTGAGGCCTCGTCATGGAGTCTAAATGAGACTTTGTTGTATTCAAGTGGGGGTTTACTAATGTTGTCAGGAGGAAGGTAGGGTAGTGGTCTGTAGTGCTATCTGTGATTATCCCTGATTTAAGGGGGGCTAGTATATTGGTCCATATGTGGTCTATTATGGTTGCACTTGTCTCAGTGAGCCTGGTTGGTTTTAGTTATTGTTGGTATGAGAAGTGTGTTGTTATATTGTGATGAATCAGTTACAGGCTGATCATCTAGTAAGCCAAGGTTGATGTTGAAGTCTCCAGCTAAGAGAAGGTGGTGCTTATTCATTTGTCTGTTTGTTATTGTGACTTTAATTTCTCACTGAAATTTGGATGTTTGTGTGAGGTATCGGTAAATGGCACCGATTGTTATAGGCGTCTTAAGGTTTTTTACAGTAAAATTAGCAAAAATGTATTCCCCATATTCATCACTAAAGCAAGTGGTGCTAAGACAAGATAATTGGTTAGAGTAATAGATTGCAATACCACCCCCAACTTGGTTTGGTCTGCAGTTGTGAATTGCTGTGTATCCTGGTAGAGGTAGATATCTATTGTGTCCTGCTTAAGCCAGGTCTCAGTAAGAATAATGCAGGAGAAGGGTGTCTTTAGTGATTCAAGGAGTGCTAGGAGGTCATCATAGTGTTTGCTTAAGGACCTGATGTTGTAGTTAAGTACTGATAGACTTTTAGCATTGTTTAGGATAGTGGTGGCTTGTGATGCTGTGTAATAAAGGCAGATACTTTCCAATAGGTTTTGATTGGGTGTCAGATTATGGAGGTTTAGATCAGGGTAACGTGATCAATCATCTTCTAGGTTTAAATTATGGTTATTTATATCCTGAGTTGTGTGTTGAGTTCTAGTACTGATTATCTGTAGTGGTTGGAAGTTTGGACAAGTATATAGCTAGAGTATTTTTGGTCATGTAGGGTTATAGTCACTACTACACATAATGAAGTTGATGTTGTCTATGTGTTGTGCTGGAAATGAACTAAAGTACAACTAGGTATAAACTAGTAATAAAAAATAAAATTAAAAATAAAACAAGACTCTCACTTGAAATTTGCACTAAGTCTAATAATGATTTTTGTGGGTCTATTTTTGAGCTAAATGAACTATAGTACAATAGGTTTAATCTATTAAGGGAGTTAGTGCTTTTGGTTGTGTTTTTCTTTTTGCTTTACTGCCCCCTTTGTGGAGGGGGGGCTATGTTGTTTTTTTTTAAAACTTTTGGGACGCCCCCCATGCCCATGCTCCTCCCATAGGATGGAAAAGGCTCGTGATAGGGGCTTTTGCAGTTCTTGATGAACACAGAGTTCCAGAGTCTTTTTCAGGTCAGTTCAGGAATGCCCCCTAATTTACCTTACTGAAATAATAATATAGGGACATCACAATGAATGCGAAGAAACCCTCTTCCAAAACCCATAGATTGAAAAAAATATTATTATTTTAAAAAAAAAAAAAAAAAAAAAAACGGTAACTAGGTAAGTTACAATACAATGAGATAAACCTCTGGTCGACTTCTTGGTCCACCTGGGTAACTCACACGTTCTATGTTATCATGTATGAAGCATAAATGTGCAGCTGTAGAAGATGAACCAGTACCCAAACAACCTCCTTACACACGCGTTTTACATGTATGACAAATGTTACCAATACGCCAAATGTACCTTTTTCACTTAAAAACATTGTGTTGATGTAAATATAGGTAAATGGTACACCGCTTGGGGTAATATATAACTCAACTTTTTGAAGGTCACACACTAGGCCCAGCTTCTGGAGAGTTACCAGTGTTTTAGCTTAATATGTTTATTATGTGTCAGTGCGTGTCTGCAGTCATTAACTTGGTGTGTCAGAATTTTAAACACTACAATCCAGTTGATCAAATAGTCTAAAACAATTTACACAATGTATAACTAGAAGTATAATGATTGCAAATTGTTACTATTACAATTTTAACTAGGCGCTAGACCCACTAGATGAGATGGCAAGGAACATAGATTTTAAACAGGCTGACTCTTGCTTAACACAGTTGAAAGGTAACCAAATTTTACTCAAGTAAGAAAGTATTCATGAAACTGAACATTATGCAGGAGTAAGCTTGTTCACAGTAAAATACAAAGCATAAGTTACACACTCACACCACAGATGAACACTGCAATTTGAAATATTACGGGGAAATTTAGCAGTAAAGTTTCAGTCTGAACGAGAAAATGTATTAGAAAACACAACAATGACACTAGGACAAGCAAATTAATTATTTAACCGTATTTAATAGTTCAGTTACACTGAGCAGAGCATGTATTACACTGATTTATCAAATGTAAGGAGTCACTACACTGAAGTACCTCTGGGCCTTTTAAAGTCTTAAATTTACAGGCTTACAAATGACAATTAACTGTTGGGGAAGCAGCACTTAACACTTCTGCACACGTATGACAAAATGGAATGTTCACTCTGTGTACAAGCAAATCACCAAAACTTACTATGCTTATAGGTGAACCTCTGGCATGTCCACTTAAAAAGTCAGTACTGCAATGCTCGTTAAATTGTTCTTAACTAAACCACTACAGGAAACACTGGTATGCCAGCAGCACTGTAGAAGTTACGTAGGCATGCTGGGCCTTAGGACAGCTGTAACTGCAGGCTGCCTTTAGCTTGTTCTGGCTAGTTTGGAATATGCTTTCAAGTTTGCTTGAATGTGCTTGCTAAGCCGTGTCAACCACATGGATATTTGTTTGTAGCAGGCAGGTAGGCACACAGGAGACACATTCGTAAGATGAGGGGAAAGTGCGGCACAGAGGACTAAACCAGGTACTCAAGCACTCATGGGGTCGGGCAAAAACTGCCTCTAGACCATAAGTAAATAGAGGCAAATGGCTGAGCTCCAAATCGAGGAAGGAGGGGAGGCAGGCGAGGCAGAGTGAAGGTAGGCCTCCTCCCAGCCACTTTAAATCAACATGTTTGTGTTTCACTAGGTATATCACTAGTCACAGTTCACAATAAGAGTTTGCTAGACACAGGCAATATGGGTGTAGTGGCCTGTGGGTTTGCAGTGCCTTTTTCAAGGTTATTCACTGGGCCCAGAGTCGTCTCGAGAGTTACCAACACTGTACTACACGTTAATTACTACAAACCCACAGCACTTAACACATCTAGCACACGTGTCTTGGAATGACAGACAAATTTTCACTCTGTGGACAAACAAATCAGCACAAACTTACTATGTTTATAGATGAACCTCTGGCATGTTACAGTTAAAAAGCCGTCTCCGAAAGGAGTTACCAGGTACTGCAATGCTCATTTAAATTGTTCTTAACTACTCTTGTTGTGTTCCAACTATGCAGCATTCCTCCCAGAAACATCAGTGCATAGAAGAATAACAGGTCATCTTCCTCAGTTAGAGGTTTTAACACATTTTGTACAAGCAGCACAGTCAGGGCTGGATCACAACTCACGCAGGATGGGAGATTCGTCCGTATTTCTCAGCTAGGCAGAGGTGACTAGCTGTTTCTTAACTGGAATTTACCTGGAGTTTACCTTTGAGAGAGTTCCGGGGGTCAACGCCCCAAACAGCCCGGTCTGTGACCAGGCCTCCTGGTGGATCAGAGCCTGATCAACCAGGTTTTTACTGATGGCTGCACGCAAACCAACGTCGAGCCACAGCCTGGCTGATCAGGAAACCGACTTTAGGTGCTTGTCCAGTGCCAGCTTGAAAGACTGCCAGGGGTCTGTTGGTAATCCCCCTTATGTTGCTGGGAGGCAGTTGAACAGTCTCGGGCCCCTGACACTTATTGTATGGTCTCTTAACGTGCTAGTGACACCCCTGCTTTTCATTGGGGGATGGTGCATCGTCTGCCAAGTCTTTTGCTTTCGTAGTGAGTGATTTTCGTGTGCAAGTTCGGTACTAGTCCCTCTAGGATTTTCCAGGTGTATATAATCATGTATCTCTCCCGCCTGCATTCCAGGGAATACAGGTTCATGAACCTCAAGCGCTCCCAGTATTGAGGTGTTTTATCTCTGTTATGCACGCCCTGAAGGTTTCTCTGTAATTTTTCTAGGTCAGCAATTTCACCTGCCTTGAAAGGTGCTGTTAGTTTTGCAGCAATATTCCAGCCTAGATAGAAAAAGTGACCTGAAGAGTGTCATCATGGGCTTGGCATCCCTCGTTTTGAAGGTTCTCATTATCCATCCTGTCATTTTTCTAGCAGATGCGATTGATACAATGTTATGGTCCTTGAAGGTGAGATCCTCCGACATGATCACTCCCAGGTCTTTGACGTTGGTGTTTCGCTCTATTTTGTGGCCAGAATTTGTTTTGTATTCTGATGAAGATTTAATTTCCTCGTGTTTACCATATCTGAGTAATTGAAATTTCTCATTGTTGAACTTCACACTGTTTTCTGCAGCCCACTGAAAGATTTGGTTGATGTCCGCCTGGAGCCTTGCAGTGTCTGCAATGGAAGACACTGTCATGCAGATTCGGGTGTCATCTGCAAAGGAAGACATAGACATCCTTGTCTATGTCGGATATGAGGATGAGGAACAAGATGGGAGCGAGTACCGTGCCTTGTGGAACAGAGCTTTTCACCGTGCCTGCCTCGGACTTTACTCTGTTGACGACTACTCTCTGTGTTCTGTTAGTGAGGAAATTATAGATCCATCGACCGACTTTTCCTGTTATTCCTTTAGCACGCATTTTGTGTGCTATTACGCCATGGTCACACTTGTCGAAGGCTTTTGCAAAGTCTGTATATATTACATCTGCATTCTTTTTGTCTTCTAGTGCATTTAGGACCTTGTCGTAGTGATCAAATAGTTGAGGCAGACAGGAGCGACCTGTTCTAAACCCATGTTGCCCTGGGTTGTGTAACTGATGGGTTTTAGATGGGTGGTGATTTTTGCTTCTTAGGACCCTTTCAAAGATTTTTATGATATGTGATGTTAGTGCTATTGGTCTGTAGTTCTTTGCTGTTACTTTACTGCCCCCTTTGTGGAGTGGGGCTATGTCTGTTGTTTTTAGTAACTGTGGGACGACCCCCGTGTCCATGCTCCCTCTCCATAGGATGGAAAAGGCTCGTGATAGGGGCTTCTTGCAGTTCTTGATGAACACAGAGTTCCATGAGTCTGGCCCTGGGGCAGAGTGCATGGGCATGTCATTTATCGCCTGTTCGAAGTCATTTGGCGTCAAGATAACATCGGATAGGCTTGTGTGAATCAAATTTTGTGGCTCACTCATAAAAAAATCATTTTGATCTTCGACTCTCAGTCTGGTTAGCGGCTTGCTAAAAACTGAGTCATATTGGGACTTGAGTAGCTCACTCATTTCCTTGCTGTCATCTGTGTAGGACCCATCTTGTTTAAGTAGGGGCCCAATACTGGACGTTGTTCTCGATTTTGATTTGGCATAGAAGAAATACTTTGGGTTTCTTTCGATTTCATTGGTTGCTTTTAGTTCTTCCTGCAATTCCTAACTCCTAAAGGATTCTTTTAGCTTAAGTTCGATGCTTGCTATTTCTCTGACCAGTGTCTCCCTACGCATTTCAGATATATTGACCTCTTTTAGCCGCTCTGTTATTCTTTTCCGTCGCCTGTAAAGGGAGCGCCTGTCTCTTTCTATTTTACATCTACTCCTCCTTTTTCTTAGAGGAATAAGCCTTGTGCATACATCGAGTGCCACCGAGTTAATCTGTTCTAGGCATAGGTTGGGGTCTGTGTTGCTTAGTATATCTTCCCAGCTTATATCAGTTAGGACTTGGTTTACTTGGTCCCACTTTATGTTTTTGTTATTGAAGTTGAATTTGGTGAATGCTCCCTCGTGACTAGTCTCATTATGTCGGTCTGGGGCTCCACGCATACATGTCTGAACCTCAATTATGTTGTGATCTGAGTATATTGTTTTTGATATGGTGACATTTCTTATCAGATCATCATTGTTAGTGAAGATGAGGTCTAGTGTATTCTCAGTCTAGTAGGCTCTATTATTTGCTGGTTTAAATTGAATTTTGTGCAGAGATTTAAAAGCACGTGTGAGTGTGAGTTTTCATCAGAGCTGCCTCCTGGTGTTATTACTGCAACAATATTATTTGCTATATTCCTCCATTTTAGGTGCCTTAAGTTGAAATCCCCAGGAGCAAGATGTTGGGTGCAGGAGCTGAAGATTTTCCAGACAGTGGTCAATTTTTAACAGCTGTTCCTGGAATTGCTGGGATGTTGCATCTGGAGGCTTGTAGACTACCACAATGACTAGGTTTTGGTTCTCGAACTTTACTGCTAAAACTTCCACTACATCATTTGAGACATTAAGCAGTTCTGTGCAAACAAGTGACTCTGCAATGTATGGGCCCAAAACCCCCCCCCTTTTGGGCCTGTTCACTCTGTCACATCTGTATAGGTTGTAACTGGGATCCTTTTTCCTTGTCCAAGTGATCCTTTATGTGGGTCTCAGTAAAAAGCCGCGAACATTGCCTTTGCCTCTGCAAGCAGTCTTACGGATGAAAAGGGATTTTGTTGTTTGTTGCTGGCTTTAGACCCTGTATATTTGCAAAGAAGAATGTTATCGGACTGGTGGTATTTTTGGTACTGGGGGGGATTTTTTTTTCCGGCATTAGTATCTGTATCTGTTGGTTTGGAGTGGAGGCCATCGACTGTGGTTCCACTCCAGGAATGACTGGATTTGGTGTACGATTTCTGCCATTTCCTGCCAGTTTTTTTTTCCTTCCTGGCACTAAAAAAACCCCTCCCTCTTGAGTGGTTGTGGCTACCCAGGTTTTCCCATGGTCTGGATGTTTTGTATCTTTTTGTCCCCTTTAGATGGTATGCCTGGCAATTTAAGTTATAGCACAGTCTTTCCTGTACTGAAGAGGTACACAGTACAGGGTGAAAAAGCTTACAGGAAGGGAGTTTGCATTTTCCTGTTGTCATATGGGCACGGCATTTTCTAGGGTGGTCATAGTTGCACGTCCCATCTATTTTTCCAGATTTCCCATGCCAGCAGATACCAAGTGCATAGTATGTGCACAGGCTTGGTTTCTGTTTGCCTTGGGTTTCTGTGACTGTAATCCCTGTTGGTGCATGTTTCCCTGTCTTACTTCTATCCTCCCTAGCACCAACAATGGAGCTCCCACCAGTTGTTTTTGGTAATATATCCTCACTATTGCTAGTGGAGTCCTCTTGTGGGTCTCCTGCGGTATTTCTAGTTTGCAATATTGGTTTTATCTTATCTTTGACTACACTTGTTTCCCTACTATGGCTCCTGTCCCCTATGAGGTCATTTATATGTATTCCTTCCTGCTTATAATTCCCGACTACCTGGACAAAATCTCCAGCTTCACCATTACTGTCTCCCAGGACAGCATCTCCAGCTTCACAATTACTGTCTCCCAGGACAGCACCTCCAGCTTCACCATTACTGTCTCCCAGGACAGCACCTCCAGCTTCACCATTACTGTCTCCCAGGACAGCACTATCAGCCCCACATTTACTGACTACCAGGACTTCATCTCCAGCCTTACAATTTCTGACTACATGGCCATTATCAAGGGCAGTACCATTCAGCCCAGACTTATTATGTTCCCATCTGTTGTAGAAAGCTTCCAGGTTTTCTATGAAAGCAGCTTTGATTTTTGTCCTCTTTTAATACCCTTGTGATTTTAGTCCACAGATTTATCTCATTTGGGCATACCCAAAAACACTTCCCTGTTTTAACACTGCTTGTAGCTAGTTCTTGGATATATGCACAAGGGGCGTGACACCAATTTCCACAAAAATGACAATTTACCCATGTGGAAGCCCGTTTGTTTGACTGACCACAGACTACACACAGCTTCATAATGATTTGAATGGTTGATTTACTGCAATTCTACTAGCAACCTCTTGAATATTCTATTAATAACCTCCTTAAATGAAGCTCTAGCTATTTGTATTTCTGTTTCTAACTGTTTTTGTATATTGGACAGATTACCGTGCACGTTTCTGATTTATATTTAATGTTTGTAGTAGGCTCTATTATTTGCTGGTTTAAATTGAATTTTGTGCAGAGATTTGAAAGCTCGTGTGAGTGTGAGTTTTCATCAGAGCTGCCTCCTGGTGTTGTTACTGCAACAATATTATTTGCTATATTCCTCCATTTTAGGTGCCTTAAGTTGAAATCCCCCAGGAGCAAGATGTTGGGTGCAGGAGCTGGAAGATTTTCCGGACAGTGGTCAATTTTTAACAGCTGTTTCTGGAATTGCTGGGATGTTGCATCCAGAGGCTTGTAGACTACCACAATGACTAGGTTTTGGTTCTCGACCTTTACTGCTAAAACTTCCACTACACCATTTGAGGCATTTAGCAGTTCTGTGCAAACAAGTGTCTCTGCAATGTACAGGCCAACCCCCCCCCTTTTGCCTGTTCACTCTTTCACATCTGTATAGGTTGTAACCTGGGATCCATATTTCATTCTCCAAGTGATCCTTTATGTGGGTCTCAGTGAAAGCCGCGAACATTGCCTTTGCCTCTGCAAGCAGTCCGCGGATGAAAGGTATTTTGTTTGTTGCTGGCTTTAGACCCTGTATATTTGCAAAGAAGAATGTCATCGGACTGATGGTATTGTTGGTTCTGGGGGGGGGATTTTTTTTCCGGCATTATTATCTGTATCTGTTGGTTTGGAGTGGAGGCCATCGACTGTGGTTCCACTCCAGGAATGACTGGATTTGGTGTACGATTTCTGCCATTTCCTGCCAGTTTTTTTTCCTTCCTGGCACTAAAAAACCTCTCCCTCTTGAGTGGCTGTGGCTACCCAGGTTTTCCCATGGCCTGGATGTTTTGTATCTTTTTGTCCCCTTTAGATGGTGTGCCTGGCAATTTAAGTTATAGCACATTCTTTCCTGTACTGAAGAGGTACACATTTCAGGGTGAAAAAGCTTACAGGAAGGGAGTTTGCATTTTCCTGTTGTCATTTGGGCATGGCATTTTCTAGGGTGGTCATAGTTGCACGTCCCGTCTGTTTTTCCAGATTTCCCATGTCTGCAGATACCAAGTGCATAGTATGTGCACAGGCTTGGTTTCCGTTTGCCTTGGGTTTCTGTGACTGTATTCCCTGTTGGTGCATGTTTCCCTGTCTTATTCCTATCCTCCCTAGCACCAGCAATGGAGCTCCCACCAGTTGTTTTTGGTAATATATCCTCACTATAGCTAGTGGAGTCCTCTTGTTTGCTATTTCCTGTACTATTTCTAGTTTGCAATATTGGTTTTATCTTATCTTTGACTACACTTGTTTCCCCACTACGGTTCCTGTCCCCTATGAGGTCATTTATATGTATTCCTTCCTGCGTATAATTCCCGACTACCTTGACAAAATCTCCAGCTTCACCATTACTGTCTCCCAGGACAGCACCTCCAGCTTCACCATTACTGTCTCCCAGGACAGCACCTCCAGCTTCACCATTACTGTCTCCCAGGACAGCACCTCCAGCTTCACCATTACTGTCTCCCAGGACAGCACCTCCAGCTTCACCATTACTGTCTCCCAGGACAGCACCTCCGCTTCACCATTACTGTCTCCCAGGACAGCACCTCCAGCTTCACCATTACTGTCTCCAGGACAGCACCTCCGGCTTCACCATTACTGTCTCCCAGGACAGCACTATCAGCCCCACATTTACTGACTACCAGGACATCACCTCCAGCCTTACAGTTTCTGGCTACATGGCCAGTATCAAGGGCAGTACCATTCAGTCCAGACTTTTTATGTTCCCATCTGTTGTAGAAAGCTTCCAGGTTGTCTATGAAAGCAGCTTTGATGTTATCCTCTTTTAATACCCTTGTGATTTTAGTCCACAGATTTTCCTCATTTGGGCATACCCAAAAACACTTCCCTGTTTTAATACTGCACAAGGGGCGTGACACCAATTTCCACAAAAATGACAATTTATCCATGTGGAAGCCCATTTGTTTGATTGACTGCAGACTATACAGAGCTTCAAAATGATTTGAGTGGTTGATTTACTGTAATTATACTAGCAACCTCTTGAATGCTCTATTAATAACCTCCTTAAATGAAGCTCTAGCTATTTGTATTTCTATTTCTAACTAATTGGACAGCTTACCATGTACGTTCCTGATTTATATTTATTGTTTGTGTTTGATAAGGGCGCCTACAACCCCATCCATTTACAGTCTGCTTTATTGTCCAATGAATCCGTTTGAAACCAGTCAAGGGTTCGGACCATCAAGGGTTCGGAGCAGTCGAGGGTTCGGACCAGTCGATCTGATCTGATCAGTCGGTCACTTATTGAAAACATACTAGTCGGTGATTTGGGCTAACACATGAAGGATCTACTTGAAATTATCTACCCGAGTAATATGTGATTTGATTGATACAAAAGTATAACTTGCGTGTTGAAGAGCCGGTGATTTCTGGCAGCTCCTACAGTGACGAACGGTCGAGCCTCAACCCTTGTTTATCAATCGCTGTATCTAGCTTTTCTAGTTTTTTTTTCCGTCTCCACCACAATAAATGCTACATTATCACTATAGTTGACTGGTGGAAATTTTGGAGGAAGGACGCTTTTTCTGTAGTAATAATTGCTTCTCGTTGTGTATATTGCGACCGCTGGTAACTACAGGTTATATGAAATTCACAGTATACGTCTGGTATTTCAAGAAAAAAGAAACTAATGAAAGTCACTCCACTCCACTAAGTAGCATTATAATACTGGTTAGTTGCTACTACAACACTGTATTCTGCTATTCACTGGTATCACTAGATTATATGCGAGTACACTAGCAGAGCCAGGAAGATTATTAAAACAGCTGACACTGTGGTAAGTTTCTGGCGACTTCTGGCACCTGCCTCTGTAGGCTTATCACTTCATTTACAGATTCACCTGTTTTCAAATGACACTTTAGCCTTTATCATCAATATACTAGGGAGCCACTGTAGTATACACTATACACTATGTATACACAATGTTATCAGGGAGACTTTCTTTCCTCTGACAAAGAAAAGTTCTATTATTATTATTTTGCACACGGAACACAGGCCTGTGATTCCCCTCTGGCAGTAAACTCTGCTAGGTAGTGCACACTAATTCACCTTTTTTGACTCAGTATATAATGTTTTCTGCCCAAGATTGGTTCCAGGCGCTAGAGGGATGTATTGTATAGGATTGATGGCACAAATTAAAGTTCTAGCACGTAAGAGCGACCGTGTAAACACGAGAAAACCCGGAGCACAACGAGGCACGCGGCACTAGACAATAGAAACGGGAACTACAGACGAACTTAGTATGTTTATTGAGGAGTCGGACTAACTCCCGGGGAATCAGCTCATTAGGAAACTGACGAGTGGTGAAGAAAGTGATTCCAGGTATCGAGATGGTGGGACAGTCATCATCAGTCAGAGGCAGGCGAAGTCGTTGCTTTGACAGGTTTAGTGTTAGTGGAAGACGAGGACGCTGCTTGTGTCTTGACAGATGTGGTGGCATCAGATGCTCCCCCGCAGACAGACCCGGGAGTTGAACAGCAGCCTGTGGGGGTGGGAGAGGCCGGTGACCTACAGGAATTATCTACGCCCCTACAGGAGATGATTAAGTCTTTCCTGGACGTGCCTGCGGAGGAGAACCCATTTACAGGCACGAGAATTCTGATGGTTGAGAAGGACTTGATTGAGCAGATTCCAGGGCCTCTGGGGTCAGAGTCTGGCATGTTGCAGTTGCTACAGGTGGAAGCTGAGGTGCACAAGGGGAGTGGAAATACTGATATGGAGTTTGAGGGTACATCTAGAAAGAGAGCTGGAGGCTCGTCGGATGAGGAGGTTATAACACCAGCTCAGCGTTCAGGGAAGAAGACGTGGGCGGGAGTGATTAAGAAGGGGCAGGGTAGTGCACAGGGGGGGGGGGGGTCCAGGTGGGAAAGAGTGCATGGGAAAAGACAGAAGCAGCAAAAAGTGTAACAGACAGGACACAGAGACATAGAGGAAAGCCACCCTTTCTGAATCTTTAAGTGTCTAACTATAAACGTGAATGGCCTTAGAGCTGACGGTAAACGAGTATGGTTGGAGGATGTTTTGCGGTGTTTTAACATTGATGTGTGTTTTATTCAAGAACACAATTTTAAGTGTGGCAGAGAGTTGAGACTGAACGGTTTTAGGATGTATGCTGGTAGTTCAGGAAAATTAAAGGGTGGGGTGGCAGTGGCAGTGAGGGAGTCCAGCCCATTCCATGTGCTCAAGTGGGAAGAGGGGGGGAGGGGAGGGTGGTGTGGGTGGAGGGGATATGGGGCGAGATTAGAGTGTGTTTTCTGGGAATATATATGTCGGCAGATAGTAACATACGGGTAAAGGTGAATTTTGTGAGGGAGGTTTTGCTTTTCTACATGCGGGGTTTACCCATGGTTTCTATAATAGGTGGGGATTGGAACTGTGTAATCAGAATAAGGATGTGGAGCCGAGAGGGGCAGGGTGTGTGCTTGGGGTATTGAGCGATTTGTTGAGGGATGCAGGGGTTTATGACATAGTCAGTGGCGATGGGTGGAGAGTAGAGCACACGTTTATGCGGAGGGGTTATGCTGCCAGGTTGGATCGTATATATATAACTCGAGATATAACAGTAGAACGTGTAATGACGATAGATTTAGGTTTTTCGGACCATCGTGCTATTTTGGCAGAGATGGCATTGGAAGGGATGGTTCGTAGGTATGTGGGTTATTGGAAAATGAATATGAGGCTACTTCAGGGGGATGGGGAGGGGTTGTTTTTTAGGGAATGGTGGAGGCAACTCTGGGAGGTTCGCAACAAAGAGGAGGATGTCTTGGAATGGTGGGAGAAGCACGCTAAATTGCAGATTAAGGAGTATTATCAGCATAGAGGACGGGATGAGGCGAGGTGGAGGTTTGGTTTACAGAAATATTTTGAGGGGCAGCTAAATGATTGTTATGAAGGGGGAGGGGGGCTAGACATGGAGAAATAGAGGTTTTAAGGGGAAGATTGAGGGATATACAAAATTCTCGTTTTGATGCGATACGTGTGAGGGAAGGTTTAGAGGAGGTTCTATGGGTGACAAACCGTCAGGATGTGTTTTGAGGAGATTTAGGAATAGGCAACAGATGACCACGATTATGGGATTAGAGGTGTGTAAAGGGGTGGGGGGATATAGGGTGGGGCAGGTACTTAGTACCACCGATGGAATGAGCAATTATACTGATTATTGGTTTAGGGAGAATTTTAAGCAGGGGGAGGGAGGAGGGAGGGAGGGAGGGAGAGATTCTAGGAGAAGGAATTCGGGGTATTTTAGGGGAGGAGGAGAGAGCGGTAATAGAGGGTAGGATCAGTGAGGAGGTGGAGGAGGCGGTAATGGGCTTGAGTATGGGAAAAGCGCCGGGCGTTGATGGAATTCCTAATGATTTCTATATTACACATTGGGATTGTATGAAGGAATGTCTAGTCTCGTTGTTTAATTGTATGAAGGAAAGGGGAGTGTTGGGGGAATCGCAGGGCACGAGGGTAGTTGTTTTGGTCTATAAGGGAGGGGGGGGGGAAGACCTTGGGTGCTTTTAGGGCGATCTCCCTCATTTGTGCTGATTATAAAGTTTTTGCAAAGGTTTTAGGTAATCATATGAAAAAGGTACTTGACAGAGTCCTACATAGAGGACAGTGTGGGATTCCAGGTCGAAGTATGCGTGAGGGGCATGGAAGAATTAAGGATTTTGTGGAGGGTAGACAAGGAGGGGGGATCTTGGGGAATGATTGGAAGCAGGTTTATGACAGTGTAGATAGACATATGTTGTGGAGTATTTTACAAAAACAGGGTTTTGGGGATGAGATTGTGCGCTGGGTGACTACTCTGTATATGCCTGCAACGGTCAGGGTACAGGTTAATGGGAAGTTAGGGTTGCTAGTGCAGTTGGGGATGGGTTTGCGACAGGGTTGCCCCTTGTCTCAAATCCTCTTTGCATGCATGCAGGACCCTTTTTATGGCTTTATAGAGAAAGGGTGTGGGAAAGGGAGAGGTGGGTCCTGGCAGATTGGTATTGGGGGGTATGTGGATGACACCACATTTTGGGGGGGGGGGAAATAGGATTGGGGAATGGGGGACGTAAATAGAGTTTTTTGGTGGGGCGACAGGGATGAGGTAAAGGGAGCAAAGTAAAAATTTTTTAAAAGTAGGCACGGGGTTGGGGGGGGTTTGGGGGGAACTGTATGGGGGAACTTAGGGAAGAATTAAGATATGTGGGGTTGTGTATATGGCGATGGGGGGAGGCGCAAGAATAAATTCCAAGGAATTTGTGAGTGAGGAGGGGTGGTGCGCGGGTGGGGACTGGGGGATGTAACATTGCAGCAGAGGTTGGTGGTAGTTAAACCACTTGGTACAGTAAAGTGTGGGGCTGGCAGAATTATCCCTGAGGTCGTGTAAAATTCGGGAAACTAGAGAGGGTGGTTTTGAGGTATGTGGGAGTTATGGGAAGCCCATGGCTACGGAAGGAGGTGGTGAGTGGGCGGCGGCAGGGTGGGCTGGTCTTATCCTTTTGGGGCACACGAGTGAGGGTGTATGTGAAGCGCGATACTTGAGGGTGGGGGGGAGAGGGGTAGAAGGGGGGGAGGTCATGGGGGATGTGTGAAAATGGGAAGAAAGGGGGAAAGGCATACTGGTTTACCCGGAGTTTACCTGGAGGAGTTTCGGGGGTCAAACCCCCCCCGGCCCGGGCTTGACCAGGCCTCCTGGGGGATCAGCGCCTGATCAACCCCGGCTGTTGGTGGTGCACGCAAAACAACGTACGAGCCCAGCCCCGGCTGATCAAAAATGACTTTAGGGCTTGTCCAGTGCCCGTTGAAGCTGCAGGGGTTGTTGGTAAACCCCCTTATGTGTGCTGGGAGGCGTTGAACAGTCTCGGGCCCCCGACACTTATTGTATGGTCTCTTAACGTGCTAGTGAACCCCTGCTTTTTATGGGGGGGGGGTCATCGTCTGCCAATCTTTTTCTTTTGTGGATGATTTTGTGGCAAGTTCGGTTTCTAGTCCCTCTAGGATTTTTCCAGGGGGTAATAATCATGTATCTCTCCCCCCTGCTTCAGGGTACAGGTTTTGAAAACCCCAGCGTTCCCCGAATTGAGGTGTTTTATCTCCATTATGCGTGCCATGAAAGTTCTTGTACATTTTTAGGGTTTGGCAAATTTTTACTGCCTTGAAAAGGGGCTGTTTGAGGCAGCAATATTCCAGCCTAGATAGAACAAGTGACCGAAGAGTGTCATCATGGGGCTTGGCCTCCCTAGTTTTGAAGGTTCTCATTATCCATCCTGTCATTTTCTTGCAGATGCGATTGATACTATGTTATGGTCTTGAAGGTGAGATCCTTCCGACATAATCACTCCAGTCTTTGGACGTTGGTGTTTCGCTCTATTTTTGTGTGGCCAGATTGGATTTTTGTACTCTGATGAAGATTTATTTTCCTCATGGTATACCATATATGAGTAATTGAAATTTCTCATCGTTGGAACTTCATATTGTTGTCTGCAGCCCACGGAAAGGATTTGGTTGATGTCCGTCCTGGAGCCTTGCTGTGTCTGCAATGGAAGACACTGTCAGGCAGATTCGGGTGTTCTGCAAAGGAAGACACGGTGCTGTGGCTGACATCCTTTCTATGTCGGATTATGAGGATGAGGAACAGATGGGAGCTATGGAGCTAGTACTGTGCCTGTGGAACAGAGCTTTTCACGTATCTGCCTCGGGACTTACTCTGTTGACGACTATCTCTGTGTTCTGTTAGTGAGAGAAATTATAGATCATCGACCGACTTTTCTGTTTTCCTTTAGCACGCATTTTGTGCGCTATTACGCCATGGTCACACTTGTCGAAGGCTTTTGCAAAGTCTGTATATATTACATCTGCATTCTTGTTGTCTTATAGGTGCATTTAGGACCTTGTGTAGTGATTCAGTAGTTGAGACAGGACCGGAGCGACCTGTTCTAAACCATGTTGCCCTGGTTGTGTAACTGGCATGGGTTTCTAGAAGGGTGGTAATCTTGTTCTTAGGACCCTTTCAAAGATTTGTATGATATGGGATGTTGTGCTATGGTCTGTAGTTCTTTGCTGTTGCTTTACTGCCCCACCATTGTGGAGTGGGGTATGTCTGTTGTTTTTAGTAACTGAGGGGGACGACCCCCGTGTCATGCTCCCTTCTCAATAGGATGGAATTGGCTCGTGATAGGGGCTTCTTGCAGTTTGATGAACACCAGAGTTCCATGGCAGTCTGGGCCCTGGGGGCAGTGTGTGCCATGGGATGTCATTTATCGCCTGTTCGACTGTCATTGGCGTCAGGAGGATAACATCGGATAGGCTTGTGTAAATCAAATTTTTGTGGCTCTCTCATAAAAATTCATTTTGATCGTAGACTCTCAGTCTGGTTAACGGCTTGCTAAAAACTGATGTCATATTGGGACTTAGTAGCGCACTCATTTCCTTGCTGGTCATCTGTGTAGGACCCATCTTGTTTAAGTAGGGGCCAATACTGGACGTTGTTCTCGATTTTGATTTGGCATAGGAGAAGAATACTTTGGGTTTTTTTCGATTTCATTATGGCTTTTAGTTCTTCCGCGATTTCCTGTCTCCTAAAAGGACTTCTTTTAGCTTAAGTTCGATGCTTGCTATTTCTCTGACCAGTGTCTCCTACGCATTTCAGATATATTGACCTCTTTAGCCGCTCTGTTTTCTTTTCCGTCGCCTGTAAAGGGAGCGCCTGTCTCTTTCTATTTTACATCTACTCCTCCTTTTTCTATAGAGGAATAGCCTTGTGCATACATCGAGTGCCACCGAGTTAAATCTGTTTCTAGGCATAGTTGGGGTCTGTGTTGCTTAGTATATCTTCCCAGCTTATATCGGTTTAGGACTTGGTTTACTTGGTCCCACTTTATGTTTTTGTTATTGAAGTTGAATTTGGTGAATGTCCTCGTGACTAGTCTTTTTTGTCGGTCTGGGGCTCACGTTTACATGTCTGAACCTCAATTATGTTGTGATCTGAGTATATTGTTTTGATATGGTGACATTTCTTATAGATCATCATTTGTTAGTGAGATGAGGTCTAGTGTATTCTCCGTTAGGTAGGCTAATTAATTTGCTGCGTATAAATTGAATTTTGTGGCAGAGATTTACAAGGCTCGTGTGAGTGTTGAAGTTTTCATCAGAGGTGCCTCCTGGTGGTATTATGCAACAATATTTATTTGCTATATTCCTCCATTTTAGGTGCCTTAGTTGTAATCCCCAGGAGCAAGATGTTGGGTGCAGGAGGCTGGAAGATTTTCCAGGACAGTGGTCAATTTTTAATAGCTGTTCCTGGAATTGCTGGGATGTTGCATCCGGAGGCTTGTAGACTACCACAATGACTAGGTTTTGGTTCTCGACCTTTACTGCTACTGGTGTGTGAAGATATGGTGTGAAATTTGTTGGCAGTAAGGGAAGCAAAAAAAGTAAGGGTAAGTAGGCTTGGAGGACAGGTTGGCAGGGTTAAAAAAGTGTAACAGGGAGTAGCTACAATACCTGATGTATGATTGGAGGGGCATTTGGGAAGACTTTCGGAAGATCAGATTAAAGCCAAGGGTTCGTGAAGTGGTTTATAGATTCTTTATGGAATTCTTAGCTAAAGGTCAGCGCTCTAAGAATGGGTTATGTAGGTGCTGGCACTTGTTTGACATTGTGGGGAAGACGAGTCGGCTTTTTCATGCTGTTATTTTTGTGAAAAACTTGGGTTTTTTAAGGGACATGGTTAGCGTGGGTCTAGGTATAGTGGCGGTGAGGGGGGGAGAAACATTTCGACTTTGAGAGCTTTGCATTTTGATGTGGACGGGTTTCAAGGACATTGGAGGGCAGTGATAGTATGTTAGTGGCAGATTTTTTGTATGTGTCTTGGTGCAGCGGGAGGTGCAGGGTGCAATGTAGGGTTGTGGGCGCTGGCGGCGTGTGTGTATCGAGTACAGTATGCAGAAAATAGGCTACTATATGGGAGGGTGTGGGTATATAGTTTTCCCTTGGGTTATCGTAATCTGACGGTAGGTGTAATGTTAGGAGTTGGGTGTAAGTTTGAGCTGGAATTGGGTGTTTCTCCTAAAACTGGCATTTTGTTCCGTTTTGGAGATTAGTGGAGGAAGGAAGTTTTTTTAGTTTAATATGTTTCTTATGCACCCATACCCAGTCTGTGGCAGTAGTCACCCCATAACCATCCTGTGGGCAGTAGTCACCCCATACCCATCTGTGGCGGTAAGTACCCTACCATCCTGTGGCAGTAGTCACCCATACCCAGCCTGTGGGCTGTCTGTCACCCCATACCATCCTGTGGGCGGTAGTCACCCCATACCCATCCTGTGGGCGGTATAGTCTCATCCATACCCATTCCTGTTGGGCGGTCGTCACCCCCATACCCATCCTGTGTGGCTGGTAGTCACCCATACCATCCTTTGTGGGCGGTAGTCACAACATACCATCCTAGTGGGGCGGTAGTCACCCCATACCCATCCTGTGGGCAGTAGTCACCCCATACCTCTGTGGGCAGTAGTCACCCCATACCCATCCTGTGGGCGGTAGGTACCCCATACCTTACTTTGGGGCAGTAGTTCACCCCATACCCATTCCTGTGGGCGGTATGTACACATACCCATCCTGTTGGCAGTAGTCACCCCATACCCATCATGTGGGCGGTAGTCACCCCATACCCACATCCTCTGTGGGCGGTAGTCACACCATACCCATCCTGTGGGCGGTAGTCACCCATACCCATCCTCGTGGGCAGTAGTCACCCCATACCCATCCTGTGGGCGGTAGTCACCCCTTTACCCATCCTGTGGGCGGTATTCACCCCATACCCCATCCTGTGGACAAGTAGTCACCCCATACCCATCCTGTGGGCAGTAGTCACCCCATACCCATCTGTGGGCAGTAGTCACCCTACCCATCTGTGGGCGGTAGGTCACACCATACCCATTCCTGTGGGCGGTAGGTCACCCCATACCCATCCTCGTCGGCAGTAGTCACCCCATAACCATCCTGTGGGCGGTAGTCACCATACCATCCTGTGGGGCAGTAGTCACCCCATACCCATCCTTGTGGGCGGGGCGGTAGTTCACCCATACCCATCCTGTGGGCGGTAGTCACCCCATACCCATCTTGTGGGCAGTAGTAATTAGTAGTCACCCCATACCCTTCCTGTGGGCATTAGTTCACCCCATACCCATACTGTGGGGCAGTAGTCACCCATACCCATCCTGTAGGCAGTAGTCACCCCATACCCATTCCTGTGGGCACGTAGTCACCATACCATACTGTGGGCGGTAGTCACCATACCCATCCTGTGGGGCGGTAGTCACCCATACCCATCCTGTGGGCGGTAGTCAACCCCAGACCAATCCTGTGGGCGGTAAGTCACCCCATAAACATCCTGTGGGCGGTAGTCAACCCCATACCCATCCTGTGGGCGGTAGTCACCCATACCCATCCTGTGGGCAGTAGTCACCCCATACCCATCCTGTGGGCAGTTGTACCCATACCCATCCTGTGGGCAGTAGTCACCCATACCATTCCTGTGGGGCGGTTAGTCACCCCATACCCATCTTGTGGGCGGTAGTCACCCCAATACCCATCCTGTGGGGAGTATTTCAGTCCACCCCATACCCATCCATTGTGGGCGGTAGTCACCCCCATACCCATCCTGTGGGGCGGTAGTCACCCCATACCATCCTGTGGGCGGTAGTCCACCCATTACCCATCCTGTGGGCGGTAGTACCCATACCCTTCCTGTGGGGGGTAGTCACCCCTTACCCATCTAGTGGGCGGTAGTCACCCCAGCCCATCCTGGTGGCGGTAGTCACCCATACCCATCCTTGTGGGCGGTAGTCACCCCATAACCCATCCTGTGGGCAGTGTTCACCCCATTACACATCCTGTGGCGGTGTCACCCCATACCCATCCTGGGGCGGGTTGTCACCCATACCCATCTGTGGGCAGTAGTCACCCATACCCATCCTGTGGGCGGTAGTCTCCCCATACCCATCCTGTGGGCGGTAGTAACACATAACCATCTGTGGGCGGTAGTCACCCCATACCCATCCTGTGGGGCGGTGTCACCCCCCCCCCCCCATTACCCATCTGTGGGCAGTAGTCACCCCATACCCATCCTGTGGTGCAGTAGTCACCCATTACCCATCATGTGGGCAGTAGATCACCCATACCCATCCTGAGGCAGTAGTTCACCCCTTACACATCCTGTGGGCAGTAGTACCCCATACCCATCCTGTGGGCAGTAGGTAACCCATACCATCCTGTGGGCGGGAGTCACCCCATACCCATCATGTGGGCGAGTAGTCACCCCATTCCCTCCTGTGGGCGGTAGTCTACCCCATACCCCATCCGGTGGCGGTAGTCACCCATACCCATCCTGTGGGCGGTAGTCACCCATACCCTCCTGTGGGCAGTAGTCACCCTTAACCCATCCTGTGGTCAGTTAGTCACCCCTACCATCCTGATGGGCAGTAGTCACCCCTACCATCCTGTGGGCGGTGGTAGTCACCCCATACCCATCCTGTGGGGGCGGGAAGTCACCCATACCCATCCTGTGGACGGTAGTCACCCCATACCCATCCTGTGGGCGGCGCGGTAGTCACCCCATACCATCCTGTGGGCGGTAGTCACCCCATACCCATTCCTGTGGGCGAGTAGTACCCCATACCCATCCTGTGGGCGGTAGTCACCCCATACCCATCCTGTGGGCGGTATAGTCACCCCATACCCATCCTGTGGGCGGTAGTCACCCCATACCCATCCTATGTGGGGCGGTAGTCACCCCATACCCATCCTGTGGGCGGTGGTCACCCATACCCCATCCTGTGGGGGCATGTAGTCACCCCATTACCCATCCTGTGGGGCGGTAGTCACCCCGTACCATCCTGTGGGCGGTTGTCACCCATACCCATCTGTGGCAGGAGTCACCCCATACCCATCCTGTGGCGGGCGGTAGTCACACCATACCCATTCTGTGTGCGGTAGTCAACCATACCCATCCTGTGGGCGGTAGTTCACCCCATACCCATCCTGTGGGCGGTAGTCAACCCCATAACCCATCCTGTGGGCAGTAGTCACCCCATAACCCATCCTGGGGCGGATGTCACCCCAATACCCATCCTGGTGGGCGGTAGTCACCCCATACCCATCCTGTGGGCGGGTAGGTCACCCCTATACCCATCCTGTGGGCGGTAGTCACCCCATACCCATCCTTTTGTGGGCGGTAGTCACCCCATACCATCCTGTGGGCGGTAGTCAACCCCATCACCCCTCCTGTGGGCAGTAGTCACCCCATACCCATCCGGGGCGGTAGTCACCCATACCATCATGTGGGCAGGTAGCACCCATACCATCCTGTGGGGGTAGTCACCCATACCCATCTGTGTGGCGGTTAGTCACCCCATACCCATCCTGTGGGCAGTAGTCCACCCATACCATCCTCGTGGGGCAGTGTCACCCCATACCATCCTGTGGGCGGTAGTCACACCATACCCATCTGTGGGGGTAGTCACCCCCATACATCCTGTGGGCGGTAGTCACACCATACCCATCCCTGTGGGGCGGTAGGTCAAAAGATTCAGAGGTACATAATGGGTCAGGGACTGCTCATCAAGTTTTGATAGCTGAGCAAGTTTACAGAGGTAATGAATTCACACAATTTTACAAAGGTATGAACTCTACAATTTACAAAGGTATATGAACTCCAAGGTAGGTCTAGTCACAATTATGACAAGTGACAAGGTATTTACAGATTACAGGAGGTACAACCAATGGGTCAGGGGACTGGGCCCCAAGTGTGATTGCTGAACTAGGTACAAGGTAATGAACTCACAAGTTACAAAGGTATTTTACAGATTACAGAGGTACATAAAGGGTCCAGGGGACTGGGCCCAAAGTTTTGATGGCTGAACTAGGTACAAGGTAATGAATCTCACAAGTTACAAAGGTATTTACAGATTTACAGAGTACATAATGGTCCAGGGTCTGGGCCCCAAAGTTTTGATGGCTGAACTAGTACAAAGGTAATGAACTCTCAAGTTACAAAGGTAATGTAAACTCACAAGTTACAAAAGTATTTACAGATTACAGAGGTAATAATGGGTCCAGGGACTAGGCCCCAAAAGTTTTGATGGCTGAATAGGTAAAAGGTAATGAAACTCACCAAAGTTACAAAGGTATAAAAAGCGTGTGGTAGTGGAGCATATGGAGTAAAAGTCGTTAGGAATGAAGGGGGGGGGCGTAGGGGGGGTGAATGGTGACATTTTGGTTTCCTGATCAGCCCGGGCTGTTGCTCCGTAACGTTGGTTTGCATGCAGCCAGCGTAACAGCTGGTGATCAGGCTCAGAATCCACCAGGAGGCCTGGTCAAAGACCGTGGCCGCGGGGGAGTTGACCCCGGAAACTCTCTCCAGGTAAACTCCCAGGTAGACTCCAGGACTTCAGGTTACAAACTGAGCATGGAAGGGAACGTGAGTTTGTGTTTTTTTATACAGATAGCATCGTGTCAGGGGATGGCAGGGGAGTGGCTTTTGACAGTGTCTTTTGCCCAGTTGGTGTTGTTAATGATTGAGGTAGTTATGACCGGTACAGGTTTTATTTAGGTAGCCATAAGTTATATTGTGTTAACTTAGTGCGTGACAGAGTAAAGTCTGATATTGCTCTGCAAACATTGTTAATAAATTAGATATCTGTTGAACATAATAATACATAAAAAATGGGAATATTGTATTAGTGTTGAGTTACAATTTCTAGTGTACTGTTACCATATTAGTTGGTATTCTTCACTTTGTCAAATAATTACTATCTATATATTGTTATAAGTTATGTATGTTAGTTCTTATTTTATCGTTGTAAGTGACAAAATGTAAGAAAGTTGTGACGTCTAGTGCAAGTTTAGTTGGGGGGGCGAAGAACGGGGGGCATTTATCTTGCACTGGGGAAAAGGGAAAGTGTAATTTAATTATGATTGGATCATAACGAAACGTCATTGGATGTATGTACACTGTATTTTTTTTTATATTTTATTTAAAAACTTTATGCTTAATATTAAATAAGATATAAAATGGGTTCAGTAGGATCTCAATCCTACGCAACATAACACTAACAATCCTACACCAACATACACTAACAATCCTACACAACATACACTAACAATCCTACACAACTACACAACAATCCTACACAACTACACTAACAATCCTACACAAACATACACTAACAATCCATAACACAAATACACTAACAATCCTACACACATACACTAACAATCCTACACAACATACACTAACAATCCTACACAACATACACTAACAATCCTACACAACATACACTAACAATCCTACACAACATACACTAACAATCTAACAACATTACATAAACAATCCTACACAACAATACACTAACCCAATCCTACACAACATACACTAACAATCCTAACAACATTACACTTACCAATCCTACACAACATACATACAATCCTACACAACATACACTAACAATCCTACACAACTTACACTAACAATCCTACACAACATCACTACAATCCTACACAACATACACTAACAATCCTACACAACTCACTAATCAATCCTACACAACATACACTAACAATCCTACACAACATACACTAACATCCTACACAACATACACTAACAATCCTACACAACATTCACTAAACAATCCTACACAACATACACTAACCAATCTACAAACATACACTAACAATCCTACACAACATACACTAACAATCCTACGCACATTCACTAACAATCCTACACAACATACACTAACAATCCTACACAACATTACACTAACAATCATACTCAAAACATACACTAACAATCTACACAACATACACTAACAATCCTACCACAACATACAACTAACAATCCTACACAACATACACTAAACAATCCTTACTCACAACATACACTAACAATCCTACACAACATTACACTAAACAATCCTTACACAACATCACTAAACAATCCCTACACAACATACACTAACAATCCTAACACAACATACACTAAACAATCCTACACAACATACACTATCAATCCTACACACATACACTAACAATCTACACAACATACACTAACAATCCTACACATCATACACTAACAAGTTTTAACAACACATTGTAAATTGAAATAAAAAGGTTTACCCATAAGATACATCACAAATTTTCATATAACATATACTATAATGTAAACAATAACTTTATAAACTATATAAAATTTAAAACTATATTAAAAACCTTTTAGATTTGTATAGTTAACTTACTTGACTGACAATGGACAAGGTTCACAACCTTCACTGTTAGATAATCAGAGTAAAGAACTACATCACAATCTCAGTTAAAAACAAGATACATTTGCTCTTCCCAAAATTAACCCCTATACAATAAGGACTTACCTAATAACATACATACCGTGCCTCACTACAAATCCCCTCCTGGAAAAAAATGAAAATCCTAGCCTCACACTTATACTAAATAAATATAATAAATATTAGTAAATATTAAATAAGCTCTTTCCACCGGCTGAGCACATTATATAAGTAAGAGACTAAACCTACCTCTCCATTACAAAATTTTTACGAGGCATTACAAATTTTTGGAAGTCATTAGGGTTCCATCTCTCCTCACTGGGTTGCGCACATTATATATTGCTAAATAAAGTCGTCACTAAGCTAAAACCCAACACTAAACACAAACAACATAATTTAAATAACCTCTCATTGCGATACGATTATCGCACATGAAATATGCCCAATAAAGGCTATAAACACACTCTACAGAAGCCCAAAAGCTCATCAAGGTCTTACACCTATAATCTTGACACCATTCACACTTAATACATTTTATTTTTTTTTATTTTATTTTAAATTTGTGCACACATACAGAGGTACAAAAAAAAATACAGATAAGAGCAGTATGCCAAAGCCACTTATACTATGCATAGCATTACGGGCTGGCTTAAAATTAACTTAAGATTAACTAAGCAATGATGAAGTCAGTGATAAAACATTAATGTAAACAGATTACTATAAAGCACAAGTGAGTATTACAAAGACAGGTCATATGAAGGATTCTGTTAGGTAGTGAAGAAGGTCATGACGACCCTGACACATCAAACACAGAATTCTCCATTCGTTACTACGTAATTACTTGATATCACCTTTGCTTTCTGTGCCCACTTGCATGCTACATACACTTATGCCACACATCTACACCTTCATATACCCACCTACACCTTACTCTCACCCCTCCCCAGGAGGCGACCCCTTCTCGTATGTAGTCCCAAACCCCCCCCCCCTTTACTCACTCAGCCCAAGTCGTAGATTGATGAGAAACCCTAACGTTAACATTCTATACCCTTCCGAAAAATTCTTCTCCCACCTCTACCTTTACAGTTCTCTATTCGGACCACATCGTTCGATAAACCTTACCGCTAGCAACGCCTGTCCACACCTCCACAATCCCCCCTCACCCTCATCTCCCAACGAATATATATATATATATATAATCCATCCATTATTATATATCCAAAAGCTTTTAACACTCTCATCGAACCTCCCACATCTAGGCTTAGTGCACGCAATGAACCGACACCCCTCGGCCCCCCCACCCCTGAACAACCATACTACCAATACCTAACACCCTCAGTCCCCCATAAAAGTATACTGCATGGAACGCCATCTCCTTCTCCCCACAGATTCCACACCTTCCGCCCACAGTTACCCCCCCCGACGGTAGTATGCCATGCAAAAAAAAAAACGATTATGTTACCTCCCTTACCTAGGCTTTAACTTCAACTTGCTTAATATACATATACTTTCTTCCCTATGCGTTCATGGGGAAAACGTAATCCCTCAAACTGGCCCCCCCCCCCCCCCCCCACCCCTCCCCATCATTGTGTATATGTATGTACTGTCTGCAGGCTGCCTACACACAACCCCTACTCGTTTTTCCTGGGTTCCTCTAACCAACATCAAAGCCCTCAAAATAGTTTCACATTCCCTCAACTCCACACACCATTTACAGCTTACCCACCTATCAATACCTTTTCAGCTTGCCCTCCACTACACTTCGCGCAAAACCTCCATTTAGAAACAACACATGTTATCCTCCTTCTCAGATCCATCAACCAACACCCTGGCGCTCAGGTAACATTACAACCACTCTCCTCAGCCAATCGCACCTGAAACCCCAAAAAAAGTTAAGTAAACTCATCTCAGAATTTCTCAGTCGCCGTCCTGTTAATGGGAACACGGCTGCTACGTGATTTCCAAACCTTACTATACTATAATACATTATAAACAATCACTCGTTGCACGAGAGTCAGATGATAGGTCGCACAATGCACCAGACGCCCCCTGGATCCTTTTCCATTAATCTATTCGAGTTTTCCTCTCGAGCAGCATCCAAGTCTTCCTTATAGTTGATACCACAATTTTTAAAGACACCGTTTGTTTTCTCACTAACGTTACATTCCCCCCCTCCACCAATCTCAAACCCCATGTCATTGAATTCTCTCTATTTACCTGATCCCTGTTGCATTCCGAAACTGTTGAACAACTTCTTCCAAAACCACTCCAATGCCATCCCTCTCGAACGAGGACTGTTGTATTCGTCTATGTATCCTATTATTCCCGGGCCACACTTTCCCGACCCCCCCCATACCTCCATTTCATGTCACATGCACACATTCAACCATTCTATAGAAGGGGTTCTGAATGCATGCAAACAAATTTGTGACATGGGACACCCCTGCTAAATCCTCTACCCATTTCTAATCTCCTCCCCAAGCATCCATTAATCTGTACCTCATCTTGGCTCCATTGTACAATGTGTTACCCAATTTAACTATTTCTTCCTCATAACTCTGCTCTAAGTATAGCTCCATTGCTCCACTTTCCACCGTCATAGGCCCCCTGCCAGTCTAAAGCCAACAACGCCGCCCTCCTCCCCCCCTTTGACTCCACAAAACTTCTCAGGGTTCCATGACCCTCAATCATCGACCTTCCAGGCAAAACCATACTGCGTTTTCGAAACCACTCTTCCCTACCAACATTTGACACGATTACCCAGACTTTAGCGAACAACTTATAATCAGAACTTAAACAGTGATATTAGCACGGTACTCCTTGAGGGGGATGTGTGCCCCGCCTTACACTTCTGGACCAATACTACAATGCTGTTGCTTGCTTGTCCCTCATCGCACCCTTCTCCTTCATCTGATTAAATAACCTACCCATGAAAACCCCTTATAAGAGTAACCTCCCAATGTTGAGGATAAAATTAGCGGGGGAGACTGTTCTTTATTCCCGGTGCTTTGCCCTTCCTCATTCCCCTTAAAGCAAACTCTATTTCCTCTTCCATTATTACCCCCCCTAAAGCCTTTTATCACTATTCCCTAAATTACACGTTCACATACTCACACAACCTTTTCTAAATCACATTCCCCACCTTCCCACTTGTCCAATACCCTTCTTACCATTATCCGCATACGCACACATTCCTTTCGTAGTTAGTATCTCCTGACCCGTTCTATAAACCCGCCCACATCTCATGTACCTATAACCTCGGAATAGCTGTAACCTGCTGTCTTTGTTTTTGAAAACAATCGCAACACACTCGCGATGGGTTGTCTCCCCAAAGCTCCTCCTTACCCTGCCTGCACCCTTACACTTGTAAACCTTCATTTTGTAACTCCCTCAGGTCTCCCTTGACCTAAACAATTTCATCCATGGATAGTTGGCCCCCACCAGCCTCGCTTCCCTACAGCCCTTAACCTGTCCTCTAGATATTTGAAGCCATATTTAAAATATGTATACGTTTGCCCACCCCCACATAATATTTCACTATCGCCTTTCCTTGCTACACAATCCCACCATTGCACGACATCTTCCACTCCTGTGCTCCTTGCTTAAGCTCCTTCCATGGACAGAAAATCCCTCTAACCCTCCTCATCACTCAATGCACTTATATTTTACTTTCAGTAACTCCTGTTATTTCCGCAAGCGCCTCCCACCCAACCTCCACCCAACACTTGCTCTATGATCCGACATGCTACTTCAACAGTTTTTGAAAACTCTCACTACAACCCTTGAGAAAGATAACTCTATCTACCTCGCTGCATACCCTCTCCTAACAAATGTATGCTCTGTCTCCCACGCCCCTCCCCATCGAATGGTCTCTTAACATAATAAACCATCAATATTAAATCTCGTAGGGCCACCGCAATAACCTGCCTTTCGGTTCACATCAGCCTTCCTAATGACAGTTCCAATCACCTCCTACTATTGGCACCACGGTTAATGCTTCGGAAAAAAAAACAGGTCCCACACACAAACTCCTGCTTCACCTGTTCGTTATTTCTCTGCAGGCGCATATACGCTAATAAAGGCCACCGTTTTCCCATCCACAAGCCATCTACGCGTAAACACCCTTTCCCCCTCCCCCCCCTCACTTTCTCGGCAAAACAAATGGGCTTGCCTCCTAATTAATATACCCACCCCTCCTTTCAAACGGGCAGATGGCAGGTTACCACCTGAAACCCTTCTTCCATCTTCCAACACCTACTCCTTAAAATTGTGCTCCTGAAGAGCACAAACATCCACTCTAAATTTCATTCAGAAACATTCGAAACATTCTACTCTTTACACTATTACACAAACCATTAAACGTTTAGTGTTCCCATTCACGGAGGCTATTAAGTTTCCACCCCTGCCCCTCTCTTCACTCTTCCGATGGGCACCAGAATGTGTGGGACCACTTGTCACCTGCACACTCCCTTCTCCCCTTCTTTCGGTGCCTCCTGTCATGGCCTCCACTACCTTCACCTTCTTGCCCATTATTTGTTCCCAAGTCCATTGCGCTGGCGTTAGGACATCAATCTGAATCCGATGCAGCGGCCTCTCTTTCTTGTGAAGGCGCATCCTCTATGGCTGGTTGGGGATCCCTCACAATGTACCTCAGCCTCCACTGTACACAGTTGGCAATGATCTCGGTGAACCTCAGTCACACTGTCACTCCCATCGTCGATTAGTTTTCTGTTGTTGATGCCACACAGCCTTCACCTCGTCTCTACCACTTGCAGGGCAGCCACCTCCTCGGGATTGACAAGGACTTCAAACCTCGGCTACTTCCTCCTCAATTTCCACACTTCCTCTGTACTTTTTGCTCAACACGATCCACTGGAAGTGTGTCTGGACCAGGTAATGGTCAGGGCCTCCCCTCTCCCCCAGCCTTATGCGCATCATTCACTATTCGCTCCATAGACGACCACGCCCCTCTTACATCGTTGATCAAGCACCTGCTCTTCCCCCGGTGTAGAAGCGGATGTCTCTGCCACTGGGCCAGGAGATCGTTGCCGCCTTCACACTCCGCCGCGATGTTGTGATCATATTCCCCACATAGTCGGCATGTACGCCTTTGCCCCGCGTATGACACCATGACTGTGTCCTGAATTCCCCTTGTTTTTTTTTTAGGTACACGTAAGACGGTATGGGTGTCGCATGTTCATTTTTTAGGTTATAAGTGCCCTCCGGCCATACCTGTGTAGGCACCCGTCACCCACTAACCATGCTGGGCCAACATGAACAGTTCCGTATTCCTCAAAACTTTTCTGATATTGTCTTCATCAGCCTCAAGGGGCATTACACAGTTTAATCATGTATAGGTAGTAGGTTGGTAGACCAAGCAACCACCCAGGGAAAAGTACTTACCGTCCGGCCAGATGACTGTGAAAACAAAACTGGTAACTGTTTTGCATGATGGTAGGATTGCTGGTTTCTTTTTCTAGGTCTCATAAACACGCTAGTTGACAGGGATATCTTGCCTACTCCTACTTACACTTTGGTCACACTTCACAGGACACAACATGCATTATATATATATATACATCTAGGTTTTTTCCCCTTTTTCTAATAGCTCTTGTTCTTCTTTATTTCTTTCTATTGTCCATGGGGAAGTGGAAAAGATTCTTCCTCCGTAAGCCATGTGTGTTCGTATGAGGCCGACTAAAATGACGGGAGCAATGGGGCTAGTAACCCCTTCTCCTGTAGACATTTACTAAAAAAGAGAAGAGAAAAATTATAAAAACCTGGGATGCCTTAAATTGTGCAGTTGGAAGTAGTGCGGATGACAAGGAAACAGATGATTGCTGATGTATGAATGTAAAGGAAGTTGGATGTCGGGCCCTAAGCGAAACAAAGCTGTAGGGGGTAGGAGAGTTTCAGTGAGGGGAAATAAATGGGATTAAATCTGGAGTTATCCTGAGAGAGTGAGGTTTAGAGCAAAGGAAGGGTGCAGTAATGTTAAATGATCAGTTATGGAAGGAGAAAAGAGAATTGAATGTGTAAAATTCAAGATATGTGATTAAAGTAAAGGATGGATGCGAGAAGGTGGTCATAAAATAAGCGTTTGTATGCACCTGGGAAGAAGAGAGGAATGCAGTGGAGAGTGAGGATTTGGGGGAGATGTAAGTGAATGTTAGGAGCCTTTGAACCAGTGAGGAGAGTAATTGTGGTCGGGGCCTGAATGCTAAAGTAGGAGAAACTTTTGAGAGGGTGTGGTATGTTGTAAGTTTGGGGTGCCAGGTGTAATTGATAATGGGAGGCTCCTTTGATTGAACTTTGTATAGAAAGGGTTTAGTTATAGGTAATACATATTTAAGAAAAAGAGGATAAATAAGTATACAAGATATGATGTAGGGCGAAATGACAGTAGTTTGTTGGATTATGTTTGGTGATAAAAACACTGTTGAGTAGACTTCAGATGTGTACATGTTTATAGAGGGGCCTCAGAGATAATAGATCACTTTCTAGTTGTAGCTACATGAGAGGTAAAAGGTAGAGGTGATACAAGGAGAATAGAAGCATCAGGAGAGAGAGGTGAAGGTTTATAAACGAAGGGAGTGTGTGAAAATGTATAGAAGGGGAAGGCATACTGGTGTACCTGGAGTTTACCTGGAGAGAGTTTCGGGGGTCAAACGCCCCCGCGCGCCGGTCTGTTGGACCAGGCCTCCTGTAGGATCAGCGCCTGATCAATCCCAGCGCTGTTGCTGCTGGCCTGCACGCAAAACAACGTACGAGCCACAGCCCGGCTGATCGGAACTGACTTTAGGTGCTTGTCCAGTGCAGTTGAAGACTGGCCAGGGGTCTGTTGGTAATCCCCCTTATGTGTGTCTGGTGCGAGGCAGTTGAACAGTCTCGGGCCCCTGACACTTATTGTTATGGTCTCTTTAACGTGCTAGTGACACCCCTGCTTTTCATGGGGGGAGGTGCATCGTCTGCCAAGTCTTTTGCTTTCGTTGTGAGTGATTTTCGCTGGGCAAGTTCGGTTACTAGTCCCTCTAGGATTCTCCAGGTGTATATAATCATGTATCTCTCCTCTGCGTTCAGAATACAGTTAGAACCTCAAGCGTTCCCAGTAATTGAGGTGTTCTATCTCCCATTATTGCGTGCCATGAAAGTTTCTTCTGTACATTTTCTAGGTTGGCATTTCACTGCTTTGAAGGTGCTGTTAGAGTGCAGCAATATTCCAGCCTAGATAGAACAAGTGACCGAAGAGTGTCATCATGGGGCTTGGCCTCCCTAGTTTTGAAGGTTCTCATTATCCATCCTGTCATTTTCTTGCAGATGCGATTGATACTATGTTATGGTCTTGAAGGTGAGATCCTTCCGACATAATCACTCCAGTCTTTGGACGTTGGTGTTTCGCTCTATTTTTGTGTGGCCAGATTGGATTTTTGTACTCTGATGAAGATTTATTTTCCTCATGGTATACCATATATGAGTAATTGAAATTTCTCATCGTTGGAACTTCATATTGTTGTCTGCAGCCCACGGAAAGGATTTGGTTGATGTCCGTCCTGGAGCCTTGCTGTGTCTGCAATGGAAGACACTGTCAGGCAGATTCGGGTGTTCTGCAAAGGAAGACACGGTGCTGTGGCTGACATCCTTTCTATGTCGGATTATGAGGATGAGGAACAGATGGGAGCTATGGAGCTAGTACTGTGCCTGTGGAACAGAGCTTTTCACGTATCTGCCTCGGGACTTACTCTGTTGACGACTATCTCTGTGTTCTGTTAGTGAGAGAAATTATAGATCATCGACCGACTTTTCTGTTTTCCTTTAGCACGCATTTTGTGCGCTATTACGCCATGGTCACACTTGTCGAAGGCTTTTGCAAAGTCTGTATATATTACATCTGCATTCTTGTTGTCTTATAGGTGCATTTAGGACCTTGTGTAGTGATTCAGTAGTTGAGACAGGACCGGAGCGACCTGTTCTAAACCATGTTGCCCTGGTTGTGTAACTGGCATGGGTTTCTAGAAGGGTGGTAATCTTGTTCTTAGGACCCTTTCAAAGATTTGTATGATATGGGATGTTGTGCTATGGTCTGTAGTTCTTTGCTGTTGCTTTACTGCCCCACCATTGTGGAGTGGGGTATGTCTGTTGTTTTTAGTAACTGAGGGGGACGACCCCCGTGTCATGCTCCCTTCTCAATAGGATGGAATTGGCTCGTGATAGGGGCTTCTTGCAGTTTGATGAACACCAGAGTTCCATGGCAGTCTGGGCCCTGGGGGCAGTGTGTGCCATGGGATGTCATTTATCGCCTGTTCGACTGTCATTGGCGTCAGGAGGATAACATCGGATAGGCTTGTGTAAATCAAATTTTTGTGGCTCTCTCATAAAAATTCATTTTGATCGTAGACTCTCAGTCTGGTTAACGGCTTGCTAAAAACTGATGTCATATTGGGACTTAGTAGCGCACTCATTTCCTTGCTGGTCATCTGTGTAGGACCCATCTTGTTTAAGTAGGGGCCAATACTGGACGTTGTTCTCGATTTTGATTTGGCATAGGAGAAGAATACTTTGGGTTTTTTTCGATTTCATTATGGCTTTTAGTTCTTCCGCGATTTCCTGTCTCCTAAAAGGACTTCTTTTAGCTTAAGTTCGATGCTTGCTATTTCTCTGACCAGTGTCTCCTACGCATTTCAGATATATTGACCTCTTTAGCCGCTCTGTTTTCTTTTCCGTCGCCTGTAAAGGGAGCGCCTGTCTCTTTCTATTTTACATCTACTCCTCCTTTTTCTATAGAGGAATAGCCTTGTGCATACATCGAGTGCCACCGAGTTAAATCTGTTTCTAGGCATAGTTGGGGTCTGTGTTGCTTAGTATATCTTCCCAGCTTATATCGGTTTAGGACTTGGTTTACTTGGTCCCACTTTATGTTTTTGTTATTGAAGTTGAATTTGGTGAATGTCCTCGTGACTAGTCTTTTTTGTCGGTCTGGGGCTCACGTTTACATGTCTGAACCTCAATTATGTTGTGATCTGAGTATATTGTTTTGATATGGTGACATTTCTTATAGATCATCATTTGTTAGTGAGATGAGGTCTAGTGTATTCTCCGTTAGGTAGGCTAATTAATTTGCTGCGTATAAATTGAATTTTGTGGCAGAGATTTACAAGGCTCGTGTGAGTGTTGAAGTTTTCATCAGAGGTGCCTCCTGGTGGTATTATGCAACAATATTTATTTGCTATATTCCTCCATTTTAGGTGCCTTAGTTGTAATCCCCAGGAGCAAGATGTTGGGTGCAGGAGGCTGGATGATTTTCCAGGACAGTGGTCAATTTTTAATAGCTGTTCCTGGAATTGCTGGATGTTGCATTCCGGAGGCTTGTAGACTACCACAATGGACTAGGTTTTGGTTCTCGAACCTTTACTGCTACTGGTGTGTGAAGATATGGTGTGAAATTTTGTTGGCAGTAGGCAGCAAAAAAAGTAAGGGTAAGTAGGCTTGGAGGACAGGTTGGCAGGGTTAAAAAAGTGTAACAGGGAGTAGCTACAATACCTGATGTATGATTGGAGGGGCATTTGGGAAGACTTTCGGACTGGAGATCAGATTTAAGCCCAAGGGTTCGTGAAGTGGTTTATCGATTCTTTATGGAATTCTTAGCTAAAGGTCAGCGCTCTAAGAATGGGTTATGTAGGTGCTGGCACTTGTTTGACATTGTGGGGAAGACGAGTCGGCTTTTTCATGCTGTTATTTTTGTGAAAAACTTGGGTTTTTTAAGGGACATGGTTAGCGTGGGTCTAGGTATAGTGGCGGTGAGGGGGGGAGAAACATTTCGACTTTGAGAGCTTTGCATTTTGATGTGGACGGGTTTCAAGGACATTGGAGGGCAGTGATAGTATGTTAGTGGCAGATTTTTTGTATGTGTCTTGGTGCAGCGGGAGGTGCAGGGTGAATGTAGGGTGTGGGCGCTGGCGGCGAGTGTGTATCGTACAGTATGCAGAAATAGGCTACTATATGGGAGGGTGTGGGTAAATAGTTTTCCCTTGGGTTATCGTAATCTGACGGTAGGTGTAATGTTAGGGTTGGGTGTAAGTTAGAGCTGGATTGGGCTGTTTCTCCCTAAACTGGCATTTTGTTCCGTTTTGAGATTAGTGGAGGAAGGAAGTTTTTTTAGTTTAATATGTTTATTATGCACCCCATACCCATCCTGTGGGCAGTAGTCACCCCATACCCATCCTGTGGGCAGTAGTCACCCCATACCCATCTGTGGCGGTAAGTACCCTACCATCCTGTGGCAGTAGTCACCCATACCCAGCCTGTGGGCTGTCTGTCACCCCATACCATCCTGTGGGCGGTAGTCACCCCATACCCATCCTGTGGGCGGTATAGTCTCATCCATACCCATTCCTGTTGGGCGGTCGTCACCCCCATACCCATCCTGTGTGGCTGGTAGTCACCCATACCATCCTTTGTGGGCGGTAGTCACAACATACCATCCTAGTGGGGCGGTAGTCACCCCATACCCATCCTGTGGGCAGTAGTCACCCCATACCCATTCTGTGGGCAGTAGTCACCCCATACCCATCCTGTGGGCGGTAGGTACCCCATACCTTACTTTGGGGCAGTAGTTCACCCCATACCCATTCCTGTGGGCGGTATGTACACATACCCATCCTGTTGGCAGTAGTCACCCCATACCCATCATGTGGGCGGTAGTCACCCCATACCCACATCCTCTGTGGGCGGTAGTCACACCATACCCATCCTGTGGGCGGTAGTCACCCATACCCATCCTCGTGGGCAGTAGTCACCCCATACCCATCCTGTGGGCGGTAGTCACCCCTTTACCCATCCTGTGGGCGGTATTCACCCCATACCCCATCCTGTGGACAAGTAGTCACCCCATACCCATCCTGTGGGCAGTAGTCACCCCATACCCATCTGTGGGCAGTAGTCACCCTACCCATCTGTGGGCGGTAGGTCACACCATACCCATTCCTGTGGGCGGTAGGTCACCCCATACCCATCCTCGTCGGCAGTAGTCACCCCATAACCATCCTGTGGGCGGTAGTCACCATACCATCCTGTGGGGCAGTAGTCACCCCATACCCATCCTTGTGGGCGGGGCGGTAGTTCACCCATACCCATCCTGTGGGCGGTAGTCACCCCATACCCATCTTGTGGGCAGTAGTAATTAGTAGTCACCCCATACCCTTCCTGTGGGCATTAGTTCACCCCATACCCATACTGTGGGGCAGTAGTCACCCATACCCATCCTGTAGGCAGTAGTCACCCCATACCCATTCCTGTGGGCACGTAGTCACCATACCATACTGTGGGCGGTAGTCACCATACCCATCCTGTGGGGCGGTAGTCACCCATACCCATCCTGTGGGCGGTAGTCAACCCCAGACCAATCCTGTGGGCGGTAAGTCACCCCATAAACATCCTGTGGGCGGTAGTCAACCCCATACCCATCCTGTGGGCGGTAGTCACCCATACCCATCCTGTGGGCAGTAGTCACCCCATACCCATCCTGTGGGCAGTTGTACCCATACCCATCCTGTGGGCAGTAGTCACCCATACCATTCCTGTGGGGCGGTTAGTCACCCCATACCCATCTTGTGGGCGGTAGTCACCCCAATACCCATCCTGTGGGGAGTATTTCAGTCCACCCCATACCCATCCATTGTGGGCGGTAGTCACCCCCATACCCATCCTGTGGGGCGGTAGTCACCCCATACCATCCTGTGGGCGGTAGTCCACCCATTACCCATCCTGTGGGCGGTAGTACCCATACCCTTCCTGTGGGGGGTAGTCACCCCTTACCCATCTAGTGGGCGGTAGTCACCCCAGCCCATCCTGGTGGCGGTAGTCACCCATACCCATCCTTGTGGGCGGTAGTCACCCCATAACCCATCCTGTGGGCAGTGTTCACCCCATTACACATCCTGTGGCGGTGTCACCCCATACCCATCCTGGGGCGGGTTGTCACCCATACCCATCTGTGGGCAGTAGTCACCCATACCCATCCTGTGGGCGGTAGTCTCCCCATACCCATCCTGTGGGCGGTAGTAACACATAACCATCTGTGGGCGGTAGTCACCCCATACCCATCCTGTGGGGCGGTGTCACCCCCCCCCCCCCATTACCCATCTGTGGGCAGTAGTCACCCCATACCCATCCTGTGGTGCAGTAGTCACCCATTACCCATCATGTGGGCAGTAGATCACCCATACCCATCCTGAGGCAGTAGTTCACCCCTTACACATCCTGTGGGCAGTAGTACCCCATACCCATCCTGTGGGCAGTAGGTAACCCATACCATCCTGTGGGCGGGAGTCACCCCATACCCATCATGTGGGCGAGTAGTCACCCCATTCCCTCCTGTGGGCGGTAGTCTACCCCATACCCCATCCGGTGGCGGTAGTCACCCATACCCATCCTGTGGGCGGTAGTCACCCATACCCTCCTGTGGGCAGTAGTCACCCTTAACCCATCCTGTGGTCAGTTAGTCACCCCTACCATCCTGATGGGCAGTAGTCACCCCTACCATCCTGTGGGCGGTGGTAGTCACCCCATACCCATCCTGTGGGGGCGGGAAGTCACCCATACCCATCCTGTGGACGGTAGTCACCCCATACCCATCCTGTGGGCGGCGCGGTAGTCACCCCATACCATCCTGTGGGCGGTAGTCACCCCATACCCATTCCTGTGGGCGAGTAGTACCCCATACCCATCCTGTGGGCGGTAGTCACCCCATACCCATCCTGTGGGCGGTATAGTCACCCCATACCCATCCTGTGGGCGGTAGTCACCCCATACCCATCCTATGTGGGGCGGTAGTCACCCCATACCCATCCTGTGGGCGGTGGTCACCCATACCCCATCCTGTGGGGGCATGTAGTCACCCCATTACCCATCCTGTGGGGCGGTAGTCACCCCGTACCATCCTGTGGGCGGTTGTCACCCATACCCATCTGTGGCAGGAGTCACCCCATACCCATCCTGTGGCGGGCGGTAGTCACACCATACCCATTCTGTGTGCGGTAGTCAACCATACCCATCCTGTGGGCGGTAGTTCACCCCATACCCATCCTGTGGGCGGTAGTCAACCCCATAACCCATCCTGTGGGCAGTAGTCACCCCATAACCCATCCTGGGGCGGATGTCACCCCAATACCCATCCTGGTGGGCGGTAGTCACCCCATACCCATCCTGTGGGCGGGTAGGTCACCCCTATACCCATCCTGTGGGCGGTAGTCACCCCATACCCATCCTTTTGTGGGCGGTAGTCACCCCATACCATCCTGTGGGCGGTAGTCAACCCCATCACCCCTCCTGTGGGCAGTAGTCACCCCATACCCATCCGGGGCGGTAGTCACCCATACCATCATGTGGGCAGGTAGCACCCATACCATCCTGTGGGGGTAGTCACCCATACCCATCTGTGTGGCGGTTAGTCACCCCATACCCATCCTGTGGGCAGTAGTCCACCCATACCATCCTCGTGGGGCAGTGTCACCCCATACCATCCTGTGGGCGGTAGTCACACCATACCCATCTGTGGGGGTAGTCACCCCCATACATCCTGTGGGCGGTAGTCACACCATACCCATCCCTGTGGGGCGGTAGGTCAAAAGATTCAGAGGTACATAATGGGTCAGGGACTGCTCATCAAGTTTTGATAGCTGAGCAAGTTTACAGAGGTAATGAATTCACACAATTTTACAAAGGTATGAACTCTACAATTTACAAAGGTATATGAACTCCAAGGTAGGTCTAGTCACAATTATGACAAGTGACAAGGTATTTACAGATTACAGGAGGTACAACCAATGGGTCAGGGGACTGGGCCCCAAGTGTGATTGCTGAACTAGGTACAAGGTAATGAACTCACAAGTTACAAAGGTATTTTACAGATTACAGAGGTACATAAAGGGTCCAGGGGACTGGGCCCAAAGTTTTGATGGCTGAACTAGGTACAAGGTAATGAATCTCACAAGTTACAAAGGTATTTACAGATTTACAGAGTACATAATGGTCCAGGGTCTGGGCCCCAAAGTTTTGATGGCTGAACTAGTACAAAGGTAATGAACTCTCAAGTTACAAAGGTAATGTAAACTCACAAGTTACAAAAGTATTTACAGATTACAGAGGTAATAATGGGTCCAGGGACTAGGCCCCAAAAGTTTTGATGGCTGAATAGGTAAAAGGTAATGAAACTCACCAAAGTTACAAAGGTATAAAAAGCGTGTGGTAGTGGAGCATATGGAGTAAAAGTCGTTAGGAATGAAGGGGGGGGGCGTAGGGGGGGTGAATGGTGACATTTTGGTTTCCTGATCAGCCCGGGCTGTTGCTCCGTAACGTTGGTTTGCATGCAGCCAGCGTAACAGCTGGTGATCAGGCTCAGAATCCACCAGGAGGCCTGGTCAAAGACCGTGGCCGCGGGGGAGTTGACCCCGGAAACTCTCTCCAGGTAAACTCCCAGGTAGACTCCAGGACTTCAGGTTACAAACTGAGCATGGAAGGGAACGTGAGTTTGTGTTTTTTTATACAGATAGCATCGTGTCAGGGGATGGCAGGGGAGTGGCTTTTGACAGTGTCTTTTGCCCAGTTGGTGTTGTTAATGATTGAGGTAGTTATGACCGGTACAGGTTTTATTTAGGTAGCCATAAGTTATATTGTGTTAACTTAGTGCGTGACAGAGTAAAGTCTGATATTGCTCTGCAAACATTGTTAATAAATTAGATATCTGTTGAACATAATAATACATAAAAAATGGGAATATTGTATTAGTGTTGAGTTACAATTTCTAGTGTACTGTTACCATATTAGTTGGTTTTTCTTCACTTTGTCAAATAATTACTATCTGTATAATGTTATAGTTATGTATGTTAGTTCTTATTTTATCGTTGTAAGTGACAAAATGTAAGAAAGTTGTGACGTCTAGTGCAAGTTTAGTTGGGGGGGCGAAGAACGGGGGGCATTTATCTTGCACTGGGGGGAAAAAGGAAAGTGTAATTTAATTATGATTGGATTCATAACGAAACAGACCCTGGCAGTCTTCAAGCTGGCACTGGACAAGCACCTAAAGTCAGTTCCGGATCAGCCGGGCTGTGGCTCGTATGTTGGTTTGCGTGCAGCCAGCAGCAACAGCCTGGTTGATCAGGCTCTGATCCACCAGGAGGCCTGGTCTCAGACCGGGCCGCGGGGGCGTTGACCCCCGGAACTCTCTCCAGGTAAACTCCAGGCATGCGTGAGCGTGTTTGATAGGAGTGAATGGAGACAAATGGTTTTTAATACTTGACGTGCTGTTGGAGTGTGAGCAAAGAAACATTTATGAAGGGATTCAGGGAAACCGGCAGGCCGGACTTGAGTCCTGGAGATGGGAAGTACAGTGCCTGCACTCTGAAGGAGGGGTGTTAATGTTGCAGTTTAAAAACTGTAGTGTAAAGCACCCTTCTGGCAAGACAGTGATGGAGTGAATGATGGTGAAAGTTTTTCTTTTTCGGGCCACCCTGCCTTGGTGGGAATCGGCCAGTGTGATAATAAAATAAATAATAATAATGTCTGGATACATCGATCATCCTCACACGCACAGCTGGTGTTGCATCAAGACTAACATCCTGAAAACGGTTGACCAACGACTCATAAACCATTGCTGAGAGCAGTTTCACAAAAAATCTACGTGCTCCGTTCAATGCTACTCCTTACAACTCTCCAGCCTGAATGCCATACGTGTCTCTGATGATTTTAGGTAGTAATACCTGGGCTGAAGCTGGCGTTATTGCCCCACTGAGAAGTTCAACGCCAACAGTGTTAATCCTGTGTCTATAACTGAACACCATGTTGACTAATGGTAGTTCTCCTGGGCTGATGACAGAGGTGCGACAAGCACCACCTCACACAACTGCAGTCAGGGAACTGAAGTGCGTTTGCTCAGGTCTACACGGCCCTAGAGCGATGCAGACAATCACTAATGGGAATAGCAGTTTTGTGAACTGCAGTAGCAAGCACTGGTTTGGGCAACTACCCTGCCCTAGAAGGGATGGTCTTGGTGTCCCCTACTGAAGATTTCAGTGATGGGTTTTAAAAACTCATCAATCCAAAAATAACAATGGATTTTACGAAATGTTAATAATAATTTTTGATTGTTTCTCATAAAGTAGTTCGATTTCACTTAATTTACAGTAAAAAGCTTATATATAAATATTTTTCTTATTATAAATAGAAAGAAATAGATTTTAAGAAATATTTAGAAATAAAAACAATGTATTATGTTGCAGAAACAACAAATATATCCTCTTAATAAAACATTAAATAACATATATTTGCTCTAATCTTCCAAGTTTTCTTTAATTTCCGACAGTTTTCAAGGGAGACTAAACTATTAACCACTGAGATGTAACACACCAGCTGATTCCGTTTTTTGGGAGGATAACTAACCCAGGATATTATCCTCATCGCTCTAGGGCCGTGTGGACCTACTGAGCAAATGCTCCTCAGTTGCCTGACTGCAGTGGCGTGAGGTGGTGCTTGTCGCGCCTCTGCCGTCAAACCAGAACTACCATCAGTCAACATGGCGCTTAGTCATAGACATAGGATCAACACTGTCGGCGTTGAGCTTCTCCGAGGGAAAATAACGCCAGTTTCAGCCCAAGTATTACTACCTAAAATCATCAGAGAGACGTATAGCATTCAGGATGGAGAGTTGTAAGGGGTAGCCTTAAACGGAGCACATAGAATTTTTGTGAAACTGCTCTCAGCAACGGTCTATGAGTAGTTGGTCAACCGTTTTCAGGACGTAAGTCTTGATACAACACCAGCTGTTCGTGTGAGGATGATCGATGTATCCAGGCATTATACATGGATCAAACTGCATAATGTCCCCTTTGAGGCTGATGAGACGGATATCAGAAGTGTTTTTGAGGAATATGGGACTGTTCATTTGGCCCAGCATGGTGCGTGGGTGACAGGTGCCTATGCAGATCTGCTGGAAGGAACTTTTAACCTAAAAATGACATTTCGACACCCCATACCATCCTACGTGTACCTACAGAAATTCAGGACACAGGTCATGGTTTCGTACTCCGGGCAAAGACGTACATGCTGACTACGTGGGGAATATGGTCAATGATATGAAGGAGGGCGTGGTCCTCTATGGAGCGAGATAGTGGATGAGGCACATAAGGTTGGGGAAGAGGGTGAAGCCCTTGACCAGTTACCTGGCCCAGAGACACTTCCAGAGGATGGAGACGAGCAGGAAGTACAGGAGGAAGTGTTGGAATTTGAGGAGGAATTAGCTCGAGGTTCGGGGTTCGAGGTTCTGACCAGAGCTTTGGTAAGAGGGGAGTGGGGGAAGAAGGATGGGTAAGGATGGAAGTTTGGGAAAGGTTGGGGAGGGAGGAGGGGTAGGTGGGGATATAAAAGGGTAGTGGCCTATCCACTTTGGTGTAATTTGAATATGCGTGTGTGCTTATTAAGTGTTTTATGAAGAGGTTGGTTATGTGTGTAGGGTATACCTCCTGCCCATCAATTACGCAATGCTATATTGTGTTATACCACTGCGTCATTGAATTGGAAGGATGCATACTGTATAGAATTGCTTGCCTTTTTTTTTTTTTTTTTTCCACAAGAGGTTGGTCAGGAGGCACAGCTGCAGGCAAACATTGCTGGACATTCGATGGAGGTTGGTTGCTCACCTGGAGTCGGCCAGCAAGGCAGTGACTGAGGTGGTGTCCTGCTGTATTGTAGTAGTAGATGTAGCGAGGTCAGTTGTGAGGTGTTGGTTGGTAGAGGTGGGTCACCTGGAGATGGGGAGGGCTTGTCCTGTTACTGGACATAGAATGGTTCTGGTGGTATTCATTCTTCTTCTGGGGGGAGGTCGCTTAAGATATTGGGACGAGGGAAGTTCTCCTTGTGGATAAAGCGTCGAACTCTTTGTTGGAGGGTCATTCTTTGGGATCTGTGGGGAGGGGTGGTGATGGTATAGTCGGTTGTGTTCACTGGTTTGGGGGATTCTCTCTGTCAGGCACGTAGAGTTCCTGCATGTCATATAGTTGTCTCTTAGTAAGTTTGTCTAATCGGACGTTGATTGCAGGGATTCTCTGTTGTATGTGTAGGTCCTCTGATCTGATTCTGTCTCTGAGTCTGGTGTTTGTGATGAAGCAGAGGGCTTTGTTTTGTACTCTTTGGAGTTTGAGCATGTTGGTTTTGGTTGTGAGCAACATGGGGTATGCAGGGGTATTCTAGCAGAGGTCTGATCATCATCTTGTACAGGTGAAGTTTGATGTGGGGAGGGGCTGCTTTGAATCGATAAAGTTGGCCAAGGCGGGCTTTCGCTAGGTTTACTTTTTTGGTTACGTGGGTTGTAGAGTTGAGTAATCTGCCGATCTCGTATCCTAGGATCTCGTTTGGGTTCCTTATAGCAATACGGGTACCTCTGATGGAAATGCCCCCTTTTTCTTCTATGGTTGATGGTAAGCACCCAACGGTGCTGATGAGGACTTTGTCAGGGTTGGTTGTGATTCTCCATTTTTTCTCCCACCTGGCAGTTCTATTTAGTTCTTCATTCATTTTCTCGATTGCTCTCCTGTGCTTGTTTGCACCAGCTGTAGGGGTGGAGGAGACAACATGGATGACATCGTCTGCAAATTGGGTGATGATGGTGTCGGTATGTTCAGGTTGGGGGAGGTCGTTGACGTATATGTTGAAGAGGACGGGGCTGAGGCAGGAGCCTTGGGGTACTCCTGCTGTTGGTGTCAAGGGGGTTGCTTCTGCTCCATGGAAGGTGAGGATGATTTTTCTTCCTGTTAAGAAGTTGTAGGTGAGCCTGAGAAAGGTCCAGTTGTGATCAGGGAGGTCTACGAATTTGTAAATGAGACCATCGTGCCAAAGGCTGTCGAAGGCCTTGTGAACGTCCCTGGTGGCGATTAGGGCCAGGTTCCCTTGCTTCTTCAGGCTGGCCACAGCATCATAGATGATGTTTATGGCATGCTGAGTGCTGCAGTGGGACCTGAAGCCGAACTGCCTTTCAGAGAATAGGTGGTTGAACTCCATGTAATAGTTGAGCCTGTTGGAGCTTATCCTTTCAAAGACTTTGCCTGTGACTTCGAGTAGGGAGATGGGTCTGTAGTTCTCGGGATTGCGGTTGTCCTTGTTTGGTTTGGCGATGAAGATCATCTTAGCTGAGGTGCTGAAGTCCTTGTCACTGCCTTAGGAGGAGGCGGCACCTGCCACGTTAGTGGCCCGGTGGCCTGGTGGCTAAAGCTCCCGCTTCACACACGGAGGGCCCGGGTTCGATTCCCGGAGGGTGGAAACATTTCGACACGTTTCCTTACACCTGTTGTCCTGTTCACCTAGCAGCAAATAGGTACCTGGGTGTTAGTCGACTGGTGTGGGTCGCATCCTGGGGGACAAGATTAAGGACCCCAATGGAAATAAGTTCGACAGTCCTCGATGACGCACTGACTTTCTTGGGTTATCCTGGGTGGCTAACCCTCCGGGGTTTAAAGTCCGACGAATCTTATCTTATCTTATCTTATCTAGATGATGAGATGATGGCTGCAGTGCATCAACAACAGGAGAACTATTCAGACGATGGGAGTGACAGTGTGACTTAGGTGTCACCTGGATCATTGAAATAGTGCACAGTGGAGGTTGAGGTATATTGTGAGGCATCCCCAAACCAAGCTATGGAGGATGTGATTGTCACAAGGAAGAGGGCCGCTGTGTCAGATTCGGATGATGTCCTAACGCCAGCATAGCGACCTGGGAAAAAATATGTGCCAGAAGGGTGAAGGTAGTGGCCATGACAAGCCAGGCAACCGAAAGAAGGGGGGGGAGAGGGAAGTGTGAAGGATACAAGTGGAATCATAAGTTCTGGTGCCCATCGAAGAGTGAAGAGAGGAGGCTGTGGTGGAAACTTTAATAGGCCCCCAGTGCATGACAGTAAACGTTAATGGTTTTGTAATAGTGTAAAGAGAGAATGTTTAGATAGTTTTCTGGAAATAAATCTAGAGTGATGTTGTTTCCTACCTGAAGCATAATTTTAAGAGGGTGGTGAATGGAGGTAGCAGGGTTTTCAAGTGGTAACCTGCCATCGCCAATTTAAAAGGAGGGGTGGTATACTACAAGGGGCAGCCCATTTGTTTTCCAGAGAAGTGAGTTGGGGAGGGGGAAGGGGTGTTGCATGTGAATGGTTGGTGGATTGGCAATGTGGGCCCCTTATAAAGCTGTACGCACCTGCAGAGAATAACCGTACAGGTGATGCAGAGTTTTTGTGTGTGAGGACCTTATGTTTTTTCTTCTGTGCATTACCGGAGAATGGCATAGTAGGAGGTGATTGGAACTGCGTTATTAGAGGGCTCGACATGGAACCGAAAGGGGCAGGCTATGTGTCGTACCCTAAGAATTTATGAGGATTATTAGGTACGGGACGCATTTGAGGGGGGATGGGAGACAGAGGCATATGTTGTTAGGAAGGTTAAAAAAATGCAGCGAGGTTAGATAGAGGTAGCTTCTCACGGGGTTGTAGTGCGATCTTTCAAACCTGTTGAAGTAGCATGGTCGAATCAAGAGCACTGTTGGAGAAGGTAGGGTGGGAGGTGCTTGTGCAATATACAGGAAGTTACTGGAAATTAAATATAAGTGGTATTGGAGTGATGCGGAGGGTTAGAGGATTTTCTGTTCCTAGAAGACTAAGCGAGGATACACAAGGGATGGAAGACGTGAAATGGTGGATTTGTGCCAAGGAAAGGATAGAAAAATATTATGTGAGGGAGGGTAAATGTTTAAATAATTTAAAATGTGGACTTTCAAATTATTTAGAGTAAAGACAGGATTAAGGGGTTGTAGGGCAGGGTGCTGTGGGGGGCAACTATCCTATGAAAATTGTTCAGGTCAAGGGGGAATGAAGGAGTTACCAAATGGAGGTTTTCATAGTGGAAATGTTGCGCAGAAGTAGAGGAGGTGCTTTGGGAGACACGCCATCGGCGTGTGGTTGCGATGTAAAAACAAAGCAGCAGGTTACAGCTTATACCGAGGTTAAGGTACATGAATGCAGGAGGTCATAGGGTAGGACAGGAGAAGTGATAGGAAGGCAGCATTTTATCTACAACATATGGAGGTGAGAAGGGGTTTCATGTTAGGTATAATCAATGAAGAGAAGGGTAGATGGGGGAACAAGCAAGCAACAGCCAGTCTTGTATTGTTTGGTCCCAAATGTAAGGGCAGCACACCCTCAAGGAGTACCGTGCGCATATCCGCTGTTAGGTGCAGATTATAAGTTGTTTTGCTAAGTCTTGGGTTAATGGGTCTAAATGAGTGGTAGGGGAGAGTGGTTTCGAAAACGCAGTATTGATTGCCTGGAAGGTCGAATGATTAGAAGTTCATGGAATACTGAGAAATTTTGGTGGAGTCAAAAGGGGAGAGGGGGCAGGTTTTGTTGGCTTAGACTGCAGGGGCCCTAGACAGAGTGGAAAGGGAGCATTGGGATCGCTATACTTGGGGAGGCAGGGTATATGGGAAGAAATAGTTTAAATTGGTAATCCGTTGTACAAAGGAAGCCAAAGATGAGGTACAGATAAATAGATGCTATGGGGGAGGAGATTGTAATGGGTAGGGGACTTCGGCAGGGGTGTCCCATGTCAGCAAATATTGTTTGCATGCATTCAGGACCCCTATATATAAAAATGGTTGAATGTTGTTATTTAACATGAGTGGGAGTGAGGGGGAGGAAGGGAAAGTGTTGCCTGAATACTAGGATAAGTAGACGATACAACAGTCCTGATATCGGGAAGGGATGGCAATTTGGGGGTTATGGTTGTGTGGCAATTGTTTGGAAGTGCAAGAGGGATGCAGGTAAATAGTGAAAGTCAATGGTCAGGGGGTGGGTGATTTGAGTGGCGGTGGGGGGAGATGTAACGTGTGAGGAAACAGACGGTGTCTTTAAAAATTTGTGGTTCATCTGTAAGATGACCTTGGACGCAGCTCAAGAGGAAAGCTCAAATAGGTTGATGGAAAGAATCCTTGGGCAACTGGGTCATTGCGACCTCATCATCTGACTCTCGTTGCAAAGAGTGATTGTAATAAAGCATATTGTATAAGTAAGGTTGGCACGTAGCAGCGCGTATTACCTATAACAAGATGGCGATGTGTGGGCATTCCTGGAACGTGGCTGAGAAGAAGGTTGTAATGTTACCTCTGCACCAGGGTGGGTTGGGTTGAATGAATCTAGAAGGAGGGTTAAATGTGCATTTCTTATATGGGAGGTTTTTGGCACGAAAGATTGAGGGGTGGGGGAGCTGAAAAAAGTATATAAAGTTGGGTAAGTTGTATGTGTGTGGAGGTTGAGGGAATGAGAAACAGTTTTTGAGGGCTTTCGATGTTGGAAAGAGAACCCAGGAAAATGCGAATATTAGTTTTGAAAGGATGCTGGCAGGGAGGATTTGTTTGTACCCGTTGAGGGATGTTCCCCATGAATGCAATGGAAGCGTATTTGGTATAGGTTTTATGCCAGCTGTAGCTAAAGCCTAAGGTGAGGGAGGAACGCATCTTTTTCTCATGGCAACAACCATCAGGGGAGGTACTAAGAACCAGAAGGAAAATGTTGGCGGGAAGTGCTGAATCTGTGGGGTGCAAGAGACAGCGTTCCATGCAGTATACTTTTGGAGGGATTGGAGGGTGTTAGAAATTGGTTCAGTAGGGTTGTACAGGGGTGGGGGGCAGAGGGGTTGCGGTTCTGCATGCACTACGCCTAGCTGTGCGAGGGTTTCGACGAGTGTCCCAGAGCTTTGATTTATATAATGGTGGATTTATAAATATCATCTATCGTGGGAGATGAGGGGGAGAGGGGTATGGATGTGTGAGCGGACTAGCGGTAAATGATTATTTATCCGTACGATGTTCGCAACAGAGAACTGTAAGGGAAGATGGTGGGCAAAGAATTTTCGGAAGGTCAATAGAATTAAACGTCGGGTTCGTCATGAACTCTGCAACTTGGGCTGAGTGGAGTAAGGGGTGGGGGTCTGGGATTACATATAGAAGAGGGAATTCAGGGGACACAGTGGGTCGCCCCTGGGGGGATGAGAGTGAAGTGTATGTGGGTTCCAGGTGTAACGGTGTGGCATAAGTGTATGAAGCAAGCAAGTAGGTACAGAAAGCGAGTATGAAAACAGGTAATAATGTATAACGTCTGGAGAATTCAGTGTTGATAGTCAGGTCGTCCATGACCTCTTAATATATTAAGTGTGAATGATGTTAAGATATAGGTGGTACGACCTTGCAGAACTTTTTGGTTCTATGTAGATTGTACGTTTATAGCCTATATTGGGCATGTTTCATGTGGGATATTGGTTCGCATTAGAGGTTAATTTTTTAATTTTGTTGTTTGGTTTTTTGCGTTGGAGTTGAGTGAGTGTACTGACTTTATTTTAGCATTATATAAAAGTGCCTCCTCTTGTTTGATGAGGGATGGAGGCTAATGACTTCCATAAAGTTGTAATGACACATTAAAGTTTGTAATGGGGCAACGTAGTATGTTTTTGAGAATTTCCTAATCTGGGGTTAGTTGGAAAAGAGAATATACTAGTGTTAACGGAATTATATGTAGATCATTCTTTATAAGACTAAAGTGAAGGTTGTTATACGAATTTTTTTTAAATAGTGAACATTCCATTGAATTGAACCCTTTGTCACAGTAATATTTATGTCAACCCTATAAATATATATATATAAATATATACACCTGAAAGGCTTGTTTTCAATGGAAGTTTAATATACTTCAAAATTTGACCCTGGTACTGGGAGTGTTATCTGTCCGTTCTATGTCCATTGTTAGTTTATCGTGAAATAGGCTCAATTTAACCCATTCTTTTTAATGTTAGTTTGTTTTGAGATAGTGTAATCGCGTTTGAGGTGTTAAGTTGTTGTTATTTAATTGAAAATGTGTTATGCGGTTTATGTAAGGTAAACACCTTTATTTATATTGTTTTTGGTATAATGTGGATGTCCTTCACGCAATACCCTGTCCAATGGGGTTTTTGTCTCTTACTTATATAAGTGCTCATCCCAGTGGAAGACGCTCATTAATATTTTATTAAGTAAAAGTGGAGCTTTAAGAATTACATTATTTTTCATGATAAAAAGAGGGATGTAGTGGGCGTATGTATTGTTTTTTAGGTAATTTTTCCTTGTATAGGTTGTTAGTTGTGGAAGATCAAATACTGTTTTAAGGGTGAGGAGGGGGGGATAGGGTTAGGGGGTGAGTGGGGGGGGGGGGGGGGCTTCCTCTTTTGACTAATGTGAAGGTTGTGGAACCTTTGTCATGTGTCACAGTCATATTATGTTAATTATATAACTTTGTCATATTATTATTATTATTATTAAAGATTCGCCGGTATTCTCCCGGCCCGGGCTTTTTCCAAGTGGCGGCCCGGCCTTGGCTCCCTCTTTAAGGAGTGTCTGAGACCTAAGTCTCCCATGGGAGGAGGTACAAGTACCTCCTCATCTTTGGGACCAACTGTCCCCAGGCCTAGCCACAAGCTAGGCCTCTCTGGTCTGCCATCCCCGCCCCAAGGTGGCAAAATGGGAATGGACAGCTGTTATCTGTAAGCCGGCTCAGGCACCTACCCTACCCTAGAAGGGTTAGGCATGGTGTCGATGAACTTTGTCATATGTCACAGCCATATTATGTTAACTATACATGTATAAACCTAAAAAGTTTTTTTTTTTTTTTTTTTTTTTTCCGCCAATATTCTCCCGGCCCGGTCTTTTCCATAGTGGTGACCCGGCCCTTGGCTCCCTATCTGGGGATTGTCTCGAGACCTAGTCTCCCATGGAGAGGTTTACAAGTCCCCCCTCAATATTCCATTTTTTTTGGCCATGTCCCCTATGCCTAGCACAATTCCCCCCCTCACGGGGCTCGTAGAGAAGCAGGACTCTTCGTCTGCATCTGCCCCCCGCCCCAAAGGGCTCGGGGGAGGCAGGCTTATGAGTTTTGTTTGTTGTTTGCAGATGGTAGCAAGACTCAGGCAATCCTAAAAGGTTTAGTTTCGATGATGTTTTATATAATTTCATTATATTTGGCCCCACATATGTACTGTGTCACCTGTTAAGTTCTGTTTGCTAAAGGTTTTTATAATGCAGTTAGGTGTCGGAACACCCCTTTATTCCTTTTTCTTATTGTTAAGTCTGTTTATATGGTAATATATTGTTGAGTGTATTGTGGACCTCTTTTTGTGTCAGATACAATGGTTGTTATATTTTGGTCAGTTATAATGTTGTTATATTTTGTGTCAGTTACAATGTTGTTATATTTTGTGTCAGTTACAATTTGTTATATTTTTGGTGTCAGTTACAATGTTGTTATATTTTGTGTCAGTTACAATGTGTTAGAATTTTGTGTCATTATCAATGTTGTTTATATTTTGTGTCAGTATACAATTTGTTATATTTCGTGTCAGTTACATGGTTGTTATATTTTGTGTCAGTTACAGTGTATTATAATTTTTGTGTCAGTTACAATGTTGTATCAATATTGTCAGTTACAATGATGTTTATATTTATGTCAGTTTACAATGTGTAGTTATATTTTGGTGTCAGTTACAATGTTGTTTTATTTTGGGTCATTTACAATGTTTTTATATTTTGTGTCAGTTACAATGTGTTGTTATATTTTGTTCAGTTACAATGTTGTTTATATCCTTGTGGTCAGTTACAATGTGTTTGATATATTTTTATGTGTCAGTTTACAATGTAGTTATATTTGTGTCAGTTACAATGTTGTTATATTTGTGTCAGTTACAATGTTGTTATATTTGTGTCAGTTACAATGTGTTGTTATATGTTTGTGTCAGTTACCAATGTTTTGTTTATATTTTTGTGTCAAGATTACAATGTGTTGTTATATTTTGTGTCAGTTACAATGTTGTTATATTTTGGTCAGTACAATGTTGTTATATTTGTGTCATTACAAGTTTTATATTTTTGTGTCAGTTACAAGTTGTTATATTTTGTGTCAGTTACAATTTGTTATATTTGGTCAGTTACAATGTTGTTATCTTTGTGTCATACAATGTTGTTATATTTTGTGTCAGTTACAATGTGTTTATATTGTGTCAGTTACAATTTGTTTATATATTGTTGTCATTTACAATGTTGTTATCTTTTGTGACAGTTACACTGTGTGTTATATTTTGTGTCAGTAACCAATGTTGTTATATTTTTGTGTCAGTTACAATCTTGTTATATTTTGTGTCATTACAATGTTGTTATATTTTGTGTCAGATACAATGTTGATATATTGTTCAGTACAATGTGGTTATATTTGTGTCAGTTTCACTGTGTTTATATTTTTTTTGTCAGTTACAATGTGTAGTTATATTTATGTTTCAGTTACAATGTTGTTATATTTTGTGTAAGTTAACAATGTGTTGGTTATATTTTGTGTGAAAATATATTAATTTTCCGAAACATCGTGCCTAATAGGTGTTTAATGTGTCTATATGGTCACAAATATAGTTTGAAAATAGAGTAAACCAAGAGTTTCCCTTTGCGCATGCGCGAATGAGCCGGGGGTAGAGGTGACCGCGGCCATGGTAAGAGCGGATTTGTTTTGAATGTGGTGAGGAGGGCTGGGACAGGCAAAAATGAACCACGAATTGGGCATTACGGCGGCCTAAGGATTAAAATAGCCTCATTTCATAATAGGAAGTGTCGTAACTGTTCCTGGTTGAGAGTGAGGGACCACGTGATTACGGGACCACTGTAATAGAGAGTAAAATGAGTGAATAAGGTAGGACGATGGGACAGCGCGTCACCATGGACTGTGTCCCGGGGAAAAATTACCCTTGGTTTTAAACCATCACTCATCGGTCTCAGATCTTAATGGAGTGATCACTAATGTGTATAATAGTTAAGAGACGTTTAAATCTCTTGTAAGGTAATTAATCAGTGATAATAACATGAGTTAAGAGAATGCGGATTGAAATAGAGCGCCCTGCTTCTGATTGAACGTGTGCCTCTCGTACCGGGGATAATGAAGATTTATGGAATCACGACTTCAAAACCAACAAACCGACGATACCTCGTCCTGCCGGAATGAGAACGTGTCGGTGTAGCAGGACCAGCGAAATGAGATGGGGAATGGAGGAAATAAGGAGTATCAATCACCCACCACCTGTATTCCCTGGAACGCAGGAGGGAAGAGATAACATGATTATATACACCTGGAAATCCTAGAGGGACTAGTACTCGAACTTCACACGAAAATCACTCACTACGAAAGCAAAGACTGCAGACGATGCACCATCCCCCAATGAAAAGCATGTGTCACTAGCACGTTAAGAACCATATAATAATTGTCAGGGGCCCGAGACTGTTCAACTGGCCCCGCCAACACACATAAGGGGGACTTGCTTTACCACAGACCCCTGGCAGTCTTCAAGCTGGCACTGGACAAGCACCTAAGTCATTTTCCCTGATCACCCCCCCCTGCTGTGCTCGTACGATGGTTTGCGTGCAGCCAGCAGCAACAGCCTGGTTTGATCAGGCGCTGATCCACCAGGAGGGCCTGGTCCACAGACCGGGCCGCGGGGGCGTTTTGACCCCCCGAAACTCTCTCCAGTAAACTTCCAGGTAAACACAGTAAGTAACACTTCTAGTTATAACAGACTCATGCTGGCCAGTTAGTTATGTTGTAATTGATAGGATATGAATGATCCAGGCTACATCAAGTGACCACCAGCGAACAGCTGGTAAGTGGTGGGATTATGTACAAATGTTTTTCCTTGTTGGATTATCCAAGTGTATCCTACCCCCCCCCCTTCATTCAGCTAAACTAATATAAATTATACAGTCCACAATTAATTAGTACACCGAACTTGTTGAGCTATCCAATCCCATACTGGCTCGATAGATTATGGATCAAGATTGTGAGGTCAAGGGCCACCTGTATGACCAAGGTGGTTAAGTTGTCTCACATGTCCTACACGGGTGACTACGGTAAACAATATGGTTGTCTCCCAATGAGAATTACTTGTATGTATATAATGTTGAGTACATACAGATAAGCACCCTAGAAAATTTTACCATATCTGCCCGTTGGTCTCTTCCCTGAACCGAGCAATCAGTGAAAAATTAATTGAATTAATTACATAATAATTAGTGCTGATTGAAGGAAAGGGGGGTGTGGGGTGCAAAGTTTAATCATCGTTATGGATGTAAATTAGCCCAATTAATTGCTAGCACAGGGGTGGAGGATTTTAAAGAGAAAAGTGCAAATTACTCTTTAAGACGCCTACTTAAGTTGTATAATCGTGAAATTTAAAAATTCCCTTAACCAGACTGGTCTAAGGGTTTTTAAAGTGGTGAAAAGTCCGTAAATTTTAAGAATGAAAGCATCATTCAGGCTATTAAAAGCCATGTGAAAAAGGCTTTGTTTTTAATGAATCAAAAAACCGTAAACCCCAAAATAAATTTAAAAGTTTTTTTAGATGCTTTAGAGAGTAGATTTGTTGGTAAAAAATTGTTTTTAAAAGACGTGAAAGAGATCTGCAGAAATTGTGCAGAGGGAAATGGAAATGAATTTTTTAAATTAAATAACTTTACGAATTGGAAGAAAAACTGTCTTGTAAAAGTAAGGTTTGGGGAATAAATTAAAGGGTGAAACCAGGCATTTGATCAACCTATTAATGCAAAGGGTGGGGTTTGCCAAAACCTCCATAGTACGGTCTGGGGAAATCAGACTAGGTCGGCGGGAAATTAATTGTTCAATTGCAGACCTCAGCCAAACGTTCTAAGGATATAACACAAAATGCCCTTGAAGATCTGTAAAGTCTCAAAAGGGAAAAAAAATCCCAGTGGTAAATTCATATTTAAAGGGTTTTAAATAGGCACATATCAAGTCAGGAATCAGTAATATTTTCCTCACATCAAGGTAAAGGAATAAGACCTCAGTAATGTAACCCATTTTAAATAAGGGGTCAGGCAAGGAAAAGAGAGACTGCCTTTTCTGTAGGGACTCTTTTTCACTAAAAATTGTAATGCCTGAAAATTCTGGGAGTTTAAAAGTGGAAAAAATGAAAGAATTGACAGTTTATCAGATTTGAAATCATAATGTAAAGGTTTGTATACCCAAATTTAACAGTTGCTTCAAGCAACAAGGGAAGGACCATACAGTTATGTGGGGTTTTTTATGTAAGTCTTTTAATAAAGGTGCAATAAAGTAAAGTTAATAACCCTGACACTACAGGACTGATGTAAAGGTTTCAGCTAATGGCAAAAGATGGGTAGTGGGTAGCCTTGCGGTACGGGGGGTTATAATCAGGATAAAGGTAATCCAAAAAAATGCGGTGTCACTCTCCCAACATGGAGGGCTATGTAAAAATGGCAAATCGCCTTAATAATGACTGAGGGGTAGTGAATACGTCATGGGTCTTCTCATAAAAGGTCAACCCAGTACAAGTATTTTCTATCGAGAAAGATGTTGAAACCGTCTAATTTTGTGAGAGTGGAAGCATAGTGATTAAAATTAAATGAGGAAAGTCCAAATGATTCCTTTATCAGGAACAATTCCTGAAAGATGTTAAATGTGAATCTGGACATTATGGGTGCGACTTCCGTGGAAGCTGACTGTCCCGAAATACCCACTAATTTTTGGATGGGTATGGACGTTAAAGGGCCAGCTCTGTGAAATGAGCAAGACACCAAATTTGTTGATCTTGTAATGAAAATTAATAAACAGTTAAATAATAAATTGTTCCCACTTTAGGCGACGATAAATGACTTTAAGTGCACAGGTGGGCCACTGAGGAAGTAAATTGGGTAAATAATCTTTTGTGGACAATTTCCGGGGTGACGTCAACGAAGAGGAATAATGAGGGTAGTGAAGGGGTTAATAAATAAGCAGAAGGTGCTGGGGCTGCTTGGGGTACTGGAGAGACTTGTTTTGTTTAAAGTCTTTAAAATTCCCGTATGCCCCAATAAATTAAACCAGGGACATAGGGTTTTTGCCCCCGGAGAATGGAACAAAGAACACAGACCATAGCACAACTCCCTATCATAAAAATCTTTTAAAGGGGCCCCAAGGAAACAAGATCCCCCCCATCTAGAAACCCATCATTACACAACCCAGGGGAACATGGGTTTAGAACGGCGTCCCGCTGTCTCAACTATTGGACACTACGACAGGTCCAAATGCCCCCTAAAGCAAAAAGAAGCAGATGAATTATCAGACTTTGCAAAAAACCCTTGACAAGGTGACCGGGTAAAAGCGCACAAAATGCTGCTAAAGGGAAAAACAGGAAAAGTCGGGCGATGATCTATAATTTTCCCCCTAAAGAACAAGAGAGTTCGCAACAGGTAAATCCGAGGCACTGTAAAACCTGTTCCACAAAGGGGACAGTCTAGCCCCATCTTGTTCCTCACCTCATATCCGACAAAACAAGGATGTCGCCACGCCATGTCTTCCCCTTTTCAGATGACACCCGAACGTGACGTGTTCCCCATTTCAGACCCCCGCAAGGCCCCCAGGCGGACATCAACCCAAAACTTTCAGTGGGCTGCGGAAAACAAAATGAAGTTCAAAGTAAAATTTCAATTTCTCAGATATGGTAAACTGAGGAAAAATTAAAAATTTTATCTGGTACAAAACAAATTCTGGCCCCAAAAAGAGCGAACACCCAACGTCAAAGACCTGGGAGTGATTATGTCGGAGGATCTCACCTTCAAGGACCATAACATTGTATCAATCGCATCTGCTAGAAAAATGACAGGATGGATAATGAGAACCTTCAAAACTAGGGAGGCCAAGCCCATGATGACACTCTTCAGGTCACTTGTTCTATCTAGGCTGGAATATTGCTGCACTCTAACAGCACCTTTCAAGGCAGGTGAAATTGCCGGGCCTAGAAAAATGTACAGAGAAATTTCACGGCGCGCATAACGGAGATAAAACACCTCAATTACTGGGAGCGCTTGAGGTTTCTAAACCTGTATTCCCTGGAACGCAGGAGGGAGAGATACATGATTATATACACCTGGAAAAAATCTTGAGGGATAGTACGAACTTGCACACAAAAATCACTCCTAAAAAAGCAAAAACTTGGAGACGATGCCCCCCAAAGAAAACATTCCCAGAAAAAAAAAGTGTAAAGGGGCCCACGTTAAGCCCCAACAAAAAGGGGGGTTAAAAAGCCCCGGCGTTTAAACTCCCCAAAAAGCACCAAAAGGTTCCACAGCCCGGGGCCCGTTTTTTTGGGCTGGCCGACAACACCTTTTGTTCCTGATCACCGGGCCTGGGCCGACGGGGGGGGGCTTTCCCCCGCCCGGGAACCCCCAGCCTTTTGGGTTTTTTGGATCAGGGGGTTGTTTTCAAAAAATGCGGGGGCGCGGGCGGGGGGCTTTTTTTGAAACCCCCAAAAAATTTCCCCTTTTTCCCCAGGTAACTTTTGCCCTTTTTGAGGGTTCAAAAAATATGGAGGCCCCTGGATTTGGTCCCTATATGCAGTAATTTGCTGGGGCGACTTGGGATATGAGAGAGACTTGTTATGTTAAAGTCTAAAATCCAGATTCCCAAAAAATTAATCCGGGGAGCATAGGTTATCCCCCGAGAGAATGGAACACTAATTAGTCCATTTTGGGGGTTAATAAATATGGATGGCCATGGATTTGGTGCCTATATGAAGTACGTGCGGGGGGCTGATTGGGGATATGAGAGAGACTTGTTTTGTTAAAGTCTCAAAAATTTCCATATCCCCAATAAATTAATCCAGGGAGCATAGGTTATGCCCCTGAAAAAAAAGGAACACTAATTAGTCCATTTTGGGGGTTCAATAAATAGGAGGGCCATGGAGTTGGTGCCTAAGCGAAATGTCTGGGGCGATTTGGGGGATAGGGAAGAGACTTTTTATTGTAAAGTCTCACATTCCAGTATGCCCAACACAATTAGCCCCAGAGCCTAGACGTAGTGTCGTACTTACAATAAAGGGAAATTGTTAATACCAGAAGCATGGAGGCTTGAGTGTGCTTTGGATGGAGCCTACCTGAGGAGTTAACAGGTGGAAAGAATTAATTTGTGATTATGTAAATTCACAATGTTGAGTTCCAAGCCAGGTGGCCAGTAAGTGGGAAAATTGTACTCCACATTATGTAAGTCGTCTACAACGAACTCCGCCCGGTCGCAGTGTGGAAAATATGTTTAATTTTCCGAAACTATAGGGCCTAATAGTGTTTAATGTGTCTATATGGGTCAAAAAATGTATTTGAAAAAATAGAGTAGAAACCAAGAGTTTCCCTTTGCGCATGCGCGATGTGCGGGGGTAGAGGTGGACGTGGGGCCATGTAAGAGGCGATTGTTTTGAATGTGGTGAGGAGGCTGGGAAGCCTGGAACCATGAAATTGGCATTCACGGCGGCCTAGGATTAATATAGGCCTCATTTCATAATAGGACTGTCGATAACTGTTCCTGTGGAGAGTGGGAAACGTGATTTACGGAACCACTGAAATAGAGTGGTACAATGAGGGGGGAATAAGAGGTAGGACCGATGGTGACTGGCGCGTCACATGGATGTGTACCAGGGGAAAATAACCCTTGGTTTTAATCATCACTCATCGTCTCCGATCTTAATGGATGATCGCTATGTGTATAATAGTTAGGAGACGTTTAAAATCGTCTTGTGAATGGTAATGTAATCAGTGATAATAAACATTGAAGTTTAAGAGAAATGCGGGATGTGAAATAAGCGCCCTGCTCCGAGTGACGTTGTAGACTCTCGTAACCGGGGATAATGAAGATTATGTAATCACGAACTTTCTAACCGGACAAACCGACGGATACCTCGTCCTGGCCGGAATGGAGAACCATGTCGTGTAGCAGGACATCGAAATGAGATGTGAATGGAGAAATAAGATATCAATCACCCACAGTTAAGTAACCCTTCTAGTTATAACAACTCATGCTGGCCAGTTAGTTTATGTTGTAATTGGATAGTTATAGTGATCCATCTACATCAAGTGACCACCAGAGAATCATCTGGAAAGTGTGTGATTATGTACAAATGTTTTTTCCTGATGGATGTATCCAGGTGTATCCTACCCCCCCTTCCTTCATCAGCTAAACTAATAAATCTATACAGCTCCTCAATTAATTAGTAGCACCGAACTTGTGGGTGCTATCCAATCCCTACTGTCTCGGATAGATAGGATAAGATGTGAGGTCGAGGGGCACCTGTATTGACTCAGAGGTGGTTAATTTCCACATGTCTACACGGGGTGACTACGGTAAACAATATGGGTGTCTCCCATGAATAACTTGTAATGAATATAATGTTGAGTGACATACGAAAAGCACCCTAGAAAATTTCCATATTTTGAGTCAGTTACAATGTTTGTTATCTTTTGTGTCAGTTTACAATGTTGTATATTATGTGTCAGTTTCAATGTATGTTATATTCCCATGTGTCAGTTACAATGTTGTTATATTTTGTGTCAGTTTACAATGTTGTTAGATTTTTGTGTCAGTTACAATGTTGTTATATTTTGTGTCAGTTACAAATGGTGTTATATTTTTGTCAGTTACAATGTAGTTATATTTGTGTCAGTTACAAAGTGTTATATTTTGTGTCAGGTTCAATGTTGTAATAATTTGTCAGTGTTGTTTGTAGTAGGACGACCAATCCTACTGTAATTATTTTATATCTTTTTATTTTATATTAACTGGAAAAGTTTTTTAAATCAAAATATATAAAAAAAAGATCGAACAATATCTGCAGGTAAAATTATTATTAAGACGCCGTATTCTCCCGGCCCGGCTTTTTCCAATGGTGGCCCGCCTTGGCTCCCTCTTAGGAGTGTTCTGAAACCTAAGTCTCCCTGGGAGGAAGCACAAGTACCTCCTCAACTTTGGACCAACTGTCCCCCAAGGCCTAGCCACAAGCTAGGCCTCTCTGTCTGCCATCCCCGCCACAAGGGGGCTAATGGAAGGACTTCCTTATGAGCTCAATGCGCGGGCTCAGGCACCTACCCTACCCTAAGAAGGGCTGGCATGGTGTCGTCATAAATCTGCTGTGTCTTACATCTCACACTTTAAATAATTTCGTTTTCCTTGAAAGATTCCAGCAAATTAACAAAACTTGAATATTATATAAAATATATTTTAATTTTTATATTTAACAATATGTACATTTTTCAGCTTTTAAAAACTAATAGTTTGATTTGTTTTAAAAATTTTTAGACGTCTTTCATTGTTCTTTATAATAGTAATAGATTTTAATAAAAAAAAATGATTGAATCCAAATTTTTTAAATAAATTATTTTTAATAAACCAGGAGAATTAGTGAATACTTTCAGACAGACTCACATCTTCAACTGGCTTCTGCACAGGTAAGACGACCTGGCTCCTGCTCCTGGTTGGGAGGATCAGAACCTCGACACTCACAATTGAACAGGCAAGAGAAAGAGGAAATTCTTCATCCCGCTCCAGACTTGGGTCGTAGCTGGCTGCCTGCCCCTGGCAGACAGTTTGGCCTCCTGCCAAACACTTGTAGCTGGGTGGAGTCTTCCTACTCTCTCCCTGCGATCCCCCCGTTGGGAGGGAACCTGTAACCAGCGACCCGTCTTCACCTTCATGCACGATGAACTACGCAAATCGTGTCAAGATCAAGCCAACAGTGGTACCGTGATGATTCAACGAAGATGGCTCTTGCAACGCAGTTTCAAGAACACTGCAAAGTTAAAATTCAACGCCATTTTGTCTCTGAAAGAACAATTTATTGTTGTGTGTCACGATGATGCTGAAGCAGAGAAGCTACTCACTACAGATGCCACCACTACACTACTGCTCAAGGGTTACTGTTATGTCTTCTCCAGCCCTCAAGCCAGGAAATCAGTATGTCCTCAAAAAACTGGACAAGATTCTGACATCTCAGTCACCTGCAAAACACAAGACATCCATCGAGACACAAAATACTTGGGCTACGGTTGACAGCATCACAAAAATTCCCGAATGCATCGTCCATGCTCAACGTCACCTTCACCACGTTACATGGCTGCCACTGCGCTGACTGAAGGTCTTGCTGTTTACTACTCTTCATCATCCAACTTACATCGAAGCAGAGAGATATCATACACCAACACTGCTGGAACTGTTATTATCAAACCATCATACCACCAAAGCATTCCATAAAAGACAAGAAAGTTCTGCACTACATGTGGTAGTGAGGACCCTCCTTCATTCGGCACCATTGCTACTCACCACGAACATCGAGCATAAACTGTAGAGAGCAACGACCACCATACACTGGCAAGCAAAATGTCCTACACGGAAGGATATATGTAAGAATACACAAGAAGCAGCAAAAAAAAAACCTACTAACCACACCCCAACGTATGCAGCAAGTGCAAGAGCCACCTAATACACGAAATTACTTCAAGCTACTACTCAGCCAGCCTCCACCATCATCACGACTCCTCCAGCCTCGTGACGTAAACCAAGATCACTACTGTCTAATAAATCACGCTCACATGCCAAATTGATGGCTGTACCTGGATCTTTTAACTCAAAACCATCACCGAGTTTATTTTCACTAAATAAAAGCCATCATTTATATGCCCAGCATCCTCCACCTTCGGAAGAAATACTAAAAATTCAACACAGGCTTAATCAACACCTCCTACGCCTGCTGCACCAACACCATCAACAACTAGTTGACGTCACTCCCAACAACGGTCCAATGAGAAAGTCCTCCATCGCCTCCCACTCCTCAACGAGACCGACCAATCAGAAGCCTTTCCCACCAGAAACACTCTCATATCGTCCATTGAAGAAGATGAAGAAGAAGAAGAAGAAGAAGAAGAAGAAGAGAGATGAAGAAGAGAAGAAGAAGAAGTGAAGTGGAAAATGTACCTTCATCCCCAGTCACCAACACCAACTCTCCGAAAACCCAACATTTACAGAACCATTTGAACATGATGAGTTATCTGATTGGCATGGAATATATTCTTTACCACAGACAATTATCCTCAAGACATGAGCCAGCTGAACTCAAATCTCCCTCATCCAAAAAACAGTCCAAGTTTTTTTGCAGATACCGAAGCTACTTGTGGAGAAAAGCTGCTAAGAACTGAACTTGCAGACCTTTTAAAGCATGCTGAAAACTTAATCAAAACCCTCACTATCGACCACTCGATAACTCGTCTACTTTAAAATTCCTCTCCAACGATTGTAAACATGCAATGGAAACAACACTCAGTATAACTAGAAAAAATGCAGAAAAAAACACCAACAAGTCTAGATAACCACCAAGCCGATTAGAAATGATCCAATCACGATAAGCTCCTCCCTTGTCGCCTGCAGCCACCAATTACCATCAGGAAGCAGCAATCTTCCATCCAGCAAGTTGCAGTCAGCTCCTACAGAGTTCCTGTTGTCTCTACATCGTCTTTCGTCATTGTTATCCAGGCTTAGCAAGTGGGTATTAGTACTGACTCTTCTCTCATTCGACTCAAGACATATCCTCTCCCCGTCTATTCTTCGCACTGTCCCCACTGCCCCCGCCCCTCGTGGGTCTTACCTGTGGATCCGATCTGATCTGTGTAAACTTGACCTCTTCGAACTGGCTTCTGCACTGCACGACGTACCTGCACCGCTCCATGGTGGAGATCAGACCTCGAACACTCACAAATTGGAACAGGCAAGAGAATAGGCATTCTTCATCCCGCTCAGGACTTGTGCGTAGCTGGCTGCCTGCCCCTGGCAGACAGGTTGGCCTCTGCACCTTGTAGCTGGGTGGAGCTTTCCCTACTCTCTCCCCTGCGATCCCCGTTTGGGGAGGGGAACCTGTACAGCGTCGTCTTCACCTTCATGCACGATGATCTACGCAAATCGTGTCAAGATCAACCAACAAGTGGTACCGTTGATGATTCCAACCGAAGGGGTTGCTCTTGCAACTGCGTTCAAGGAACCACTGAAAGTTAAATTCAACGCCATTTGTCTCTGAAAGAAGCTGTCATTGTAGTGTGTCACATGATGCGAAGCAGTAGAAGCTACTCACTACAGATGCCACCACTACACTTACTGCTCAAGGGTTTACACTGTTATGTCTTCCTCCTCCCTAAAGGCCAGAAATCAGGATTCCTCAAAAAACGTGGACAAATTCTGACGTCTCAATTCACCTGCAGAACCTCGCTTCTTCGCTTCTGATGACCAGAGCTTTGGTAAGATGGGTAAGGATGGAAATATTGAAAAGGTATGGGGGAGAGGTATATATAAAAGGTAAGTGGCCCACCACATTGGTGCAATTTAAAAAGTGTATGTGAAATTTGATAAGATATTCTTTAAGAGTATAATACTAACCATCAAGTCACATAGAGATAATAGTATATAACTACATGACTCTGAATGGTAGTAGTTAACATTTGCAATTGCTTTTTTTTATTTTTTTTTTTTCTTTCGCGATTGCACAACGGATATTTAATGACGACAGGAGAAGGGCAATGATTTTCTGGCCCGTTTATAATTTCGTGACAATAGCTTCTTAATGGTGGTGTCCACAATATCAATAGTATATTTTACATTTAGAAAGTATTTAAAATGTCTCCCCTAATTGGGGCGAATGATTTTCAGTATACATAGAAAGGTTCTTCTGGTAGTATCCAATGTTCTACATCAGGTAAGTTTCTCAAATCATGGGTCGAGTGGGTTCTCATCTTTATGAATAATACACGAACCCCTCTGTGGGAGATCATTTTTGAGTCCTGTGAGGTGGAGTATAATGGTGTAAATCGGTGGTATTTATCACTTGTAAAAGGATGTTCTTCTATCAGGCATGTATAGTTCTTGCATTGTCAAAAGTTGTTTCTTTTTAGGGTGTCAAGGCGTAACATTTATGGCAGTACTATCTTGTTGTGTGTAAATCTCCATTTAACTCTATCTCTCCGCTGGATCGGTAATAAAGCGAAGAGCCTATTTCCTGACACCCCCCCCCTTTTCCCTTTGTAAACGTAGCATGTTGGTCTTTGTTGTTAATGACATTGGGGACACAAGGTATTCAAGTATAGTCTCATTATCAGTTTATACAGATGTTTTTGACATGTTAGGGCCTTGATTGAATCGAAAATCTGCTAAGAACCGCGCTTTGCTAAGTTGACTTTTTAGTTACATGAGATGTTGAGTGACAGCCTGTCTATTTCATATCCCAAGATCATGATAGGTTTTTCTAATGGCTATAGGTGTACTTTGATGGAGATACCCCACCCCTTTATCATCGATGGTTGATGCAAAAACATCCTACGTGCTAACAAGGACCTTGTCAGGATTAGTCGTAATTCTCCATTTCTTTTCTCTCCCCAATTAGAATGTTCGACGAAGTTCAATATTCATTTTTTATGACTCCTCTCATACTTGTATTTTCCTGTTACTGGATTGATAGAACACATGATAACAATCTTCTGCAAAACTGTGTCACAATAGTGTCCCGTTAAACTTGGTTGAAGGAAGGTCATTCACATCAATTTAAAACAAAAGAGGACTGAGACCAAGAACTTGGGGACAACCAGCCGTCCGGGACATAAAAGGTTCTTCGACTTGCCATGAAAGGTGGGAATATTTTTCTTGGAGTTAAGAAATTAAATTACCTCTAGAAAAGTCCAGTAATGGGCTGGTAGGTCAATGATTTGTATAAAGGCCATCATGCCATACGCTATCAAAAGCTTATGAACATCTCTGGTGGCAATAAGGCAAGTTGCCCTGCCGTTATAGACTTGCTACGGTGTCAAAATATAACATTTATTGAATGGTTGGTAACCTCTAATGTGTTTCTAAAGCAACTTGTTTTTCAGTAAACAAGTGATTAAACTCCATATAGTAATCAATCTGTTTGAGAGATGACTTTCTCAGAACATTTCCAGGACTTCAAGTAAAGATATAGGTCTATAGTTCCCAGGTTTGAGGATTGTCTTTATTGGGCTTAGCAAGAAAGATCCATCTTAGCAAGTCTTAAAAACAACTGGAAAATGTCCTGAGGCCAAGCTGCATTAAAGATATTACCAAGGACTGTTTGTTAATTTCTAGGTAGGTACTTGATTTGTTTCATTGTTTATCCAGAGAGGCCAGGGCTCTATTTCTCATTCTTCAATAACCTGACATAATCTCTAGAATGTAATAGGTCTATAAGCGGTGGGTATCTTCAAGAGTTGAAGTATCGATGGTAGGTAGTGGTTGTAGATCATCCAAGTCTCATCTCTCCATTCATTTTACTACTGATAATGAGTATATTAAATTGACGATCTGTTATTGTGAGAGAGGATTTACTCCCATACATCACCCATCAAATTAGCCTGGACTTGTGGATCGTCAAGTATTATTTTTCAAACATCTTCTGTCCATCCTCATCAGTGAAGGTATGAATTAAGGTAGTTAGGAGCCTTGTCTTGCCCTAAAAGTTGTCGGAACTTACTCCAAAATTTTGCCTGGTTTCACGTTTATATTGATTATCTTGAAGAACTAGAAATTTCCATATGTCTCGTTTTGTGTTGACAATCATGTTTAATTAATTCTTGCCTTAATCGTTGCAGTGTAGCTCTGGTGGTTGTCATGTTTGAATATGCCTTTCTACATTCTGCTTGATAATAATTCTAAAGTGTCTCTAATTTTTTCTCTATTAGGTTTTACATATTTTGGTATATCTTTGTGGAAGCCTAATTGGCAAGTTGCATTGGTAGCTAATTCAATTATTCGTTGTGTATTGACCTGATCGCATCATCAATTGCACTGGAAGGTAGAATTTTCCAAAGACACAATTTCATCCTCACCCAGAATATGCCCTGAAGGGGTCAAATCCTAGGGTTTAAGATTGGTTTATGAGAGTTACAGGTATTCTAAATGGAGAAGATTGAAGTTTGTATTATTACAGGGATAGTCCAGATCCAACAAATTTCCACCAGAAATATACGACAGTGAAAGAAGTCACAGTCTCTGTTTGTCAGTACAATATCCTGGTGTTCCTGGATGAGGTCGCAATGTACGATTTGAGAATGGGCCTTGAATGACAAGTTTCTAGCTGTCATGATCTTAAAGAGTTGTTTTCCTTTTAAGTCACCCAGTGGAAACCAGCTCCACAGTTAAAGGAGGCAGGTGATGAGCATTAAAATCCCCAGCTAGAATTGTGGAATATTTTCTGCTTAATATCCTATGTAGAGGAATTGACTCTATAAGATGGCTGGCTCCGGGGAAATATCCAGTTCCTATTACTAGTTGTCCATGAAGACGTTGTTAGTTCAATGCAAGAATGTTATCTTCATCAACAGAATATTTTTAAATGTAAATCCAAATTTAACCAAGATGGCTACACCACTAAACGGTCCCTCTCGATTTCTCAACAGTACAAAATATCCACGTAATTTAATATGTTGATCAACATCTTGCAGCAGTCCTCGTTCAAAAGTATAACATGGGGATGTAGTTATTGTTCAACCTCAAGAAGGTAACGGTTCTTAAAGAAATGTTAACTTAAGTTAGGAAATTGTAATCCCCCTTAATTCTTTTTCTTTCGACGTACACTGCGTTCTGAACGCCTGCAATAATGTCATGTGTTGTATCTATACTATCCCTGCTGGACTCGTCCATAGGAAGAAGCGACTTTTGCGTGATGCATGTGTATTAACAATGCCATCATCTTCACTAGAGCAGTAATATCTAACAGACTCATTAGAATCTCAGAGTCGATAGAGCTTCAACATGAAACTAGGTATGCTAATACTACAGTTTCGGAAGCCGAAGCTCGTGAGAGTTAAAGGGAGACTGTGTAGGCTCCAAAAAGGGTGAATATTAATAGGCGAGGTTCGTACCTTGGGAAAGTTCCTGTTCAACAGGAATCAGCTACAAGAGCGAGAGATAGGCACCACTTTCCTGGGGCATTGTTATGTTCAGTGTTGACTTATCGGGTTGAGATGAGTTGACAACCTGGGGTTTGCGATAGGCGATCCTGGGCCAGGGATGACGAAGGCCATATTTTTAGATGTAGAGTATGGGTACATACTTCTTGTTATGAGAAGGCTGGGTCATAATGGCCTTCAATTTTTCAGGATAATAATGGGAGTGATCCCATTAGCCTTTAACAGATCATTTAAAACGACAGAGCAGAGTTGAATATCACCACATCTGTGTCTTTTGGGCACCCAGTACATAAGTTGTGCTTCATCGTTATATCCCCGTCTATGGACTCCTGAGACATAAGAGATGCTACTGAACCTGTTGTTTTGTCTATGTAATGAAGTTAGATTGGGGCGCTCCAAGAGGGGCAAATTACCCAAACATTGGAACCATGGTAAGACACTAGAGTCCCATTTGATCCAGCAGAGCTGGGAAGGAAGTTTGAGACAATGGTTGGGGCGGTGCCTGGGAGTTGGTCCTTCCTTAGAAGAGGATAGTTTTCTTTGGCGTCAAGAATATTTCTGCATTTCCTTTTTTTCTTTCAGGACAAATAGCAGAAACAGCAATGATGATATTCCATTACATAAGGACACATAAAGGTGTATTTTTATTGGAAAATCACGAAAGGAATTTGGCCCAAGCAAATGCTACAAAATTGCCCTTGTTACTGCAATTGTTGTTGTTATGACTACAAAGGCATAACACTTGAAGCATTGTGTCCACACTGACTAAACGTTCCATGGAAATTGGTCAGATGTCATCTGGTACTGAAACATTTGCAGCCATTTTGACACACAGTTTGCCTCCCTCCAGGTGTCTCTAGTATTAATTTTAAAAGTTACCTTATTGTTGTTGAGTATTCAGAATATGTGTGCTTCTCCAGCCCAAAGGTCCCGAAATTCTCGGCATTAAATGATATCAACCAATTTTCATTAACAGTGCTTGTTTCATAAAAACTGTTGATTCTGCCACAACACAGTCCCCTCTGAGCTTGATAGCTGTCAGGTGCAATTGGGATTACACCCCCCCAAAGGGATAAGGTTCTTCAGTTTATCCAAGACATCCATGCTTTAAGGAATGAAGTAACTCTTCTTCCGAAAGAGGAGAAGTACTGCACAGCGTGGGTTTTTAAAAACATCCACTGGTAGCAACAGTTGAGTTAGAGCACATACAATTGAGAATGTCTTTCATGACATTGATTTCATACAATGCGTTATCTACAACGAATCCTCGCCATGATGCTAGGAAGGAGACATCTGGCAGAGGAGTTTGCTTTACAAAGAAGGTATCTTTCCTTAATGTTAGCCTAACATCCTATTCAGCTGACTTTATGAAGGTCATCCCTAAGATAGCCTACCCTCGAGTAGTGAGGGGAAAGGCCTCAAGGCAAAGATCGGCTGGATTTTAAAAACCAACACGGGTCCTACCAGAGGTCAAAATGCTTGTGTTAACCTCGGCCCCCCCCGCCAAAGCGAGTTGCCGAAAAATAGAGATAGGACCAGTCAGAAGGATAGCAATGTATGTAGTGTGGTAAGTGTGTGGGCCAGTTGATGTAATGGGTGAGGGAAGATGGGGAAGGATGGGGTATGGGGATGAGAGGTAGAACAAGCAAGCAAGTCACCGCCTTATACCCACTTGATGGGAAGGGCTCGAAGTGACTGGCGAGCAAGTCTCCCTCACTCTGGTGAAGAACTACTCAGATACCCAAGTAAATTCTCGAAGCAACAGTGTTCAGAAGTTCTCCTGAAGAGACAGAACGACGACGTCTTCTCATACACGGTGGCCTGGGCTGCAACTCATTTTTCTGTCACCTGCCGAACTCAAGACATCCATCGAGACGCAAAATACTTGGGCTACTGTGACAGCATCACAAAAATCCCGAATGCATCGTCCCATGCTCAAGGACACCTCTTCATCGACGTTAACATGCTGGCCACTGTCTGATGAAGGTCAGCTGTTTACTACTACTTCATCATCCAACTTCACATCGAAGCAGAAGAGATATCAGTACATCCAACACTGCGGGAACTGTTATTCTTACCATCATACCACCAAACATTCCAGTAAAAGACAAGAAGTTTTTCTGCACTACAGGTGGTAGTGAGGGACACACCTCATTCCTGCACCATTGCTACTCCAACCACAACCATCGTGCTTAAACTGTAAGAGAGCAACACCCACCATACACTGGCAGCAAAATGTCCTACACGCAAGGATATAGTGAAGAAATAACACAAAAGCAGCAAAAGAAAAAACCTACTAACAACACACCAACGTATGCAGCAATTGCAAAGATCCAAGCTAATACACAAAATTACTTCAAGCTACTACTCAGCCACCTCCAAACCCTCATCAAATTTCCCCCAGCTTGTGACGTAACCAAGATCCACTACTGTCCCCTATACGCTCACATGCAAATATGGCTGTACTGGATCTTTAACTCGAACCCAACCAACGATTTTTTTTGCACTAAATAATTGCCTTCATTTATATTCCCAGCATCTCCACCTTCGAGAAATACTAAAATTCACCAAGGACTTAATCTACACTCTACGCCTGCAAGCTCCAACACCATCAACAACTATTACGATTCACTCCAACAACGCCAATAGAAGTCTCCATCGTCCTCCCACCCTAAACGAGACCGACCCAATCAAAGCCTTTCCACCAGAAACATCCTCCATTCGTCCATTGAAGAAAAGAAGAAGAAGAAGAAGATGAAGATAAGAAAAGAAGAAGAAGAAGTTGAAGTGGAAAATGTACCTTCACCATCACCAAACCATTTGAAGGGTGAACATTATCTTGATTTGGCTGGAAGTAAATTTTCTTACCACAGACAATTAGCCTAAGACTGAACCAGCTGAACCTCAAATCTCCACCTCATCCAAAAAAACATCAAGTTTCTTGTAATACCGAAAGACTACTTGTGGAAAAAAAGCTGCTAGCACTGAACTTGCAGACCTTATAAAGCATGCTGAAAACTTAATCAAAAACCCTCACTTCGACACTTCGTTAACCTCGTCTCTTAAAAACTTCCGCTCCAAACGATTTAACGTTTTTGACAATGAACATCACTAGTTACTATAAAAAAATGCAGAAAAAAACACCACAATCTAGATAACCACCAGCCAATATGAATGACCAATCAACGTTGAGCGCCTCCCCTTGTCGCCCTTGCAGCCACCAATCACCATCAGAAGCAGTAACTTCCATCCACAAGTTTGCAGTCAGCTCCTACAGAGGTCCTGTTTGTCTACATCGTCTTCGTCCATTGTTATCCAGCTTAGCATTGGGTTTAGTCCTGACTCTTCTCTCGTTGACTCAAGACATTCCTCGCCCCGTCTATTCTTCGCACTGTCCCAACTTGCCCCTCGCCCCTCGTGGAACATACCTGGAGTCCGATCCTGATCCTGAAAAATACAAATACACACTCACTCGTAGCAACACAACATTTCTGACGTGGCAAAGGCAAAAGTGAAGGGAAATCAAAGTCTCGCCCATAGGGCCGTCTTCAGTTCCAGCCGTCGGCAGAATCCATCGTCTACTACGCAAGGGCAACTAGTGCCGACGGTAGGAGCTGGTGCCTCCAGTGTACTGGCAGCCGCATGGAATACCTACAGCAGAAGTACTTGAGTTGGCCGCAATGCTGCAACGTGAAGGGTGGAGGGGGACAACATAAAGACCCGCATCATTCCTCGTCACTTACAACTGCCATCCGTAATGACGAGGAACTGAACAAGCTTCTTCGTGTCACCATTGCACAAGGTGGTGTCCTACGCCAGACATTCAGCCTGTTCTTTTGCCCAGGGAAGAAAACCGAAAGAAGTAAGCTCTGTGTTTCAGGCTTTCAAAACCAAACATTACAGGCTCCTTTTGGAGCCACACATTAATTTAAAGGAGAATTGAAAAAAGACGCGACTGACAACACATTAACAATAATAATAATCACAAAAGAAGGGACCGAATCGTCGCGGCTACTTTGTAAAAGAGATGAATAAATTTATTATTTTTAGAAAAACATTGATTTCTTTTTTTTTTTTTTTGAATAGTTATTTATAGATACAGTAATTAATTAATAGGTGGATGGGACTTAACATATTAGAAATACAACAGATAGATAATAGAGAGGTACAAAAATGAAAGAGAGAGAGAGAGATGAATCTAAGAAATGGATTCGGTGAAAGTGAAGTTTGTTACCCCCACCCCAGGGCCCCCATGTTTGTATGTGTATATTTTTTGTGCGATGCAAGTAAATTTGTATATATATGTAAATAATGGTGAATGTTGTTAGTTTTTGTATTTTGTGGTTTGTTATTAATGTTTTTGTATTATTTGTTGTGATATGTTTATAAATAACAAATAATAGTTTTGTGACTTGAAATAAGAACAAGAAGAGAAGAAGAAGAAGACCATGAATTTATTTATGATGGTTTGAAGGGAGGGAGAGAGAGGGTGGTTTTTGTTTAAATTTGTGCTCGGCACGCGGCGTTTGTCTGTCTGTACAGTGGTGTGTCTGTCTGTCTTCTGGTTGAAATATAACATCACCTCCTTCCTAATCTAATAACCTGTATGTGTTTTAGCATGTTTGTGTTTTATTCTTTTTAACCAACCACTTAGAAGCCTGTCCAACCTACCTACCTACCACCTTACCTACCTACCTACTCTACCTACCTACCTATACCTCAAGAAGGGCACACACAACGGATTTCACTTTGTTGCCTAGTTATGTGCCACCAAACCAACCAACCAACCAACCAACCAACCCCAAACCTCCCCCAACAAAAAAACCCCCCAACCAACCAACAACCAACCAACCAACCAACCAACCAACCAACCTGTGTATTTGGTTGTTGGTTGTTGTTTGGTTGCTACTTAGTTACTTCGTTTACTTACTTCCGTTACTTACTCGTTACCTTACATACATTCGTTACTTAACTTACGTTCGTTACTTACCTTACTTCGAAGTACTTACTTACTTTTCGTTACTTACTCGTACTTACTTACTTCGTTACTTACTTAATATCGTTACTTACTTACTACGTACATTACTTACTTACTTACTTACTAAACTTAAATACTTACTTAATTACTAACTTATTAGGAGATAAATGCGAAAAGTTGGAAAAAAAAAGGGATATATTTTAATTTATTTTCTTGGGTTATCCTAGGTAATTTACATCTATTTAGCTAACTTACCAAACCAAAACGAACAAACAAAACAACTAACTAACTAACTAACTAACTAGAACAACAACTAACTAACCTACCTACCTACCTACCTACCTACCTACCTACCCTACCTACCTACCTACCTACAAGTAAGTAAGTAAGTAAGTAAAGTAAGTAATAAGAACGGAAGAAAGAACACATTTCAATATACATGGATAACAAATAACAAAGTTAAATACCTGCAGCCATCCTCCTTCCTTGCACTACTAGTTAGCTGTAGGTCTTTAGGTAGTAGCGTATGAAGTTGTTAGGTAGAGTAATGGTGGTAGTAGTTAGGTAGTAGTAGGGTAGTATGGTATAGGTAGTAGTAGGTAAGCCCACCTACCAACTCGCTACCTTGGTAACTACCAACCTACCTACCTACGCACCTACCTACCTCCCTAACTACCTACCTACCTACCTAACTACCTAACCTACCTACAACCAACCAACGAACAACCAACCAACTCAACCAAGCCAACCAACCAAAACCAAACAAACGCAACCAACCAACCAACCTAACCAAACCAACCAACTATTATTTGGTTGGTTGGTTGGTCGGTTGGTTGTTGTGTGTTGGTATGTTGTTGGTTGGTGTTTGGATGGTTTGGTTGGTTCGTTGTTGTTGCTACTTAGTTTACTTTTCGTTACTTACTTTTGTTACGTACTTACTTACTTACTTACTAGCTTACTTACTTACTACTTTACTCATACTTACTACTTAATTACTAACTTATTAATTTTAATAAAATTCGGAAATGTGAAAAAAAAGGATACATTTTTAATTTATTTTCTGGTTATAACCTAAGGTATTTACATATATTTACGTATTTAACAAACTAAGAAACAACAAAACAAACAAACAAAAATACTACTAACTAACTAACTAACTAACGAAGTAACTGCGCAAGGCAGCACAGCCACCACCCCAGTCCAGCCAGCCACAGCCAGCCTAAGCCAGCCAGCCAGCCCAGCCAGCCAGCCAGCCAGCCAGGCAGCAGGCAGGCAGGCAGGCAGCAGGCAGCCAGGCAGCCATGCAACAGCCAGCTAGCCAGCCAGCTAAGCTACTAGCTAGCTAGGTAGCTACTAGAAAGAGGTGGCTGGCGACTGGCTGCTGCCTGGCTGGCTTCTGCTGGGCTGCTGGCGCTGCTGGCTGCTGGCTGCCTGGCAGCTTAATTTTTCATTCATAAACGTTGACTTTGCATCAATCAAATGAAATTAAATCAATCAATCCAAATAAATTCTGGTTCTAAACACTGACAAAGAGACTTCGTCCGAAGCGGACGGCACAGGAGAAAACCAAAGAATTTAGTTTATCTTGGAATTAATATCGTAAGGATATTAAGCATTAAATGCATGTGCTAAAAACAAAGTTTACCCTCCTATTTAGAGTTTCCCGTTTTTCATTTGATAGTAAGAATGTGCCTTTAAGTGGTTCTTGGAGAGGAGGTTAGCCACTAAAGTAATACTACATCATGCGTATGTATATTTCGATTATAAACTCAAACGTGATGTAGGGTTTGTCTAACAAAATTCTGTAAAATGTTCCCTAATCGATATATAGGCTATGTCTTGTAAGTAAGCCAAAAAAAAAAGGTTAATGCCAACAGCATTTGGTGTTCGCCACGTCACCCAAGCCAGTACTCACCCAAACCCCAACGTTGCTTAACTTCGCTATCGGACGAAAGCGTGGTGTTCAACGTGGAATGGCCGATCGCGACACAGTACCTTGTGCAAATACTCTTATAAGCCCGTTTTTAGGCAAGAATATCTAACACACACCAAAGTTTCCAAGTAAGTAAGTAAAGAAATTAATTAATTAAGTAAGTAAGTAATTAAATAAGTAAGTAAGTAATGAAGTTTATTTTTTAGTGCACATATATATTAGCAAAAACACATAACTAATGCTGACATCCACATATAATTTCTTATAAATGTTGTGGTACATACAAGTTACACACAATTACTCGTACTTACTTACTATTTACTTAATTACTAACTTAATCACTTTAATAAATTCAAACGTGACAAATTAAACAATTCTAACTACAAATAGTTTGGACAAAGAAATATATAATTGTCAATAATTTCTTGGTTATCCTAGTGGTAGGTAATTTTACATCTATTACCACATAACATCTATTTACCAATTCACATAGCACAAGGGCAGTTTATTATTATTAATACTATTATTATTATTATTATATTATTATACTATTATTATTATTACTATTATTATTACTTATTATTACTATTATAATTTATAATATTATTATTATTATTATTATATATTATTACTATTAATTATATAATTATTACTATTTATATTATTATTATTTCTAATTATTATTATTATAAATTATTAGTATTATTAATATTATTATTATTATTATTATTATAATTATTATTAATATTTTTTTCTGGACCGACCAAGAAGCAGCTGGGATGGGAGACAGCTCCGATACAGCAGGAGCCGGCCTGGGAGGCCGGCTGAGAGGGCCGGCTGGCTGGGAGGGAGGCCAAAAACGTGTTCAAACATATATCACATGCTAAACACGTGACCAAGAGGTTTGTTAAGCCGTTACAAACAATAGATATAATGGACATATTAGTAGACTGTATGTATAGTATGTATGTATGTCATGTAGTTCTATTTAGTTCATGGTATGTATGAACGATTATGTATATACCCCTTATGCCATGTGTGTCCATTTACCTACTATGTACACACAGCTAAAAATTACCATACATATGTATATTCTGTAGGATAACCTACTCCGAGTCAAACAACCTTTATTAACCCTCCTGCATTTTGTGTCCTTGTAATAATTCAAGAATTTCTAATATAATACCTTCATTCAAACTTAGATCCGCCACCTAAGTAATTGTTTTGTTGAGAATCACTTGTAACCATAAGAAAATAAAAAGCATAAAGTTAACTTAATAAACATTAAAAGAGTGACATCACTAGAAGTGAAAATAAGTCACAATAACTATTTTTCCGGTTTATCCTCGGTAATTTTACACTCAATGTAATTCTAATATGTAATTGATTTTAAGCTCTGCTCAAATATTATGATATTTACTTACTTTAACTTAGATTACATCATTATGCACTTTATGTGAACCTTTTATTGGGGTGTGGGGATGCCGGAGTGTTGAGGGACTGATTACCTCATTCTCCTCCTGTTCTTCAAGTTTCTCCTAAGTATGGGACTGATAAGCCACTGCGTTGAAACGTTTCCTCATTAAAGATACCCGAAGAGTGGCACAGTTGTCTAATTTTATCAACATGTCGGTTCTCTGACACCATTCATCTACAATGCGGGGGTGGAGTGGGGAGTCAGTAATGGCTGGCCAATCATTTTATTCTGGCAGTTACTGATACTTAAGGCCACAACAGAAAAAAACCAAGTTAATGAGGAACAATGAGACAAGCCTTCTGCATAATACTACCTGCCTGCCTGCCAGCCTGCCTGCCCTGCCTGCACTGCTGCCGGCCGCTCGGTCGCCCTTTCAAATTCTTTCTGAAGCAATGTTTGTTTTCAATGTAACCTAGATAAGAAATAGAACAAGAACAAGAAAGAGATCACTTGCCACAGGCCTGTTAGGCCATACTAGGCAGTCCTTTACATGGCCTTCTGCAGTGTTACCTCGTCTTATGTTCTACATGCTCAAGGAAAGAAAACAGAAGGAATTCCATGAATCCTTGTAACTCATATACTATTTAGTCCCTCTCAAAAACAAACCATTTCGACAAACGATTTGTCTAACCTACATGGTACTACCAAACAAACGATTTACTTCAGTTACAATACTAGGTCACGCCTAAGTCTGTCAGGCAGCCGTAAAAAAACTATAATGAAATTAAAAACTCTGACAAATAGCGAAAACACGGTTGTTATCCCTAAGGAACGAAGCTGCAATAACTGTTTCATTGTGTCCATCCACCGCCCCTAATCCCCCTACCCTCTCTCCCTAACACACACAGAACAAAAGCATACACACACACACGACGGCCTAGAGCTCGACCGACCGCCCCGTACAACCTCAACAAGGTGCCACACAACACAACAACGCACGCGCTGCAGCACGCACGCCTGAAAACCACCATTCAGCGATCAGTCAAGACCTGAAAGCAAGCAAGTAAAAAACCTTTTTTTAATAAATTCGTTGTTCTTGCAGAAACGTCAAAATTCCAAAGGTATTTCTTTAGTAAACTATACTGATTATTAAGTGAATATATATATAATATATGATATATATATATATTTATATATAAATTATATACTATATTATAAATATATATAGATATAGAAATATTATAATTTTATATATATATTTTATTTTATTTCATGAAGCTAGGAAGGTAATTTATTTTTATACTATTCAGTAATATATTGTCCTTATTGCAAACTCTTTTCGTTTAAATCAATATGGACCTTTTAATAAGGTCCTTTTTTTTTTTTCTTTTCCTCGATATGATGTGTTTGTTGAGGAAATAAAGATCGGTGGTAGTTGTAATGATTTTAACCACCAAAGCCTTAGAGGGGCGTCTTGTCCGTTTCAAGGCATAAACACATCCATTTGCATATCATGTTTCCTCTTAGGAGTGTCAGTTAATGTGACGGGCATCCGGATGACGTTCTCTAAGAAAACTTTGAGAACTCCTCGAGTTTCCTCGTTGATCAGGCCAAAATACGTTTGATCGGGCCGCCACGACGACCAGAACGACGATTAGCGCTTGGAGATCGGCCCGGATGTTGTCACGAAGAACCTTGCGATGACGTTTGTGGCGCCACCTCTTACCACGTCCTTTGCCGCCCTTGCCGCGACCAGGCCATTGCAAATCAAATAGTCACCCAGACCAAAGATGCAGCCACAACCGCTCTCTCCCAGAGAGGAGTCGAGTCTAAAAGGCCGGCGTTTCGCTTGTTGTTATATACCCATCGTGTGACGCGGTAAAGTTACGCCAACGAAGCACTATACCTAGAGTAAAATTATCCTTGCTAATCTTCAGTCTATGCTCTAATTTCTGATTTCGCCTTTAACCTATAGTTCTGCTGCTCTCACATCATTGACCTATGAGGTGTAATCCCATACAACCTTCTAATGAACAATGACGAGACATAATGTAGAAACAGTAGCAGAGGAAGGCGAAGTAGGCGGATCTTAAGAGCGACGTCACGAGTTCTTAGCCAATGGAATCGCAGATCGAGGCGCGGCTGCACCTATAAAAGCAAGAATGTACCCGTGAAATTTTTCTATCAGGCATACAGATGGCTCGCATCTCAGCAATACAGCGCCCAAGGTCCACGAGGCAAGCTCCTCGAAAGCAGCTGCTACCAAGCAGCCCGCAAGTCTCACCTCCACTGGAGGTGTCAAGAAGCCTCATCAGATACAGCCTGGTACCGTGGCTCTAACGTGAGATCCTCGCTACCAGAAAGCACTGCGCTGCGCATCAGGATACTTCCATTCCAGCACTGTACGTGAGATGGCTCAAATTTCAAGACTGACCTGCTATTCCCCGCTCTCAGCTGTCCATGGCTTTACAAATAGCCTCTGACACGTATTGGCTCACTTTGAAGATAAAAACTAACTTGTGCGCGCATCCATGCTAACGTGTTAACCATCATGCCTAAGGACATTCAGGTTAGCTCCGCCGCATCCGTGAGAACTTGCGCTAGGTCCAAAGCCTACGTATACATACCACAGGCCCTTATTAGGCCACGCTAATGTTATTAAGAGATATAATAGACAATTGCATAATAATTAATAACAATACTATTTATATAGCTACCTCCTACATGAGTTATTTAATAAAAAACAGCAAAGATCCTGTGCTTACTTGTTAAATGTTGTTGCAAAATCACACAGGACTAGGTAGGTAACAATTCAAGGATAGAAAGACCCTTCGTATGGGTAGGGATAGCACATATGGAAATATATATATAATGGATACATAATTCTAGTAGACTAGATATATAGAAAGAATGGGTAGAGAAACAGAATACTAACACCCCTCGATAGCATAGAAATCTCCCGTCGTTCAGCTAAGAAATCATCCCCTCGTTAGCATATGAAATCCAAGCCTGTTCTCAGTAGTCCACTGCACCACAATGCTCTGTAACTTTCGCTTATTTTTCCTAGTATTCTTGCCTATTTGTTGGCGAGGGAAATGTAACGAAAAGATTCTAATAACTAGGTGGTAGTAAATCTACAAAAGAAAGGACATGGACAGTAAGTAATCTAGTTTATAAAGAAAATCTTTCAAGAATTACAACGTAACTAAATAAAATTAGAAGTTGATTTCATTTCAGATAAAAAAAAAAAAACAAATACATAAATAAATAAATAAATAGATAAAATTAATTTTTGTTTGTTTGTTTAGATCATTAGTCTCTTTGAAATCAATCTGTGGCTCCTATGAGCCTAAATTTTCCCTTCTTGAGAGTTCATTCTGCATTCTTACTTAGAGATGTGTATTTGTAACAGCCTTGGTGCCCTCAGAAACACGTGCATAGCCAGTTCTCCAGGTACAAAGAGCCGTTACTGCTGTCTGGAATTTCGCGGACTAGTAATGGAAGAAACGCCTTGTTGTAGTGAGCTAGGCGAGAAGCTTCAGCTGCAAGCGCTCCAAGATTGTCGTTACAAATGAATTCAAGATCGACATTGCTTTTGGACGAGATGCCAGTATCAGGATGGACTTTCTTTCAGCGACCTTGAAGATTAGATCCTGTAGCTCTCCTTCCTCCTGCTTCATCTTCTCTTGCGCCCTTTGCAAGGGCTTTCTGGGCTTATTCCAGCTTTCTTTCTAGGCAAGCCTTTCCTGAAGTTTGGAGGCATGATGCAGCTTGCTTGACTGGTACATGTCAAATGAAATTTGTTGCGCGCCGGTCCATAGCCGTTTCCTCCCCCCCCCCCCTTTTTTTTTTTATTTATAAGCCGTTGCCGGCTCATAAACGAGGTCTCGAATTTGCGCGCATTGTGATTTGGCTGGCTGAAGCGTGTGCTCGCCTCGCTTCGAGCCTGAGCGGATATATAAAGGGAAGCTCCATTCGGATAAAATTACAAATACACACTCCCTCGTAGCAACAGCAGACATGTCTGGACCGTGTCAAAGGCGAAAAGTGAAGGAAAGTCAAAGTCTAGCTCAGTAGGCCGGACTTTTCAGTTCCACCGTCGGCAGAATCCATCGTCTACTAAGCAAAGGGCCACTATGCCGACGTGTAGGGAGCTGGGCTTCTCCAGTGTACCTGGCAGCCCGTTCATGGGAATACCTACAGCAGAAGTACTCGATTGGCCGCAAAATGCTGCACGTGACAACAAAAAGACCCATCATTCCTCCGACACTTAGGCAACTGGCCATCCGTAAATGACGATGAACTGAACAGCTTCTTTCGTGGGTCACCAATGCACAAGGTGGTGATCGACCCAACATTCAGCTGTTCTTTTGCCCAAGAAAACCGAAAAGAAGTAAGCTCTGTTTTCAGCTTTCAAAACCAAACAATTACAGGCTCCTTTTGGACCACACATTAAATTTAAGGAGAATTGAAAAAAAGACTCGACTGACAACACATTAACAATAATAATAAAAATTTCCCACAAAAATAAGGAGACCAATCGTCGGCGGCTACTTTGAAAAAGAGAGATGAATAAATTTATATTTTTAGAAAAACAATGAATTCATTTTTTTTTTTTTGAAAGTTTTTTATATAGATACAGTAATTAATAATAGGTGGATGGCCTTACATATATAAATACAGGACAGAGATAGACATAGAGTAGTACATAAAATAAAGAGAGAGAGAAGATGAATCTAAGTAATGGAAGTTGGTGAAAGTTGAAGTTTGTTACCCCTCCCCACCGCAGGCCCCATTGTTGTGATGTGTAAAAATTTTTTTTGGTGCTGACAAGTAAATGTTAATTTATAATATGTACAATATAATGTGAATTTTGTTATTGTTGTTTGGTGGTGTTTGGCGTTGATTATTTTGTATTATTGTTGTGATATGTTATAAATAACAAATAATATTGTGACTTGAAATAAGAAATAGAAGAAGAAGAAGAGAGAAGACCAGAAGTTATATTTATGATGGGTTTTGATAGGAGGGAGAAATGTGTTGGGGTTTATGTGATTTGTCTCGGCACTCGGCTTTGGCGGGCGGCGGTGTGTGTCGTCTGTCTGTCTGTTGAAATAAACATCACCTCCTTTACCAAATCTAATATACTGTAAGTGTGTAGCATGTGTAGTGTGTTATTCTTTTTAATCCACAACTTAGAAGCCTTTACCTACCCTACCTACCTACCTACCTACCTACCTACCTTCCACCTACCAACCTACCTCCCTACCATACCTGGCAGGAAGGGTACACAAACTGTATTTCACTTTGTTGCCTTTTTATGTGCCAACCAACCAACCAACCAACCAACCAACCAACCAACCAACCAACCAACCAACCAACCAACCAACCAACCAACCAACCAACCTGTAGAGGGGGGGGATTAAATGTTGGTTGTGGGGGGTGTTGCTACTTATTACTTCGTTATCTTACTTCGTTACTTACTTCGTTTACTTACTTTCTTCGTTACTTACTTTACTTCGTATACTTACTTACTTCGTTACTACATTTGACTTCGTTACTTACTTCGTTACTTACTTACTTTCTTATCTACTACTTCGTTAATACTTACATCGTTACTACTTACTTCTTACTTACTACTAAACTTACTTAATTACTAACTTATTAAGTTTTAATAAATGCGGAAAAGTTGAAAAAAAAAGGATATATTTTTAATTTAATTTCTTGGTAGCCCAGGTAATTTACATCTAATTTAGGCTACTTAACAAACTTCTCAGAAACGAACAAACCAAACGAACTAACTAACTAAGCTAACTACCTTAACTAACTAACTAAACTCCTACCTACCTACCTACCTACCTACTCTACCTAACCTACCTACCTACCTACCACAATAATAATAAGTAAGTAAGTAAGTAAGTACGTAATAAGAAAGAAAACAAAGTGTCATATACAATGGAATAACAGAATAACAAAGTAAATACCTGCTGTCATCCTCCTTCCTCCTACTAGTTATCTGGTAGGTAATCTAGTAGTAGGTATGTAGTTAGTTAGTAGTAGGTAGGTTAGGTAGGTAAGTGTAGGTTGTAGGTAGGTAGGTAGGTAGGTACCACCTACCTACTACTACCTTGTAACTACCTCCCTTACCAACCTACCTACCTACCAACCTACCTACCTAGCCTACCTACCTACCTACCTACCTACCTACCTACCTACCAACCAACCAACGAACCAACCAACCAACCAACCAACCAACCAACCAACCAACCAACCAACCAACCAACCAACCAACCAACCAACCAACCTATTATTTGGTTGGTTGGTTGGTTGGTTGGTTGGTTGGTTGGTTTGTTGGTTGGTTGTGTGGTTGTTTGGGTTGGGGTGTTTTTCTTGGTTGTTGCTACTTAGTTACTTCGTACTTTACTTTGTTACCTTTACTTACTTACTTACTTACTTACTTACTTACTTACTTACTTACTTACTACTTAATTACTAACTTATTAAGTTTAATAAATGCGGAAATGTGGAAAAAAAGGATACATTTTTAATTTATTTTCTTGGGTTACCTAGTTAAATTTACTATATTGTACGTATTTAACAAACCAAAGAATCAAACAAACAAACAAAACCAAACAACAAACTACTAACTAACTAACTAATAACTGGACTGCAGCAGGCAGCAAGCCAGCCATTCCAGCCACCCAGACAGCCACCAGCCAAGCCAGCCAGCCAGCCATCAGCCAGCCAGCAGCAGCAGCAGGCACGGCAGGCAGCAGGCAGCAGGAGCCATCAGGCAGCAGCCACAGCCAGGCAGCCAGCAGCCAGCCAGCTAGCTACCTAGCTAGGCCTAGGTAGCTACTTGATGAAAGAGGTGGCTGCTGCTGGCTGGGCTGGCAGGCTGCTGCTGCCTGCTGGCTCTGCTGTCTGGCTGCTGCTGGCTTGGTAATTTTCATTCAAAAACTTTGCATTGCTTCAAATCAAATGAATTATATCAATCAAATCAAAGTAAAGTGCTGTCCAAAACACTTGACAAAGAGGACATTCTGTCCGCACGGCCGGCATCAGTGAAAACCAAAAATTTAGTTCTTGGAATAATACTACGATATTAAGCATCTAAATGCATAGCTAAAACAAGTATACCCTCCTATTAGAGTTTTCCCGCTTTTTCAATTGATTATATAAGAATGGTGTCTTTAAGTGGGTCTTGGGAGAGGTAGATAGCCACTAAATAATAACTACTTCAGCGTATGGATATGTTCGTTTTATAAACTCAAACGTGTTAGGTTTGCTAACTAGAATTCGTGAAATGTCCCTCCTAATCGATATATTTAGGGCTATGACTTGTAAAGAAAGCCAAAAAAAAAGGTTAATGCTAACAACAATTTGGTGTTCCCACGTTCCCCCCCCAGTACTAACCAAACCCCAACGTTGCTAACTTCGCTGATCGACGAGAAGCGTGTGAGCAACGTGGTATGGCCTTGACAACAGTACCTTGTGCAAATGACTCTTAATAAGCCACGGTTTTTTAGCAAGAATACTAACACACACCAAGTTTCCAAGGTAATAATAAGTAATTAAGAATTAAGTAATAAGTAATGAATTAAGTAATAAGCTAATGAATTTATGTATGCACATATATATTTACAAAAACACAGAGCTAGGCTATCACATAGTAATTTCTATAAATGATATTGGTTCAATACAAGGTACACACATTACTTCAGTTACTTACTTACTTATTTACTTAATTACTAACTTAATCACTTTAATAAATGCAACGTGACAAATAAACAATTCTACAATTTGTTTGGGAAAAAGAAATATATATTAGTAATTAATTTCTTGGTTCATCCTAGTAGGTAATTTACATCTATTACCACATATACATCTATTTACCGAAAAAATTCACATAGTCCACATTGTCATTATTAATATTAATACTATTATATTATTTTTATTATTATTATTATTATTATTATTACTATTATTATTATTATTATTACTATTATTATTATTATTATTATTATTATTATTATTATTATTATTATTACTATTATTATTATTATTATTACTATTAATATTAGTATTATTACTATTATTTATTAATATTATTATTATTATTATATATTATTAAATAAATAATTATTAATAATTTCTGGGCCTCAAGCAAGCAGCTGTATGGGAACCACTGCCGAGTCAGCTGGAGCCGGCTGGGAGGCCGCTGAAAGCCGGCTGGCTGGAGGGAGCAAAAAACGTGTTCCAAATCAAATATCTCATGCTAAACCACGTGACAAAGAGTTGTTAAGCCGTTTACAAACAATAGATAACAGGGGACATATTATGTATGTATGTATGTATGTATGTATATTTATTTTTTCATGTATGTATGACGTATTTATAGTATATTACCTGATGCAAGTGTTACCTTCTTACGCTAATATGAACACCCAGCTAAAATTAGCCACTACAAAGTTATATTACTTAGATTTAGACCTACCCGAGCAAACATCCTTAATAACTCCTCTGCATTTGGTGTCCTTTAAATGAATTCAGAATTTATAAATGAATACCTTCATTCAAACTGAGATCCCCACCTAAGTAATTAGTGTTGTGTGAAACACATGTAACAATAAACATAAAAAGGAATAAAGTAACTTAAAAACTTTAAAGTGAGGCATCACCATAGAATGAAAATAAGTCTACAAGAACTAGTTCGTTATCCACGTAATTTACACCAAATTAATTCCCTAGATTTGTATTTATTATTCTAGCTCTGCTCAAATTATTATGTTATTTACTTACTTACTTAGTACATCATTATCACTTGATGTGAACACTTTTATTAGGGGTGGTGGGATGCCCGGGGTTGAGGGACTGATTACCTCATTCTCCCTCCTGTTCTCAAGTTTCTCCTACTAGGACTGATGAAGCCACTGCGTTAACGTTCCTCATTAAAGATACCCTAGGTTCACAATGTGCTAATTTTATCAACATGTCGTTCTCCTAACCATTCATCTACAATGGCGGGGGGTGAGTGGGAGTCAGTACTGGCTGGCCATCATTATTCTGCTGTAACTGTAACAGAAGGCCACAACAGAAAAAACATAGTTAATGGAGCGAACACTGAGACAAGCCTTCTGGCATATTCTAGCCTGCCTTTTCCCCCCCTGCCTGCCTGCCTGCCTGCCATGCCTGCCTGCCGCCGGCTCGGCGGCCTTTCAAATCTTGAAGCAATGTGGTTTTCAATGTGACACTAATAAGAACATAGAACAAGAACCCAAGAAAGGGATCACTGCAGCAGCCTTTGGCCCATACTAGGCAGTCCTTTAATGCCTTCTGCGTGTTCTCCTTCGTTCTAATGTTCTACATGCTCAAGGAAAGAAACATGGAGTCCTCCTTTGTACCTCATATACTACTAATAGTCCCCTCTCAAAAACAACCATTTCGACAAACGAATTTGTCCTAACCTACATGTTGGTATCAACAAACAACATTTACTTTCGTTACAATACAAGGCCGCACCCTAAGTCTGTCAGGCAGCCGTAAAAAAACAATAATTAAATTGAAAAACTCTGACACATGAAAACACGGTTGTTTCCCTAAGGACGAAGCTGCAATAACTGATTCATTTGTGTCCATCCACCGCCCTATTCCCCTTCCACCTCCCCAACACACACAGTCAAGCATAACACACACACACACGTGCCAGGAGCGGACTCGACCCCCGCAACCTCAACAGTGAGCACACACACACGCACTGCGCGCCACGCACGCCAGAAAACCAACATTCACGATCAGTCAAGACCTGAATGAAAGCAAGCAAGAAAACCTTTTTTTTATAAATTCTTGCAGAAAACGTCAAATCCAAAGTAATTTCTTAGTAAACTATACGATAATAAATAAAATATAAATATATATAATATAAGATATATATAAATATATAAAGGAGATATAAAATATATATATATAATAATAATGATTATATATATATATATATATATCATTATAATTTTAATATATATAATTATTTCAATGTAGCTAGGAAGTAATTTATTTTTATACTATTCATTAATATATTGTCTGCTTGCAAACTCTTTTCGTTGAAATTCAATATGACCTTTAATAAGCCTTTTTTTTTCTTTTCCTCGATGATGATGTTTGTTTGTTGAGAAAAAGATCGGTTTATTGTAAGTGATTTAAACACCAAAGCCATAGCGTTGCGTCCTTGCCGTTTCAAGGCATAAACGACATCCATGCATAAACGGCATACACTGGCACAAAATGCCTACACAAGGATACTTGTGAAGACAACAGCAAGAAGCAGCAAAGAAAAAACCTACTATGCAACACACCAACGAATGCAGCAATGGCAAAGATCCACCAAGCTAACCACTACAAAATTACTTTCAGCTACTACTCACCACCTCCACCATCATCACTACTCCTCCAGCTTGTGACGTAGACCAGATCCACTACTGTCGCTTATACGCTCACATGCAAATCTGGCTGTACTGGATCTTTAACTCGAACCCAACCAACGATTTTTTTTGCACTAAATAATTGCCTTCATTTATATTCCCAGCATCTCCACCTTCGAGAAATACTAAAATTCACCAAGGACTTAATCTACACTCTACGCCTGCAAGCTCCAACACCATCAACAACTATTACGATTCACTCCAACAACGCCAATAGAAGTCTCCATCGTCCTCCCACCCTAAACGAGACCGACCCAATCAAAGCCTTTCCACCAGAAACATCCTCCATTCGTCCATTGAAGAAAAGAAGAAGAAGAAGAAGATGAAGATAAGAAAAGAAGAAGAAGAAGTTGAAGTGGAAAATGTACCTTCACCATCACCAAACCATTTGAAGGGTGAACATTATCTTGATTTGGCTGGAAGTAAATTTTCTTACCACAGACAATTAGCCTAAGACTGAACCAGCTGAACCTCAAATCTCCACCTCATCCAAAAAAACATCAAGTTTCTTGTAATACCGAAAGACTACTTGTGGAAAAAAAGCTGCTAGCACTGAACTTGCAGACCTTATAAAGCATGCTGAAAACTTAATCAAAAACCCTCACTTCGACACTTCGTTAACCTCGTCTCTTAAAAACTTCCGCTCCAAACGATTTAACGTTTTTGACAATGAACATCACTAGTTACTATAAAAAAATGCAGAAAAAAACACCACAATCTAGATAACCACCAGCCAATATGAATGACCAATCAACGTTGAGCGCCTCCCCTTGTCGCCCTTGCAGCCACCAATCACCATCAGAAGCAGTAACTTCCATCCACAAGTTTGCAGTCAGCTCCTACAGAGGTCCTGTTTGTCTACATCGTCTTCGTCCATTGTTATCCAGCTTAGCATTGGGTTTAGTCCTGACTCTTCTCTCGTTGACTCAAGACATTCCTCGCCCCGTCTATTCTTCGCACTGTCCCAACTTGCCCCTCGCCCCTCGTGGAACATACCTGGAGTCCGATCCTGATCCTGAAAAATACAAATACACACTCACTCGTAGCAACACAACATTTCTGACGTGGCAAAGGCAAAAGTGAAGGGAAATCAAAGTCTCGCCCATAGGGCCGTCTTCAGTTCCAGCCGTCGGCAGAATCCATCGTCTACTACGCAAGGGCAACTAGTGCCGACGGTAGGAGCTGGTGCCTCCAGTGTACTGGCAGCCGCATGGAATACCTACAGCAGAAGTACTTGAGTTGGCCGCAATGCTGCAACGTGAAGGGTGGAGGGGGACAACATAAAGACCCGCATCATTCCTCGTCACTTACAACTGCCATCCGTAATGACGAGGAACTGAACAAGCTTCTTCGTGTCACCATTGCACAAGGTGGTGTCCTACGCCAGACATTCAGCCTGTTCTTTTGCCCAGGGAAGAAAACCGAAAGAAGTAAGCTCTGTGTTTCAGGCTTTCAAAACCAAACATTACAGGCTCCTTTTGGAGCCACACATTAATTTAAAGGAGAATTGAAAAAAGACGCGACTGACAACACATTAACAATAATAATAATCACAAAAGAAGGGACCGAATCGTCGCGGCTACTTTGTAAAAGAGATGAATAAATTTATTATTTTTAGAAAAACATTGATTTCTTTTTTTTTTTTTTTGAATAGTTATTTATAGATACAGTAATTAATTAATAGGTGGATGGGACTTAACATATTAGAAATACAACAGATAGATAATAGAGAGGTACAAAAATGAAAGAGAGAGAGAGAGATGAATCTAAGAAATGGATTCGGTGAAAGTGAAGTTTGTTACCCCCACCCCAGGGCCCCCATGTTTGTATGTGTATATTTTTTGTGCGATGCAAGTAAATTTGTATATATATGTAAATAATGGTGAATGTTGTTAGTTTTTGTATTTTGTGGTTTGTTATTAATGTTTTTGTATTATTTGTTGTGATATGTTTATAAATAACAAATAATAGTTTTGTGACTTGAAATAAGAACAAGAAGAGAAGAAGAAGAAGACCATGAATTTATTTATGATGGTTTGAAGGGAGGGAGAGAGAGGGTGGTTTTTGTTTAAATTTGTGCTCGGCACGCGGCGTTTGTCTGTCTGTACAGTGGTGTGTCTGTCTGTCTTCTGGTTGAAATATAACATCACCTCCTTCCTAATCTAATAACCTGTATGTGTTTTAGCATGTTTGTGTTTTATTCTTTTTAACCAACCACTTAGAAGCCTGTCCAACCTACCTACCTACCACCTTACCTACCTACCTACTCTACCTACCTACCTATACCTCAAGAAGGGCACACACAACGGATTTCACTTTGTTGCCTAGTTATGTGCCACCAAACCAACCAACCAACCAACCAACCAACCCCAAACCTCCCCCAACAAAAAAACCCCCCAACCAACCAACCAACCAACCAACCAACCAACCAACCAACCAACCTGTTATTTGGTTGGTTGGTTGGTTGTTTGGTTGCTACTTAGTTACTTCGTTTACTTACTTCCGTTACTTACTCGTTACCTTACATACATTCGTTACTTAACTTACGTTCGTTACTTACCTTACTTCGAAGTACTTACTTACTTTTCGTTACTTACTCGTACTTACTTACTTCGTTACTTACTTAATATCGTTACTTACTTACTACGTACATTACTTACTTACTTACTTACTAAACTTAAATACTTACTTAATTACTAACTTATTAGGAGATAAATGCGAAAAGTTGGAAAAAAAAAGGGATATATTTTAATTTATTTTCTTGGGTTATCCTAGGTAATTTACATCTATTTAGCTAACTTACCAAACCAAAACGAACAAACAAAACAACTAACTAACTAACTAACTAACTAGAACAACAACTAACTAACCTACCTACCTACCTACCTACCTACCTACCTACCCTACCTACCTACCTACCTACAAGTAAGTAAGTAAGTAAGTAAAGTAAGTAATAAGAACGGAAGAAAGAACACATTTCAATATACATGGATAACAAATAACAAAGTTAAATACCTGCAGCCATCCTCCTTCCTTGCACTACTAGTTAGCTGTAGGTCTTTAGGTAGTAGCGTATGAAGTTGTTAGGTAGAGTAATGGTGGTAGTAGTTAGGTAGTAGTAGGGTAGTATGGTATAGGTAGTAGTAGGTAAGCCCACCTACCAACTCGCTACCTTGGTAACTACCAACCTACCTACCTACGCACCTACCTACCTCCCTAACTACCTACCTACCTACCTAACTACCTAACCTACCTACAACCAACCAACGAACAACCAACCAACTCAACCAAGCCAACCAACCAAAACCAAACAAACGCAACCAACCAACCAACCTAACCAAACCAACCAACTATTATTTGGTTGGTTGGTTGGTCGGTTGGTTGTTGTGTGTTGGTATGTTGTTGGTTGGTGTTTGGATGGTTTGGTTGGTTCGTTGTTGTTGCTACTTAGTTTACTTTTCGTTACTTACTTTTGTTACGTACTTACTTACTTACTTACTAGCTTACTTACTTACTACTTTACTCATACTTACTACTTAATTACTAACTTATTAATTTTAATAAAATTCGGAAATGTGAAAAAAAAGGATACATTTTTAATTTATTTTCTGGTTATAACCTAAGGTATTTACATATATTTACGTATTTAACAAACTAAGAAACAACAAAACAAACAAACAAAAATACTACTAACTAACTAACTAACTAACGAAGTAACTGCGCAAGGCAGCACAGCCACCACCCCAGTCCAGCCAGCCACAGCCAGCCTAAGCCAGCCAGCCAGCCCAGCCAGCCAGCCAGCCAGCCAGGCAGCAGGCAGGCAGGCAGGCAGCAGGCAGCCAGGCAGCCATGCAACAGCCAGCTAGCCAGCCAGCTAAGCTACTAGCTAGCTAGGTAGCTACTAGAAAGAGGTGGCTGGCGACTGGCTGCTGCCTGGCTGGCTTCTGCTGGGCTGCTGGCGCTGCTGGCTGCTGGCTGCCTGGCAGCTTAATTTTTCATTCATAAACGTTGACTTTGCATCAATCAAATGAAATTAAATCAATCAATCCAAATAAATTCTGGTTCTAAACACTGACAAAGAGACTTCGTCCGAAGCGGACGGCACAGGAGAAAACCAAAGAATTTAGTTTATCTTGGAATTAATATCGTAAGGATATTAAGCATTAAATGCATGTGCTAAAAACAAAGTTTACCCTCCTATTTAGAGTTTCCCGTTTTTCATTTGATAGTAAGAATGTGCCTTTAAGTGGTTCTTGGAGAGGAGGTTAGCCACTAAAGTAATACTACATCATGCGTATGTATATTTCGATTATAAACTCAAACGTGATGTAGGGTTTGTCTAACAAAATTCTGTAAAATGTTCCCTAATCGATATATAGGCTATGTCTTGTAAGTAAGCCAAAAAAAAAAGGTTAATGCCAACAGCATTTGGTGTTCGCCACGTCACCCAAGCCAGTACTCACCCAAACCCCAACGTTGCTTAACTTCGCTATCGGACGAAAGCGTGGTGTTCAACGTGGAATGGCCGATCGCGACACAGTACCTTGTGCAAATACTCTTATAAGCCCGTTTTTAGGCAAGAATATCTAACACACACCAAAGTTTCCAAGTAAGTAAGTAAAGAAATTAATTAATTAAGTAAGTAAGTAATTAAATAAGTAAGTAAGTAATGAAGTTTATTTTTTAGTGCACATATATATTAGCAAAAACACATAACTAATGCTGACATCCACATATAATTTCTTATAAATGTTGTGGTACATACAAGTTACACACAATTACTCGTACTTACTTACTATTTACTTAATTACTAACTTAATCACTTTAATAAATTCAAACGTGACAAATTAAACAATTCTAACTACAAATAGTTTGGACAAAGAAATATATAATTGTCAATAATTTCTTGGTTATCCTAGTGGTAGGTAATTTTACATCTATTACCACATAACATCTATTTACCAATTCACATAGCACAAGGGCAGTTTATTATTATTAATACTATTATTATTATTATTATATTATTATACTATTATTATTATTACTATTATTATTACTTATTATTACTATTATAATTTATAATATTATTATTATTATTATTATATATTATTACTATTAATTATATAATTATTACTATTTATATTATTATTATTTCTAATTATTATTATTATAAATTATTAGTATTATTAATATTATTATTATTATTATTATTATAATTATTATTAATATTTTTTTCTGGACCGACCAAGAAGCAGCTGGGATGGGAGACAGCTCCGATACAGCAGGAGCCGGCCTGGGAGGCCGGCTGAGAGGGCCGGCTGGCTGGGAGGGAGGCCAAAAACGTGTTCAAACATATATCACATGCTAAACACGTGACCAAGAGGTTTGTTAAGCCGTTACAAACAATAGATATAATGGACATATTAGTAGACTGTATGTATAGTATGTATGTATGTCATGTAGTTCTATTTAGTTCATGGTATGTATGAACGATTATGTATATACCCCTTATGCCATGTGTGTCCATTTACCTACTATGTACACACAGCTAAAAATTACCATACATATGTATATTCTGTAGGATAACCTACTCCGAGTCAAACAACCTTTATTAACCCTCCTGCATTTTGTGTCCTTGTAATAATTCAAGAATTTCTAATATAATACCTTCATTCAAACTTAGATCCGCCACCTAAGTAATTGTTTTGTTGAGAATCACTTGTAACCATAAGAAAATAAAAAGCATAAAGTTAACTTAATAAACATTAAAAGAGTGACATCACTAGAAGTGAAAATAAGTCACAATAACTATTTTTCCGGTTTATCCTCGGTAATTTTACACTCAATGTAATTCTAATATGTAATTGATTTTAAGCTCTGCTCAAATATTATGATATTTACTTACTTTAACTTAGATTACATCATTATGCACTTTATGTGAACCTTTTATTGGGGTGTGGGGATGCCGGAGTGTTGAGGGACTGATTACCTCATTCTCCTCCTGTTCTTCAAGTTTCTCCTAAGTATGGACTGATGAAGCCACTGCGTGGTGAAACGTTTTCCTCATTAAAGATACCCAAGAGTTGCACATGTGTCTAATTTATCAACATGTGGGTTCTCTGAACCATTCATCTACAATGGCGGGGGGTGGAGTGGGGAGTCAGTACTGGCTGGCCATCATTTATGTGCTGGCTGTACTGTACTGTAGGCCACAACAGAAAAAACAAGTTAATGGAGGAACACTGAGACAAGCCTTCTGGCATATTCTAGCCTGCCTGCCTGCCTGCCTGCCTGCCTGCCTGCCTGCCTGCCGGCCGGCTCGGCGGCCCTTTCAAATTCTTGAAGCAATGTTGTTTTTCAATGTGACCTAGATAAGAACATAGAACAAGAACAAGAAAGGAGGATCACTGCAGCAGGCCTGTTGGCCCATACTGGGCAGGCCCTTTTACATCCCTTCTGCAGTGTTCCTTCGTTCTTATGTTCTACATGCTCAAGGGAAAGAAGACATAGGATTCCAATCCTTTGTACCTCATATACTACTATTAGTCCCTCTCAAAAACAACCATTTCGACAAAGGGATTTGTCAAACCTACTTTTGGGTAGCTACCAAACAAACGATTTACTTTCATTACAATACTAGGCCACGCCTAAGCCCTGTCGGGCAGCCGTAAAAAAACAATAATTAAATGAAAAACTCTGGACACATGAAAACAACGGTTGTTTTCCCCAAAGGGACGAAGCTGCAATACCTGTTCTTTTGTGTCCATCCACCCCCCCTATTCCCCCTACCTCTCTCCCTAACACACACAGACAACATACACACACACCACGGGGCCAGGAGCTCGGACTCGACCCCCGCAACCTCAACTAGGTGAGCACACACACACGCACGCGCGCGCACGCACGCCTGAAAACCAACTTTCCCAGCGATCAGTCAAGACCTGAAGGAAGCAAGCAAGAAAACCTTTTTTTAATAAATTCTTGCAGAAACGCAAATTCCAAAGTAATTTCTTTAGTAAACTATACTGATATTAATAATATATATAATATATATATAATTATAATATATATATATATATATATATATTAATATAAAATTAATATATATATAATAATATATATATATATATATATTATAATTTTAATATATATATTTATTTCATGTAGCTAGAAGGTAATTTAGTTTTAACTATTCATGTAATATATTGTCTAATTGCAAACTCTTTTCGTTGAAATCAATAGGACCTTTAATAAAGGTCCTTTTTTTTTCTTTTCCTCGATGATGGATGTTTGTTTGTTGAGGAAAAAAGATCGTTGGTAGTTGTAATGATTTAACCACCAAAGCCATAGAGGGTGCGTCCTTGCCGTTTTCAAGGCATAAACGACATCCATTGCAGTAACAGTTTTCCTCTTGGCGTGTTCTGGTATGTGAGGCATCTCGGATGACGTTCTCTAAGAAAACTTTGAGAAACTCCTCGATTTTCCTCGTAGATCAGGCCAGAAAACGTTTTTACGCCGCCACGACGAGCCAGCCGACGAATAGCGGGCTTGGTGATGCCCTGGATGTTTGTCACGAAGAACCTTGCGATGACGTTTGGCGCCACCCTTTCCAAGTCCTTTGCCTCCCTTTTCCGCGACCAGTCATTGCAGAATCAAATAAGTCACCAGACAAGATGCAGCCACAACCGCTCTCTCCCAGAGAATGATCGAAGTCTAAAAGGCCGCGTTTTCGCTTGTTGTTATATAAACCCCGCGTGTGGACGCGGTAAGTTCACGCCTACGTAGCACTATACCTAGAGTATAATTTCCTTGCTAATTTCAGTCTATGCTCCCAATTTCGATTTCGCCTTTAACCTAAAGGTGTCTGCGTCCTCCTCATTTACCTATGAGGTGTGAATCCATACAACCTTCTAAATGAAACAAATGACGAGACATAATGTAGAAACAGGAGCAGAGGAAGGCGAGAGTAGCGGAGCTTAGTGAGGGCGTCAGCGGAGTTCTTAGGGCCCAAAGGAATCGCAGATCGAGGCGGCGGCTCACTATAAAAGCAAGATGTAGCCTGAAATTTTTCATATCAGGCATACAGAATGGCTCGCACTAAGCAAACAGCCCGCAAGTCCACGGGAGGCAAGGCTCCTCGAAAGCACTGCTACCAAGCAGCCCGCAAGTCTGCACCTGCCACTGGAGGTGTCAAGAAGCCTCATCGTTACAGCCTGGTACCGTTGCTCTACGTGAGATCCGTCGCTACCAGAAGAGCACTGAGCTGCTCATCAGGGAAAATTCCATTCCAGCGACTTGTACTGAGATTGCCCCAAGATTTCAAGACTGACCCTGCGATTCCAGTCGTCAGCTGTCATGGCTTTACAAGAGGCCCTGAGGGTTACTTAGTTGGTCTCTTTGAAGATACAACTTGTGTGCCATCCATGCTAAGCGTGTTACCATCATGCCTAAGGACATTTAGTTAGCTCGCCGCATCCGGAGAACGTGCTTAGGTCCCAACCTACGTATACATACAAACAGGCCCTTATTAGGGCCACAAGATAATGTTAATAAGAATAAATAGACAATCATAAAAATAAACAATACTATTTTTTATACTA
>NC_069452.1:29731905-29747710 GCF_026875155.1 Cherax quadricarinatus
GTCTCATAAAGGTAAATGATTTAAAAGGCCTCCAGTCTTTGCTCCAAAGGTTTCAGGCAACTCTCTAGTTTCCCCCTAGTCTACGTCTGGATTTTTGCCTGACCGTACAACACTCCTCACATGCTTTGCTCAGGCGCCCTTATAGGCTCCCATAGACCGCTTTAATTGACTTAGAGCTGGGACAGCTGGTACTGCATCTTCACCTACCATAGTTGCAGTTTAGTTAAGATCACTGTACTAATTTGTACTTCAATTAGCCCACCTCACAGCACGAACGGTATTAGGCAAGAATGAACGAGTCTTAAGGCTTCTCAACAAGCTTAACAATTCCCTTTGTTATATTGACTCTACTATGAATCAAAAATGTACACTGTTAGCTCTCAAATCCCAATCAAAGATGTGTATCGATGTGAAAGCTTAACCTAGCACTTTCCTGTACAATGCCAGCAAAAAATTACAGAACTTAACCTAGTCTCAAGTACAATTCACAAATCCCACATTAACATGAATCGAAGACAATGAAAATCACACAATAAAAAGTGCAGTATACAAATTAAAACAACTCGGTTAACACAAATAAATTCAACAATTCAACTTGTGAAACAGTAAATAAATAATGTATGTAACCAGCTTGGCCTAACTGTGCCCAGCTTACTCTGTCTAGCATGGATGGTTGGATAAGGTAAATCCTAACCTAGCTAGTGTGCTATAACTTAAACCTGGCTTTATAACTCCCTGTAAATAATAACTAGGTTAAATCTGTCCTAGCTACTATAACCTTTGTAAAAATTTGCACAAGCCTAGCCTAACTGTGGCTACCTTGCAAATCCACTGTAAATAATCAATACAAGTCTCCTACTCTGGATTACTTTTAATCACTGTAAATAATTAAATTCACAAGCTTCTCTAGCCTACCTGGCCTGCCTGTAAATTACTGCAAATAACAACTTCTGTGTATAGTCAGCTTGGCCTAGCCTCTGTGTAACTTTGACCTAGGTGTGCTAACTTAACCTAACTTTTTTAAACTGGTTCCTAACTGTGGCCTAGCTATGATAGCTTAACCTAACTCTGTTAAACTGGTTCCTAACTGTGGCTTAGCTATGATAGCTTAACCTAGCTATTCCACATCAAGGTTTTCGAAGGACCACTTTTGTGAAAATTTGTGTGGGCTGCTGAGTCGCCTACCCTGGCAAACTCTGTTGACACCGAGCTCTGAGGTGGGTACCTCAGCCTCACAAGTGGCTTATAGGACAGATTTTTCACAAATGATTGGTATTGTAAGAAACCTCGCCTGCATGCACGTATAAAGGACTAACTTACTTGGTGTTGCAGCATATATCCTGATCTTCACTTCCCTAAGCTAGCCTTAGCCCCTTTGGACTCCCCCTCAGAAACCACATGCAACCGGGAGCATTAATTCCTGCAATATTCAATCGTAATTAGTGTCCTGCCTGCACCTCAGAAATTCCTATATCCAAGAGGGTATGTATCCCTTAGTATAACTATGCAGACTCAGACACTAGCTTCAGACGGCTCTGAGACACTGGTACTTACTGGGCATGCTCTCTCTGTTGCACACAGGGCCCACAGTTAAAACTCACCCACGATCTCCCAAGACACTGGCCAGAATCTACGAGAAAAAGTGAAGATCTTGTCTTACTGTATGGCCTTATGGAGGAGGTCATCTACGGTACATCGAGGTGCCTCTACCAGATTTCCCCAGGTCTCAGATGTGAAGACACGTGGGGGCGCCGTCTGCTGATCACGGCACATCTTGTCCAGTTGGTGTCTGTCATAAGAAGGACGCTATCCTGTCTTTGTGACCCGCGCCTCCTCAATCAAGCTAGGGCTGCCAGTTCTCCCTAGCTAACTTATCCTAGTGTTTGCCTACATTATCGGCCTATTACTACCTATGTTAAGGTCTTAGGTCTACTTTATCATTATCTACAGATGCCCTAGTAAACCTAATATTAGTGTACTACCAGTAAAACTACCTACTCCTTCCCTGAAGAGTAAATCTATAAATTAAATACATACCTACCAAGAATCCATCGCTGACAAGAGAATGCTTCCCTGTTTGGGTGGGGAATAAGGGCCATCCAGCTCAGCCATCCCGTACGGCCATGCTGGACGTCCTGTGGAACTTTAGGGACCAAATAAATTTCCACAGTATTCATTACCTTTGTAACTTGTGAGTTCATTACCTTTGTACCTAGTTCAGCTTTCAAAACTTTGGGGCCCAGTCCCTGGACCCATTATGTACCTCTGTAATCTGTAAATTCCTTTGTAACTTGGCATGGTTGTGACTAGACCTACCTGGAGTTCATTACCTTTGTAAATTGTGAGTTCATTACCTTTGTAAATTGTGAATTCATTACCTCTTTAACTTGCTCAGCTATCAAAACTTTGAGACCCTGTCCCTGGACCCATTATGTACCTCTTTAATCTTTTGACTACCGCCCACAGGATGGGTATGGGGTGCATAATAAACATATTAAACTATTAACTATCCGTCTCATCAGCCTCAAAGGGGACATTACACAGTTTGATCCATGTATAATGCCTGGATTCATCGATCATCCTCACACTCCTCACACGAACAGCTGGTGTTGCATCAAGACTTACGTCCTGAAAACGGTTGACTAACTATTCATAGACCGTTGCTAAGAGCAGTTTCACAAAAATTCCATGTGCTCCGTTTAAGGCTACCCCTTACAACTCTCCATCCTGAATGCTATACGTCTCTCTGATGATTTTAGGTAGTAATACTTGGGTTGAAACTGGCGTTATTTTCCCTCGGAGAAGCTCAACGCCAACAGTGTTGATCCTGTGTCTATGACTAAACGCCATGTTGACTGATGGTAGTTCTGGTTTGACGGCAGAGGCGCGACAAGCACCACCTTACGCCACTGCAGTCAGGCAACTGAGGAGCGTTTGCACAGTAGGTCCACACGGCCCGAGAGCGATGAGGATAATATCCTGGGTTAGTTATCCTCCCAAACAACGGAATCAGCTGGTGTGATACATCTCAGTGGTTAATAGTTTAGTCTCCCTTGAAAACTGTCGGAAATTAAAGAAAACCTGGAAGATTAGAGCAAATATATGTTATTTAATGTTTTATTAAGAGGATATATTTGTTGTTTCTGCAACATAATACATTGTTTTTATTTCTAAATATTTCTTAAAATCTATTTCTTTCTATTTATAATAAGAAAAATATTTATATAGAAGCTTTTTACTGTAAATTAAGTGAAATCGAACTACTTTATGAGAAACAATCAACACTTATTATTAACATTTCGTAAAATCCATTGTTATTTTTGAATTAATGAGTTTCTAAAACCCATCAGTGAAATCTTCAGTAGGTAACACCAAGACCATCCCTTCTAGGGCAGGGTAGGTGCCCAAACCAATGATTATTCTCTATAAAAATTACAATGTTGAATTTACAGAATTTGGTTGTTGTGTGGTTTACATGTAGTTAAATAATGATTACAGAGTGTACCACTAGAATGCCTAGCATGGCTAGGCATTTCGGGCAGACTTAGTTTAATTCTTTGTTTTAAAATATTACAAATTATGAGGTAAGTTGGTATTATGGCTAAGTGACTAAATACTAGTTTGTGAGTTTAGCAATGTGAATGCCTTTGTTTTGGCACAGTACATAGTTTCAGTATTGGAGTAGCACAGGATTCATTATTTTAAGACTGAGATTAATATTTCTGTTTATGGTCAAATGGGCGAGTGAGTGTAAGTGTGAACCACCAGGTGGTATTCGTGTAGTTAGTTGATGGGGTGTATCAGGGAGATAAGATGTTTTCTAATGGTAGTTTTGAAGGTGATGAATGTGTCTGCAGTTCTAGAGTTCTCAGGTAGGGTGTTCCAGATTTTAGGGCCTTTGACATACATTGAATTTTTATAAAGGTTTAGTCGGACACAGGGAATGTCGTAGAGATGTTTGTGTCTGGTGTTATACCTGTGGGTTCTGTCACAACTATCAAGAAAGCGTTTTAGGTCAAGGTTGATATTGGAGTTTAAGGTCCTGTAGATGTAGATTACACAGTAGTAAGTGTGGATGTACTGAACAGGGAGTAAGTTTAGATCTATGAAGAGTAGGGGGGGTGTTGCCAGGGATGGGATTTAGTGATTATTCTTACTGCGGCTTTTTGTTGGATTATTGGCTTTAGGTGTGTTGCTGCAGTTGATCCCCAAGCACAAATAGCATAGGTGAGGTATGGATAAATAAGTGAGTGGTATAGTGTGAGAAGGGCATTTTGCGGCACGTAGTATCATATCTTGGAGAGGATCCCAACCGTTTTGGATACTTTTTTGGTTATGTGTTGGATATGGGTGCTGAAATTCAGGTTGTTGTCAAGGTATAGGCCTAGGAATTTGCCCTCATTATGTCTGGTAATTAGAGTGTTGTCGATCTTAATGTTAATTTGTGCATCTCCTGCTCTGCTACCAAACATAATATAGTAGGTTTTGTCAGTGTTAAGCGTAAGTTTATTGGCTGTCATCCAAGTCGATATTTTGATCAGCTCCTTGTTAACAATGGTGTTGAGGGTGGCAAGATTAGGGTGGAGATGACATAAGTCGTGTCGTCAGCAAAGAGAATGGGTTTCAGGTGTTGGGATACATTTGGAAGATCATTGATGTATATGAGGAAGAGCAGGGGACAAGGACACTTCCCTGCGGAACTCCAGTATCAAGTGGCCGTGTTGTTGATGCTGTGTCTTTAATGGTGACATACTGATACCTATTAGTAAGGTAAGATTTGAAATAAGCAAGCGCATGGCCTCTTATACCGTAATGGTCAAGTTTGTGGAGTAGGATGTCGTGGTCTACTGTGTCAAAAGCTTTTCTTAGGTCAATAAAAATTCCTAGTGGATATTCCTTATTTTCCAATGCTGTGTAAAGCAGATCTAGCATTTCTATGATTGCATCATTAGTGCTTTTATTTTTCCTGAATCCAAATTGGCAGGGGTTGGGTATGTTTTGTGTTGTTATAAATGAATATAGTCTCCTGTGCACGAGTTTCTCAAAGATTATGGAAAGCAATGGTAAGTTTGATATTGGCCTATAGTTGTTTAAGTCTGTAGGGTGACCACCTTTATGTACTGGTGTAACCCTTGCCATCTTGAGTAGTTTCAGGAAGGTGCTAGTTTCTAGTGACTTGTTAAAAAGTAATGAAATAGCATGCGAAAGGATATGGGCCGCTCGCTTGTACAGTAATGGTGGGACATTAGACAGATTCCCTGAGTTGTTTTTAAGTGACTTTATAATCTCGGTGACTTCCAAGGGCTCAGTTGGTGCAAGATAGAAGGAATTTGGGAAATTCCCATCTAGGTAGTCCCCGGCATGGGCATTGTTATGTGGGATTTTATTGGCGAGATTAGATCCTATGGTTGAGAAGAAGTCGTTTATCTTGTTAGCTGTGTCAGTGGGATGTAGTGGTGTTTCATTGGGTTTTAGTTAGGACAATATTCTTGTTTTTTTTCAGTCTGTGGGTCCCTAGAATCTGAGAGAGTGTTTTCCAGGTCTTTTTTATATCTCCTCTAGTGTCTGTGAATCTACTGGAGTAGTATAGTTGTTTGGCTTTCTTTATTACTTTGGTGAGAACTGATGAATAGTGTTTAAGAATATCTTTGTGTATTAAGCCCTGTCTATATTGCTTTTCATATTGGTGTTTCTTGTCAATGGATTTCAGAATTGTACTGGTTAGCCATGGGCAACCAAGCCATTTGTTTGTGATCTGTTTCGTTTTTATAGGACAATGTTTGTTGTATAGTCTAAGTAATTTGTTAAGAAAAATGTCTGTTCAGTCATCAATACCATTGGCCTTGGAGAATTCTGTAGGCCAGTCAACAATCTCTAGGTCAGCTGTGAACTTCCTTATTGAGGCCTCGTCATGGAGTCTAAATGAGACTTTGTTGAATTCAAGTGGTGATTTACTAATGTTTGTCAGGAGGAAGGTAGGGTAGTGGTCTGTAGTGCTATCTGTGATTATCCCTGATTTAAGGGGGGCTAGTATATTGGTCCATATGTGGTCTATTATGGTTGCACTTGTCTCAGTGAGCCTGGTTGGTTTAGTTATTGTTGGTATGAGAAGTGTGTTGTTCATATTGTTGATGAAATCAGTTACAGGCTGATCATCTAGTAAGCCAAGGTTGATGTTGAACTCTCCAGCTAAGAGAAGGTGGTGCTTATTCATTTGTCTGTTTGTTATTAGTGACTTAATTTCTCACTGAAATTTGGGATGTTTGTGTGAGGTATCTGGTAAATGGCACCAATTGTTATAGGTGTCTTAAGGTTTTTTACAGTAAAATTAGCAAAATGTATTCCCATATTCATCACTAAGCAAGTGGTGCTAATACAAGATAATTGGTTAGAGTAATAGATTGCAATACCACCCCCAACTTGGTTTGGTCTGCAGTAGTGAATTGCTGTGTATCCTGGTAGAGGGTAGATATCTATTGTGTCCTGCTTAAGCCAGGTCTCAGTAAGAATAATGCAGGAGAAGGGTGTCTTTAGTGATTCAAGGGGTGCCAGGAGGTCATCATAGTGTTTGCTTAAGGACCTGATGTTGTAGTTAAGTACTGATAGACTTTTAGCATTGTTTAGGATAGTGCTGGCTTGTGATGCTGTGTAATAAACGCAGTTACTTTCCAATAGGTTTTGATTGGGTGTCAGATTATGGAGGTTTAGATCAGGGTCAACGTGATCAATCATCTTCTAGGTTTAAATTATGGTTATTTATATCCTGAGTTGTGTGTTGAGTTCTAGTACTGATATCTGTAGTGGTAGGAAGTTTGGACAAGTATATAGCTAGAGTATTTTGGTCATGTAGAGTATAGTCACTACTACACATAATGAAGTTGATGTTGTCTATGTGTTGTGCTGGAATGAACTAAAGTACAACTAGGTATAAACTAGTAATATAAAAATACAAATTTAAAATAGAACAAGACTCTCTTTTTTTTTTCTTTTTTTTTTTATTCGCCGGTATTCTCCCGGCCCGGGTCTTTTCCAAGTAGTGGTGACCCAGCCTTGGCTCCCTATCTGGGGAGTGTCTCGAGACTTAAGTCTCCCATGGGAGGAGGGACAAGTACCTCCTCATCTTTGGGACCAAGTGTCCCCAGGCCTAGCCACATTCCCCGCCCTCACGGGGCTCGTAGGGAGAAGCTAGGCCTCTGGTCTGCCATCTACCCTGCCTCGAAGGGGCTCGTGGGGATGGCAGCCTTATGAGCTGCAGATGGTAGCAAGCTCAGGCCTTATAAAAACAAGACTCTCACTTGTAATTGCACTAAGGTCTAATATAATGACTTTTATGGAGTCTATGTTTTGAGCTAGAATGAGCTATAGTACAACTAGATTTAATCTAATAATATAAAAATACTAATTAAAAATAGCACCAGTCTCTCACTAGTAATTGCACTATGGTCTAATATAATGAATTTGGTATTGACTATAGTACAACTGTGTTTAATCTAATAATATAAAAAAGGCACAAGACTCTCAATTGTAATTGCACTAAGGTCTTATATAAGTTGTTTACAAGAATTAGAGTATAACTAGATTTAAATTGACAGGATAAAATACACAAGTTAAGGTAGCAAAAGAATAGTAATAAAAAAAATGATAAAATAAAAATGGCAATGACTTGGTTATAATATGCTAGTAAGATGGTAGACAGGATAATATAAAAGTTGTAGTTGAAAATACTAGTTTAAAAAAGTATAGAATAAAATGGTCAATAAAAGAAGTTACAATAAGTTTGATCAATAGTTTAAAGAAAAAATTGGGAAATAATGGGGATTTTAGAATAAATTGGGAAATTTTGAGTATTTCTTAAAGTGGGGTAGAATTATTGGGAAAAAGTTATGGTTATTTATAATAAAAAAAGATGGAAAGGATGGGGACGTTGAAAAAAAAGGAGATAGTTCTGTAGATATTAAACAAATTAAGAATAGGAGAATGGTCGTTGAATAAACAATGACAATTAAGTCTTTGCTGACCCTTTTGGGCCCGTGCAGACCCCTTCGCAACGCTTTCAGTTCCGCAGCAATGTGAGGTGGTGCTTGTCGCGCCTTGCGTAAACCCGGGAAACTATATTGTAAAAGGGCGTGCAGTTACAGACGCAGGATTAACACTGTCGGTGTTGAACTTTCAGTGGGGCAATAACGCCCCCTACCCCAGATTACTCCCTAAAATAATCAGGCCGTTGGCATTCAGGGGAGGTTGTACGGCGAGCATGAACGGAGCAGTAATTTTTTGGAAAAACTGCTTCAGAAAACGGTTTACGAGTCGTTGGAAAACCTTTTTCAGGACGTAAGTCTTGATGAAAAACCCCACGTGCGGTGGGATGACGATGTACCCAGCCCTTATACATGGATTAAATGGTAATGCCCCCTTTGAGGGGATGAGCAGTTCAGAAACGTATTTGAGGAATACGGAATGTTTTTTGGCCCAGCATGGTAAGGGGGTGCGGGTGCCTACACAGGTATGCCGGAGGGCATTTTAAACCTAAAATTCATTGCAACCCCCCATACCGTTTAGGTCCTAAAGGAAATTTCAGGCACAGGCATGGTGTATACCGGGGCAAAGGCGTACCTGCCGACTATGTGGGAATATGATCACAAGGGGCGGAGGTGGGAAGCGGCAAGGGCCCCGGCCCCAAGGGGAGAATCCGCTTTTACACCGGGGGAAGGGGGTTTTGATAAAACGACGGAAAGGAGGGGTGGTCGTCATGGAGCGAGATAGTGGTGGGCGTATAAGGGGGGGGAGAGGGTGAGGCCCTTGACCAGTTCCTGGCCCACCCCAAATTTCCCGTGGATCGAGTGAGCAAAAGTACAGGAGGAAGTTTTGGGAAATTTGAGGAGGAATTGCCGAGGTTTTGAAGTCCTTGTCCCCCCCTGAGGAGGTGGCTCCCCCTGGCGGTAAAAAGATGAGGTAAAGGCTGTGGGGCATCAACAACAAAAAACAAATCGGACGGGGGGGAGTGCAGGTGATGAGGTGTCCCGAGATCTTTGTCCTGTGTACAGGGAGGTAGAGGACATTGTGAGGCATCCCCAGCCCAACCCATGGGGTGCGCCTGTCACAAAAAAGGACCCGCTGCTCGGATTCAGATGAGTCCAAAACCCCGGCGCGGGGACTGGGAAAAAAATTTTGGGCAAAAGGTAAGGTTGGGGGCCATGACAGGAGGCCCCAAAAAAAGGGGGGGGGGGAGAGAGGGAAGTTGCAGGGGGACAAGTGGCCCCACACGTTCTGGGGCCATCGGAAGGTAAGAGAGGAGGCGGGGTGGAAATTTAAATAGGCCCCCGGTGTATGACAGAAAACTTAAAAGGTTTGGAAATGTAAAAAAGGAAAAAGGTTTTTCGGGGTTTTCTGAAAAATTTAGGGGGATGTTGTTTTCCCTACAGGAGCACAATTTTAAGGAGGGTAGGGGTTGGAGGGGAGGGGTTTTGGGTGGAAACCCCCTGCCATCGCCCTTTTAAAAGGGGGGGGGGTATTTTAATTAGGGAGGGGGCCCGTTTGTTTTGAGAAAAGTGGGGGGGGGGGGGGGGAAGGGTGTTGGCGCGTAGATGTTTGTGGAGGGGAAAATTTGTGGCTTTTTTTAGTGTATTGCCCCTGCAGAGAATAATTACGGTGAAGCAGGGTTTGTGTGCGAGGCCCTTGTTTTTTTTTTGGAAATTAGGGGAGGGGGCAATAGTGGGGAGGGATTGGAACGCGTCTTGGAGGGCTGAGTGGAACCAAAAGGGGCGGGTTTATGTGTCGGGGGCCCTTACGAGATTTATTGAGGGATATTGGTTAAGAGACGCTTTGGGGGGGGGCGTGGGGAAAGAAAATTTGTTGGAGAGGGAAAGCAGCGAGGTTAGATAGAGTGTATCTTTCTCACGGGGTTGAGTGGAGGTTTCAAAATGTTAAATTTTGCAGGGTCAGTTAAGCGTTTTGGTGGGGGTTTGGGGTGGGGGCGCTTGCGAAATATAAGGAGTTCTGGAAATTAAATATAAGTGCTTGAGTGATGAGGGGGGGTTAGGGGGTTTTTTGCCCTATGAAGGAGTTTAGTGGGGGCACAGGGGTGGAAGATGTGTACATGGTGGGATTGTTTTGCCAGGAAAAGGATTGGAAATATTATGTGGGGGGGCAAACGTATAAATTTTTTTAAATAGGGCTTTAAAAATTATTGGGGGCGGTTAAGGGCTTTTTTGAAAGGGGGCTGTGGGGGGAAATTTCCCTAGGGATGAAATTTTTCGAGGTCAAGGGGAGACGAGGGGTTACAAAATGAGAGGTTTAAAGCGGAAAGGGTGCAGGCAGGGAGAGGATTTTGCTTTGGGGGTGAAAAAATCAGGGCGTGTGTTTCGACGCAAAAAAAAAAGACAGCAGGTTACAGTTTTCCGGGGTTAGAGGTACACGAGATGGGGGGGGTTATAGAAGGGGTCGGAGTTCTAACTACAAAAGAATGTGGTGTTCTAAAATGGTATAAAGGGTTTGGACAAGTGGGAAGGTGGGAAATTGGGGTTTAGAGAAGGTGGTGGTATGTGACGTGTAATTTAGGGAATGTGATAAAAAAGGCTTTGGGGGGGGTAATAACAGAGGAGGAAAAGAGTTGGTTGGGGGGAATGGGAAAGGAAAGCCCCCGGGAAAGAGGGTTCCCCGGCTAAAATTTTATCTCCAACTTTGGGGAGGTAAAAGGGGTTTCGGGTAGGTTTTTTAAATCAGATAAGGAAAGGGTTGAGGGGGGACGAAAAGCAACAGCATTTGTATTGTTGGCCCCGGGGGAAAGGGGCAGCCCCCCTAAGGTCCCGGATATTGTTATTTTGTTTTAAGTTGTTCGCTAATCTTGGGAAATGGTTCAAATGTGGGGTAGGGGAGTGGTTTCGAAAACGCAGTATGGTTTGCCCGGAAAGGCGATGATTGGGGTCAGGAATACTGAGAAGTTTTTTTGGGTCAAAAGGGGGGGGGGGGGAGGGGGCGTTGTTGGGTTAGAGGGGAGGGGCCATGACAGGGTGGGGAAGGGAGATTGGGAGCTATATTAGGAGGCGGGTTTGGGGGTGAAATAGTTAATTTGGGTAACCCCCGTTGTACAATGGGCCAAGATGGGGTAAGATTAAAAGGATCTTTTGGGGGGGGGGGATTTTTAATGGGTAGGGGACTTGGCAGGGTGTCCCATGTCACAAAGTTGTTTTTCGTGCATTTAGGACCCCTTTTATAGAATGGTTTTAAGTTGTGTTGGGGAACCCCATGGAGGTGGGGGGGGTGGGGTGGGAAAGTGTGGCCGGGGGAATAATAGGGTACGTAGACGAAAAACAGTCCCGGTTCGGGGGGGGATGAGTGGGTGTTTTGGATCTTTGTGCAAATTGGAAAGCAACAGGATCAGGAAATGGAGAAGTCAATGAATGGGTTGGGGATTGGGGGGAGGGGGGGGGTGGGATGTAAAATTGTGAGAAAACAAACGGTGTCTTTAAAAATTTGTGGTTCAAAAGGGGAGGAAGCTGTCGGGAGGAAAAGAATAGATTAAAGGAAGGATTAGGGGGTCTGGGGGGGCTTCGACCTCATCTCTATCCCTGCAACGAGTGATTTTTATAAAGTTTATTTATAGTAAGGTTGGCACGTAGGAGCCCTGTTCCCCTTAACAGGGCGGGGATTGTGGGAATTCTGGACAGTGTTTAATTTTTGTGGGGTTTTAAGGGCGATTGGCTGAGGGAAAAGGTTGTAATGTTACCTGCGCCGGGTGGGTTTGGGGTTGATGGATCTGAGGAGGAGGATTTAAATGTTGTTTCTTAAATGGGGGGTTTTTTCGCGAAGGGTGAGTGGAGGGACTGGGAAAAAATACGTAGGTTGGGTAAGTTTTTATTGGTTGGAGTTGAGGGGTGTAAATATTTTGAGGGCGTTTATGTTTGGGTTAGAGAACCCAAAGGAAATTCGGTAGGGGTTTTGTGTAAGCTGTTGCAGACGGATTGTTGTACCATTGAGGGATTTTTCCCATGTACGATGGAAAATTTTGGTATAGGTTTAGCAGGTTAAGTTAAAGCTAGGGAAGGGGGTAATGTACGTTTTTTTTTTTATGGCATCCCGCGGGGGAGGTTTTAAGAACCAGAGGGGTAATTGTGGGGGAAGGGGTGGAATCGTGGGGGGGATGAGCGGGCGTTTTCCCCTGCTGTATACTTTTGTGGGGGCTGGAGGGTGTTTTGGATTGGGTTAAATAGGGGAGTCAGGGGGTGGGGGGGAAAAGGGGTGGTCGGTTCTGCGTGCACTAAGCCAGATGTGGGGGTTTTGATGAGAGTGTTTATAAGCTTTGGATTAAAATAGTGGATTTTATTATAATCGTGGGTGATGAGGGGGGGGGGGAATTGTGAGGTGCGGGGCGGGTACTAGCGGTAACGGGTTTTCGTCGATGTGCGTATGGAATGTATGGGGGGGGGTGGGGAGAAGGATTTTCGGAAGGGGGTAGATGTTAACGTTTGGTTTTTTATCAATCTACGGCTTTGGGGGGAGTGAGAAGGGGGGGGGGGTTTGGGGGTTTTCTAGGGAAGGGGGGGTTTGGGGGGCACGCGGGGGCGCCCCTGGGGGGGGGTGTGAGTGTAGGTGTTGTGGGGTATGGGTTTAAGAGTGGCAACATTTTTGTGCAGCAAGGGGGGCACGAAACCAAAATGAATCAAGTAATTAGTAGTCCTGAATGGGGGAAATTCTGGGGTTTTAGTGTCAGGGTCGTCTGACCTCTGAAATTAAATGTGAATGGTGTCAAAATTAGTTTTTTAAAAACCGTGAAAAGCTTTAGGGGTTTTGTAGAGTGTGCGTTTTACCTTTATTGGCTAAATCATGTGCATAATTTTTTCCAAAGAGAGGTTATTTAAAATTTGTGTGAGGGGTTGTCGGGTTTTTTTGCGAGTGTCTGTCTTTTTTTGCATTAATAATGGCTCATCCCTTGCTGCTAGATGGACGATAAGACTCCATTTAAAATTTTAAAGCCCGTTTAAATTTGTAATGGGGCGTATGGGTTTTGTCTCTTACTTTATATAATGTGCTCAGCCCGGGGGAAGAGGCTGTATTTTATTTTGTAATATTTGTTAATATTTATTTAGTTAAAATGTGAGGCTTAGGATTTGATTTTTTTTTTAGGATTTGATTTTGATTTTTTTCAAAGCTTAAAAAAAAGATGTAGTGAGGACGTATGTATGGCTTAGGGACTTCTTATTTATAGGGGTTAATTTTGGGAAGAGTAGTGATTGTTTTTTAATGAGATTGGGGGTAAGGTTATTACTCTGTTTATCTCCCTTTAAGGTTGTGAAAACCCTTTTTCTTGTCCGTCATGTATGTTTAAATATACAAATTGAAAGTTGTATATAGTTTTTATTTTATATATTTTTTTTTTAGTATGTTTATTTTGTTTATCATAGTATTTTATGGAAAAAATTTGTGTGTATATGGGGAACCCCCTTTGTCAATTCAAGTGTTTTTAATAATTTAGTGTATGTGGTAGGATTTAGGTTCTGTTTCCTTTTTATCTTAATTTAATTCAAGCTGTAAAGTTTTAAATAAAAATATAAAAAAAAAAAAAATGACAATTAAAGTGTTGGGGATTAGAAATTTTTGGGGGGGGGCAAATTTATGCAATATAACACTAAGGGGGCTATGGGTATTATCTGCACTTCAATTTATTCGAGTCCAGCCTCATTGGGAAATTTTTTAAATAAGAAGTAGTAAGTAAATAAATTATTCAGGGATACACAATCAGTTCATAAATAAACATACAAGCCCTATGTGTAGAGAACCTGGGGTAATCCAAAAAATCAGACAGAGGGGCTTATTTCTTGGGGTCCTTTTCCTTATTATTTAATATAAAGTTATAAATTTTTTCTTATTATTCTATAATGAAGAAACATCTTATTATATACTAAAAAGATTATCTACTACACGAGGGTCATTAAGACTATCTACAATCCCGGGGGGCATTACGACTATCTACAATACGAGGGTCATTACTAGGGATAAGGTAAAATTTACACGTATTTTAGCTAAAAAATAGAAAATCATTCCCCCCCCTTTCTGTTGCTTCATTCATCAGACATTTTTTGGCAGTCTTCTTGAAATGGTTAAAGCTATGACGGGCCCCTTGCATTTTGGGTAGTCTGTTCCATTCCTTTATTGCTGTACAATAAAAGGTGTTTGAAGCCTGGCCTGACTGTGGGTACTACAAGTTGTCCTCTCTCCCCCTAGTACTATGATTGCTTTGGTTCCCAACCTTGAAAAAATTGACAGCAAGATATTCTGGACACTGTTCGTGAGCAATTTTATAAACATGATTTAGCTTCAGTTGTTTTACCCCTGTCTTCAACATTCAGCATATCCAACTGCTGTAAATTCATCCTGGCCTACATGTTTCTCTTGGTCCCAGCCCCAGGATAAAATCTTACGATTTTGTTCTGGGTGATTTGCAGTCTATCTTTCGTTTTTTTGTCAAGGCAGAGTACCAGAAGATTAGATTTTGCCACCGAAGGGGGCTAGTTTATTGTGCACCCCATACCCCATCCTGTGGAGGGTTTAGCCCCGAGAGCATATGGATACACAAAAGGCCTAGGAACTAGGCCCCAAAGGGTTAACAGGAATACATATGGATTTATATCTACATATCTATAGTTCACTTTCTGTTACAAGCAAATTTGGGAAAATTTTGTTAGTATATTGGTATCTTATTTTCATTAAAAAGATATCTTGACATGTCACATAGGTTATTATACTGTCTTCTCTGTATTCCTCAATGAGTGGACAATTAAGCACATAGTGTTCAAGAGAGTGACCATATGCCTGATCACATAATTTACATTTAGTTTGATCATCATCTGGGGTGTCCCCAAACTGCCAGAAGTACTTGTAACCAAAACCTAAGCCTGGCCACTACAACATCAGTCAGTCTGTTCACATTGCAAGTTGCTCCATAAAAATACTTATCTACGTTTATTTATCATAGTGGGTTAAAATCTACTCAGCTTCTAAATGCATTCCTATAACAATCATTTTCATTTTTTACTTCTCTCCTAATATTATTCCTAATGCTAGAAAACAGTTTTTACCAAAATTATATTCTACATTTTCCTTCTCGATACTCTTCTTGGCTAACATATCAACTTTATCATGAAGGAGTAATCCATGTGTGATGGGGTCCATAGCAATTGTACATTAATTCCTTTGTCCTAATTTTTTGAGTATCTATACCTCTTCCCAAGAAGAGCAAATGTAATCCATATGGCATTGTATAAGGGCTAGACATAGGGTCCTGCGAGCCTCAGTAGGTAGAAAACTGTGCTTGTCTATACAGGAAAATTCAGCCTGGCATTCGCTTTCTTTACTACACTGTTCCCTATCAATTCTCTGACATGCATGGGTCAAAGGGGATTCCCCAAAATTTAACTGATGAAACCAAAGTGATGGGCTCCCCATTACACTGAACATTAAAATTATTTACCCTTCTCAGTTTATGTTTCGTTCCAAAGAGAATGGCTTCAGTTTCCCTAGGTGTAATGAAGTTTGTTGTCTACTAACCATTTGCTGCAGGACTCCGTTCCAGTGTTAAAAACATTAGCAATATCTTTGTGGTTTTTTACTGTCACTAACAGAGCACTGTCATCTGCATACAGTAGGGTTTGCATTGACACTGATAGGCATATCATTGACATAACTAAGAATAGTAAAGGACCCAGAATACTACCTTGGGGAACTCCACATGTTATCGGCAGGGGTTTGAAATTTCCTTTTTGTTTTATTTTGACTATTTGTCTCCTGTTGTAAGGTGGGCTTAAAACCC
>NC_069452.1:29748210-29763437 GCF_026875155.1 Cherax quadricarinatus
ATAAAACGGAAACTTGGACAAAAAAAACGAAAATTTTGAAAAATTTTCGGAAAAACGGGGAAGTTTTTCCCAATGAATTTAAAAAAAAATCCAAAAATTTTGCTCATTTTTATTTTTTTTCCACTTTTTTTTTGCATTTGCATCGTTTTCAAGAATTACTTGCAATTTTTTCAGAAAAATTATATTTTATATATTTTTTAAACACACATTTTGATGAAATGACAAAAAAAACAAACTGAACCCATCACTAAAAATTTAAATACAAATAACTTCCCTGTAAGGGTTTGAAGGCTATCAGAAGACGCATTTGCTAGTTATTACATAGGAAACAATTTGCTTAATAAAATTGGCAAATTGAAATTTACGCAACTCAGAGTGACAAACTGTTTCAATAAAGCCCATCAATGGTAAAAAGTTTGGAGCCCATCAATGGCAAAAGTTTGAAGCCCATCAATGGTAAAAGTTTGAAGCCCGTCAATGGTAAAAGTTTGAAGCCCATCAATGGTAAAAGTTTGAAGCCCATCAATGGTAAAAGTTTGAAGCCCATCAATGGTAAAAGTTGAAGCCGTCAATGGAAAAAAGTTTGAAGCCCATCAATGGTAAAAGTTTGAAGCCCATCAATGGTAAAAGTTTGAAGCCCATCAATGGTAAAAGTTTGAATCCCATCAATGGTAAAAGTTTGAAGCCCATCAATGGTAAAAGTTTAAAGCCCATCAATGGTAAAAGTTTGAATCCCATCAATGGTAAAAGTTTGAAGCCCATCAATGGTAAAAGTTTGAAGCCCATCAATGGTAAAAGTTTGAAGCCCATCAATGGTAAAAGTTTGAAGCCCATCAATGGTAAAAGTTTGAAGCCCATCAATGGCAAAAGTTTGAAGCCCATCAATGGTAAAAGTTTGAAGCCCATCAATGGTAAAAGTTTGAAGCCCATCAATGGCAAAAGTTTGAAGCCCATCAATGGTAAAAGTTTGCACTTCTTGGTGGGATTCTGTCATTTCCATTACTTCTATGAGAGCAGTTTGGAAAATAAAAGTACGGAAATTGAGTGGCAAGTTCTCTCCAGACCTGACTCTCGTTCTTACTGATGCCAACGTCAGCACTGGAGACCCACATGAATTTTCCCCCAAAATTCAAAATAATTTTGTATAGCTCGTGGGTTCCATCTATGCCCCTCGTTTCTTTCCTCCAAGTCTGCCAGACAGTTAACATTTCTATATTTTATATCTAGCATAGAGATATAGGTCAGCAATAGTTAGGGAGGTACCTGTTATACCTGGCATTTTGCCAAGATGGGGTTTTGGAAATTATTGGCTGTCCAGAGCAATTGCTATTAATTGTTGGCTGGACAGACACTAAGGGTAATGCAGTACCATTTATTGAAAACTGGGACCTCTTCTTCGGTAGAAATGACATGTATGCCAGGGATGGAGTTCGATTAGGGAAATGGTTTTTGGAAGGTAAAAATGTACCGTGAAAATGTTGATTTAGGTTCCGATATCTTGAATTTTAAGAATAATAGTTATCAAGTAACAATGGGTAATAATGATGACAAATTTTGGAAAAACAAAGATGAATAGGAAAAAGACGCAGAAAAAAAATATTAACAAATTTTAAATTAATAGTCAAAGCGCCAGGAATCAAATTAAAGAAATGCGTTTGGTATCTTGTGCGGGAAACTCTGATGTTATTGTATTAAATGCAATATGGAATCATTTAAAGATTCGGGACATGATTGCCAGGTGCCATATTAAAGGGTTTAAGTTATTCCATGTAGATAGATATATCGGGCAGGGGAGGGGGGGGGAGTAGCATTATATGTACGAGAAAATATAAATTTAGGTTTAGGTTTAGGTAGAATTTCTAAAAAGATGAAATATACCGAACTTAAAACTCGGAAAGAGATAGAGGGACATTTTTTGGGGACGAAATTAGGGCTTTTAGACATGAGAACTTAGTAATAATAGGGGATCTTAATTTCATAGTCGCTCTTCAGTGATCACTAGATTATTTGCGAGGGTGTCCTTATCTGAGAAGATTAGGTCGAGCAAATTATTAGCAAATAATAAGTTCTTAAATATAATATTTTCGTATTTTTTTTTTTCTGAAGAGCCGGACAAATACTCAGGACCTACTTTTTTTTCTCAATTTTTTTCTTATACCTTGAGAACATCTCACTCAGTAGACTACAAATTTCAACACTATGCTAAAGTTTCTGGAACTATTAGTTTGTGAGGATGACCATTTCTGAATTGATGAAGCTTCAGTTGATATTGACTTCTAAGTGAGACCTTAAGAATGCCTTATTTCATCACTATCAAACTTTCAACAACTGAGAATCATATGAATAAAAGGTTGGAGGTCACGTGTGGTCACTGTCATAAGCTGTCTGGGAATTAGCGGAGGGTGTTACTGAGCACCATGGCCTGCTGTAGTGTTTTGGAATCTCAGGTTAAAGTGTTGAAGAGGTTCTACCTCTTCAGGAGGAAAACAGGAGGCTGAAGCTTCGCCTAGATGGGTTTGGGAGTGAGTGTGAGATGGATGGTGCAGGTAAGGAAAAGGATACCAGCAGTGAGCTAAAGAGTTGCAACCGCTTTAAGTGGCAAGTGGTTCACAATTCAGGAAGAAGGAAGATAAAGAAGGCTAATAGAGAAGATGTGAAGGTAGGAAACAGATTCTCTGTTCTCCACGACGAGTGTATTTCAGCGGTTGTGAGGGTAAAGGTACCAATGACTCCCCTGCTAATCAAGGTAAGGATATTCTAATTGTAGGATATTCTCAGGTAAGATATTTGGACAGTGCTTTCTGTTGCAACCCCTGAATGGGTTGCAATGATTATTATGTATATATATAATTATTACCTTTTCATATAATTTTATATTGCTTATATTTGCGATAATAGCTAAATCGTAAATGTATTGCTTTATATTGTTATTTGACTTATGTTGTTAGGATGTAACATATTAAGTGCTCAGTTCAAGTCTTGATTGTCAAACTACTGTAATTATCGCTTGTAGCTCGTTAGACTGCCGGCTTCTGAGCTGCAGTTGTCCACGTAGCTATCACGTGATCGAGGGGGGGTGTCCTCACCTCGCCCAAAGTATTCAGTCGGCTCTAGACTCGCTTGGAGGTTGGACAGATTCTGTCTCATTATTCTTGTTAGTTCTGTAGAACTCTGTTCACAGAACCTTGTACAGACTTAGTGATTTTCGACGTTGTACTGAGGTTGTGTGTCACATAGACACTCGAAACATCTCAGGTCCTGAGCTGTAGCTTATCACTTAACTTGTTTATCTGGAGAGTTTATCTGGAGAGAGTTCCGGGGGTCAACGCCCCCGCGGCCCGGTCTGTGACCAGGCCTTCTTAGGTCAGTGTCCCAGGATGCGACCCACACCAGTCGACTAACACCCAGGTACCCATTTTACTGATGGGGAACATAGACAACAGGTGGAAAGAAACACGTCCAATGTTTCTACTCTGGCTGGGAATCGAACCCAGGCCCTCACCGTGTGAAGCGAGAGCGTTAACCACCAGGCCACCAGAGTGGTGTATTATCACAGTCAGGGATTTTCTTATGCTGAACTTAGATTCAGTAGTATGGGAGTTTTGTGACTTTTGTGGAGGATCTGCAGATGGTCCCTACATAGTGTCGTTATATTATCTCCTTGTTCCTGATTCTGTGTCGCAGTTGATTGTTGTATGGCTATTGGGCTTAGCATTCTTTTTTGTTCAAGCAGACTGTTCTGGTTGCCAGTCGGTTAAGAAATTATTTTATCTGAGGACTTTGTCAGTCCTTGTTTAAGTCTAGTCGAGTCGTGAGACATAGTGAACTACTTAGAGCACTTACACACATACACAAAAACTTGTAATATCTTATTAAATGTTGATGTACCTGCGGTATTTAAAGGGAATTAAAATTTGTAATATGTGCTTTCAGCAAAAAATTTTTATTTTGAGAAAAGTAAATTTATTTTGTTTTTTGTGTTTAAATTTTAAAATTTAATTTAATTTGAAAAAAAAACCTCTAGATTTTAATAAATTTTTTAAAATTTTAAATTTTCCCTCTATTTTTTGCCCCCAAGTTGTAACCCTTTAAAGAAATATTGAATCATACTGAATTCTTATGGAAAAAGGGGAAAAAAGGATACTGACTATTTGTTACGAAAACCCCGTAACGGGCGGGGAAACCCCCTTTTTGTTTTCACTGGGATCTCAAAGCTTTTAAAAATCGCTTTTTTTTAAAAAAAGGGGGGCCTGCCCGGGAGGCTCTTGATCCAAGGTGTTGGAGAAATTGTCCAGTTTGCAATAGAAAACTCTGTAAACAAAAAACTTTGAGTACTTTCCTAACCCTGAAGACTTTGATTTAGTTTTGTAAAATTTTTACCAGGTGGATGTATATCCCTGACTGAGTCCCCTTGATAAAAAAGGAGAGGGGGAAATACTGTTTTTGAGTTTTTGATCTAAAAAAACCAAACACTAAAATTCCTTTTAGGATTAAAGTTTCCCATAATCCTCTCTCGTATTTACACTTATTTTCCCGTGTGTTTTGCCAAAGTAAAACATTTTAAATTGATACCTGATTTTGTCTGGGTTTAAGTACATTAAAACTTCGACGTTTTTGGGCGAGTAGCCAAATATCTCGGTGGGACGTATAACAGGAATTAACCCGCGGGAAAATTTTCGGGAGAAAATTAAATTTAAAAAATATATTGTTTCCTGCTCATACAGAGAGGGTTGTTTATGATTAGATTCGGGAAAGCCTATTTTCCCCTTTAAAGGAAGCAGGGGACTTTTTTGTTTACTTAGAAGAGAAGCCCCAAAAGGCAGAAGGGTCTGAGCCTAGTGAAACCCCCGCTCACACCTTCCCGCCTCACTGACAAAAAAAAAACAGAGTGTAGCTGGTTGGATGACCCCAGCCTAATACTATTTCAGGCTTTTTATTCTTGCCAACGTTTTGGAGGGGTTGTCAGCTGTTGCTCCTCAGCCCCGCCCAACCTGGGGGGATTTGTTTCCCAACATCAACAAAAATTGGCGACTGCGTTTCGCCGGGGGGGGGGGGGGGGGTTAAACGGTTTTTTCAACAAAACGGGGGAAATCTACCCCGGGCAAATCAGAAAAATTTTGTTTGCCAGCAACCAATTCGTAAATTACTTTTTGGCTTTTAACGTAAACCCTTTTTGTGTGGCGTCCCCTTAAAGGGAAACAACCCGGTTCTTCGTCAATTTTTTGTGACACTCAGATGTACGAAAAGATTGTGACCCATACCAGGATATAAGTAAGCAAGTCCCCCCAGTTTTTTCTGCCCATTTTGCAGGACCTTTTCACGATACAATACGGGGGGAAACGTGGGGGCAAAAACGTGCCTTTTGGGGCCAATGAATTTTTTTTAACGGGCCCTTTTTTTGAAGGGTTTGGGGAAGATCCACCTGGTCACCAGGGTTTTTAAAAAGGGGTCTGAGGGGCCACTTTTAATGGCCTTCAGGAGGGTCATTTCCCGTTAAATTTTCCCTGCGTCAGCCAAATTCCCTCGTACATTCAATGGAGATTTTTGTTCCCAGGTGTACTTTAACGTCCCCTGGACAGAGAAAATTTGGCCCGCCTCTGCGGCGCTCGGGATAAACATAGCGGCTCGTGTGTCCACAAAAACCGCCATCGGGGCGTGGTCGTCGACCTGAGGGTGGGGTTTAACCCCTTCATGCTCTGGAAGGGGGTTTTGTGGGAGACATCCCCGTGTATGACATCATGGAGTCCCAAGGTTGATGGGCCCAGCTACTAAAAGTCTCTTGGTGACTCACCGGGACCCCTTTCCCTTACGAAGGGGAAAAATTTGTGAACAGGGGAAATCCCTATGCAAGAGAGGAAAGGGTGAGGATGGAACCCGGGACATTGTATCTGCTTTAAGGGACCTATTGCGTGGGCTTGAGTCCTGTTCCCGTGTTGTGTTCTGATGGGGGGAAATTACGTGCAAAAGAGGGCTGATCAGAAGTAAAGTGAGGATTTGGAGATTTCGATTTTTCACACTGTTGAGGCAGAAATTCAAAAGGAGAACCCCCCAAGTACTGACATGTCTAAAGTTTGTTTCTGGGAAGCGTGCGGCTCCCCCGTCCGACCCCGATAATGCCCTTCCCCCGGACAACGTTAGGGAAGAAAAATTTTTGGGGGGAAAAATCAGGGGTGCGGGGGGTCGCGCGAGTCCGGGGACAGCAGGAATATAAAGGGAGATTGCAAAAGGTGCGGAAGTGCCTTGGGTGCTTGCCGGCGAAAAGAGAAAAAGGGAGGGGTAGCCCCTAGAGGAAACCCAACCTTTTAAAAACACAGTTAGGTGTGTAACTATTAAGTTAATGGTTTGAAAATCTGTCAGAAAGGTGTGTTTGCGGGGTCGTGAGTGGTTGAATCGTTTTTGCGGGGGATGTTGTTTTTTTGCAAGAACATAACAAAAAGTAGGAATTTGTTTGAAGAGGGAAAGGGTTATAAAATTTTTATGTGACTTTCCCAGACGCTAAAAGGTGGAGGGGGCTGTGTTGAAAAAAAGCGACCACCCCTTTTGTGCTGAGACTTTGGGAAAGGGGGGGGGGGGGTGGTTGGTGCAAATTTTCCGGGGGGGTTTTGGGGTTTGTAGAAGATTTGGGGTTTTGTGGGGGAAATATGGGCCGGCTGAACTAAATTTTAAAAATTAAAAATTTACTTTTTTTTAAGATGTTTTGGGTTTTTTTTTTGGGGCCCCTTTCCAAAAAAAATTACAGTGGTAGGGGGGTGACTGGAACTGGGGAAAGTGCCGCCGTAAAGATGTTGAAAACCCGGGGGGGGGGGGGGTTCTGTTCGCTTTTTTTGGGGTGACTTTTTGGGTCGGGTTTTGGGGTGGTAGATGTACGCGGGGGACGTGACTTTGGGATTGGCATACTTTTTGTGCGTGGGGCAATGCAGCTGTTTAGATGGGGTTTGTATGTGTCTGGGGCGGGGTTTCGTAATCAATGTGCGTGTATTGAACGTTTTTTTTCCTCCGACCCCCGGGGATTTTTTTGTGGGCTCAAATGGGGGGCCCGATCTTTTTAAAAGGATACGGGGAAACTGAAAACCGGGATGCAACAAAGTGCGGATGATAGGGAATTATTCGGGGATTTTTTGGGCGTCTATGGGAGTGGGACTCCGGGGGAGGGAGGGGAAATTTTGTACGACGGGGATGAGGTTGTGAAGCCCGAATTAAGGATTTTTATGTAAATTTCGGGTAAGGAGGCCACTCGCATGGAGAATGGTTTTCAGAGGTACCTGGAGGGTCACTACGACAATTTTTTTAAATGCACGGGAAAAGGCATCGGGGGTTTCCCCCAGGGGATGAGATCGATGTAAAAAAAAGAACAATCCAAGAAATAAAAAAAAGGGTTTTTTTCGAGGGGGCCCCGCGCTTTTTGAGGGGGTGGAGGAGGCTTTGTGGGGGGACAACCGTCTGCTTGCATTTAAAAAGGGTCAGACAAAAAGGGCAAAAAAACGAAAAAAAGGATAAAATTTTAAGTTTAGTGGTGAGGATGAAGTTGAGGGGTTTATAGTGGGGACAGGTTTAACAACAACTGGGGGGAAATAATTTTTTAATTTTCGTTACTTGGAGTAAGATCCAGATGCAAAGGTAAAGACTGGGGTGAGATGGGGTTTACGGGATTTGGGGAGAGGCGAAACGATGCGAGTTAAATGATTATGATCGCCTTCTCGGGTGGGCCAATAAAGGGGCAGAGGTGGGGGAAAGGCAAAAAAGGGAATGATTAAGGAGAAGGCTCCCGGGGATTGATGGAAAACCCCCTTTTTGGGAATTTTATATCAAACATTGGGGGGAAATTAGGGAATTTTAAAAGGTTCTTTTATTTCAATGCGTGAAGGGGGGGGGGGTGTTAGGTCTGTCTCAGCTACGGGGGTTTTGGGGGTTTAGTTAGGAAATGTGATTTTGCCTTTAGCGTTTAAAGGGACACCGTCCCATTCGTTAAAGTGGTGACTAAAATTATTTTGCAAAAAATTATTGGGGAATAGAATTAAGAAAGTTTTTTGAAAAGGGGTAACCCCCTAAGAGTCATTTTTGGTTTGTGCCAGGAAAGGTCAATTATAAATGGTCAGGGGGAATATCGGGATTTTGGTTGGGGAATTTTGGGGGGAGGGGGGGGGGGTGGTTTTTTGGGGTTTTTTAGACTGGCGAGCCCCCTTTTGATAGTGTGGAAAGAGGGGTTTCGGGGAAATTTATGAGATGGCGGGGTTTTTGGAAAATTTGGGGTCATAATGTCCCCCGTTCGTTGTAAAATTTGGAGCGGGTTTTTAAAGTACAAATTAATGGCAAGTTAGGGTTTTTGTACACATGACGGGGGGCATTCTTCGGGGCCCCATGTCTAAAAATTTTTTTTTTGCATGATGCGGGAAACCCCTTTTTACGGGGCTTTTTTGTGGGGGAAATAGAGAAAATCTTTGGGGCCGAGAGTGGTCGACCAACCCTTTTTGGGTTATTTTGATGATCTACTGTTTTAAATTACTTCAGGGGACTTGGGTTTTTTTGGGAGACTTTTTGACATATTTGGAAAGGCTACGGGGATGTGTGTTAATAGAAAAAAATTTCGAAAATTTTGGGTTGGGGGAGGGGGGTGGGGGATGGGGGATGCAAAAGGGGTGGACTGTGGTTGATCGTATAAATATATTGGGTTTTTAAATTTATGGGGGAAGGTCAAAATCAGATGAGGGCGTGCAATTCGGGGGGGGTTTTACATAGTGTCTTGGGGGGCTTAAAAAAGTTTCCGGGGCCCCGACATTTTTAAACCCCGGAATAGAGGGGGGTGGTCTTAATGTCCTGCTTTTTAGCAAATTTTGGGACGTGTCTGGGGCCTTTCCTTGTTGCAGGGGGAAAGTCCCCAAAAGTCTTTTGCCAAAAGGGAAATTTTTTTTCGTTTTTGTGGGGTTCTGGGGTGCGTTGGCCCCACAAGAGCGGTGGTGGGGAAAACACCACTTTCTTTAGGGGGGGTTGGGTTCTTCCTCTTGAGGCTCGGTATGGCATGGTACGGAAGGGGTTTGTTTTTCCCCCGATGGGTGGGATGCATGGGGGGGTTAAGGGGAAAATTTTATCACACCTGCCAGGTGGTGGAAGGGAGAATTTAATTTGGTGCCGACGCGATGCTTCGCGATTATTGAAAAATTAGGGGCGTGCCTGTGTAAAAATTTTTTACCTTAGAAAGGGGGGGTAAAGGGGGGTAGTCGTGGGGCCGAGTTGAAAGGGAAAGTATCCCATTAAGCGTGGGGTGATATATGGGGGCGAGTTCAACATTGCGGGCTGCCGCTCAAGTACGGGAAAATGGTTTTTAAATTTTTACATGGAATCTTGGGCCCTCTGGGGTTTTGGGGTTTTTATAATAGGGCCTTTTGGGGAAACTGGGTTGTCCGGTTTTGGGGATGGAGGAAACTGCTTTTTTTAGTTGTGTATTTCTGTGAGGGGCTTTTTGGGGGATTTAACGAAAATTTTTTCGTAAGGGTTTTTTGTTTTGGGAGGGGGGGGGGGGGGTTTGTCGGGGATCCGGGCGTTGAGGTTTTTTATTTTTTGGGGTTGAATTGCGGTTTTACAGGTGCGGTGTTGGTTTTGTTGTGGCCGATTATATTTTGTGTCATGGGGTATGAAAGGGAAAGTTTTATGGTAACAGAAAAAATTGGGTGTTAGCAGGGGGCCCATTTATAGGACAAAAAATCGAAATATTTGGGAAAATTTTGGGGGGGAGGGGGGAGAGACCCTTTCCCCCCTGAAATAAAAACCTTTGGGGTTACGAGGAAAATTTTTAGAAGTTTTTAGTTTTCAGTGGGGAAAACAAAAGGGCGGTCAGCTGTGTCTAATTTTTGGGGGGGGGTGGCGTGAATGTTTTTTGGGTTTTCAATTTAAGTGCGTCTCCCATGTAACGGGTGATACAAAATATCTTACGTGGGTTTGATATACAACTTTTTTGGAATGTTTTTCTCGTTAAAAACCCCATTTACAAGGGCATTGGGGGACTTTTTGGGATAGGGGTGCCCTTTCCCGCACAGTTTTAAAAAATTTTTTTTATTTTTCCCTTTATACTTTTTGCCGTTTTTTCCAGTGCTTTTCAAAAATTATGTATTTTTTTCAAGTTTTCGTTTTTTCCTGTAAAGCTGTGATGGAGTTGGGAATATATGTTTGGGGGCAGGGATTTTTCAAAGTGTGCATCTTGTCGTTTATAAGTTCATTTTTGCTGCTGGCCCTTTGTGTTTTTTTTGGATGTCAAATATCACAGTTTTATTTTTGTTTGGGTTTTATTAGATATTTTTCCCTTGTTGTGAATGGTTTGCGTCATCCCGATCCAACCCCTTTTAAAGTTGTGCCTATTCTTGTCCAGGGTAAAAAACCTTTATAGTCGCCCAAAAATTTAAAGTATTGTTTTTTGGGGACTTTAAGGCACCTGAAATTTCTTGATTAAGGCTTGGATACGTTTTTGTGTTGGGGGCCCGGGAAACCAAGCCTAGTAATATGGCCCGTTTAAGTATCCCGTTGTATAAAACGGATTGCTTTGTTTTTGTGAAAAATTTTGTTTGCTTGGGTTTTTTTCCCTTTTTTATTTGTATAGTGTTTATTTTTCCCGTGTTTTTTTCTTTATTATTTTTTTATAATCTTGTTAGTGCTTTTTAAACTCGTTGACATATTTATTTTATAAATTTGTCAACAGCCATTGAGTAGTGAGGGCGTGTCTGCCATTTTCCCAACTGGGGGCATTTCAAAAAGGCGCATCAACACTGCGTTGAGTTGACCCCTGGGGGCGGGCAAAGGGGGGCCACAGGGTATGGTTACTACCGGCGTTTTTCCGTGGTACCTACGGGATTTGAAAAGAAGAAAATATGTGGGTTGTAGCAAATTAATTTGGGGCAACACGGATTTTCTTAAAAAACGTCAGCAAATGTCCCACGAAGCAGTGGTGGATAAGAAACAAGGGGACCATTATACCCTCAATTCCGTATCAGTACTCTTCATGATTTTTTCACATATACACTTTGGGAAAAAACAAGAAGTGCCTTTTTAAGGACTGATTTATGTTTAAAAGATGAAATACTAATTATGGTTGGGGGGGTTTATATGGCCTCTGCAGGTCGGTGGGCCGCAGGCCCCCATGCTGGAAGTTTGGAGGGCATATTCAGTCAAAAAGCCTTTCGCCTCCCTTTCCTTCCTAAAATTATTTGAAGCATTTCGAAACTCAAGTATAAGTAACATATGGGGGGGAAAAGTCGTTCGTGTGGGTGTGTGGGCTATTCCACATAGGGCACAGTGTGGTAAGCGTCGTGGGGAATCTCCAAATATCACAAAAAGCAACAATCGGGGAAAAGGTGGGAATTTGGGGTCGAGAAAAGTTCCTATCTCTTCCGGGCTCACAACGGTAAATTTTGGGGTGAAGAGGTTTTTAAAAAAAGGGAGGAGAATGCTTTGGAGGATGCAAAACAGCGGGGGAAGAATCACCCTCCCCTGGCATAAATAAAATATTTTTAAGAGACTCTGCCACTATGGGGGGGAAAAGGATTTTTGCGGCGTCTTTTGGGGGCATGGGTGGTTTTTTTTAGACAGTCGATCGTCAACCGTGTGGAGGATCCGGTGCAATTTTTGGGGTCGGGTTTAACACATGGGGGAGGCGACGGTTTGGGAAAATTTGAGTCGAGGTGTCGCATGGTTTTGACGGTAAAAGGGAGAAAAAGGGGAAAGGGGCTTCCCCGATAGCTAAAGAAACCCCAATTTCAGGTTGGGGGGTGGACGCGAAAGCGAAATGCGACCCCACCCGACTAGACGGGCCCTGGGTTATTTCCCGCCCCCAAAGGGGCCCGGAAAAAATTTGGGGGGATTACAGAGGACAGGGGGGGCAGTGAATCCAAAGAAAAAAAGGGTTTATTTAAGGGGGTTCCCCAAAAAAAGGGGGAGGGATAGAGGGGTGTAAAAAGTATAAGTTAAAAAACTAACCTGAACTAAAGGGAAAACCCCCCTTAATTACTTTAAGGTTTTTTAAAATAAAAAATTTTTAAAGGGTTTTAGATCTGAGCGGGGAAACGAAAAATTTGGGTTTTAAAGAATTTTTTGGGGGTTTTCTTTAGAGTGGGTTGGTAAATTTTTCCAAAAACAAAAATTTCAGAATTTGGGTATGATTGAAATGGAAAGGTTATGAAGGGGTATATGGGAAAATGCCGAGGTTTTAAAAGGGGGCTCGCCATTCGTAAAGGAAAAAAGCCCGTTTTTTAGTAAAGGGCCCTATTTAAGGGGGGAGGGGGAAAATGATTAAAGGGGGGATTGGGTTTTTGGGGGAAAAGCACACATAATTTTGGGTTTTGGGGTTTTATGGGCCCGGGCCCAGGGGGGGTGTGACTAAAACTCATTTTGTACAAGAATTTTTTAGTTTTAAATTTTCTACGTAGTTTACCAATGAAAGATAATAAGGGGGGGCTGAATTTTGTAATACGACGAAAAAATTTTGGGGCCTCGGGGGCGGGTTGTTTTCTTGGGGTTTCCCGGAGATTTATTGACGAGTGTTGGGTTTTTAAAAGGATGGTTTTTGGGGGGGGGGGGCTTTGGTTTGGAAACATACTTTTAATTTGACGAGATTAGGGGGCGAGATTGGGTAGAATGTAGTGTTAGTGCGTTAAAAGTTTCGGGGAAATGAAAGGGGATAAATGGTTTTTTTTTTCGGGTCACAGAGGAGTTTTTTAATGGTTTTAGATATTGAGGGTTTGCCTAGGAAGGGGGCCTTTTTTTTGGAAATTAAATGTAAAGGGTTTTTGAAGAGGGAGGAAAATCTTTTTTCTTTTGGGCATATGTGGGGAAAGCCCCTTGGGGGTTTAAAACACCCTTGGGGAAAGTGGATTTGGTTAATTGGTGGGAAAACGTTTGCCAAAAAACGAATTAAGGGAAAATTAAAATTTGTTTAAGGATTTAGATTTTAGTCAAATTTTCAATAAGGTTTCCCAAAAGATAATTTTAAGGGGGCAGTTGCGGGGACTGCTATTTACAAGCGAATTTCAAAATTTTCCTTTTTATAGAAATTGAAAAAAAAATTAAAAGGGGCAAATACGAAATTTTCAAAAAGAAAAAGGTTTGATGGGGAAAGGGTTAAGGGGGGGGAAACGAAGAGGTTTTTTTGGGGAGAACCCCGGCCGGCGGCGTTTTTGGGGTTGGGGGAATCAACACAGACGTCGCAAAAGCAATGGAAGTTAATGGGGGGTTTAATGTTCAGGTAGGTATTCAGGGGGATAGAGTGAAACAGGTGTTGAAAGAGACGGGGGTATGAGTGGGTTTATTGTTTCTTGGGTTTTAAAATTTAAAACGCAAATTTTGGGAATAAGTGAAAATTTCATTTCAGTCAATCGGTAAAGGGTTTTTGAGGGGTTTACTGTTTTGGGGCATTTATCGTTTTTGATGTTTGGGAAAGGCCCAAACGGGTGTGAGACTTGGGAGGGTTTTTCTTTGGGGGGCAATTGGGAAAGGGGCCAGGAATTTTTTTTGGGGTTTCCCGCGACTTTTTTCTTCAAAATTGGAACGTTTTAAAGGGGTTTTTTGGGACGTTTTTTCATTTTTTGAAGGGGGGATGGGGGGTTTTGGGGGAAAAACAAAAGGTTGGGTGTGGGCGTCCCCATTCCTTAAAAAAGGTTTAGCCATTAACGGTTTTAAAAATTATTTGGGGCAATCTCGTTTTATTGGTGACTATAAAATTTTTGGAAAAGGGTCTGGCTAAAAAATAAAAAAAAATTTCCCGGGGGAGAGTGGGTTGACAAGGGACAATATGGGGTGCCGGGGGAGGTCTATGTAGTAGGGCACGGTTTTGAAATTTGAAGTTTTATTTTAAGGGAAAAAGTAAGATTTGGAAGGGGGGGGGGTATTTCTATAGATTTTGGGGGGCGGTATGATAGTGGGGGGAAAAGGGGGACGTTTGGAAGATCATGAAAATGGCAGGGGTTTTGGGGGGGAAATTAAAACATGGGGCCCAAAATTAAAAATCAGGAGGCCCAAACCCGGTGTGAAAGGGGAATGGGAGGTTGGGAACCCCAATTTAGATGGGGAAAGGGGGTTTTTTTTCAAGGGTTTTCCCCCTTTTTCCCAAATTTTTTTTTTCTTGTTTTTTAAAAATCCCTTTTTTTAAGGGATAGGGTTTTATTGGAAGCAAAGGGGAAGGGTAATGTAAGGGGTGGGGGAGCGGGCATTGTTGGATATGTCGACGATACGACGATTTTGGTGAGAGAGAAACATGGATTTGATTCGGGTAGAAACGTTAGTGAAAGTTTTTGAAAAGGCTACTGGCATGACGATCAACATGGGGAAAACAAAGTATATGAATCTTGGAAAAGGGTCACGTGAGGACGGAATGGTTGCTGAAAGGTGGAAAAGGGTGGACCAAATAAAGATATGTGGGATCGTTTATGTAAATGATATCAAGTTAGCACAGCAAATAAATTCCGTGCGTATCGTTGATAGTGTTCTGAAGCGCCTCAGTGGTTTAAGAGCTGCTAATTTAAGTTTGCCACATTCGTCTCTCAGCCCTTGAGTAGAGAGGACGTGCGCTGCTGCTACCCCCTGGTGTTGATTAGTGGCAGTTATATTTTCACAGCATGGCGCAGGCAAGCCGGAGACGCATAAACACAGTCTGTGTTGAGCTTATCCGTGGGGCTGTGACAGGAACTTCTATGGACCTGATACTACCTGCAATCATACGAGATACATATGGTATTGCTGACGAGGAGATATATGGAGTAGCGCTGAATGGCACGACGAGGATCTTTGTCAAGTTTAATTTGGCAAGTGTGTATGAGGCGGTAGTAGACAAGTACCAGGAGGTTACTTTGACAGTTAACTCCGCTGTGACCGTGCGACTTCACGACGTTTCTCGCCATTACACATGGGTTAAGATTAGAAATGTGCCATTCGAGGCGGATGATTCTGACATCCGTCTTGCGATGGGCAAATATGATACAGTACATATGGCCACTGTTGGGAAGTGGGCCACTGGGCCATACGCAGGGAAACTCGAAGGAACGTATTCTGTGAAGATGACGTTACGTTACCCTATTCCGTCGTACGTAGTGCTGCCAGAATTTCGTACCGGACCTGTCGGTTATGTGGGTCATATGATCACCTAGCGGCTGTGTGTGAAAGGAGGCGTGGCAACATGGAACAAAGGCAACGACATACAGCAATAGAGAAGAGTGAGGATTTGCCTTATGTGACTCTGCCTACACAAGGTG
>NC_069452.1:29763937-29781869 GCF_026875155.1 Cherax quadricarinatus
CAATACAATCCCTCACGAGTTTAGCCAACCTGTGGACTGTGGGGAGGATGTGAGGTATAGGCCATCCTTGTGCACATACTGGGGCGCCCATTACCATCTATAACATCTACAAGAACCCAAGACACACCCTCGACATTGCAGAGCTCCTCGCACTAGCACGCCTGAGTGTATTATTGTGGGTGGAGATTTCAACGCACATCACCCAATGCTGCACTCTCACTCAGCAACCAATGCTGCTGGCAGACATATAGCAATGCTCCTACACGATATTCCAGAGGTAAAGTTGCTAAACAATGGAGACCCCACACACCTTTTGGGGTGGCTGCCTCGACCTTACCTTGGGGTCAAGACAACTCGCAGCAGGAGCCACATGGGAAACCCATCCTCACCTTGTCAGTGACCCCTTTGCAGTGATCACCACCTTCAACATCAACAGGCCTCCCACAGTTGTGCTGCCTCCTAGATGGGACGTAAAGAGGGCCAACGGGAAAGGGTTTTCCAGATTATCTTCATGACTGGTGGTCCACATACTCTCTATCTGAAGACTGTGATACGGCTGAACAGGAGCTAATCACTTTTTCTCATCCAGGCAGCAGAGTGTGCAATTCCAAAGAAGTCCGCGGGACGCACTCACAAAAGAGATGGTGGTTCTACAACGACGGGGTGCGGGAGCAGAACCACCGCATCAACTCTTTTAGGAAGCTATACAGGCGTAAACCCTACGGCAGAGAACAGGAATACTCTGAGAGCCATTGTGCAGCATGCCCGCAGAGTCTCTCTCAGAGTAAAAACTGAGAAATGGCTGGAGTGGTGCTCAACATTCGGGCATCACACCACCTTATCTGAGATATGGGGCAAGCTCAACATAGCAACTGGCAAGAGCAAGCCGAGGCCACCAGCACACCCGAAACCCATCCCAGGAAGCTGAGAAACTAGTGGAGCTTTTCACTTCCAGGGGAGCATCCACTCAGCTCCCACAGGACATCCGGAATATACAGACGGATCTTCTGCCACAGCGCCAGCTAACGATACAAGCTGCACGTGAGTCGGAAGATGTGACTGATGAAGACCTCACGGACTTGGAACTCCGACGTGCCATTAAGAACACAGGTGACACTGCCCCGGGCATCGATGGTGTTACATACTCCATGATTGCACGGGATGGGCAGAGTGGATGGGAGGCCATACTAGACGTCATTAACAAGTCGTGGAGGGCCAGGACACTCCCAGCAGCTTGGAAGAAAGCTACCATCGTACCAATTCCAAAGCCCAAGGACCCAGGCAGTATGAGACCCATATCGCTGACCAGCTGCATAGCCAAGACTGCTGAGAGGATGGTGTTAAACCGCCTCCTATGGAAACTTGGACCCTCTCATCATCACATATTTGGCTTCACCAAAGGAGTGGGTACAGCAGAGTGCATAACCACTCTACTAAGCCAGATTGCTGACAGTAACAAAAAACCTAGTATTGTCGTCTACCTCGACCTTGAAAAGGCATTTGAGCTAGCCACCCCACAGCAATTCTGGCAATACTAGCTCGAAGGGAATCAAAGACGCCTCCTGGCCTGGATAGAGTCCTACCTTAGGGGCAGGCATGCCTGTGTCAGCTTTCAGGGACACTACTCTTCCTTTAAATCCCTGGAAAACGGTACGCCACAAGGAGGTGTGCTCATCCTACCCTGTTTAACATCCTTATGCAGGAACTTGTGAGCCTTCCCTTTCATAGTGGTACACAGCCCCCTCAGCTATGCTGATGATCTTGCACTCGTAGTGAATGGGAAAGGCAATTTAGAACGACAGGCTCAGAGAGCTTTGGACCTAATACGCAGTCTTGCAAGGAACTAGGCCTCAAGATCTCGGCCAAGAAATCTCTTGCAATGATGTTCAAGGGACCAGATCCTGTGAATAGATTACGTATTCAGGATATAGAACTTGAGTGGACAGGCTCCTACCTGTACTTGGAATCTACATTGATAAAAAGCTGACCTTTCAGAAACAGGCCGAGTATGTCAGGGCACGTGCTCTACTCAGACTCAACGCCATGGAGCCATGACGAGGCACCGTGCAGGGGCAAGCAAAGATGTACTTCGCTTGTACTATATACAAGCTATACGCTCGCTCATTGACTACGGTGCACCGGCGTTAGCTCATCTCTTCCCGCAGAGGCAGGCAAAGAGTGGAGGTCGTACAAAATCAGGGCGATAAGAACTATGCTTGGGGCCCCCCTCTGGACCAACACAGTATGTCTCAGATATGAGGCCCGGCTTCCTTCCTTGGCTGACAGAGTAAGATACATAAACGCCTGCAAAGTGGCCACGATTCTGCACAGGCAGCAAGGTACCCCACTAAGGAGACGGATATTGACAACCATGGTACAAGATCCCACACTCTTCAAAGACTACTCCTGGATTCGTTCGTTTTGTGCTGCTGGGCGGAAGCTGCTGCCTATACAACTACTCCTTGAGAAGAGTTGTGACCTTCCTGTTGCTGTGGTACCATCCACCACCTCCCTGGCGCCCAGATCCAGCCGATGTTTGCATCATGCAGCTACCCATCTCTAAGCGTCTCTGCAGTCAAGACACTCAGCAATCATGCTGAGACAAGCATGGCACTGGCAGAGGAGCACATGTGCAGTGTATTTCACAGATGGTTCTGTCGACCCTGACAGGAAGAGAGCAGCAGCTGGACTGTACCACAATGGTCACACACAAGGCTGGCGACTCCCTGACCACTGCACGATCCTTCAAGCTGAGCTGGTGGCGATTCAGCAGGCACTGTCACATGCCCTACGACATCGACTCCGACCTGTCATACATGTTGATTCCACGTCTGCAATCAATGCCCTCTCCCATCCTCAACCACAGGACAATGTTCACCTCATCACATCGATCCTGAGCATAATGACAGCCTTAGAAGTTCAGGGTAACAGATCGACATTGAACTGGATCCCCAGCCATGCTGGCATCCGGGGGAAAAGAGGCGGCAGATGATGCAGCCAAGGCAGCAACAGACTATCCACATGTTGGGTACTTCCCAAACGCCTACGACAGACCAAACTGGTGGCTGCCGAGCCAGAAACTTAGGGGGGGGGTCTTAGGTGATACCCCTCTCAAGTGGTACCGAGCAGCGATCGAAGAACCCCTCCATATGATAGAATGGTCCCGGCGCGGCCGCCATCCATCGGGTTCGTTTGGGGTTTTCAACAGCCAAAATGATGGTAGACAAGGGGTGAGGAAGTGTGCCCGTACTGTCAGCACGTTTTCCCCGGGGCCCCAACACTTTCTGGGGTGCGAAGTTACTGAGCGCTCCCCCAGGAAAATAGGATTGAATTCCTCCGAAGGGAACCCGAGTGACTGCGGCCACACTATGTCCTGGATCAACGAACCAGACAAGGTTACCCGTGATAACGACATATCCCCTCCCCCTAGTGTCCATAGTTAGGGGAAAATCGGGTTGTTTCTTATGAGTGCACCAGTTGAAGACCGAAGAGTCTTGAAAACATATGTCGCATCATTGAGAAACCCTTTTTCCTCGGGAGCCAGAGGGGTCATCGCAAGAGGACCCGGCCGGAACGGGCTTGGCGAACATTTTACATAATACACCCAGGTAGTATGTTTGTGTCAAGTCCCAGGGCCGAAAAGTTTTTATAAATTGTTATAGTGTTTGTTAGTGTCTTTCTAAACCCGATATTTTTATGCTTAAAAAGCCCCCTGTGTGGGCGAAAAAGAGTCAATAAAAGGGTCACATATCTGCATATGTTTTTTTTATTTCCAATGTGCATAATTGATTCTAAAAAATTCCCCCATGAGTCAGGCTTATTTTGGGCGATAGGTAATTTGAAGGAGGGACTTATCCCTGATTTGAATATAGGAACACATTGCCTCTTCCAAACTTGGCACAACCGGTAAGGATGGACGCATTTAATACACTCGTTAATGGTGACTAAAACTCCCCTTGCATTCCTTAAGTCCCCCGGGGAAAAAAGCCATCGGGTCCCGGGGGGCTTTTTTTCTTCAGTTTGTCTATCTGTTTTTAAAAACCGTCCCCCGTGACGTAATTTAGTTAACTTAATTTATCAGAAACTAAATAATTGTTAATTACTGGAATCTCATTTACATCTTCCTGTGTAAAAACTGACAAAAAGTAGTCATTAAATAAGGAACACATTTCCAGTTCATTATCCGTCAGCTGTCCATTCCCAATTTTCAGAGGTCCTACTTTTTCCTTCACCTTCGTCCTATACACTTGAAAGAACCCCTTTGGATTAGTCTTTGATTCATTAACAACTCTAATTTCATATTCACGTTTAGCCTTTCTAATCCCCTTTTTTACTTCTCTTTTAAGCTGAACATATTGGTCAGTAAGGCTAACCTCTCCTCTTCTGATGCGCCTATAAATTCCCCTTTTCTCCCCTAATAAATGCTTTAGCCTCATGTTAACCTATTTGGGATCATTATTATTAGACCTAATTTCTCTCTGGGGAATGTATATACTCTGGGCACGGTGTACATTATTAAGAAAGCAATCATAAAAGTAGATCCCTTCATATTCATAAGTATGATCATCGTCAAAAAAATCATTAGCTAGATAACCCCAATCAAGATTAGACAGGTGTTCCCTAAGTCCATTATAATCGGCAGAACGAAAATCAGGGATTTTTACTGTATTATCATTATTCTTGCATTCCCAGTTAGTGCTAAAAGTGATGGATTTGTGATCACTTGCGCCAAGCTCTTCGGTGATCTCCAGATTATTCACGAGTGTTTCCTTATTTGACAAGACTAGGTCTAGCAAATTATTACCCCTGGTAAGCTCTGTTACGCTCTGTTTCAGAAAACAGTCCTGAACTGCTTCCATAAAGTCATTGGACTCTAGATTACCTGTCAAAGAATTCCAGTCAATTTGACTAAAGTTAAAGTCCCCTACTATGACTATGTTATCGTGTCTAGAAGCCCTAACAATTTCGTCCCAAAGAAGTCTCCCTCTATCGTGATCCAAGCCCGGAGGTCAGTATATTACACCTAGAATCAGCTTTTCTTGACCCTCCACGAAGTCTACCCAAACAGACTCTGTTACTGCTCCATCTATTTTTATACCTGTTTTTATGCAACAATTAATATTTTCTCGAACATACAATGCAATTCCTCCCCCCTTCCCATTACATCTATCCACATTGAACAACTTAAATCCCTGAATATTACACTCAGCAGTCATATCCCGACTCTTTAAATCATACCACGTTTCAGTTAATGCAATGATATCAAAGTTCCCAGCACATGCTACCAAACGTAGTTCATTAATTTTATTTCTTGCACTTCGACTGTTAGCATAAAATACCATCATATGTTTTTTCTTCTGCACATTTTTCCTATTCATCTTTGTTTTACACAATTTCTGAATTATCATTACCCAGAGTTATTCCATGACAGTTACTATTAAGATTCTTAATATCAGAGCATAAGTCAATATATCCATACTCATTATTTATCATTTCTAAACCCATACCTCTAACTAATCCTAGTTTAAAGTCCTAACAACCCCCTCAACTGAGTTAGCAAGAAAACCCACACCTGCCCTGGATAAGTGAACCCCATCCCTGGCATACATGTCATTTCGGCCATAGAAGTTGTCCCAGTTGTCAATGAATGGTACTGCATTATCCTTACAGTGTTTATCCAGCCAACAATTAATACCAACTGCTCTGGACAACCATTCATTACCAACACCTCTTCTTGGCAAAATGCCACATATAATAGGGCACCCCCCCTTCTTCCTAATTATGTCTATAGCTGTCCTGAACTTTCTAACTAAATCCTCACTTCTACGCTTGCCTACATCATTGCCTCCAGCACTGAGGCAAATAATAGGATTGATCCCATTACCGTTCATGATGTTGTCAAGCCGGCTAACAATGTCCTCCATCCCAGCCCCAGGAAAGCATACCCACTGTCTCCTACTCCTGTCCTTCAAGCAGAATGCCCTATCCATGTGCTTTACTGAAGAAAGTTAATAAATTAGTTAGACAAGACCGGCCTCTTGTGAATCCATGCTGAGTATCATTAATCAAGCTATGCTTATCGAGATGGCTTCTTATAATCTCAGCTATAATTGACTCTAGTAATTTGCCTACAATTGAGGTCAGGCTTATTGGGCGGTAATTTGACTATAACGACTTGTCCCGTTTTAAAAATAGGAATTACATTAGCCATCTTCCACATATCAGACACTACACCTGTTTGAAGAGATAAATTAAAAATATTAGTTAATGGTTCACAGAGTTCCATTTTGCATTCCTTAAGTTAAGAACCCTTGAAAAAACCTCATCAGGACCCGGCGATTTATTTTGCTTCAGTCTGTCTATCTGCTTCACAAAACCCTTTTACTAGTGCCCGTGATGTTCATAATTTATCTTCTTCTAGCCCACTATAAAAATTAAAATTTCTGGAATATTGTTAGTGTCTTCCTGTGTAAAAACCGAGAGAAAATAATTATTTAAAATCGAGCACATTTCATTCTCTTTGTCAGTAAGATGCCCATAGTTATTTTTAAGGGGACCTATCTTATCTTATCCCCTTTATTAATTCCTGTTTTCCATTTATATACCTGATTCATATCCCCCCTAATTATACGCCTTTCTAGAGAGTGCAGATTCAGGGCCTTCAGTCTATCCTCATAGGGAAGATTTCTGATACATGGGATCAACTTTGTCATCCTCCTTTGTACGTTTTCCAGAGCATTTATATCCATTCTGTAATACAGTGACCAAAACTGCGCAGCATAATCTATATGAGGCCTAACCAAGGATATGTAGAGTTGAAGAACAACCTGAGGACTCCAATTATTTATACTTCTTGCTATGAAGCCAAGGATTCTGTTAGCTTCATTGTGAACACTAATGCACTGTTGTCTTGGTTTTAAGAACATAAGAACATAAGAAAGAAGGAGCACTGCAACAGGCCTACTGGCCCATGCGAGGCAGGTCCAAGTCTCCTACAGGCTTAAGCCAATGCCCCAACCTAGTCAGGTCAGGTCACATTCACTTAAGGAAGGAACACGGCAACTGACCTAGTAGCACAAGCGAATCAGGTCCAACTCACACCCACCCACACCCACTCAAGTATTTATCTAACCTATTTTTAAAACTACAAGACGTTTTAGCCTCAATAACTGTACTTGGGAGTTTGTTCCACTCATCCACAACTCTATTACCAAACCAGTGCTTTCCTATATCCTTCCTGAATCTGATTTTTTCCAACTTAAACCCAGTGTTACGAGTCCTGTCTAGGCTAGATATTTTCAGCATGTTATTTACATCCCCTTTATTTATACCTGTCTTCCATTTATACACCTCAATCATATCCCCCCTTATTCTACGCCTTTCTAGAGAGTGCAGATTCAGGGTCCTCAGTCTATCCTCATAGCGAAGATTTCTGATACAAGGGATCAACTTTGTCATTCTCCTTTGTACGTTTTCCAGAGCATTTATATCAATTCTGTAATACGGTGACCAAAACTGTGCAGCATAATCTAAATGAGGCCTAACCAAGGATATTATAGAGTTTAAGAAAAAACCTGAGGACTCCTATTATTTATGCTTCTTGATATGAAGCCCAAAGGGTTCTGTTTTGCTTTATTGTGAACACTTATGCACTGTTGCCTTGGTTTCAGATTACTGCTAACCAGAACTCCTAAATCTTTTTCGCAGTCCGTAATATTAAGATAGACATTATTTAGTTTATATGTGGCATGGTTATTGTCCTGTCCAACATTTAGAATTTTGCATTTGTCTATATTAAACTGAATCTGCCACCTCTCCGAACACTGCATCAGTCTATTCAAATCTTCCTGGAGTGCTCTAATGTCCTCGTCAGAATGAATTCGACGGCCTATTTTGGTGTCATCGGCAAACTTGATTATGTCGCTCTTTATGCCCTCATCTATGTTGCTTATGTAGATTGTGAACAACAGGGGGCCCAACCCTGACCCCTGTGGAACACCGCACGTGATGCTTCCCCACTCTTATTTCTCCCCATTTATGCAAACTCTCTGCTGCCTATTTGTCAACCATGCCTCTATCCAGGAAAAAATTTCTCCTCCTATTCCATGTGCCTTAATTTTCCTCAATAGTCTCTGATGTGGGACCCTGTCAAAAGCCTTACTGAAGTCCGTATACACAATATCATATTCATTACCATGATCTACCTCCTCAAATACCTTAGTGAAAAAAGTTAATAAATTCGTAAAGCAGGAACGCCCCTTTATAAAATCATGCAGAGATTCGTTGATTAATTTGTGCTTTTCAAGGTGGCTATGAACTGCATCGGCAAATATTGGTTCCATAAATTTTCCCACTATGGAGGTTAGGCTTATTGATCTATAGTTCGAAGCTAAGGACCTGTCACCTGCTTTGAAAATAGATATCACATTTGCCATTTTCCACTTATCAGGCACCATGCCAGTCTGTAGTGATATATTGAAAAGATTAGCCAAAGGTTTGCTAAGCTCCTCTTTATATTCCTTTAGAACCCTTGCATATAGTTTATCAGGGCCTGGGGATTTGTTAGGTTTTAATTTATCAATTTGCCTAAGGACCATGTCACTTGTGGCCCTAATCGTGCATAGTTTATTATCATCCTGTTCTACATAATTTATTATTTCTGGAATATCGCTAGCATCTTCCTGAGTAAAAACTGAGAGGAAGTATGTGTTAAAAATTCTACACATTTCCTTATCACTGTCTGTGAGCTGATCTGAGTAACTTTTGAGTGGGCCTATCTTGTCCCTGATCTTACTTCTGTATACCTGAAAGAATCCTTTTGGGTTAGTCTTCGATTCTCTTACAACTTTAACCTCATAATCTCTTTTTGCTTTTCTTATTCCCTTTTTTATTTCTCTCTTTAACTGAATATATTAATTTCTTAATTGCACCTCTCCTCTTTTGATCAGCCTATATATGCCTCTCTTTTGATCACTGAGATGTTTTAATCTATTGTTCATCCATTTAGGATCATTTTTGCTTGATCTGATTTTCCTATTTGGAACATAAGTTGTCTGAGCAGCTAAAACTATGTCCTGAAAAACGTCATATTGGCAATCATCACCACCTACCTGACCCATAGTCAGGTCATTCCAGTTCAGCCCACCCAAGTAATTTTTCAGTCCTATGAAATTAGCCAAGCGGAAGTCAGGGACAGAGATTTGATTGACATTATTAGGGGAATTCCATGATATATTAAAAATGAGTGATTTGTGATCACTTTCCCCAAGCTCATCATTAACCTCAAGATTATTAATTAGCATTTCCCTGCTGGCAAGAACCAAGTCAAGCAGGTTATTTCCTCTAGTTGGCTCTGTCACAAACTTTTTTTAAAAAAAATCCTGAATCGTATCAAGAAAGTCACTTGATTCTAAATTTCTGTCAAATTGCTCCAGTCACTCTGTCTATAGTTGAAATCTCCCATTATCACAACGTTTTCGTCTGTAGGGGCCTTACGAAATTTTATCCCACAGAAGTTCACTGCACTCCCCCTCAAGATTTGGGGCCCTGTAAATCACACCCAAAATTAGTTTTTCAGACCCTCGAGAAGCTGTAACCAAACAGATTCAGTGGCTGACGATTCTAATTTTATATCTTGTCTAACCACAACAATTTAAATTGTCTCTGATGTACATCACTACTCCACCACCCTTCCCGTTGACCCTGTCAGTGTGGAATAATTTATAGTCATGTATGTGACATTCAGAAGGCTTCTTTCTATCTTTCAGATTAAGCCAGGTCTCTGTTATAGCAATGATAACTATGTTTCCTACACTTGCAATTAATCTTAGATCATCTATCTTATTTCTTACACTCCTGCTATTAGCATAATAGACCTTAATGGAGCTAGTCCCTTGTTGCCCTCTGCTGTCTCCCTTTGTTTGCTGACCTGATCTATTGTCTTTATTTATAACTTCATGATGAATGTCTTTTATACATTTACTGTTTTCAGCCCTAGTGTTGCAACCTGACTGTTTCCCACACACACCCATACCTCTATCTTCTATCAGTTTAGAATCCTAGGCATTTCAGCAATGGCCTTCTCGATTGAGTTTTGCAAGAGCTACCACCTTGCCCCAGAAAGATGTACCCCATCCCTTGCATACATATCATGCTTGCCATAAAAGTTGTTCCAGTTGTCAATGAATGGGATTGCAAGTTCCTTGCAGTATCTGTCTAGCCAGCAATTTACACCAATTGCCCTAGACAACCATTCATTGCCCACTCCCCTTCTAGGCAAGATGCTACATATGATTGGGACCACTCCATTAGACTTAATTAAATCTATAGCTGACCTGTACTTATCTAGCAGCTCTTCTCTCCCACCCTTCCCAATATCATTTCCACCAGCACTGAGACAGATAATAGGCTTGTTCCTATTACCTGACATGATATTATCCAACCTGTTGACTATGTCACTAACACCAGCATCCTGGAAGAACACTCTAACTCTTACCTTCTTATTCCTATTACAGAAGGCACGGTCCATATATCTTACCTGTGAGTCACCAACCACAAGTATGTGCTTACCTCTATTTGCAGGGAAGTAGTACCTTTACCTCAATAACCACTGAAATACACTCATCCTGACGAACAGAGAAGCGATTTTCTACTTCAGATCTTCTCTCTTAACTTTCCTTATTTTGATGCTCTTCCCATTACTAGGAACCACTTGCCACTTGTAGCAGGTGCTGGACTGCACCTTACTGCTGAGAGCCATTGCTACCTCCCCACCTACAGCTTCCTCGCAGCGAGAGACAGACTGTACCTTGCTGCTGGTAGCCTCATTCCCCTCCACCATTCCAGCCACCTCACACTCGCTCCCAACCCCATTGAGGTGAACCTTCAGCCTCCTAATTTCCTCTTGGAGAAGCAAGACTTCCTCCTTCAACTCTCCAACCTCAATTTTTAAAACACTGTAAAAGCAAGCCATGGCTTTGTAACCACCCACACTAATCCCCAAAGCAGCTCAGGGCCTGTGACCTCACGTGACGGCTGACCACTGACTCCTAAATCCTTTCGCAGTCCGTAATATTAAGATCTACATTATTAGTTTATATGTGCATGGTTATTGTCCTGTCCAACATTTAGAACTTTGCATTTGTCTATATTAAACTGCATCTGCCACTTCTCCGACCATTGCATCAGTCTATTCAATCATCTTGGAGGGCTCTAATGTCCTCATTAGAATGAATTGGATGGCCTATTTTGGTGTCATCAGCAAATTTGCTTATGTCACTATTTATTCCCTCATCCACGCCGTTTATGTAGATTGTGAACAACAACGGGCCCAACACTGACCCCTGTGGAACACCGCTTGTGACGTGCTCCCATTCTGATATCTCCTCATTTATGCAAACTCTCTGCTGCCTATTCGGCAATTATGCCTCAACCCAGGAAAAAATTTCTCCTCCTATTCCGTGTGCCTCAAGTTTCCTCAATTGCCTCTGATGTGAAACTCTATCGAAAGCCTTACTGAAGTCCATATACACAATATCATATTCAATACCATGATCTACCTCCTCAAATACCTTAGTGAAAAAAGTTAGTAAATTCGTAAGACAGGAATGCCCCTTTGTAAAACCGTGCTGAGATTTATTAATCAAGTTGTGGAAATTATTTAATTTCCGAAGCTATGGTGCCTAATAAGTGTTTAATGTGTTGATTTGGGTCAAAATGTATTTGTATTTTGAATGGAACCAACTGGGTTCCCGCTGCGCCTGCGCAGATGTGCGGGGGGGGATAGAGGTCGAGCTGGGGCACGAGGGGCGGGAGTTTTTTGAAGGTAGTGAGGAGGCTGTGAAAACCTGGGATCAGGAAATTGGCGTTCACGGCGGCCTAAGGATTAATATGGGCCTCACTTCATAATAGGAAGTGTCGTAACTGTTCCTGGTGAAGAGTGAGGGAACGTGATTTACGGGACCACCGTAAAAAGGTGGTAAAATTAGTGAATAATGGTTCGACCGGGTGTGACTGGTGCGCGGCCATGGTGTGTGTCTGGGGGAAATACCCATGAGTTAATCCTCACTCATCAGCCTCAGATTTTAATGGAGCGACCTCTAATGTGTATAATAATTATGAGACATTAAATCGTCTTGTGAATGGTAATGTAATCAGTGATAATAACATTAAGTTAAGAGAATGCGGGATGTGAAATAGATCGCCCTGCTCCAAGTGAATGCGTGATTCTCGTACCGAGGATAGTGAAGCTTTATGGAATCAAAACTTCTAAACCGGGACAAACCGACGGATACCTCGTCCTGCTGGAATAAGAACCGTGTCGGTGTAGCAGGACATCGAAATGAGATGATGAATGGAGGGAATAAGGAGTATCAATCACCCACAGTTAAGTAACCCTTCTAGTTATAGCAGACTGATACTGGCCAGTTAGGTATGTTGTAATTGGATAGGTTATGGGTGATCCAGCTACATCAAGTGACCACCAGAGAATATCTGGTAAGTGGTGAGATTATGTACAAGTGTTTTTCCTTGATGGATATATCCATGTGTAACCTACCCCCTTCCCCCTTCATTCAGTTAAACTAATATAATCCATACAGTCCACAATTAATTAGTAGCACCGTACTTGTGGGTGCTATCCAATCCATACTGGTCTCGGATAGATTATGGATAAAAATTGTGGGGGTCAAGGGAAACCCATTTGCCGTAAACCAGGGGGGGTTTAAATTTTTTCCCCAACTTTCTACACGGGGTGACTACAGTAAACAAAAGGGTTGTCCCCCCCAATGAGTTTACGGGGTAAGAAATGTAATTTGGGGTTTCAAAAAGGGGAATTCCCCTAAAAAATTTTTCCATATCTCCCGCTGGTCCTTCCTAAACCCGGGAAATCAATCGGGTAAAAAATTAATTGAATTAATTACTTAAAAATTTAAGTACTGTTTGAAGGAATGGGAAATAGGGAAAAAAATTTTAAATTTGGGTTTCGTGGGTGGATAAATAATTTACCCAATTAATTCCTAGCACATGGGGGAAAGGGATTTTTTAAAAAGAGTAAATGCAAAATTACTCTCACAAGGTGTCTACTTAATTTGTAAAATTTGGTGATTTTTAAAATTTCCCTAAACCCATGGCTGGGCCCAAAGGAAGTTAGTAAAGCTGGCAAGTCCATGAATGCCAAAGCAAAAAAGCTCACAAAAAAAGCTCGGGAAAGGGGAGTTACAAATCATACAACAAGTGTATTTGGGGTTAATGAGACAAAAAACGGTAAAAGCCCGATGAATTAAAGCTACACCCTAGATGCCTTAGAAAAAAGATATGATCATTTTAGATTTTGGTATAAGGACTGTGAGGGGCATCTTTTGGCGAATTGTTTCCAGATGATCCTGAAAGGGAGCGGCCGCGGAACAATATTATGAAGTGGGGGGCAAAATTGTTCCCCGCAAAACTAAAAGGGTTTGGAGAAATAAAGGGGGAAAAAAAATGTGTTTGGCAACCTAGTAAGGAAAATCAGAAGTGTCTAAACCAAAAAACCCCCAAAAATTTTTGCATTTCCTTTGTTTTAAACCGGGGGAAAACTGGGAGGAGTTTTTGGTCTATCTTTAAAGCAGGTTTGTACATAGAACATAAGAATGTAGGAACATGCAGAAGGCCTTTCTGGCCCCATACGAGGCAGGTCCTTATCAAAAAGACAAATACCTAAAGCTACCCCAAAAAAATAACTCCCAAACCCCTTACACCAATCAAACCCAAGCCCCTCCCATCATATATTTGTCCAGTCTCTTCTTAAAGCCCCCAAAGGGTCCTAGCCTCATCACCCCACGGGAAGACTGTTGCACGCATCTCAACTCTGTTAGAAAACCATACTTCCTATGTCCTTTCAAAATCTAAATTTACCCAACTTAAATCCATTATTCCTGGTTCTTACCTGGTTCGACACCCTCAGTACTTTATTAATGTCTCCCTTGTTTATGCCGTCATCCACTTATACACTTCAATGATATCTCCCCTCATTCTACGCCTCTCCAGAGAGTGGAGATTTAAGGTTTTAAGTCTGTCTTCATACGTGAGATTCCTTACACAGTAAATCATTTTAGTCATTCTTCTCTGTATGTTCTCTAATGAGTCTATGTCCATCCTGTAGTAAGGGGACCAAAACTGAGCAGCATAATCTAAATGAGGCCTCACTAGTGATGTATAGAGCTGAAAAAATAACTTTTGGACTTCTGTTACTTGTACTTCTTGAGATAAATCCAAGTAATCTGTTGGCCTTGTTGTGCACACTAAGGCACGGCTGTCTTGGCTTTAGATTTCTGCTTACCATGACTCCCAAGTCTTTTTCACATTCTGTATGCCCAAAGCTCTACTTCACCTAGATTATAGCTTCGAGGATTATTTTCATTACCAAGGGCAAGTACCTTACACTTATCCACATTAAACTTCATCTGCCATTTTTCAGACCAAGACATTAATTTGTTCAAATCGTCCTGGAGTTCATTGATATCCTCCTCAGAGTGAATTATACGGCCTATCTTTGTATCATCAGCAAACTTACTCATGTCACTAGTAATCCCTTCATCAAGGTCATTAATGTAAATTATGAACAGGAGAGGGCCTAAAACTGATCCTTGTGGAATGCCACTAGTGACTAATCCCCATTCAGATTTCACTCCATTAATGGTAACTCTCTGCTTTCTATTGGTAACCCATGCCTCAATCCATGCTAGAACTTTACCTCCTATACCATGAGCTGCCACTTTTCTTAAGAGTCTCTTGTGAGGTACTCTGTCGAAGGCTTTACTAAAATCCAAATAAACAATATCATATTCCTTATCACTGTCAAGTGCCTCAAATGTTCTATTGAAGAACGTCAGTAAGTTTGTCAGGCAGGAACGACCTCTCGTGAATCCATGCTGAGATTCATTTATCAAGTTATGCTCTTCAAGGTGACTTCTGATAATTTTATTTTTTTTTATTATCACACCGGCCGAATCCCACCAAGGCAGGGTGGCCCGAAAAAGAAAAACTTTCACCATCATTCACTCCATCACTGTCTTGCCAGAAGGGTGCTTTACACTACAGTTTTTAAACTGCAACATTAACACCCCTCCTTCAGAGTGCAGGCACTGTACTTCCCATCTCCAGGACTCAAGTCCGGCCTGCCGGTTTCCCTGAATCCCTTCATAAATGTTACTTTGCTCACACTCCAACAGCACGTCAAGTATTAAAAACCATTTGTCTCCATTCACTCCTATCAAACACGCTCACGCATGCCTGCTGGAAGTCCAAGCCCCTCGCACAAAAACCTCCTTTACCCCCTCCCTCCAACCCTTCCTAGGCCGACCCCTACCCCGCCTTCCTTCCACTACAGACTGATACACTCTTGAAGTCATTCTGTTTCGCTCCATTCTCTCTACATGTCCGAACCACCTCAACAACCCTTCCTCAGCCCTCTGGACAACAGTTTTGGTAATCCCGCACCTCCTCCTAACTTCCAAACTACGAATTCTCTGCATTATATTCACACCACACATTGCCCTCAGACATGACATCTCACTGCCTCCAGCCTTCTCCTCGCTGCAACATTCATCACCCACGCTTCACACCCATATAAGAGCGTTGGTAAAACTATACTCTCATACATTCCCCTCTTTGCCTCCAAGGACAAAGTTCTTTGTCTCCACAGACTCCTAAGTGCACACTCACTCTTTTTCCCTCATCAATTCTATGATTCACCTCATCTTCATAGACCCATCCGCTGACACGTCCACTCCCAAATATCTGAATACGTTCACCTCCTCCATACTCTCTCCCTCCAATCTGATATTCAATCTTTCATCACCTAATCTTTTTGTTATCCTCATAACCTTACTCTTTCCTGTATTCACCTTTAATTTTCTTCTTTCGCACACCCTACCAAATTCATCCACCAATCTCTGCAACTTCTCTTCAGAATCTCCCAAGAGCACAGTGTCATCAGCAAAGAGCAGCTGTGACAACTCCCACTTTGTGTGTGATTCTTTATCTTTTAACTCCACGCCTCTTGCCAAGACCCTCGCATTTACTTCTCTTACAACCCCATCTATAAATATATTAAACAACCACGGTGACATCACACATCCTTGTCTAAGGCCTACTTTTACTGGGAAAAAATTTCCCTCTTTCCCACATACTCTAACTTGAGCCTCACTATCCTCGTAAAAACTCTTCACTGCTTTCAGTAACCTACCTCCTACACCATACACTTGCAACATCTGCCACATTGCCCCCCTATCCACCCTGTCATACGCCTTTTCCAAATCCATAAATGCCACAAAGACCTCTTTAGCCTTATCTAAATACTGTTCACTTATATGTTTCACTGTAAACACCTGGTCCACACATCCCCTACCTTTCCTAAAGCCTCCTTGTTCATCTGCTATCCTATTCTCCGTCTTACTCTTAATTCTTTCAATTATAACTCACCATACACTTTACCAGGTACACTCAACAGACTTATCCCCTATAATTTTTGCACTCTCTTTTATCCCCCTTTCCCTTTATACAAAGGAACTATGCATGCTCTCTGCCAATCAGCTATAATTGATTCTAATAACTTGCCCACTATAGATGTCAGGCTTATTGGACGGTAATTTGAAGGAGTGGACTTATCCCCTGATTTGAATATAGGAACCACATTAGCCATCTTCCACAACTCTGGCACAACACTGGAAAGGGATGGACGCATTGAATACACTCTTTAAATTGCTGACTAAAGCTCCATCTTCCCATTCCTTAAGTACCCTTGAAAACAACTCATCGGGTCCGGGGACTTATTTTGTTTCAGTTTGTCTATCTGTTTAATAACCATGTCCCTCGTGACGTAATATTAGTTAACTTAAATTCATCAGGAACTAAATAATTGTTAATTACTGGAATCTCATTTACATCTTCCTGTGTAAAAAACTGACAAAAAATAGTCATTAAAATAAGGAACACATTTCCAGTTCATTATCCGTCAGCTGTCCATTCCCAGATTTCAGAGGTCCTACTTTTTCCTTCACCTTCGTCCTATAAAACTTGAAAGAACCCTTTGGGGTTTGTCTTTGATTTATTAGCAACTCTAATTTCATAGTCACGTTTAGCCTTTCTAATCGCCTTTTTTACTTCTCTTTAAGCTGAACATATTGGTCAGTAAGGTTTAACCCCTCCTCTTCTGATGCGCCTATAAATTTCCCCTTTTTTCCCCTAATAAGCTTTACCTCCTTTAAACCCCTTTGGGATCGTTATTATAGACCTAATTTCTCTCTGTGGAATTATATACTCTGGGGACTGTGTACATTTTAAAAAAAACAATCATAAAAGAATCCCTTTGATTCATAAGTATGTTACGTCATAAAAACATTTGCTGATAACCCCAATTAAGATTAGACAGATGTTCCCTAAGTCCCTTAAATCGGCAGAACGAAATAGGGATTTTTACTGTATTATCATTATTCTTGCATTCCCAATTAATGCAAAAAGTGATGGATTTGTGTTCATGGCCCCAAAAGCTCTTGGATCTCCAGTTATTCACGGTGTTTCCTTATTTGAAAGAAGGTCTAGCAAAAAATTTTTACCCCGGTGGCTCGTTACACCCGTTTCGAAAAAGTCCTGAACTGTTTCCATGAAATCACGGCTCTAGTTTTCCTGTCAAAGAATTCCTCATTTGACTAAAGTTAAAGTCCCTACTATGACTATGTTACTGTGTCCCAAAACCCCAACAATTTTTTGTCCCAAAAAAAGTTCCCTCTATGGTCCAAGCCTGGAGGCGGTTTATTTCACCCAAATTGTTTTTTTTGACCCCCCACGAAATCTACCCAAAAAAACCTGTTTTCTGCTCCCTCTATTTTTATCCTTTTTTTGCAACAATTAATATTTTTTCGAACATACAATGCAACTCCTCCCCCCCTTCCCT
>NC_069452.1:29782369-29797726 GCF_026875155.1 Cherax quadricarinatus
TAAATCTATTGTTCTTTCCATTTAGGATCTTTTTTGCTTGATCTGATTTTCCTATTTGGAACATAAGTTGTCTGAGCAGCTAAAACTATGTCCTGAAAAACGTCATATTGGCAATCATCACCACCTACCTGACCCATAGTCAGGTCATTCCAGTTCAGCCCACCCAAGTAATTTTTCAGTCCTATGAAATTAGCCAAGCGGAAGTCAGGGACAGAGATTTGATTGACATTATTAGGGGAATTCCATGATATATTAAAAATGAGTGATTTGTGATCACTTTCCCCAAGCTCATCATTAACCTCAAGATTATTAATTAGCATTTCCCTGCTGGCAAGAACCAAGTCAAGCAGGTTATTTCCTCTAGTTGGCTCTGTCACAAACTGTTTTAAAAAAAATCCTGAATCGTATCAAGAAAGTCACTTGATTCTAAATTTCCTGTCAAATTGCTCCAGTCACTCTGTCTATAGTTGAAATCTCCCATTATCACAACGTTTTCGTCTGTAGAGGCCTTACGAATTTTATCCCACAGAAGTTCACTGCACTCCCCATCAAGATTTGGGGCCCTGTAAATCACACCCAAAATTAGTTTTTCACGACCCTCGAGAAGCTGTAACCAAACAGATTCAGTGGCTGACGATTCTAATTTTATATCTTGTCTAACACAACAATTTAAATTGTCTCTGATGTACATCACTACTCCACCACCCTTCCTGTTGACCCTGTCAGTGTGGAATAATTTATAGTCATGTATGTGACATTCAGAAGGCTTCTTTCTATCTTTCAGATTAAGCCAGGTCTCTGTTATAGCAATGATAACTATGTTTCCTACACTTGCAATTAATCTTAGATCATCTATCTTATTTCTTACACTCCTGCTATTAGCATAATAGACCTTAATGGAGCTAGTCCCTTGTTGCCCTCTGCTGTCTCCCTTTGTTTGCTGACCTGATCTATTGTCTTTATTTATAACTTCATGATGAATGTCTTTTATACATTTACTGTTTTCAGCCCTAGTGTTGCAACCTGACTTTTTCCCACACACACCCATACCTCTATCTTCTATCAGTTTAGAATCCTAGGCATTTCAGCAATGGCCTTCTCGATTGAGTTTGCAAGAGCTACCACCCTTGCCCCAGAAAGATGTACCCCATCCCTTGCATACATATCATGCTTGCCATAAAAGTTGTTCCAGTTGTCAATGAATGGGATTGCAAGTTCCTTGCAGTATCTGTCTAGCCAGCAATTTACACCAATTGCCCTAGACAACCATTCATTGCCCACTCCCCTTCTAGGCAAGATGCTACATATGATTGGGACCACTCCATTAGACTTAATTAAATCTATAGCTGACCTGTACTTATCTAGCAGCTCTTCTCTCCCACCCTTCCCAATATCATTTCCACCAGCACTGAGACAGATAATAGGCTTGTTCCTATTACCTGACATGATATTATCCAACCTGTTGACTATGTCACTAACACCAGCTCCTGGGAAGAACACTCTAACTCTTACCTTCTTATTCCTATTACAGAAGGCACGGTCCATATATCTTACCTGTGAGTCACCAACCACAAGTATGTGCTTACCTCTATTTGCAGGGAAGTAGTACCTTTACCCTCAATAACCACTGAAATACACTCATCCTGACGAACAGAGAAGCGATTTTCTACCTTCAGATCTTCTCTCTTAACTTTCCTTATTTTGATGCTCTTCCCATTACTAGGAACCACTTGCCACTTGTAGCAGGTGCTGGACTGCACCTTACTGCTGAGAGCCATTGCTACCTCCCCACCTACAGCTTCCTCGCAGCGAGAGACAGACTGTACCTTGCTGCTGGTAGCCTCATTCCCCTCCACCATTCCAGCCACCTCACACTCGCTCCCAACCCCATTGAGGTGAACCTTCAGCCTCCTAATTTCCTCTTGGAGAAGCAAGACTTCCTCCTTCAACTCTCCAACCTCAATTTTTAAAACACTGTAAAAGCAAGCCATGGCTTTGTAACCACCCACACTAATCCCCAAAGCAGCTCAGGGCCTGTGACCTCACGTGACGGCTGACCACTGACTCCTAAATCCTTTTCGCAGTCCGTAATATTAAGATCTACATTATTTAGTTTATATGTGCATGGTTATTGTCCTGTCCAACATTTAGAACTTTGCATTTGTCTATATTAAACTGCATCTGCCACTTCTCCGACCATTGCATCAGTCTATTCAAATCATCTTGGAGGGCTCTAATGTCCTCATTAGAATGAATTGGATGGCCTATTTTGGTGTCATCAGCAAATTTGCTTATGTCACTATTTATTCCCTCATCCACGCCGTTTATGTAGATTGTGAACAACAACGGGCCCAACACTGACCCCTGTGGAACACCGCTTGTGACGTGCTCCCATTCTGATATCTCCTCATTTATGCAAACTCTCTGCTGCCTATTCGGCAATTATGCCTCAACCCAGGAAAAAATTTCTCCTCCTATTCCGTGTGCCTCAAGTTTCCTCAATTGCCTCTGATGTGAAACTCTATCGAAAGCCTTACTGAAGTCCATATCACAATATCTTTTCAATACCATGATCTACCTCCTCAAATCCCTTATTTGAAAAATTTTAAAAATTTCGTAAGCGGGAAATTCCCCCTTTGAAAAACCCGGCTGAAAATTTTTTTATCAATTTGGGGGAAATTATTTAATTTCCAAAAGCTATGGTCCCTTTAATCCGGGGTTTTAATGTTTTTTGTTTGGGTAAAAATTTGTATTTTTTTATTTGAATGGAACCAACGGGGTTCCCGCGGCCCCTTTGCGAGATGTGCGGGGGGGGATAGGGGTTCCAAAGCTGGGGCACAGGGGCGGGAGTTTTTTTTGAAGGTGGGGGGGTGAGGAGGCTGGAAAAACCGGGGATCGGGAAAATTTGGGGGCGTTCACGGCGGGCCCAAAGGGATTAATATGGGCCCCTCATTTCAAAAAAGGGAAAGGGTTTTCGTAACTTTTCCGGGTGAAGATGGGGAACGTGATTTACGGCCCCACCTTTTAAAAAGGGGGGAAAAATTATTTGAATAATGGTTGCCCCCGGGTGTGACGGGTGCGGGGGCATGGTTTTGGTGTCTGGGGGAAAAAACCCATGATTTAAATCCTCCACCATCCAGCCTCAGTTTTTAAATGGAGCGACCCCCAATGTGTAAAAATAATTATAGCCCTTAAAAATTCGTTTGTGAATGGTAATGTAATAAGTGAAAATAACAAAAAGTTAAGAGAATCCCGGGATTTAAAAATAATCCCCCTGCCCAAAGGGAAAATGGGTAAAACCTCGTACCGGGGGTTTTAGTGAATTTTTTGGAATAAAAACTTCAAAACCCCGGGAAAAACCCCGAGGGAATCCCTCGCCTGCTGGAATAAAAACCTTTGTGGGTTTGGTAGCAGGAAAATCGAAATGAGTTATAAAATGGGAGGGAATAAGGATTCAATCCCCACAGTTAAGTAACCCCTTTAGTTTAGCGGGACTGATACTGGCCAGTTGGGTATGTTGAAATTGGGTTTTGGGTTTTAGGGGTAAACCCGGGCACACAAGTGACCCCAGGGGAATTTTCTGGTAATGGTGAGATTTTTGTAAATTTTTTTTTTCCTTTGGGAGGATATTCCATGTGAAAACCTACCCCCCTTCCCCCTTCATTCAGTTAAACTAATAAAATCCATACAGTCCAAAATTTAATTAGTACCCAACCGTACTTGGGGTGCAAAATCCAACCCTTACTGGTCCCCCGGAAGAATGGAAAAGGGATTTGAGGTCGGGAAACCCACTTCCCGTCCCAGGGGGTGGGTTAAGTTTTCCCCACTTTCCCTACACGGGGTGCCTACAGTAAAAAATTAGGTTTTGTCTCCCAAGGGTTTTTCTGGTAAGCAGTAATGTTGAGGTAAAAAAAAGGTTTCACCCTAAAAAATTTTTCCCATATCTGCCCGCGGGCCCTTTTCCCTAAACCCAAATCCCAATCAGAAAAAAAATTTAATTTAAATTTTAAATTTTCTTAATAATTAAGTGGACTGATTAAAGGAAGTGGGATAGGGTACAAAAATTTTAAAATTGGGGGTTCCGTGGGGGGAAATTGATAATTTGCCCAAATTAATTAAAAAGCACATGGGGGTGGGGCAAAGGGTTTTTTACAAGAGTAAAGTGCAAGAATTAAATCTCACAAGGTGTCTACTTAAGTTGGAAAAAATTTGGGGATTATTTAATTCCCCAACCATGGCTGGGTCTGGGGAAGTTAGTCAGCTGGGAAAATCCATGAAAGCCAAAGGGAAAGAAAAAACGTCATACAAGGGTCGGAAAAGGGGCCATGTTTCAAATCATACAACAAGTGGGATGGAGTTAAGGGGACAAAGAAACGGTTAAAAACTGATGAATTAAAAACTACACCTAGATGCCTTAGAAAATAGATATGAGTCATTAGATTGTGGTATAAGGGCTTGGAAGGCGTTTTTCGGCGAATTGGCAGAGATGCTGAAAGGGGCGGGTGTGGATAATATTTGAAGGGAGGACAACCCTTGTGTCCCGCAAAACCCAAGGCTTTTTGGAAAAGTAAAGGGGGTTTAAAAAATGTTGTTTGGGCAAACCCAGTAAGGAAAATCAAGAATTTTCTACCAAAACTTTCCCCGAATTATGCAGCCTGTGTTTAAACCGGGGGAAAACTGGGAGGGTTTTGGTTCAAACTTTTTAAAACAGTCGTACTTAAAAAACATAAGAATGTAGAAACTGCAGGGAAGGGCCCAAGGCCCATACAGGGAGGTCCTTTTCCAAAAACGACTAAATACCCTAAAGCTACCAAGAAAAAACTCCATACCCCTTAAAAACCAATCAAACCAAGCCCCCCCCACTCAAATATTTTGTCCAGTCCTTCTTAAAAACACCCAAGGTCCTAGCCTCTATTTACCCCACTGGAAGACTGTTGGCAAAAGCATCTACCCAAATCTGTTTGAAAACCAGTACTTTTCCCAGTCCTTTTTAAATCTAAAAAATTTTTCCAAACTTAAATCCATTATTTCCCCGGTTCCCTTTCCTGGTTTCCCCAAAAACCTCAGTACTTTTTTTTAAGGGTTCCCTTTTTTTGCCCCTCTTTCCCTTATACACTTCAATGATATCCCCCTCATTCTACGCCTCTCCAGAGAGTGGGTTTTAAAGGGTTTTTAAGCTGTTCATACGTGAGACCTTTACACATAAAATCTTTTTAGTCTTCTCTCTGTATTTCTCTAATGAGTCTATTCCATCTGTGTAAGGGGACCAAAACTGGCAGCATAATCAAATGAGGCCTCATGTGATGATAGAGCTGTAAAATAATTTTTTGGACTTCTGTTACTGTACTTTTTGAATAAACCCAAGAAATCTGTTGCCTTTTTGTGCACACAAAGGCACGGCTGTTTTGGGTTTTAGATTTTGCTTCCCCATGACTCCCAAGTCTTTTTCACATTCTGTATGACAAGCTCTACTTCACCTAGTTTATAGCTGAGGTTATTTCATTACCAAGGGAAGTACCTTACACTTATCCCTAAACTTCATCTGCCTTTTTTTTCAGCCCAAAGACTTTAAATTTTTGTTCAAATCTCCTGGAGTTCATTGATATCCCCCTAAAGAGTGAATTATACGGCCATCTTTTTTTCATCAGCAAATTTACTCTTCACTGTAACCCTTCTCGGTCTTAATGTAAATTATGAACAGAGAGGGCCTAAAACTGATCCTTGGGGAATGCCATGTGACAAATCCCCTTTCAGATTTCACTCCATTAATGGTAACTCTCTGCTTTCTATTGGTAAGCCATCCCCTCAACCCATGCTAGAATTTTCCCTCCTATCCCCTTTGGCTCCCTTTTTTTAAAGAGCCCTTTTGTGAGGTACTCGTCAAAGGCTTTACAAAACCAATAACAATATCAATTCCTTACACGTAAATCCCCTCAAATGTTCTTTGAAGAACTAGTAATTTTCGGCGGGAAAACGACCTCCGTGAACCAGCTGAGTTTCATTTATCAATTTATGCTCTAAAGGTACTTCTGAAAATTTTTTATTTTTTTTTTTTATCCACCGGCCGAATCCCCCAAAGGCAGGGTGCCCGAAAAAGAAAAATTTTCACCATCATTCACTCCATCCTGTCTTGCCAAAGGGTGCTTTACACCAGTTTTAAAACGCAACATTAACACCCCCCCTTTCAGGTCAGGCACTGACTTCCCTCCCGGGATCTCCGGCCTGCCGTTTCCCTGAACCCTTCATAAAGTTTTTTTTGCTCACATCCAACAGCACGTCAAGTTTTAAAAACCATTTGTCCCATTCACTCCTATCAAACACGCTCACGCAGCCTCGGGAACCCCAAGCCCCTCGCACAAAAAACCTCCTTTACCCCCCCCCCAACCCCCCTACCCCGACCCCTACCCCCCTTCCTTCCACACAGATGATCACTCTTAAAGGGTCATTCTTTTTCGCTCCATTCTCTCTACATGCCCCAACCCACCTCAAAACCCTTCCTCACCCCTCTGGAAAACTTTTTGGTAATCCCGCCCCTCCTCCTAACTTCCAAAACTACAATCTCTGCATTATATTCACACCACACATTGCCCTCAGACATGACATCCCACTGCCTCCACCTTCCCCTCGCTGCAACTTTCACACCCACGTTTCACACCCATAAAAGAGCGTTGGTAAACTATACTCTCTACATTCCCTCTTTGCCTCCAAGGAAAAATTTCTTGTCTCCACAGACTCCTAAGTGACACTCACTCTTTTTCCTCATCAATTCTATGATTCACCTCATCTTTTAAGACCCTCCGCGACAGTCCACTCCCAATATCTGAATACGTTCACCCCCTCCATACTCTCTCCTCCCCCTTGATATTCAATCTTTCATCACCTAATCTTTTTGTTATCCTCATAACCTTTCTCTTTCCCGTATTCACCTTTAAATTTTTTTCTTTTCCCAAAACCCACCAATTTATCCCAATCTCTGCAACTTTTCTTTGAATCTCCCAAGGCACAGTGTCATCAGCAAAAAGCAGCTGTGACAACTCCCACTTTTTGTGTGATTTTTTTATCTTTTTAAATCCCCGCCTCTTGCCCAAAACCCCCCGCATTTTTTCTTTTTACAACCCCAACTATAAATATATTAAACAACCCGGTGACATACACATCCTTTTTCTAAGGCCTACTTTTCTGGGAAAAAATTTTCCCCCTTTTTAATACTTAACTTGAGCCCCATATCCTCGAAAAATCTTCCTGCTTTCATAACCACCTCCTACACCAACACTTGCAACTCTGCCACTTGCCCCCCTACCACCCCCGTCATACGCCTTTTTTCCCAAAACCATAAAGCCCCAAAGACCTCTTTTTGCCTTTCTAAATATGTTCACTTATATGTTTCACTGTAAAACCTGGTCCCCACACCCCACCTTTCCCAAAGCCCCTTGTTCATTGCTATCCTATTCTCCGTCTTTCTCTTAATTCTTTCAATTATAAATCACCATAACTTTACCAGTACACCAACAGACTTTTCCCCTATAATTTTGCACCTCTTTTTTCCCCCCTTTTCCCTTTTTACAAAGGGAAAAGCTCTCTCTGCCAATCACTATAATTTATTTCTAATAAATTCCCCTATAGATGCAGGTTATTGGGCGGTAATTTGAAGGAGTGGACTTATCCCCCCTTTAAAATAGGAAACCCCATTTGCCCTCTTCCACAATCTGGGACAACACTGGTAAGGATGGGCGCATTGAATACACTCGTTAATTGCTGACTAAGCCCATCTTGCATTTTCCTTTAAAACCCTTGAAAAAACTCATCGGGCCCGGGGGCTTTTTTTGTTTGTTTGTCTATTGTTTAATAACCATGTCCCTCGTGACAGTAATATTTGTTAACTTAAAATTCATCAGGAACAAATTTTTTAATTACTGGAACTCATTTTAAACTTTCCCGTGTAAAACTGACAAAAAATAGTCATTAAAAAAGGAACACATTTCCGTTCATTATCCGTCAGCTGTCCATTCCCGTTTCAAGGGCCCACTTTTTCCTTTACCTTCGCCATACCTTTAAAGAACCCCTTTATTTGTCTTTGATTATTAGCAACTTATTTTTATAGTCCGTTTTTGCCTTTCTAATCGCCTTTTTTATTCTCTTTTTAAACTGAACATATGGTATAAGGTTTCCTCCCCTTTTTATGCGCCTATAAAAATTCCCCTTTTCTCCCCCTAAAGATGCTTTAGCCTCCCGTTAACCCATTTTGGGTCGTTATTATTTGACCTAAATTTTCTCTGTGGAATTATATACTCTGGGGACTGTGTACATTTTTAAGAAAAAAAAAATATAAAAGCAGATCCCCTTTGTATTCATAAGTTGATTATCGTCAATAAAACTTGTGATAACCCAATTAAAATTAAAAGATTTCCCTAAGTCCTTATAACGGCAGAACGAAAAACAGGGTTTTTTTTACTGATTTCATTATTTTTGCATCCCAATTAATGCAAAAAGTGAGGGATTTGTGATCACTTGCGCCAAGCTCTTCAGTGACCCAGATTATTCAGGGGTTTTTTTCCTTTATTTGACAAGACTAGGCCCCTAGCAAATTATTACCCCTGGTAGGCTCAGTTACACTCTGTTTCAGAAAACAGTCCTGAACTTTTTCCCAGAAGCCGGGACCAAATTACCTTCAAAGATTCCAGTCAATTTACTAAGTTAATCCCAACTATGACTATGTTACGTGCCCCAAAACCCCTAAAAATTTCGCCCAAGAAGTCTCCCTCTATCGTGTCCAACCCTGGGGGTGGTAAAATTACCCTAGAATTATTTTTCTGACCCCCCACGAACTCTACCCAAACCCGACTCGTTACTGCCCCATCTATTTTTTCCTGTTTTTTGCAACAATTAATTTTTTCTCGAACAAACAACAACTCCCCCCCCCTTCCCCATTACTCTATCCACATGAACAATTTAAAACCCCTAAAATATTACACTCACGTATATCCCGCCCTTTTTAAAATCATACCCGTTTCAGTTAATGCAATGAATCAAATTTCCCCAGCACATGCTACCAAACGTATTTCTTAATTTTTATTTCTTCCCTTTCGAGTTAGCAAAAAATAATCATATGTTTTTTCTTCTGCACTTTTTTCCTATTCATCTTTTTTTTTTACACAATTTCTGAAATTATCATTCCCAGTTACTCCATGACAGTTATATTAAGTTTTCTTAATATCAGAGCATAAGTCAAAAATATCCATACTCATTATTAATCTTTCAAACCCAAAACTCTAACTAATCCTAGTTTAAAGTCCTAAAAACCCCCCCCTCAACTGATTAGCAAAAAAACCCCCCTCCCGGATAAGTAAACCCCCACCCCTGGCATCATGTCATTCGGCCAAGAAGTTGCCCCATTGTCAATGAATGGTACGCATATCCTTACAGTGTTTATCCAGCCAACAATTAATACCATTGCTCGGCAACCATTCATTCCACACCTTTTTCGGGAAAAATGCCACATAAACAGGGCCCCCCCCCCTTCTTCCTTTTATGTCAAAGTGTCCGAACTTTCTAAAAATTTCCTCACTTCTACGCTTGCCACATCTTGCCCCCCAGCATGAGGCAAATAAAAAGGATTGACCCTTTTACCGTTCATGATTTTGTCAAGCCGGCAAAAATGTCCTTCACCCCACCCCGGAAAAGAAAACCCCTTTGTTCTCCTACCCCTGTCCTTCAAGCAAAATGCCCTATCCATGTATCTAACCGGGCTATCTCCAACAACAACAATTTTTCTTACCTTCCTTGTTGTCTTTGTCGTGACGACCCCAGTGTCGCTCCCATTCGGGGGTACACCGAGAATGCTTTGGGGGTTTCCCAGGATTTCCACAGCAGTCTCTTTCCCACGCGGGCTTTCCTTCGTCTTTTTGATCGTCAATTTGGGTTCCCCTGTCCACCCCCTGACCACGATCCCTTCTTGACCTAGGACTCGAAACAGATTTTAAACGAACCCTCTTTTTTTCCCTCGGTCAATCCCGTACTCCTCTTCGCCCCCCAATTTCTTCCTTTAAGTTGCTGGTAAATTTGCTCGAGGGGGGCATCTGGTTCGTCCACGGGAGCAAAAAAAGACCTTCTTCCAGAGTTAAGTACAGGTCACCACTGATTTAAAGTACGGGTCACCACGATTTTAATACGGTCCCACTGATTTAAGTACAGGTCACCACTGATTTAAAGTAAGGTCCCCACTGATTGAAGTACGGTCACCACGAGTTCAAAGTACAGGTCACCATGATTGAAGTACAGGTCACCACATGATAGGAGTGACTTCAAGTTTTACCAAATTTTGCTATTTAAAGGGACAAGTAAGGGGAGATGCGCATGTTCTCATACAAGCGTTCCCAAAGTAGTGCTCCAAGTGAGGCAGTTGACTTGTTGGGGGTCATTTTACGGTAACTTGGAGCAAAGTAGGTGGATCAGTAGCTAATTTGGCTAGTTTGAGATTCCAGATCACAACCGAACACTTACAGAAATTTGGGATAAACTAGAAACACTCTTAAAGACCTTGGTAAAAAATATGTCTGGGGGGAGCAGAGTGGTTTTGGGCGCCTTGATTCAAAAAAATTTGAACCACAAGACAGTAGAGTGGCTATCTAAAGAATCACAAGGGTTACTTCGGGTTGGAAAATAAAGGGGGGCCTAAAAGCAAATTTTGCCCAAAACGCAGCCCCAGCCAACCCTTTCCTTAGGAATCCACTCTACAGACCCCAGGACCTTTCAAGTTCCAAAAAAGGAAACTTTTCCAAATATCAATAATCAAAAGTCACCTACTAAAGGGGTTTACGTACAATATCAAGTGACGGGGGCCAGTAATAGGGGTTTCCAATAAAAGCAAAGGAGGAAGTACAAAATGGGGTAGCCCATTGAAAAGGTCAGCAAAAAAAAGGAAGTTTGTATTTTCTGCAAGGGTACTCATTTCCTAAGAATTTAAATTGCCTATAATTCATGGGATTTTAAAAGGGGAAAATTGGAAGAGCTTACTAGATGTATGGGTTCTAGGAAATCATAAGTAAGGGATTGCGTCAACTTGCACTATTGTTATCATGTAACAAGGGAAGACACCAATAGCATGGTAAGGGCGGATCTAATCGTAATGAGGTAACAATAGTACTGAAGGATAATAACCCGCACAACAGTAGCCAACAAAAAGATTGCAGCATGTGGTAATGTGGCCAGCTAGGTAGCTTTACCTGTTTTGGGATGGGGTTTTAAAATGAAAAAACGGCGTAAAATCCAAAACTGAAACACATTAGGGATCAGGGATCACAACTACCTTCTAAAACGTAATTCCCTTAATGGGATAAGGTACAAATGGGAGATCCTGCTAACTCAAGCTTTTGGCTTTTCCCGAAAAAGAAGGTCCTCATACACACTGTTTATGTAACTGTCAGGCGGGGCAATGAGAGAAAACGTATTAATGCCGTAATTGTAGATAGGCTCCAAAAAAAATATTAAATGGGGTTTTGTAATGCTATTAAAAGCTTTAGAAAAATAAATTTGGCACTTCTGGATAAAAATATAAGTGGGGCCAATTAATATGTTGAAAGGGAGTGGGCCATTATGCCACCCTTTTTAAAGGGTATGAAAAAAGAACTGCGGAGTCACCCTTCTAAGGGCGCAGGGGTCACTTATTTGGCAGGGTTCCCCGTACTATAAGAAAGACTGGAGGAAGCCATAAAAACAGACAGTGGTCTTTCTCATGAAAATCACCCCAGTTAAATATTCAATAAGGGTGAAGTTGAACCCGTGATAAATTATGGGGGAAATTGGGGCAGCATAGGGACAATGTAAATGAGAAATCCCGATGATTCTTTTTTTCGACAATACCAGAAGGTGTTTAAAATTTTAACTGGGGCAAAATGGGGGAGACTTCCGTGAAGCTGAACCATCCAAACCCCCACTAATTTTTCCCGGGTGGGTATGGACAATTAAAGGGTCAGCTCCACGAACTGAGCAAGACACAGAACTGTTTATGCTTACGTGATTTAAATTTAAAGAGCGTTAAATAATAAATTCATAGGGAGGTACCTCCCGGCAACCAGAAAATTTTGGGCATATTTGCCACACCACGGAGTGGGAAAAAAAGGATTCAAAAAACCACTCCTCTGAGGATTGTGTTTAATTGTAGTGCCCGGAGTAACAAAAAAGGCTAGTTTGAAAGACTTTTGATGACAGGTCCCTTTTTGACGGAAAAATGGGAGACATATTATTAAACTTCAGGGGTTTAAGAAATTTTGCCTTTTCAGCGGGCATAAGTAAAGCTTTCCGGTGGGCTCGGAGGCGACCCGGGTTGCACTAGGTTCTTAGGCCCAAACCTAGTGACCCCCCTTAGTCCCCTGAAAACTTTTCGCTTCAGGGTGTATTTTTTGGCGCAACCTCCGTCCTTTCCTACTCCCGGGAACGATAAAGCACACCTTTAACGTATGGGGGTCCACTGAGTGGAGTAATGGGGAAAAAAATTTTTTTGTGGACAATTTCCCGGGGGGGATGTCTACGAAGAGGAACAAAGACATATATGAAGGGGCTAATGAAATAATGCAAGGGCAAATATGCCCCTGAGGGAAAGGAACAGTAATTCGTCCATTTAAGGGCTCAAATAAATAAAAACAACCCTGGGGTTGAAGTTCTAAATATAGAAAAGTGCGGGAGACTTATTATCTTTTAAAATCTAATAACTACGCATGCCCAATAAAATTTAACCCAAAGAGTCTTACTTGGGAAGTTTCAAAAGCTTCATCCACTAGGCTTAGTGTCCCCCTTACCACAAAGGAAAAATTTTTGATACAAAACATGGAAACTTTAAATGTGCTTGGGATAAACCCTACCCAGGGATTTTTTTTAAAGGTGGGAAAAAACAATGGTAATATGTAAAATTCCAATTTGGAGTTCCCCCGTAATTGGGGCCCGTCAAGATGGAGAAAATGTACTCCACATTTTTTTCGATCTTTAAATTAGCATATGGACTCGCTTACCTTCAATGTAATGTGCCATTTTCTTTTATGCTAAGGGAAAAGGGGGCTCCAAACAAACACTACCTTCCTCATTGGGGAAATTTAACGGCCATTTTTTAGGGGTCAAATTACAATTTTTTAAAAAAAAAATTGCGAGAGATAAATACAGCGAACCCGAAATTTTTCGTAAAGAGGTATCCTTACAATGGATTTTAATGGGGAAAAGTAAATTGTGTAGTACAAAACAGGTCCTGAAATCAATTTAAAAACAGGGAAAAATACATTTGGGCAGATTGTTTTCCTTTAATCACATTTCCCCAGTGACGAAATCCGCGACTTTTGTCTCGAGGGTTGACTTTGAAAAATTTTTTGAGTGCTTTTTGTGGTTTAAAGGGGCCCAAATTGGCTGGGGAAAAAAAAATAAATGGCCCGGTCAAAAGGCACAATTGTCCCCGTCAAATACGGTGAGCACCCCCCAGTCGTAGTCCCCTAGCCCTTTACATAATAGGATTCTTCCCTTTCCCAAGTGATTTCGTGACAAGGTTTGTGTTTAAATTTTTAATAAGGAATACTCATATAAAATTTTCCCCCCTCCCCTGAGATACTGGGACAGAGGGTACAAGAAAAACCACAGGATAGATTAAATTAAGATGGGGCGGGAAAAATTTGGAAAGGCTCAATAATAGAAAAAACTGGGGCTGTATTTAGAGGATGAGTAAAAGGGGCAGAGGCAGGTTACAAAATCTATTGGGGGGGAAAATGCTAAGCACCCCATTTGCTGCCCAAAAATCATCACTGAAACCCTTTATTTTCTATAATGCCCTAAAAACGTGACACGGTGGGGTACAGGATACCTTTAAAATGTATTCGGGAAACCCCTGGATTCTACAAGGCGGCAAAGGTAAAAAGGGTTACAAGTCGTGTGTAATATGCGCCCCCGGTGGATGCCAGAACCCACTTTTCCCCGGTCCTCCCCCATTGCCCAAGGAACCTGCAGTTGGTAAAAAAATTTTTTGTGACCGGAGTGGACTATGTGGGCCCAACATTTTAACAGTACTTCAGATGGTGTTCCCTTGAAAGGGGTATGATGTCTATTTACTTTACAGCTACTAGGGGTTTTCTAGAAGTGGCTCAGGACTTGTTGCAGAACAGTTATACGCGTTTCCCAAAATTTTCACTAGGAGATCCTGCCAAGATTGTGATCTCAGATAATGCCACCATTTTGAGCGGAGTCAAACTTGATGGAATTAAAAAAGAGTGATGATGTACAGTCTTTGTTGACCCAGCGGGGTGTGTCTGGAAATTTATTACTCCCAGAGCCCTTTGGGAGGTAAGTAAAAAAATGTCTTCGAAGGTGCTACACAGAAGAAATTAATTTTTTTAGGAATTCCCCTGCAGTATTTGGGGGAGGGGAGAATCGGGGAAACAAACGCCCTCGCTACATGAGCGCACTCCTGTGCGGAGATCCTGACTCCCCCCTCACCAAAAGTGGACAAAGGTTAGAAGTGCACCATCTAAGAGAAAAACCCCCGGGAAGTGATGGGTTTTCAATAACGGGACCGGTTGAGGGTAAATTCAGTGTTAAATAAGGCAATTTTTCATTTGGGCGAGTGTTTACCTGGAGTTTACCTGGAAAAGTTTCGGGGGGCAATCCCCCCGGGGCCCCGGGCTTGGGCCCGGGCCCCTGGGGGGATCGCGCCTGATCAACCAGGCTGTTGCGCTGGGTGCACGCAAACAACGTACGAGCCACAGCCCCGGTGATCAGGAATGACTTCAGGTGCTTGTCCGTGCCACTTGAAGCTGCCAGGGATCTGTTGGTAAATCCCCCTTATGGTGCTGGAGGCAGTTGAACAGCTCGGGGCCCCGACACTTATTGTATGGTCTCTTAACGGGTAGTGACACCCCCGCTTTTTCATTGGGGGGATGGGGCATCGTCGCCCAAGTCTTTTTCTTTCTATGAGTGTTTTGTTGCAAGTTGGAATCCCCCTAGGGTTTTCCCGGTTTTTAAACTGTATCTCTCCCCCCTGCTTCCCCGGGAATACAGGTTTTGAAACCCAAGGCTCCCATAATTGAGGGGTTTTATCTCCGTTATGCGCGCCGTGAAAGTTCTCTGTACATTTCTAGGGGGGCAAAATTTCACCTGCCTTGAAAGTGCTGTTAGAGTGCGCATATTCCCCGCCAGATGAAAATACCTGAAAGTGTCAATGGGCTTGGGCCCCCCTAGTTTTGAAGGTTCTCATTATCCATCTGTATTTTTCTAGCAGTGCGATTAAAAAATGTATGCCTTGAAGGGGAGATCCTCCCCTAATCACTCCCAGGTCTTTACGTTGGTGTTTTTGCTCTATTTTGGGCCAGAATTTGTTTTGTATCTGAT
>NC_069452.1:29798226-29821524 GCF_026875155.1 Cherax quadricarinatus
TACCCTTTCTTAGGTGTTTATGAGACAGAAAAAAAACCCAGCAATCCTACCATCATGCAAAACAATTACAGGTTTTTGTTTCACAGTCATCTGGCAGGACGGTAGTACTTCCCTGGGTGGTTGCTGTCTACCAACCTACTATTTAAAATATATTTAGTTGGGTTAGGGTAAAATAAATTGCTCTTGTTATAATAAGGTTAGGTAAGTTTTCTAAGATTCTTTTGGTGCAAAATTAAAAAAATTTTTGCATAACATTAATGAAAAAAATATATTTTTAAACGTATAAGAGAAAGGACTTAATTTTAAATGAGTTCTTGCTAATTGGCCAGTTTTACATATTCGGCACGACATATATATATATATATATATATATATATATATATATATATATATATATATATATATATATATGTACGCATACTGCACGTCACTAGACGCTTGCAAGATATGCCATCCAAAAACTACAAGGCTTGCTATCCTGTCTGAGTGAGAAACATGTTGCATCTTCATCATTACTTCCCCTCAAGGAAGGTTCCTTGATGTTGGTGAGGGGTTCTTGATTTAGGGAATTGGATCTGTGCTCCAGTTCCCCGAATTAAGCCTGAATGCCTTCCACATCCCCCCCCCCCAGGCGCTGTATAATCCTCCGGGTTTAGCGCTTCCCCCTTGATTATAATAATAATAATTCATCATTACTTGCAGAATCTGGTTTAGTGAGAATTAGTTTAGCCAATAATTGCTGAGAGTGAGAAAGAGCCTGAGTTGTGTGTGATGTTTCTGGTTGTGGTGATCATTGCTGATTGCAACAAAATCTTCTTGAGTTGTTTGCTAGTTTGCCTTTGGCGAGGTACACAAAGTATTCCCTGTTGTTGTAGTGTATTGAACAAGATTTGTTGTTTCAGTATATTGTAAATGATGTGTTCGTGTCATTCTTCTGATTCTTGTGTTCGTGTCCTACGAAGTCACCTATGTCAGCCTCCTGACTCGATGACATGTAAACATCGTCAGAGGTTTCTTGATGAAAAAAATACTTGTGCAACACCTGGGCATCTTCATTATGAAGTTTGACCAGCCTGGTTTATTTTTAATTCAGAGCAGAAATGTTTTGAGACAGAGGAAGACGAGGTAATCAGTATTTCAGCAGAATTCTTCCTCTATAAGCATTGAGTGTTGCAAAAGTCGACTACAAGGCAGGATCAAAGGGTTAGTAATCCCTTTTTCTGTATTAATTACGGAAAAAGAAGGAAATTCTGAAGTTGGGTTCTTTGATTCATAGTGGATGTAATACAGACGAGAGAAAAAAAAACTGACTGTTAAAGCTTCACGTGAAAAGAAGCTGGATGCTGTAGCACTAAGCGAGACAGAGCCAAGAACGATGGGAGTATTTCAATAGGAAGCAGTAAATGGGGTTGAATCAGGTGTATCTGAGAGAAGTAGACCAAAATAAGTGTTTATGAACCTGAGGAAGAGAGGAGTGCAGAGGAGAAACTGAGAGAGAAATTCTTGGAGGTGTTATGGGAATGTTTAAAGAAGTTTAAAGAGAGTGAGAAAGTAATTATTGTCGTGGACTTACGGTAAATACTTAAGTAGGGGAGACTGTTGTAGATGTTGTAGTGACAGAGACTGTTGTAGATGTTGTAGGGGAGACTGTTGATGTTGAAGGAGAGACTGTTGTAAATGTAGTAGGGGAGACTGTTGTAGATGGTGTAGTAGGAGAGACTGTTATAGATGGTGTAGTAGGAGAGACTGTTATAGATGGTGTAGTAGGAGATACTGTTGTAGATGGTGTAGTAGGAGAGACTGTTGTAGATGGTGTAGTAGGAGAGACTGTTTAGATGGTGTAGTAGGAGAGACTGTTGTAGATGCTGTAGTAGGAGAGATTGTTGTAGATGGTGTAGTAGGAGAGACTGTTGTAGATGCTGTAGTAGGAGAGACTGTAGATGGTGGAGAGACTGTTGTAGATGCTGTAGTAGGAGATACTGTTGTAGATGGTGTAGTAGGAGAGACTGTTATAGATGGTGTAGTAGGAGAGACTGTAGATGGTGGAGAGACTGTTGTAGATGCTGTAGTAGGAGAGATTGTTGTAGATGGTGTAGTAGGAGAGACTGTAGATGGTGGAGAGACTGTTGTAGATGCTGTAGTAGGAGATACTGTTGTAGATGGTGTAGTAGGAGAGACTGTTATAGATGGTGTAGTAGGAGAGACTGTAGATGGTGGAGAGACTGTTGTAGATGCTGTAGTAGGAGAGATTGTTGTAGATGGTTGTGTAGGAGAGACTGTAGATGGTGGAGAGACTGTTGTAGATGCTGTAGTAGGAGAGACTGTTGTAGATGGTGTAGTAGGAGAGACTGTTGTAGATGGTGTAGTAGGAGAGACTGTTGTAGATGGTGTAGGAGACTGTTGTAGATGGTGTAGTAGGAGAGACTGTTGTAGATGGTGTAGTAGGAGAGACTGTTGTAGATGGTGTAGTAGGAGAGACTGTTATAGATGGTGTAGTAGGAGAGAGTGTTGTAGATGGTGTAGTAGGAGAGACTGTTGTAGATGGTGTAGGAGACTGTTGTAGATGGTGTAGTAGGAGAGACTGTTGTAGATGGTGTAGTAGGAGAGACTGTTATAGATGCTGTAGTAGGAGAGACTGTTGTAGATGGTGTAGTAGGAGAGACTGTTATAGATGGTGTAGTAGGAGAGACTGTTGTAGATGGTGTAGTAGGAGAGACTGTTATAGATGGTGTAGTAGGAGAGACTGTTGTAGATGGTGTAGGAGACTGTTGTAGATGGTGTAGTAGGAGAGACTGTTGTAGATGGTGTAGGAGACTGTTGTAGATGCTGTAGTAGGAGAGACTGTTGTAGATGGTGTAGTAGGAGAGACTGTTGTAGATGGTGTAGTAGGAGAGACTGTTGTAGATGGTGTAGTAGGAGAGACTGTTGTAGATGGTGTAGTAGGAGAGACTGTTGTAGATGGTGTAGTAGGAGAGACTGTTATAGATGGTTGTAGTAGGAGAGGACTGTTATAGATGGTTGTAGTAGGAGAGGACTGTTATAGATGGTGTAGTAGGAGAGACTGTTGTAGATGGTGTAGTAGGAGAGACTGTTGTAGATGGTGTAGTAGGAGAGACTGTTGTAGATGGTGTAGTAGGAGAGACTGTTATAGATGGTGTAGTAGGAGAGACTGATATAGATGGTGTGTAGTAGGAGAGACTGTTATAGATGGTGTAGTAGGAGAGACTGTTGTAGATGGTGTAGGAGACTGTTGTAGATGGTGTAGTAGGAGAGACTGTTGTAGATGGTGTAGTAGGAGAGACTGTTATAGATGGTGTAGTAGGAGAGACTGTTATAGATGGTGTAGTAGGAGAGACTGTTGTAGATGGTGTAGGAGACTGTTGTAGATGGTGTAGTAGGAGAGACTGTTGTAGATGGTGTAGGAGACTGTTGTAGATGGTGTAGTAGGAGAGACTGTTATAGATGGTGTAGTAGGAGAGACTGTTGTAGATGGTGTAGTAGGAGAGACTGTTGTAGATGGTGTAGGAGACTGTTGTAGATGGTGTAGTAGGAGAGACTGTTATAGATGGTGTAGTAGGAGAGACTGTTGTAGATGGTGTAGGAGACTGTTGTAGATGGTGTAGTAGGAGAGACTGTTGTAGAGGGTTTGTAGGAGACTGTTGTAGATGGTGTAGTAGGAGAGACTGTTATAGATGGTGTAGTAGGAGAGACTGTTATAGATGGTGTAGTAGGAGAGACTGTTGTAGATGGTGTAGTAGGAGAGACTGTTATAGATGGTGTAGTAGGAGAGACTGTTGTAGATGGTGTAGTAGGAGAGACTGTTATAGATGGTGTAGTAGGAGAGACTGTTATAGATGTGTGTAGTAGGAGAGACTGTTATAGATGGTGTAGTAGGAGGGGACTGTTGTAGATGGTGTAGTAGGAGAGACTGTTATAGATGGTGTAGTAGGAGAGACTGTTGTAGATGGTGTAGTAGGAGAGACTGTTATAGATGGTGTAGTAGGAGAGACTGTTGTAGATGGTGTAGGAGGACTGTTGTAGATGGTGTGTAGTAGGAGAGACTGTTATAGATGGTGTAGTAGGAGAGACTGTTGTAGATGGTGTAGTAGGAGAGACTGTTATAGATGGTGTAGTAGGAGAGACTGTTGTAGATGGTGTAGTAGGAGAGACTGTTGTAGATGGTGTAGTAGGAGAGACTGTTGTAGATGGTGTAGTAGGAGAGACTGTTGTAGATGGTGTAGTAGGAGAGACTGTTGTAGATGGTGTAGTAGGAGAGACTGTTGTAGATGGTGTAGTAGGAGAGACTGTTATAGATGGTGTAGTAGGAGAGACTGTTATAGATGGTGTAGTAGGAGAGACTGTTGTAGATGGTGTAGTAGGAGGGGACTGTTGTAGATGGTGTAGTAGGAGAGACTGTTATAGATGGTGTAGTAGGAGAGACTGTTGTAGATGGTGTAGTAGGAGAGACTGTTGTAGATGGTGTAGTAGGAGAGACTGTTGTAGATGGTGTAGTAGGAGAGACTGTTATAGATGGTGTAGTAGGAGAGACTGTTATAGATGGTGTAGTAGGAGAGACTGTTGTAGATGGTGTAGGAGACTGTTGTAGATGGTGTAGTAGGAGAGACTGTTGTAGATGGTGTAGGAGACTGTTGTAGATGGTGTAGTAGGAGAGACTGTTATAGATGGTGTAGGAGACTGTTGTAGATGGTGTAGTAGGAGAGACTGTTGTAGATGGTGTAGGAGACTGTTGTAGATGGTGTAGTAGGAGAGACTGTTGTAGATGGTGTAGTAGGAGAGACTGTTGTAGATGGTGTAGGAGACTGTTGTAGATGGTGTAGTAGGAGAGACTGTTATAGATGGTGTAGGAGACTGTTGTAGATGGTGTAGTAGGAGAGACTGTTATAGATGGTGTAGGAGACTGTTGTAGATGGTGTAGTAGGAGAGACTGTTATAGATGGTGTAGTAGGAGAGACTGTTATAGATGGTGTAGTAGGAGAGACTGTTGTAGATGGTGTAGGAGACTGTTGTAGATGGTGTAGTAGGAGAGACTGTTATAGATGGTGTAGTAGGAGAGACTGTTATAGATGGTGTAGTAGGAGAGACTGTTGTAGATGGTGTAGGAGACTGTTGTAGATGTGTGTAGTAGGAGAGACTGTTGTAGATGGTGTAGTAGGAGAGACTGTTATAGATGGTGTAGGAGACTGTTGTAGATGGTGTAGTAGGAGAGACTGTTGTAGATGGTGTAGGAGACTGTTTTTAGATGGTGTAGTAGGAGAGACTGTTATAGATGGTGTAGTAGGAGAGACTGTTATAGATGGTGTAGTGAGGAGAGGACTGTTGTAGATGGTGTAGTAGGAGAGACTGTTATAGATGGTGTAGGAGACTGTTGTAGTGGTGTAGTAGGAGAGACTGTTATAGATGGTGTAGTAGGAGAGACTGTTATAGAGGGTTTGTAGTAGGAGAGACTGTTGTAGATGGTGTAGGAGACTGTTGTAGATGGTGTAGTAGGAGAGACTGTTATAGATGGTGTAGTAGGAGAGACTGTTGTAGATGGTGTAGTAGAGAGACTGTTGTAGATGGTGTAGGAGACTGTTGTAGATGGTGTAGTAGGAGAGACTGTTGTAGATGGTGTAGGAGACTGTTGTAGATGGTTGTAGTAGGAGAGAACTGTTATAGATGGTGTAGTAGGAGAGACTGTTGTAGATGGTGTAGGAGACTGTTGTAGATGGTTAGTAGGAGAGACTGTTGTAGATGGTGTAGGAGACTGTTGTAGATGGTGTAGTAGGAGAGACTGTTATAGATGGTGTAGTAGGAGAGACTGTTATAGATGGTGTAGTAGGAGAGACTGTTATAGATGGTGTAGTAGGAGAGACTGTTGTAGATGGTGTAGTAGGAGAGACTGTTATAGATGGTGTAGTAGGAGAGACTGTTGTAGATGGTGTAGTAGGAGAGACTGTTGTAGATGGTTGTAGTAGGAGAGACTGTTGTAGATGGTGTAGGAGACTGTTGTAGATGGTGTAGTAGGAGAGACTGTTGTAGATGGTGTAGTAGGAGAGACTGTTGTAGATGGTGTAGTAGGAGAGACTGTTGTAGATGGTGTAGGAGATGTTGTAGATGGTGTAGTAGGAGAGACTGTTATAGATGGTGTAGTAGGAGAGACTGTTGTAGATGGTGTAGGAGACTGTTGTAGATGGTGTAGTAGGAGAGACTGTTGTAGATGGTTGTAGTAGGAGAGACTGTTGTAGATGGTGTAGGAGACTGTTGTAGATGGTGTAGTAGGAGAGACTGTTATAGATGGTGTAGTAGGAGAGACTGTTGTAGATGGTGTAGGAGACTGTTGTAGATGGTGTAGTAGGAGAGACTGTTATAGATGGTGTAGTAGGAGAGACTGTTATAGATGGTGTAGTAGGAGAGATGTTGTAGATGGTTGTAGTAGGAGAGACTGTTGTAGATGGTGTAGTAGGAGAGACTGTTGTAGATGGTGTAGTAGGGGGAGACTGTTGTAGATGTGTGTAGGAGACTGTTTATAGATGGTGTAGTAGGAGAGACTGTTGTAGATGGTGTAGGAGACTGTTGTAGATGGTGTAGTAGGAGAGACTGTTGTAGATGGTGTAGGAGACTGTTGTAGATGGTGTAGTAGGAGAGACTGTTATAGATGGTGTAGTAGGAGAGACTGTTATAGATGGTGTAGTAGGAGAGACTGTTATAGATGGTGTAGTAGGAGAGACTGTTGTAGATGGTGTAGTAGGAGAGACTGTTATAGAGGGGTGTAGTAGGAGAGACTGTTGTAGATGGTGTAGTAGGAGAGACTGTTATAGATGGTGTAGTAGGAGAGACTGTTGTAGATGGTGTAGTAGGAGAGACTGTTATAGATGGTGTAGTAGGAGAGACTGTTGTAGAGGGTTTGTAGTAGGAGAGACTGTTATAGATGGTGTAGTAGGAGAGACTGTGTAGATGGTGTAGGAGACTGTTGTAGATGGTGTAGTAGGAGAGACTGTTGTAGATGGTGTAGGAGACTGTTGTAGATGGTGTAGTAGGAGAGACTGTTATAGATGGTGTAGTAGGAGAGACTGTTGTAGATGGTGTAGTAGGAGAGACTGTTATAGATGGTGTAGTAGGAGAGAACTGTTGTAGATGGTGTAGGAGACTGTTGTAGATGGTGTAGTAGGAGAGACTGTTGTAGATGGTGTAGTAGGAGAGACTGTTATAGATGGTGTAGTAGGAGAGACTGTTTATAGATGGTGTAGTAGGAGAGACTGTTATAGATGGTGTTGTAGGAGAGACTGTTATAGATGGTGTAGTAGGAGAGACTGTTATAGATGGTGTAGTAGGAGAGACTGTTGTAGATTGTGTAGTAGGAGAGACTGTTATAGATGGTGTAGTAGGAGAGACTGTTGTAGATGGTGTAGGAGACTGTTGTAGATGGTGTAGTAGGAGAGACTGTTGTAGATGGTGTAGTAGGCTAGACTACAGTCTCAGGAGTAAATGAAAATAAAGCCTCTAATTGAATTATGAATAGAAAGATGTTTGGTAACAGGCACGTAGATAAATGGTTCAGAGAACCGACAAGTTGATAAATTAGACACATGTGCAACACTTGGGTATCTTTATTGTGAAAACGTTTCGCCACACAGTGGCTTCATCAGTCCATACATAGGATAACTGTGAAGAACAGGAGGAGTTTGAGGTAATCAGTCAGCCTTGAGTCGACGTAATAAGTAAAATTTTGATAAAAATACAGTATATGCGCCAAGAAGTGGCTTATATACTTCAGACAGGTGAGGTGAAGCAGTGGCAGGCGGCGTCACCTTGGTCAAATCCACAGCTGGAAGTAGGTCATGACTACAGACTAGTTAAGTGTAGAATTCCCTGTATTGGACTGATGAAACCACTGTGTAAGAAACGTGTCCACAATAAATATACCCAAGTGTTGCACATGTGTTTAATATATTGGTAACAGGGAACAGTTGTTTAAAGAAAAACAAGGGTGAGTCTGTACTACATATATAATATATGGAACAACGGCAGCAGTTTATTATTCTTTGTATTAGTAAATAAATTTCTGAACGTGTGTGTTTTCAGAGAGACGATAAATATATCAGATCATTATTTAGTAATAACTATTATAAGAGTCAGAGGTTGATGGGGTACTAAGAAAGTGTCAGCAGTGGGTAAGTGTCAGCAGTGGGTAAGTGTCAGCAGTGGGTAGGTGTGAAGTATAAGTGAATAAATTAAATAAGGAGAAAATTATGGTAAGATATAAGCAATTGTTAAGAGAAAGGTAGACTAGAGAGAAAGTGAAGGTGATGGGGGGGGGCGAGGGGTAGTCCAGGAGGTATCGGGTAAATTTAAGAAAGTTTGTGGGTACAGGATGGTGGGTACTGGATGGTGGGTATAGGGGGTGAAAAACAGATTCTGTCGGCAGCAGCAAATAAGACAACACAGGAAGATAAATGTATCTGAGCTTCCCCAGTGCTCGGGCTTCGGTCCAAAGCTGGGGTGTGGCTCCCAGAGTGACCTTTATTGTTTCCTTTTGCTGTTCAGAATATCTGGACTAACACCAGAGGGCGACACCATCTACTGCTCAACAGTATCTGCCGCACCTTATGAGCCCAATGGTGGCGGGGTAAGTGGCCGGCCAGCTGGGAGTTAGGGAATACTCGAACCAAAGAATATCGCCAAACTTCGACACCATGACATCGAAGACATCGAAAAGATGGATGCTTAATTATAGATGGATGCTTAATTAAAGATTCAATATGTGTAGGAGAGAGGGATATTATTTTCAGTAAACGTAAACCTTATACACGCTTATGCTACGGTTATTTAATATAGCAGTTTTTTCCAGGTCTATAGAACAAAAGTTAGAGATAAGATAGGTCCCCTTAAAAATAACTATGGGCACCTTACTGACAAAGAGAATGAAATGTGCTCGATTTTTAATAATTATTTTCTCTCAGTTTTTACGCAGAAAGACACTAACAATATTCCAGTAATTAATTTTTACAGTGGGCTAGAAGAAGATAAATTATGTAACATCACAGTCACTAGTGAAATGGTTGTGAAGCAGATAGACAGACTGAAGCAAAATAAGTCGCCGGGTCCTGATGAGGTTTTTTTCAAGGGTTCTTAAGGAATGCAAAATGGAACTCTGTGAACCATTAACTAATATTTTTAATTTATCTCTTCAAACAGGTGTAGTGTCTGATATGTGGAAGATGGCTAATGTAATTACTATTTTTAAAACAGGGGACAAGTCGTTACCGTCAAATTACCGCCCAATAAGCCTGACCTCAATTGTAGGCAAATTACTAGAGTCAATTATAGCTGAGATTATAAGAAGCCATCTCGATAAGCATAGCTTGATTAATGATACTCAGCATGGATTCACAAGAGGCCGGTCTTGTCTAACTAATTTATTAACTTTCTTCAGTAAGCTTTTGAGGCTGTTGACCACGATAAAGAATTTGATATTATTTACTTAGATTTTAGTAAGGCTTTTGATAGAGTTCCGCGCCATAGACTGTTAAAGAAAGTGGCAGCTCATGGCATTGGGGGAAAAGTGCTCTCGAGGATCGAGTCATGGCTCACTGACAGGAAGCAGAGAGTGTCCATTAAATGGGGTTTAATCCGAGTGGGGATCTGTAACAAGTGGCGTTCCACAGGGATCAGTCTTGGGCCCGTTGTTGTTTATAATATATATCAATGATCTTGATGAGGGAATTACTAGTGATATGAGCAAATTCGCCGATGACACAACGATAGGTAGGATAATTGATTCAAACGTAGATGTTATGGAACTTCAGGAGGATTTAAACAAACTCTATTCTTGGTCAGAAAAGTGGCAGATGCAGTTAATGTAGATAAATGCAAGGTTCTGAAGCTTGGGAGTGCCATAACCCTAGTACTTATAAGTTAAATGATGTAGAACTTAGCCATACAGATTGCGAAAAGGACTGGGGGTTATGGTGTGAGCAGCAACCTTAAACCAAGACAGCAATGCCTAAGCGTACGTAATATGGCAATAGATTACTGGGATTTATATCAAGAAGTGTAAGCAACAGAAGTCCAGAGGTCATACTGCAGCTTTATACATCATTTAGTAAGGCCTCACCTAGATTATGCAGCTCAGTTCTGGTCTCCATATTACAGAATGGACATGAATTCGTTAGAAAACATTCAGCGTAGGATGACTAAATTAATACATAGCATTAGAAATCTTCCTTATGAAGAAAGATTGAAGACTCTTAAGTTACATTCACCTGTTAGACGAAGAATGAGGGGAGACCTGATCGAAGTGTATAAGTGGAAGATAGGTATTAATAAAGGGGATATTATAGGTCTTGAGGATGTCTCTCCAAGAGAGAACCCGCAGAAATGGATTTAAATTAGATAAGTTTAGATTTAGAAAGGACATAGGAAAGTATTGGTTTGGAAATAGGGTAGTTGATGAGTGGAACAGTCTACCTAGTTGGGTTATTGAGGCTGGGACTTTGGGTAGTTTCAAATTTAGGTTGGATAAGTACATGAGTGGGAGGGGTTGGATTTGAGTGGGACTTTCACATCAGAGCTTATTTCTTGGGTGGCATTGAAAATTGGGTTGGGAAAATGTTTTGTTAGTGGGATGAATTGTAAAGGACTTGCCTAGTATGGGCCAATAGGCCTCCTGCAGTGTTCCTCCTTTCTTATGTTCTTATGTTCTAAGTATCCCCTTATTTAACACGTTTAGGTATCCCCATATTTATTATAGTTATCCCCAAAGGGATACCTTTAAGATGTTGCCTGAATTTTTTCTTTGTTCTAACTACTCAATATTATCATGCTCATAACTCGAGAACGACTCATCCAGTCGGCATCACACGGCTCGGATAACTTCCAAAATCTTCATTGGCCAAGCAACAGACGTCAACAAAAGTGACTGAAAATAGATAATGACGATAATAAAGTGTTGGAGCAAATACGCCTTTCTAGAGAGTGAAGATTCAGGGCCCTTAGTCTATCCTCATAGGGAAGATTTCTGATACAGAGGATCAACTTTGTCATCCTCCTTTATGTGTTTTCCAGAGCATTTATATCCATTCTGTAATACGGTGACCAAAACTGTGCAACATAATGTAAATGAGGCCTAACCAAGGATATATAGAGTTGAAGAACAACCTGAGGACTCCTATTATTTATGCTTCTTGATATTGAAGCCAAGGATTCTGTTAGCTTTATTGCGAACACTAATGCATTGTTGTCTTGGTTTCAGATTATTGCTAACCAGAACTCCTAAATCATTTTCGCAATCCGTAATATTAAGATCTACATTATTTAGTTTATATGTGGCATGGTTATTGTCCTGTCCAACATTTAGAGCTTTGCATTCCTCTATATTAAACTGCATCTGCCACTTCTCCGACCACTGCATCAGTCTATTCAAATCATCCTGGAGTGCTCTAATGTCCTCATTAAAATGAATTCGGCTGCCTATTTTGGTGTCATAGGCAAACTTGCTTATGTCGCTCTTTATGCCCTCATCACTGACGTTTATGTAGATTGTGAACAACAACGGGCCCAACACTGACCCCTGAGGAACACCGCTTGTGATGTGCCCCCACTCTGATTTCTCCCCATTTATGCAAACTCTCTGCTGCCTATTTGTCACCCATGCCTCTATTCAGGAAAAAAATTCTCCTCCTATTCCATGTGCCTTAATTTTCCTCAATAGTCTCTGATGTGGGACCCTGTCAGAAGCCTTACTGAAGTCCATATACACAATATCATATTCATTACCATGCTCTACATCCTCAAACACCTTGTGAAAAAAGTTAATAAATTCGTAAGGCAGGAACACCCCTTTGTAAAAACCATGCTGAGATTCGTTATTAATTTATGCTTTTCAAGGTGGCTACGAACTGCCTCCGCAATTATTGATTCCATAAATTTTCCCACTATAGAGGTTAGGCTTATTGGTCTATAGTTCAAAGCTAAGTACCTGTTACCTGCTTTAAAAATAGGTATCACATTTGCCATTTTCCACTTATCTGGTACCATGCCAGTCTGTAGTGATATGTTGAAAAGATTAGCCATAGGTTTGCTAAGCTCCTCTTTACATTCCTTTAGAACCCTTGCATACAGTTCATCAGGGCCTAGGGATTTGTTAGGTTTTAATTTATCTATTTGCCTAAGGACCATGTCACTTGTGACCCTAATCGTGCATAGTTTATCATCGTCCTGTTCTACATAATTTATTATTTCTGGAATACTGCTAGTATCTTCCTGTGTAAAAACTGAGAGGAAGTATGTGTTAAAAATTCTACACATTTCCTTATCACTGTCCGTGAGCTGAGTCGAGTAACTTTGAGAGGGCCTATCTTGTCTCTGATCTTACTTCTGTATACCTGAAATAATCCTTTTGGATTAGTCTTCGATTCTCTTGCAACTTTATCCTCATAATCTCTTTTTGCTTTTCTTATTCCCATTTTTATTTCTCTCTTTAACTGAATATATTGATTTCTTAATTGCACCTCTCCTCTCTTGATTTGCTTATATATGCCTCTCTTTTGACCATGAGATGTTTTAATCTATTGTTCATCCATTTAGAATCATTTTTGCTTGATCTGATTTCCCTATTTGGAGCATAAGTTGTCTGAGCAGCTAGAACTATACCCTGGAAGACGTCATATCGACAATCATCACCACCTATCTGACCCATAGTCAGGTCATTCCAGTTCAGCCCACCCAAGTAATTTTTCAGTCCTATGAAATCAGCCAAGTGGAAGTCAGGGACAGAGACTTGATTGCCATTATTAGGGGAATTCCATGATATATTAAATTTGAGTGATATGTGATCACTTTTCCCAAGCTCATCATTAACCTCAAGATTATTAATTAGCGTTTCCCTGCTAGCAAGAACCAAGTCAAGCAGGTTATTTCCTCTAGTTGGCTCTGCCACAAATTGTTTTAAAAAACAATCCTGAATCGTATCAAGAAAGTCACTTGACTCTAAATTTCCTGTCAAATTGCTCCAGTCAATCTGTCTGTTGTTGAAATCTCCCATTATCACAACATTTTCGTATGTAGATACCTTACGAATTTCATCCCATAGAAGTTTACGGCACTCCCTATCAAGATTTGGGGCCCTGTAAATCACACCCAAAATTAGTTTTTCACGGCCCTCGAGAAGCTGTAACCAAACAGATTAAGTGGCTGATGCTTCTAATTTTATATCTTGTCTAACACAACAATTTAAATTGTATCTGATGTACATTGCTACTCCAACACCCTTCCTGTTGACCCTGTCAGTGTGGAATAATTTATAGCCTTGTATGTGACATTCAGAAGGCATCTCTCTATCTTTCAGATTGAGCCAGGTCTCTGTTATAGCAATAATATCTATGTTTCCTGCACTTGCAATTAATGTTAGCTCATCTATCTTATTTCTTACACTCCTGCTATTAGTATAGTAGACCTTATGGGAGCTAGTCCTTTGCTGCCCTCTGCTGTCTCCCTTTGTTTGCTGACCTGATCTATTGTCTTTATTTATAACTTCATGATGAATGTCTCTTATACATTTACTGTTTTCAACCCTAGTGTTGCAACCTGACTGTTACCCGCACACACCCATACCTCTATCTTCTATCAGTTTAAAATACTAGGCATTTCAGCAATGGCCCTCTCGACTGAGTTTGCAAGAGCTACCACCCCAGCCCCAGAGAGATGTACCCCATCCCTTGCATACATATCATGTTTGCCATAAAAGTTGTCCCAGTTGTCAATGAATGGGATTGCAAGTTCCTTGCAGTATCTGTCTAGCCAACAATTTACACCAATTGCCCTAGGCAGCCATTCATTGCCCACTCCCCTTCTAGGCAAGATGCTACATATGATTCGGACCCCTCCCTTAGACTTAATTAAATCTATAGCTGACCTGTACTTATCTAGCAGCTCTTCTCTCCTACCCTTCCCAATATCATTTCCACCAGCACTGAGACAAATAATAGGCTTGTTCCCATTACCTGACATGAGAGTCTAGATGTATGTGGCTGTCTGGTGTTGTTTCTTGTGTGTGTGCAGTGTTCCAGTGTTCTATGTTATGAATGTGTTGAATAACGTTAGGGTGAGGTGGGTGAGCGTGGAAGATGTTCTCCCAGATGTGTTTGAAGATATTGGCAGCAGCCTGCGGGTCTGAGATGTGTGTGTTGTCGTGGGTGATGTGTTTGAATTTGTTGGTGGGAGTTGTGCCTCTGATTTTTTTGATAAAGTTCCAGAAGGCTTTAGTGTTTTTAATACGCTGCTTGTCTGCTTGTTGTATGAGTTGTGACCAGTGATTGTTGTGGTCTTGGTCTAGGCTGCGTAAAATATCGTAAAATATCCTCCCAAGAACTCGACACTCCTTTCACCAACACAGACATTAAAACTCTCCTCAGACACCTTCCTCCCAAGGCTCCTGGTGCTTCTGGCCTAAACCATATTATCCTGAAACACCTTCCTGACTCTATCATTACTGCCTACACAAACCTCCTCAATGCCTCCCTTGCCTCTGGATACTTCCCTTCCCTCTTCAAAGCTGCTACTGCTATCCTCCTTCCTAAACCCAATAAAGACCACTCTGACCCTAGAAACTATCGCCCTATCAGCCTCCTCGAAACTTTAGGAAAACTCTTTGAAAAACTCATCAATCATCGCCTTCGCAGATACCTGGAACACAATTCTCTTACTTTCTGATGGCCAGTTTGGCTTCAGAACACACAGATCCACACAGGATGCCATTAACATCATTCTCAACTACATCCACATCAACACAAAACAAAGAAACAGGACAGCCCTGGTTGCAAAAGACGTTGAAAAGGCCTTTGACACTGTCTGGCACGAAGGGCTCAAGTACAAACTCTGCACTAACTTCAACCTGCCTCTCACTACTCGTAAACTCCTCTGCAACTTCCTAGACGGCCGTACCATGAGAATCAAATTCCAAGGCTGTTACTCTGACTACTTCACACTAAATGCCGGAGTACCCCAGGGATCTGTCCTCTCCCCTACCCTCTACATTTTATACACTAATGGCATTCCAACACCTGTATACCACAACTCCATCACACTAGCCTATGCAGACGACATTACACAACTTATCACTCATGCCAATATAGATACACTCACACACAAAACACAAAATGAGGTCGACAGGATAGCCATCTGGGAACAAAAATGGAGGATCAAAACCAATGCAGCTAAATCCAGCATTACATATTTTAACTACAGGAAACGTGATCCTCCATTACCTGTCGAACTCAGAACTGCTGACACCCGCACTTACTTCCCTATCACACAATCTGTCACTGTCCTTGGCGTTAATCTTGACTACCTTCTTCGTTTACACGGACACATTCACTCAAGGCATGCAATAGCTAGTAGGGCCCTTGCGGGCCTCTACAAGCTGAAACATGCCTCTCAACGAACCAAACTACACCTCTACAAATCCCTAATACGTCCTCTGATATAACTTACTCTCCTCTAGCCCTCTCTCTTGCAGCAAAAACAAACTTACTTAAACTGCAGCGTGTCCAGAACAAGGCACTGCGCTGGGTGCTTGATGTCAGATGGGAGGAGTTCGCCACAAGCGAGTCTCTCCATGCCCAGTTAGACATCCCTGCGCTGAATCTGTACTGGAAGAGGCTCAGTGACAGACAGATAGACAAACTTGAGACACGACATGACTACTGGACCTCTCTCCTTGATGAAGACATTCGCAGACCCACAAACCAACACAACCTTTTCTACTCCTTGCATGATCCTGCTCCTAACCCTACTTACAAATAACCTTAGATCCGCTGACAGGTACCTTCTATGACAGGTACCATTCTCTGACCCACATTTGCCTTAGCATTTTTGGGTATAGACATGGCCCAGTTCTACACTCCTCTCTAGCCCTAAACATCGCATGTCCCTTCCTCCTCGCTCACCCCACTGGAGTCCTAACAGAAGAGCCTGAATTTCTCTTCTCAATATCTGTCCCACGATCGCCTTCGCTGCTGGGTTAAGCCCTGGCTCATTTTCTACGACTAAGAACACTCCTCTCCAGCACTATTCTTCGTCTGTCCCGTCTTCCCCGCTCATCCCATTTGGGATCTTACCTGAACTTTCGTTCGTTCGTTCGTACCTGACATGATATTATCCACCCTGTTGACTATGTCACTAACACCAGCTCCTGGGAAGCACACTCTATCTCTTACCTTCTTATTCCTATTACAGAAGGCACGGTCCATATATCTTACCTGTGAGTCACCAACCACAAGTATGCGCTTACCTCTATTTGCAAGGGAAGTAGTACCTTTACCTTCACTGGCCACTGAAGTACACTCATCCTGAAGAACAGAGAAGCGATTTCCTACCTTCAAACCTTCTCTCTTAACTTTCCTTATTTTGATGCTCTTCCCATTACTGGTAACCACTTGCCACTTATATCAGGTGCTGGACTGCACCTCACTGCTGGTAGCCGTTGCTACCTCCCCACCTACAGCTTCCTCGCAGCGAGAGACAGACTGCACCTCGCTGCTGGTAGCCTCATTTCCCTCCACCATTTCAGCCACCTCACACTCGCTCCCAAGCCCATTGAGGTGAACCTTCAGCCACCTAATTTCCTCCTGGAGAAGCAAGACTTCCTCCTTCAACTCGGTTATGTTAGGTTAGGCTAGGTTAGGTTAGGTTAGTTTAGGCTAGGTTAGGTTAGGTTTGGTTAGGTTAGCCTAGGTCAGGTTAGGTTAGGTTAGGCTAAGTTAGACTAGGTAAGGTTAGGTTAGATTTCTCAGGAAACAGGATAAGTGTTTCCTGACTGATATTAATTTTTTATTCTATAACTAAAGAAGGATCTTACTGACGATCTTCCAAATATTTTTTGACGATGTCTTAACCCATGAGTTGAGTCCAAGTAGATGCTAATGTTAAAGTTTGTTGAATTAGCTAAAAATTTGGAATCGTTGGAATCCAGATAATTACTGGAGAATGCTATCTCTTACACTAACATACATGCTTCCACATAAACAAACACACGTAGCCAAACACACTAACACACACATCCAACCACACATAATAGTAATATATGCTACCTCACACGCTACCACACATGTTTCTACATATGATACCATATATCTTTCCACCGACACTAACATATACGCTACAATACTCACTACCAAGCACACTATTACATACGATACAACACACACCCTTATGAACACGCTATAGCAAATGCTGTCACACACGCTATTACACGCACAACCACACACGCTATTACACGCACAGCCACACACGCTGTTGCACGCACATCCATACACGCTATGACACACTTCCACAGATGCTAAAACACACATACACTGTCACATATGCTATGGCATGTTACCACACAAACTTTCACATATGGCGCCACACACACACACACACACACAAACACACACACACACACACACACACACACACACACACACACACACACACACACACACAATCTTCAACACATCCCTTGAAACTGGGCAACTACCTGAGAAATGGAAGACAGCTTAAAGTAGTCCCCATATTTAAGAAAGGAAAAAGAACGAGGCACTAAACTACAGACCTGTGTCTCTGACATGTATTGTGTGCAAAGTCATGGAGAAGATTATCAGGAGGAGAGTGGTCGAACACCTGGAAAGGAACAAGATTATAAATGAAAACCAGCATGGGTTCATGGAAGGCAAATCCTGTATCACAAACCTCTGGAGTTTTATGACAAGGTAACAGAAGTAAGACACGAGAGAGAGGGTGGGTAGATTGCGTTTTCATAGACAGCAGGAAGGCCTTTGACACAGTTCCCCACAAGAGATTAGTGCAAAAGGGCTGGAGGATCAGGCGTATGTAACAGGGAGGGCACTGCAATGGATCAGGGAATACCTGACAGGGAGGCAGCAACGAGTCATGGTACGTGAAGAGGTATCACAGTGGGCGCCTGTGACGAGCGGGGTCCCACAGGGGTCAGTTCTAGGACCAGTGCTATTTTTGATATATGTGAACGACATGATGGAAGGAATAGACTCTGAAGTGTCCCTATTCGCAGATGATGTGAAGTTGATGAGAAGAATTAAATCGGATGAGGCTGAGGCACGACTCCAAAGAGACCTGGACAGGCTGGACATGTGGTCCAGTAACTGGCTTTTCGAATTCAATCCAGCCAAATGCAAAGTCATGAAGATTGGGGAGGGGCAAAGAAGACCGCAGACAGAGTATAGGCTAGGTGGACAAAGACTACAGACCTCACTCAGGGAGAAAGACCTTGGGGTGACCATAACACCGAGCACATCACCGGAGGCACACATCAACCAAATAACTGCTGCAGCATACGGGCGCCTGGCAAACCTGAGAATAGCGTTCCGATACCTTAATAAGGAATCGTTCAAGACACTGTACACTGTGTATGTTAGGCCCATACTGGAGTATGCAGCACCAGTCTGGAACCCACACCTGGTCAAGCACGTCAAGAAGTTAGAGAAAGTACAAAGGTTTGCAACAAGGCTAGTTCCAGAGCTCAGGGGAATGTCGTACGAGGAAAGGTTGAGGGAGATCGGACTGACGACACTGGAGGACAGAAGGGTCAGGGGAGACATGATAACGACATACAAGATACTGCGGGGAATAGACAAGGTGGACAGAGATAGGATGTTCCAGAGAGGGGACACAGGGACAAGGGGTCACAACTGGAAGCTGAAGACTCAGACGAGTCACAGGGACGTTAGGAAGTATTTCTTCAGTCATAGAGTCGTCAGCAAGTGGAATAGCCTAGCAAGTGAAGTAGTGGAGGCAGGAACCATACATAGTTTTAAGAAGAGGTATGACAAAGCTCAGGAAGCAGAGAGAGAGAGGATCCAGTAGCGATCAGTGAAGAGGCGGGGCCAGGAGCTGAGTCTCGACCCCTGCAACCACAATTAGGTGAGTGCACACACACACACACACACACACACACACACACACACACACACACACACATTCACACACACATTCACACACATTCACACACACATTCACACACACATTCACACACACATTCACACACACCACACACACACACACACACACACAACACACACACACACACACACACACACACACACACAACCTCACATTCTAACACACTACCAAACACACTATAACACACATTTTCACACATGCTGCAACTCACTATGCAACACACTCTACCTCTCTCGATACAACACACACTACCTCTCTCGATACAACACACACTACCTCTCTCGATACAACACACACTACCTCTCTCGATACAACACACACTACCTCTCTCGATACAACACACTCTACCACTCTCGATACAACACACTCTACCACTCTCGATGCAACACACTCTACCACTCTCGATACAACACTGCCATTCTCGGCACAACACACCCTGTCACAAATGCTACCACACACGCTATTACACACAGACCGCAGACGGAGCACAGTCTAGGGGGCCAGAGACTATAAACCTAACTCAAGGAAAAAGATCTTGGTGTGAGTACAACACCGAGCACATCTCCTGAGGCGCACATCAACCAGATAACTGCTGCAGCATATGGGCGCCTAGCAAACCTTAGAATAGCATTCCGACATCTCAGTAAGGAATCGTTCAGGACCCTGTACAGTGTGTAGGTCAGACCCATATTGGAGTATGCAACACGAGCTTGGAACCCACATCTAGCCAAGCACGTAAGGTAACTAGAGAAAGTGCTAAGGTTTGCAACGAGACTAGTCCCAGAGTTAAGGGGCATGTCCTGCGAAGAGAGGTTAAGGGATGTCGACCTGACGACACTGGAGGACATGAGAGATAGGGGGTCTATGATAACGACATATAAAATACTGAGAGGAATCGACAAGGTGGACAAAGACAGGATGTTCCAGAGATGGGACACAGCAACAAGGGATCACAGTTGGAAGTTGAAGACTCAGATGAATCACAGGGATGTTAGGAAGTATTTTTTCAGTAACAGAGTTGTCAGGAAGTGTGATAGTCTGGGAAGTGATATAGTGGAGGCAGGATCCATACTTAGCTTTAAGAAGACGTATGATAAAGCTCATGGAGCAGGAAGAGTGACCTAGTAGCGACCAGTGAAGAGGCGGGGTCAGGAGCTGTGACTCGACCACTGCAACCACAACTAGGTGAGTACACAACCACACATGCCTCTACAAATACTACCAAACACTATCACATACGCTTCCACATATGTCACCATAAATTCTACGAGAAATGCTGCCACACCACAACACACACCACCACGGAAGCTAACACCACCACTAACACCGGCGCTACCACACACGCCACTCTACATATCACTAAATACATTACCACACACGCCACTCTACATATCACTAAATACGTTACCACACATGCCACTCTACAGATCACTAAATACGCTACCACACACGCCACTATACAGATCCCTAAATAAGCTACCACACACATCACAACAGTGAAAGGAAGAGTGCACCAGCGTGTGCTGGACACAATACACACAATAGGAAATGTAAGGAATTAATGTAAATTAGACTTCGTAAGGTAATATTTCTCTGTGGCTCCTGAGAGATGGAGCAACACCACTCTGTGAATCACTAGCCACAATCTTCAAGTCAGTCGATATAGAGCAACTGCCAGAGGTTGGGATGACAGCAAATATAGTCTAAGTATTTAAGGGGACAGAAGGAATGTTAAACTACAGACCACTGTCACTGACATGCATTGTGTGCAAGGTTATGGAGAAGATAATCAGGAGAACAGTGGTGGCGTACCTAGAAAGGTGTCGGTTAGGACATAAGAGCATAAGAATGTAGGAACACTGCAGAAGGCCTACTGGCCCATACGAGGCAGGTCCTTATCAAAACGACCTCTACCTAAAGCTACCCAAGAAATAACTCCCGTACCCCATGACACCTATCAAACCCAGCCCCTCCCACTCATATATTTGTTCAATCTCTTCTTAAAGCTACCCAAGGTCCTAGCCTCTATCACCCCACTGGGAAGACTGTTCCACGCATCTACAACTCTGTTAGAAAACCAGTACTTACCTATGTCCTTTCTAAATCTAAATTTATCTAACTTAAATCCATTATTCCTGGTTCTTACCTGGTTCGACAACCTCAGTACTTTATTAATATCTCCCTTGTTTATGCCCGTCATCCACTTATACACTTCAATGATATCTCCCCTCATTCTACGCCTCTCCAGAGAGTGGAGATTTAAGGCGGATTTAAGTGGTGACGTGTACTTAGCTCTGTGAAGACCTGTTTGTGTGCTCCTGGAATCTGAACCCAGGATGCCCTCTCTTGGCAGCTTTACCGCAGCTGAGAGAAGAACTAGGTTGCTAAATGGAGATACGGGATTAACGGAGGAGAACAAGGGATTGTTAGTAATCCTCCTGTTGTGAGTCCCCAGGTTAAGAGGGGAGCTTGGTCAGTGGTCGGGCAACATGGAACCAAGCTGAAGATTAAGAAAACGGTTTGGAGAGGCAGAAACAACGAGAAACCAGAAGACTGCCGTGGAAACTTCCAACTCATTCTCGGTGCTACCTGACGAATGTGAGTGTTCTACTGGGAATGCCACAACGAGCACCAAGGAAGCATTGGCAGATGTGAGTGAGACATCCCTAGAAACCCCAACGAAGACCATCGAGAACGTCATGACGAATTCTACAAGTGGTGTAATGCTACCTGGCGAATTTGAGTCGACTACTCGGAGCATCACTACGGACGACGCCAAGGAAGGTAAAACATTGTTGTTGTTGGGGATAGTCAGATTAGGTACATGGATAGGGCATTCTGTTTGAAGGATAGGAGTAGGAGGCAGAGAGTGTGTTTTCTTGGGGCTGGGATGAAGGATATTGTTAGCCGTCTGGATGACATCATGAGAGGTAATGGGAGCAATCCTATTATCTGTCTCAGTGCTGGAGGCAACGATGTTGGCAGACGTAGGAGTGAGGACCTGATTAGCAGGTATAGGTCAGCAATAGAGATAATTAGGAAGAAGGGGGGGAAAAAACCTGTCATATGTGGCATTTTGCCAAGGAGAGGAGTTGGAAATGAATGGTTGTCCAGAGCAATTGGTGTCAATTGCTGGCTGGACAAATACTGTAAGGAAAATGCGGTTAACATTCATTGACAACTGGGACCTCTTCTATGGCAGAAATGACATGTATGCCAGGGATGGGGTTCACTTGTCTAGGTGTGGGGTGGGAGCACTGGCCAACGCAGTGGAGGGAGCTGTTAGGTCTTTAAACTAGGAATAGTTAGTGGTATGGGTTTCTGCAGGAAAACTGTGAAGTCTCAGGGTAGTAATATGAGTACTAGGAGAACTAGTAATAGGCAAAATGAGGTGGATATCGGAAGGCAGTGGCACTAATTGACAAGGACAGTAATAGGTTTAGTGGAATAACAGAAAGGAGCAAGAATGATAAAGAGAAAGGAGGGTCGTTAAGTATATATTACACAAATAGTCGCAGTGCTAGGAATAAGATGGACGAGTTGAGACTAGTTGCTAGTGCAGGTAACATAGATGTATTTGCCATTACTGAGACGTGGTTTAATTCAAAAAGTCGGGACATGCCTGCAGAATGTCACATTCAGGGTTTCAAATTGTTCCAAGTAGATAGAAGTATCGGAAAGGGGGGTGGGGTGGCATTGTATGTCCGAGATCGCTTGAACTGTTGCATTAAAACAGGTATTAAGTCTGAAGTAACACATACAGAGTCTGGCAATATAAACACAAATGCAGTATAATGTGATCCTTTATTGACTACGTTTCGCCCACACAGTGGGCTTTTTCAAGTCACAAACAGAACTACCTGGGGTGTAAGGAACGCGAGTATTTATAGTCCGGCTGAGGTCAGGTGAAGAATGCTGCATCTGATGATGTACCGAGTTGGGTTGTAGAGTCTAAAAACTTGGGTAGCTTGGAAAGGAGACTGGACAAGTTTGTGAGCAGACCTTCTACAGTGTTCTTATGTGGGATAGCGATGAAGAAGTTTCTTGGCAAGTGGTTCAGCTATGTTATAGAAGCCACTATTCTGGTTGAAGTTGTCGGATATAGAAATAAGTGATGATTCCAGGATTCTTCGGTATTGAGTGTTGTCTTCTGTGGCGATAAGTCTTGAGTTTCTGTAGTTTATCAAGTGGTTGTGTGAATTACGGTGTTGTACGCAGGCTTCCTTGTGTCGTCAGACCTGCTTGCGTATTGGTGTTCTGAAATACGTTTGGGGGTCCCTTTATGTTTCGCCCAGTATAACTTGTTGCAGTCATTACAAAGGG
>NC_069452.1:29822024-29837024 GCF_026875155.1 Cherax quadricarinatus
TGGTTTGGTTCCATTCGGGACCAAGTTCACAAATGGGTTCCCCTCCGGGAACCCAAGCTCAGCATGCTGTTTCCCCCCGGAAACCAATTTTCAGCAGTACTGTGGTTACAAAAACCCAAATTTCAGCAGTACTGTTTACCTGATTTTTCCTGGAGAGAGTTTTCGGGGGTCAACCCCCCCCGCGGCCCGGTTTTTGGGACCAGGCCTCCTGGTGGATCGCGCCTGATCAACCAGGCTGTTCTGCTGGCTGACGCAAAAAAAAACGTACGAGCCACAGCCCGGCTGATCGGAAACTGACTTTAGGTGTTGTCTAGTGCCAGCTTAAAGACTGCCGGGGGTCGGGTTGGAAATCCCCCTTAGTGTGCGGGAGGCATTTAAAAACAGTTCGGGCCCCTGCACTTATTGTAGGTCTCTTAAGTGCTAGTGAAAAACCCCTGCTTTTCATTGGGGGGATGGTCATCGTCGCCAAGTCTTTTGCTTTTGTATGATGTTTTCGGGCAAGGTGGTTTATTTTCCCTCTAGGATTTTCCAGGTTTTATAATTATGTATCCCCCCTCCGGTTCCGGGGAATCAGGTTTAGAAAACCTCAAGCCTCCCAGAAATTGAGGGTTTTTATCTCCGTTATCGTCCCGTGAAAGTTCTCTGTACATTTTCTAGGTGGGAAATTTTCACCTGCCTTGAAGGTGCTGTTAGAGTGAGCAATATTCCAGCCAGATAGAACAAGACCTGAAAGAGTGTCATCTGGGCTTGGCCCCCCCTAGTTTTGAAAATTCTCATTACCCCCCCTGTCATTTTTTTTTAGAGTGCATTGTACAATGTTATGGTCCTTTAAGGTGAGATCCCCCGACATAATCATCCCCGGGCTTTACTTGGTGTTTTCCCCTATTTTGTGGCCCAAAAATTTGTTTTGTACTCAGAAGATTTAATTTCCCTCATGTTTTCCATATTGGTAATTGAAAATTTTTCATCGTTAACTTCATATTGTTTTCTGCAGCCCACGAAAAATTTTGGGTTTATGTCCGCCTGGAGCCTTGCATGTCTGCAATGGAAACCTTCAGCAGATTGGGGGTCCCCTTGCAAAGGAAAACGGTGCTGGGGACATCCTTGTCCCAGTCGGATAAGGAGAGGGAAAAAGATGGGAGCTATAGTGCCCTTTTGGAAAAAGCTTTTCACCGTAGCTGCCTCGGCTTTACCTTTGACATACTCCTGTGTTTGTTAGTGAGGAAATTATAATCCATCGCCGACTTTCCTGTTTTTTTTTTTAGCGCGCATTTTGGCGCTTTTCCCCAGGGTCCACACTTGTCGAAGGCTTTTGAAAAGTCTGTTTATTACATCTGCACTTTTTTTTTTCTAGTGCATTTAGGCCCTTGCGTAGTGATCCAGTAGTTGAGACGACGGAGCGACCTTTCAAAACCCCATTTTGCCCTGGTTGTGTAAACTGGGGGTTTCTAGATGGGGGGTGATCTTGCTTCTTGGACCCTTTCAAAGATTTTTAGAAGGGGATGTTATGCTATTGGTCTGTATTCTTTGCTGTTCTTTACCCCCCCTTTGTGGAGTGGGGCTAGTCTGTTGTTTTTAGTAATGAGGGACGACCCCCGGTCCCTGCCCCTCCCATAGGATGGAAAAGGGCTCTGTGGGGGGCTTTTTGATTTTTGTGAACACAGATTTCCCCATGAGTCTGGCCCGGGGGCAAGTGCAGGGGCATGTCATTTATCGCCTGTTCGAATCTTTTGGCGTGGATAACATCGGATGGCTTGTTTTTAATCAAATTTTGGTTTTAAAAAAAAAAATTTATTTGACTTCGACTCTCAGCGGGTTACGGCTTGCTAAAAACTAGTCATATTGGGACTTGAGTAGCTCACTCATTTCCTTGCTGTACGTGTACCCCCATTTTGTTTAAGTAGGGGGGCCCAATATGGGCTTTTTTCTCGATTTGATTTGGAGGGGAGAAGAAATATTTGGGGGTTTCTTTTGATTTCATTTTAGCTTTAGTTCTTCCCGCGATTCCTGACTCCTAAAGGATTTTTTTTGCTTTTTTCGATGCTTGCATTTCTCTCCCAGTGTCTCCCTGCGAATTTCAGATATTTGCCTCTTTTACCGTCTGTTTTTTTTTTTCCGTCCCCGTAAAGGGAGCGCCGTTCTCTTTTTTATTTTACATCACTCCTCCTTTTTCTTAAGGAATAAGCCTTGGCAACATCAGTGCCACCGAGTTAAAGTTTTTAGGCAAAGTTTGGGTCTGTTTGCTTAGTAATTTCCCCCTTTTACGGTTTGGCTTGGTTTACTTGGTCCCCTTTATGTTTTTTTTATGAAATTGAATTTTGGGGAATGCTCCCCAAAGACAGTCCCTTTTGTCGGTCTGGGGGTCCACGTACTGTCTGAACCTCAATTTTTTGTTGTGACAGTAATTGTTTTTGATATGGTGACATTTTTTTATCAGATCATCATTTTTAGTGAATATAGGGGCTAGGTATTCCGCTAGTAGGCTTATTATTTTCTGGGTTTTAAATTTAATTTTGGCAAGATTTAAAAGCCGGTGAGTGTGATTTTCATCAGACGCCTCCTGGTGTTTTTTACTGCAAAAATAAATTTTTTGCTATATTCCCCCATTTTAGGTTTTCCTTAATTGAAACCCCCGGGGCAAGATGTTGGGTGCAGGAGCTGAAATTTTCCAGACAGTGGTCAATTTTTATCAGCTGTTCATGGAATTGCTGGGGTTGGTGTTGCATAGGAGGCTTGTAGACTACCAAATGGACTAGGTTTTGGTTTCGACTTTACTGCTAAAAACTTCCACTACGTCATTTGACGGCATTAAGCAGTTCTGTGCAAACAAGTGACCTGCAATGTACAGGCCAACCCCCCCCCTTTTGCCTGTTCACTCTGTCACATCTGTATGGTTGTAACTGGGATCCAGAGTCTCGCTGTCACGCCTTGTCACACTCGCTCGCTCGTACGCTGAACTGTGGGTCTCAGGTTGAAAGCCTGCGGGACATTGCCTATGCCTCTGCAAGCGTCCATGGATGATAGTTATTTTGTTGTTTTGTTGCTGGCCTCTTAGACCCTGATATATTACCGCATCCAACGCTCTCGTAATGTTATAGCGCTCACTGGTGGTATTGTTGGCTACTGAGTACTGTACTGTGGTTCTTTTCCAGGAACCCAAGTTCAAGCAGTACTGTGGATTCCTCATGAACCAGGTCAGCTACTGTGTTTCCCTCCAGTGATCCAAGTTCAGCCGTAAAATTCTAGGGAGTACTGTGTTCCTCCAGGCAACATTTTCAGCCGTACTGTATGTTCTCCTCCAGGAACCAGGTTCAGCAGTAATGTGGTTCCTCCAGGAACAAGTCAACAGTACTGTGTTCCTCCAGGATCCAAGTTCAGCAGAAACTGTGGTTCCCTCTCAGGAACCAGGTTCAGCAAGTTCTCCTGTAAATCACTTTCGTCTTCAACAGTGTACCCTTGTTGCTATGAACTAACAATTTATGATTTTGTGAGTCAAAATGTTTAGTGTTTTTTTAGCTACAGAATTGTTACAATAACCTAAAAACATTTATAAGTAGGAAGGTTGGTAGACAGCATTAATGCCCCAGGCGGGTACTACCGTCCTGGCACAAGAGATGTGTAAAACGTAAGCCTGTAATTGTTTTACATGGTGGGTTGGATTGCTGGTGTCTTTTTTTTTTTGTCTCATGAACATGCAAGTATTTCGAGCGTAGTCTTGCTACTTTATCGTAACACTTAGGATCACACTACACAGTAGTTTGTCACAAGCTATATGTCACACCCCTCTGAGGTTTATCTGCTATTTTCTTTTATAGTTGTCTTGTTTATTTCCTTTATCTCCATGGGGGAAGTGGACAGAATTCTTCCTCTAATGCTATGCAGGTGTTGTAAGAGGGCGACTAAAAAATGCGGGGGCAAGGGGCTAGTAAACCCTTCTCTGTTATAAATTATAATTTGAAAAAGGAGAAACGTTTTTTTTTTCTTTTTGGGCACCCTGCCTTGGTGTGGGACGTATGGCCGGTTTGTTGAAAGAAAGAAAGAACTGATGAAACATATAATTCTATGAGTTTGAACAATTTAAACATCATGTACCTATTTACTGCTGATCTATTCCTTCTTTAATGTTTCAGTAACTAACTCAGTTAAACCTTATTTAGTGCATATATCTCTTTCATTGTAACTGCTTTTCACACTTGTTAAGTTACTTACAGTTACAATGTTTTAATTTGAAAGTTTTAAAATAATAAGCTATTTCAAGACCACATGGAAATAAGTCCCTGCGTTTGTATGATTTAATTTATGATAACTGTATTTATGTGTACCTGAATCAACATATTATGTAAACTTTAGAACAATAGTAAAATTCTGGGAACACTATTGTAGATAAAATTAAAATAACAAAAACTAACATTGAGTAAAATAAGTAAACGTATAAGCGTATGCAGCATGATAGAAGGACAGTTCTGATAACTAATCATAGGAAAATGGTTATATAAAGCTAGGGTTAGTCATCACTCAGATGTGTAAATAACTAGAAAAAATGAAGAAAAAATTTTATTACAGTGGACCCTCTGGTTATCGGCTGTTCTACTTACCAGCTTAACTGTCTTTTATCAGCCAGTTGGTTTGGCTTCCAGTTATTGGCCGGTTATTTTGCTTATTGACGTGTATGGTACATGTGTCAACCTGCCGCCACCATCTGCTTACGCATCATTCTAGGCTTGAGTTCGCTTCTGAAGTGGAGTGAGAAGCTTCCGCTCATTCATCCAAAACATTTGGCTGTATCCAATGTTTTTCATGGTAAGACAATCAAATTGTGAATATAAGTTACCATTGGACCCGAAAGAAAGTTCTGGTAAAGTTCTTAGGTAAAGATAGTGAGGATAAATGATTGAATTTAATGAAAGAAGTGTTGTTGTAAAACTTTGAGCGGTTTTCAAGTGCTAGAGAGATTGCCTGAAATTTTATGGGAGAAAAACAAGATTAAACAATCACTTCTGTCCTGGCAAAGATGAAACAAATCAGCGAAGTGATTGTCGAAAGGAGTAAAGTGTTGCCTAACTAAACAAAGGTAGACAATGAATGGAAGATATGGAGAAGTTGCTGGTTTTGAGGTTCACCTAAAACAATTAGCGGGGAGAGAGATAGTGTTGTCGGGGTCGATGATTTGTGAGAAGGCAAGCCAGTTGCATTGCCACTCTTTTTAAAGAAAATGCCTAGGAGACATGGTGCTGCTGTTAGTGAATTTAGGGCCGAGCGTAAAGTCTGTGTTGTTGAAAGATTTAAGATGCATAGTGGCATGCAACAGTTGTGGTAAGGTGCATGGGGAGGTGCTGCAAAGTTCTGACAAATGTGTGGCTGAAAAAATTCCGTAAGGGAGTCAAGGGTGTACGTACGAGGCTGAAGGATTTCTCCCGCCAACAAGTGTTCACTTGATGGTGGGTATGAAAAAAAACAGCCTCATTTGGAAGAAAATGCCAAAGTAGGACCTTACATTATGCAGGAGGAAAAGGGCACTGCCAGATCACAAAGGCCTTATGGAAAGACAGGTCTAAGCTCTTTGTTCTGTGGGTAATGTTAGTAAAAAAAAAAAAGAGATGGGTGATTTCAAAGTGAAGATGTCAATGGTGTATCACTCGCTGTGAGATAAATCCCAGTGTGTGTTCAATGAAAAAAACAATGTCATCAAGAACAGAGTGTGTGTGACTATGGAAAGCTAAATAATAAGGCATAGGTCACACAAGGCATTTTTCGCAAAGGACATGGGCCAATGATAGTGTTTGGTCCCAGTGTGAAAAAAATTAACTCCGGGAAAATAAATTGCTATCAAGAATGCGTCATGGACTGGACGCAATGCTCCTTCTCTCATCCTCCAGACTTGGAAGACAATTGTTTAGGACTTCAGTTTTATAAAAAGTGAAGTCTTTGCCTCCTAACCACCATCATTTCCTCCAGCCCGCTTAGGACAGCAGGCATTTCTCAACTTCAATAAACTAATACACAAAGCATTGTTTCAAAAGGTGCTTTGACATGGGCCGCTTGGGACACTGACTTGACCCTAAGAGAGTTCTAGAGGATATCATTTCAATATCGCTCCATATTGAATAAGCCTTACAGGTAAGTAGGGCTTAGGAGGGAGTGACTTCCAGGACTTTAACTCTTGCTGGAGAGATTTGTGGCCAGATTGTGTCCAAGAGAGAATTTTGAAAGGTTTAGGCGAATGACCCTGAGGACCCTAAGCCCTGTTAAGGGAATCTATTCGTGTGCATTTGGGGAAGTCCATGGGGTTGGTTGAGTGACGAGGGATGTGGGGAAGAAGAGTTGGTGGCAACCACAGAAAAAAAGCTAACCGCACTGAAGAGCTGCCAAGACCGCTTAGCTAACTGTGAGCAGCAACAGACTTGCAGGCTTGTTGGAACTTGCTTAGTGGAGGAGGAAGAGACGAGGGGAGAAGGTGGTTCTTCAGGTGGATTGAAAGTCATGTGTGCAAAGTAGAATGTGAGTTGCAAAGTTTTGTTGAAAGGCAGTCACCCTGACCAAGGTGATGAAATGAAACAGCCTTATTGCAACCTTGTCCACAATTCAGGGAAATCTTAAAGAAGACACAGTAATCAGACCTATCTGGACCAGATTTTTTTGCTGTGACAGGGATCCAAGTGGACTACTCAGGCCATTTAACCCTTTGAGAGTTGACAGGCCCTCTATGAGACTCGTTCTCAGGGTCTCGACGGCCGCAAATTTAAATAAAAAAAAAATAAAAATTTCTTATGAAAAGATAGAGATCTTTTTTCTGATCATACTGACACCAAGAAAAGCAAGAAAATTTGATGAAAACATACAGATTATGCTCTCGCAGAAGTAGGTTCTTGGTGATTTTTAAGCATTGGCGATTTTGCCCACTTTGGAGGCCCTATTTTCGACCAATATTCCACAGTACTATGTTGACAAAAAACATGAATATTTCGCTAGAAACTCAGTTTTTGTCTATGGTACATGAGTGTCAAGTAACCACCGCATTTTACCAATTTTTCAAGCTACCGAGTACTGAATGGTCAGAATTATAAGCAAGTTTTGCCAATTCACACATAAATTTCAAAATATGCCAATTCCGAATAGGGTCCAGAATAAGAACAAGGGAAGACATTCGTGGCAGACCTATAAACGACATTTCCTCTGTTCATTGTCACGTCTCAAGGCCCCTATTACATTTATTTTGCTTTACACTTTAATTTTTTATTCTCACAAGAAATAGAAGATTTACTGTTACGCAGAACTACTGCATTTACCTAGGAGTTTACCTGAGAGATGTTCCGGGGGGCAATCGCTACCGCTCGGCCCGGTCTGTATAACATGGCGCTCCTGGTGTTTATAAAAATGGTTTTAAAAAATGGTTATATAATAAGTATTGGCACGACTTGCAAGATAGAATATTTAGACTCACCAGTTGTTGTGTCATTGGATGCTTGGCATGATTTGTTTAATTTTGAACTTAGTAAGAAGATTCGATAGTTTTTTTCTTTCTTTTCTACCTTGAGCTCAATTTCAAGGTAGGCTTTTCATTGTAAAACCAGTCAAAAATCATCTCAATTTTCTGTAATGTGTATTCCATTCTTAAATTGAGACAAAGAAAACTAGAAGTACAACAATAAATACCATACGAATTACAGTGCAAAGTCGCTGTTTTATTCAAAAACAACGGTCTAAGTATTTTTTCTCATTATGCACTGTGTTGCCGCAGGATTTTTTTTACACTGTGACTCTGTCCACATGGTTCCATTCTTATCATAAAGCAGGCCGTACCTGCTTTCTCACTACTCCTAGATTGTGGGTGCTAGTATGTAGTGTCCTACTAGTACATCAAAAACCTGGGTCGTAAGCCATATTAATTGCATGGCCGAAAGTCCGTCAAAGGTTAAAAGACAAAGAGGAGGGAAGTAAACCCTGTAGATAAGGACTTATGCCTGAAGTGTCTTTTTGGAAGGGGATTTTCGCCTGTGTCCAAAAATATATCTCCCCTTCTCATCTCCTCCCTGTCTTCTCCATTAAGCCAAACAAAGTCTTCAGTAAAGGTATGTAATAGAGATTAAAATTGTATTATTTAATTATTTTAATTTAGTTTATTTTTTGAGTATGAAATAACTATATATAATGTCTTCAAAACGTGTATATTTGTTGTTATTGTTTTTTTGGGTTGTCTGGAACGGATTAATTTTATTTAACTATTAAATTCTTATGGGAATTATTATTTCAGGTTTTGGGCCCATTTCAGTTTTAGGACTGACGCTTCTGGAAATGATTATGGCGCGATAACGATGGGTCTCCACTGGATGCTGCAGATAAAAACATGACATGCATAAGTCCAAAGACATTAAGGAAATCAAATATTACATTAAAGATATTGTTAGATAAAGTGGAGGTGTAAGAAAATAGAATAAAATTAATCTAAAGGTTGGAAGGATATGAATGACAGAAAAAGCAGCTTTTTACCTGCTCCATTCTAACAAGGTATAAAGAAGATCTAGTAAGGCAGTAAAATTATATTTAAAAATAGTTAGATTATAGGATAAGTTATGAAGTGAGGTGCATAAGACTAGAAAAATTGAGTGTAATATAAACATGTCTAAATAAATCTTACATTACTTATCCTATAGTTTAATCATAGTATCACAATATATAAGTGATACTCATTATAATGGTCAAAGGTACCATGGTACAATCTATAAATAATAACACAGTGGCTCAATAAATTGGCTTGATTTTCCTAACCACATTATGTTCTATCTGTTATTTCTCAGGAAATACATCTTCATGTCAAAATCATGTACGTTTTAAGATTTTATACTTATTAGTTGTGATTAGGGAAGCTCACTGTGTGGGGCATTATTCTGCTGGAATAATTCCCCTAAAAACCGTCGAGTATATTGGCGGTGGATGTTATGTGGTTTTATTGGCCTCGTTTGCTAACCGCTCGCAAAATCTTTGATTTTGCAAGTACCTTGTACATTCATAATAATCATGTTATAAAATACAAAAGCACAAATTATACAGACCATAGCTGACATCAGTGCACTGTACAGAAAGACACTGGTTTATGCAGAGCATTTCAAGAACCTTAGAGTAATTTTGTACCACAGGATGCGACTCACACCAGTCAGCAAACACCAGGGTACCTACTTGGCTGCTAGCTTGAACAGTAATAGCGAGATTTCTTCAGGATAAATTGCACCTAATTATCCCCGTAACTGGGGGATTGAACACTGACCTCTGTGCCTGTGATGACGGGTGAGTGTCGCTACCAAGCTGAGCAATGGAGAACACTTGCAGGTCTTCTTTTATGACCTAAGTACAAAAAGCCTTTTAAAGATTATTATTACGAATGTGACAGGACTACTAGTAGTGTGGTACAGTGAACTAGAAGTGCAACAAACACCACAGTAGTGACTTGGGGGTACAGTGAACTAGAGTGTCAACACAACGACTTCAGTAGTGGATGGTGACACTAGTAGTGATGGTACAGTGAAGAACTACAGTTGGTCAACACAACACAAGCAGTAGTGAGGGTGACGACAGTAGGGATGGTACAGTGAACTAGAGAGTCAACACAAACCGACAGTAGTGATGGGTGACATACGTAGTGATGGTACAGTGAACTAGTGTCAACATAAACACCACAGTAGTGATGGACAGTGAACTGTTAGTGCGTCAAACAACACACAGTGAGTGATGGCCTAGACAGTGAACTAGGAGTGTCAACACAACGCACTACAGTAGTGATGGTGACACAATTAGTGATGTACAGTGAACTAGAGTGACAACACAACACCCACCAGTAGTGATGCATTACAGTGAACTACGAGTCAGTGTCAACACAACACCACAGTTTTGTGATGGTACAGGGCTGAAGCTAGAGTGTCAACACAAACACCACAGTAGTTGATGGTGGACAGTAGTGATGGTACAAGTGACTAGAGTTGTTCAACACAACCACCACAGTAGTGATGGGTGACAACACGTAGTGTTGGTAAGTGAACTAGAGTTTCTGAACAGCAACACCTCAGACTAGTGATGGTTTGTCACAGGTTAAGTGATGGTAGCAGTGAACTAGAGTGTCAACACTCTACCACAGTAGTAGATGGTACAGTGAACTAGCAGTGTTCAACACGACACCACAGTAGTGATGGTGGACACAGTAGGGATGGTACAGAGGAGAACTAGAGGATCACCACAACACAACGTAGATGATGGTGACAGCATGTTAGTTGATGGTACAGTGAATTAGAGTGTCAAACCACCAACACCACAGTAGTGTTGGTGAAAGCAGTAGTGGTTGGTACGTGCTACTAGAGTGTCCAAAAACAACACCAAAGTGAGTGTTGGTGGACAGTGGGATGGTACAGCTGATACTAGAGGGTGTCAACACAACAGCCACTGTATGTGATGGTGTCAGTAAGTGATGGTACAGTGAACTTGAGTGTCACACAACACCACAGTATGTGATGGGACTCAGTTGTGATGGTACAGTGAATCTAGAGTGTCAACACAACACACTAGTAGTGATGGTGACACAGTAGTGGATGGTACAGTGAACTATAGTGTCAACACAACACCAAGTTATTTAATGGTGACATGTCAGTGATGGTACACGTGAACTAGTGGTCAACCAACACCACATTAGTGATGGTGGACACCAGTAGTGGATGGGTACAGTGAACTACGAGTGTACAACACAACCCACAGTAGTGAATGGTACATGTGAACTTAGAAGTGTCAAACAACAAACAAAGACACACAGTAGTGATGGTACAGTGAATAGAGTGTCAACACAACACCACAGTAGTGTTGGTGACAGTAGTGATGGTACAGTGAACGGAGGAGTCCAACGCCAAACACCACAGTAGTAGATGTTTGACGTAGTGATGGTACAGTTGAACTAGAAGTGTCAAACAGCAAACAGGCACAGTAGTATGGTACAGTGAAATAAAAAAAAACCTTAGGTTGTCAACACAAAACACCACAGCTAGTGATGGTTGCGGTTGTCATGAACTAGAGGTAGTGTCTAACCACAAACCACAGTAGTGATGGTACAGAGAACTAGAGTGTCAGCACTAACACCACAGTAGTGATGGTGCAGTGAATAGAGAGTCAACACGAACACAACAGTAGTGATAGTGACACAGTAGTGATGTTACAGTGGAACTGAGTATTCAACACAACACCACAGTAGTGATTGGTAAGTGAACTAGAGTGGTCAACACACACACACAGTAGTGATGGTTACAGGTGAACTATGAGTGTCAAACCAACACCAAGTAGTGGATAGGTGACAGTAGTGATGGTACAGTGTGAATAGGAGTGGTTCAAGTCAACACACACCACAGTAGTGCTGGTACAGTGAACTGAGTGTCAACACAACACCACAGTAGTGTTGTACAGTGACTAGAGTGCGACCACTAGACACCACCTGTAGTCGAGATGGTTACAGTGAAAACTAGAGTGTCAGCACAAACACCACAGTAGTGATGGTATACAGTGAACCTAGAGTGTCAACACAACACCCAGTAGTGATAGTGACACGTAGTGATGGTAATGAACTCGAGGTCACACAGACAACCACAGTACTGATGCGTGACACATGTGTGATGGTAACAGTGAACTTGTGTGATCATAACATAACCACACAGTAGTGTTGGATGGACAGTTAGTGATGGTACAGTGAACTGGAGTTGTCAACACAACACCACCAGTAGTGATGTACAGTGATCTGAGTGTCAACACAACACCACAGTAGTGTTGGTGACTGTAGTGATGGTAACAGTGAACTAGAGTGTCAACACAAGAACACAACAGAAATGATGGTGACAGTAGTGATGGGTACAGTGAAACGTAGAGTGTCAACACTACAACTCAGTTGGAGTCGGATACAGTGAAACTGAGTGTCAACAATAACACCTACTGTAGTGATCGGTACAGTGAACTTAAGAGGTCAAACACAACACCACCGTTGTGATGGTAGACGGTGAACTAGAGTGTCGCACGCAACCACAAGTAGTGATGGTACAGTGAACTAGGAGTGGTCCAACACAACACCAAAGTAGTGATAGTTGACCACAGTAGTGATGGTACAGTGACTAGAGTGTCATAAACAACACCACAGTACTGATGGGAACGAGTCTAGTGATGGTACAGTGAACTAGTAGTGTAAACACAACACCCACAGTAGTGTTGGGACGTAGTGATGGTTACAGTGAACTAGAGTGTAAACACAAACCCACAGTAGTGGATGGTGACACAAGTAGTGATGGTACAGTGAACTAGAGTGTCAACACAACAACCACAGTAGGTGATGGTATTAGTGAATCTAGGGTGTAACACAACACCACAGTAGTGATGGTACAGTGAACTAGAGGTGTCAAAACACAACACCAAGTTGTGTTGGTGACAGTAGTGATGGTACAGTGAAACTAGAGTGTCAACCCAACACACAGTAGTGATGGTGACAGTAGCTGATGGTACAGTGAACTAGAGTGTCAACACAAAACATACACAGTAGTGATGCGTGAACCTGTAGTGATGGTACAGTGAAATAGAGTGTTCAAACACAAAACCACAGTGTATGGGACCCCAGTAGTGATGGTACAGTGAACTAGAGTGTAAACACAACACCACAGAGTGATGGTGACACTGTAGTATACGGTAAAGTGAAATAGAGTGTCAAAACTACACAACAGTACGTGATTGGGACACAGTAAGTGAAGGATAACCAGTGAACCTAGAGTGTCAACACAACACCCAGTAGTGATGGGTACAGTGAACATGAGTATGTGTCAATACAACACCACAGTAGTGTTGGTGACAGTAGTGATGGTACAGGGAACTAGAGTGCTACCAACTACCACAGTAGTGATGTGACAGTAGTGAGTGGTACAGTGAAATAGGAGTGGTCAAACACAACACCACAGTAGAGTGATGGTAAGTGAACTAGAGTGTCAACACAAACAACCCACAGTAGTTGATGGTACAGTGAACTAGTGTCAACAACACCACAGTGTTTGTACATTGAGTAGAGTGTCAGCACAAACACCACAGTGTGTTGGTACAGTGACACTAGAGTGTCAACCACAACATCCAACAGTACGTTGATGGTGGCACAGTAGTGATGGTACAGTGAACTAGGAAGTGTCAACACAACACCACATTAGTGATGGGGACACAGTAGTGTTCGTGTACAGTGAAACTAGAGGTGTCACACAACACCACAGTAGTGGGATGGCTGATACACAGTAGTGGCGCGGTACAGTGAACTAGTAGGTGTCAACACTACACCACAGTAGTGATGGTGGACCACTGGTGTAGTGTTGGTACTGTGAACTGAGTGTCAAACGCAACACCACAGTGTGATGGTACAGTGAAACATGAGTGTCAACACAAGGGACACATGAAGTAGATTGGTTGACCACAGTGAGTGATGGTTAGAGTGAACCAGAGTTGTCAACACAAGACACCATGATGTGATGGTGACACAGTAGGGATGGTACAGTGATAACTTGAGTCGTCAGAACACAACACCACAGTAGTGATCGGCTGAAACAGTAGTGATGGTACAGTGAACTAGAGTGTTCAACACAAGAACCACATGACAGTGATGGTGACACAGGTGATGATGGTTCAGTGAAACTAGAGAGCAACACTAACACCATAGTATTGATAGGTGACACAGTAGTGTTGTACAGATGAACTAGAGTGTCAAATACAACACACAGAAGTTGATGGTGACACTAGTAGTGTTGGTACAGTGGCGATGCTAGAGTGTCACACAACACCTCAGTGGAATATCGATGGAGACACCAGTAGTGATGGTACAGTGAACTGAGTGTCAACACAACACCACAGTAGTGATGGTTGACTCAGTAGGTGTAGGTACAGTGAACTAGAGGTTGTCACAAAAAACCCACAGTGTGATGGTACAGTGAACTTAGAGGTGTCAACTGGGGCTAAAGTCACACTGTAGTGATGTGCACACATGTAGGATGGTACAGTTGAACTAGAGTATGTCAACAACAACACCACAGTAGTGATGGTGACACAGTTAGTGATGGTACTCAGTGAACTAGAGTGTCAATCACAACATCCACAGTCCACCACAGTCACCTCAGTAGAATGTCACTGTGGGTTGAGCTGTGCTGTCTCACCACATCCAGACCCTTCACAACTTTACCAAAGACACGGGACCCACTTGTGAACACCTGGGGGGCTCCCTGGTGGTGATTGTAGATTGGGCAACTCCGGGGTTGACTCCCCGAGCGACCATGTTGAAAACACATCACACAGCACTGACTGACTTCTGTATGGTGATCATCTGGTGAGACAACAGTGGTGTCACTCACTTACATTACATATATACTGTAGTCTCCAACCCCACAACACACTACCATGGTCCACCCTTGTTCCACACGTGCAAACAGTTTAGTGTTTGAGGTAGGAGACGAGCCTGAGTGTTGTCCCAGTACACAACAACACAAAATGCTGCCAGTGTTGTGTATACCACTTCAAGATGGAATGTGCTGTCTGTTTGATCCAGCCAGTGATCCAGCCCTGGCCAAGTGATCCAGCCCTGGCCAGTTGATCTATGCCTGGCCCCCCCCCCCAGTGATCCAGGATGGGGCAGTGATCCAGGGGGGGCAGTGATTCCAGCTGGGGCAGTGATCCAGGGTGGGGCAGTGATCCAGGCTGGGGCAGTGATCCAGGCTGGGGCAGTGATCCAGGCTGGGGCAGTGATCCAGGCTGGGGCAGTGATCCAGGCTGGGGCAGTGATCCAGGCTGGGCCAGTGATCCAGGCTGGGTCAGTGATCCAGCCCTGGCCAGTGATCTACACCTGGCCAGTGATCCAGGCCAGGCCAGGTCAAGAAATACCAGAGTGGAGGAGTGATCCAGCGCCTCCAACACCTCGCTCACCTACACAAACAAACATCATCACTCTACATCTGTTATTATTATTAACAT
>NC_069452.1:29838853-29855333 GCF_026875155.1 Cherax quadricarinatus
TTTTTTATTACTTTGGTGAGGATGTAAAAGTGTTTAAGAAATCTTTGTGTATTAAGCCCTGTCTATTTGCTTTTCTTTTGGGTTTTTCTTTCAATGGATTTCGAAGGTCTGGTTAGCCTGGGCAACCAACCCGTTTTTTTGTGATCTTTTTCGTTTTTTAGGCAATGTTTGTTGTTAGTCAAAGTAGTTGTTAAGAAAAATGTCTGTCCAGTCATCAATCATTGACCTTGGAAAATTCTGTGGGCCCAGTAACAGTCTCTAGGTCAGCTGTGAACTTCCTTATTGAGGCCTCATCATGGAGTCTAAATGAGACTGTTGTATTCAAGTGGTGTTTACTAATGTTTGTCAAGAGGAAGGTAGGTATGGTCTGTAGTGCTATCTGTGATCATCCCTGATTTAAGGGGGGCTAGTATATTGGTCCATATGTGGTCTATTATGGTTGCACTTGTTTCAGTGAGCCTGGTTGGTTTAGTTATTGTTGGTATGAGAAGTGTGTTGTTCATATTGTTGATGAAATCAGTTACAGGCTGATCATCTAGTAGGCCAAGGTTGATGTTGAAGTCTCCAGCTAAGAGAAGGTGGTGCTTATTCATTTGTCTGTTTGTTATAGTGCCTTTAAATTCTCTACTGAAGTTTGGGAGGTTTGTGTGGGGTATCCGGTAAATGGCACCGATTGTTATAGCATCTAAGGTTTTTTACAGTAAAATTAGCAAAAAATGTATTCTCCATATCATCACTAAAGCAATTGGTGCTAATACAAATAATTGGTTAGAGTAATAGATTGCAATACCACCCCAACTTGGTATGTGAAAGACGATGTAATCAGTCCATCAGTGTACGACTTTAAGGTGATGGACTGATTAATCTATCACATTCTCTACTGTTCCTGCCTACTTTCTGTATTCGACTGAAGAAGCCTACTGGTAGGCGAAACGTTTCGGAATAAAGTTGTCTAACTGTTGAATATGTCTTTACCTAACAACTGTCGGTATTGTATACCATTTTGTGTTCATCTTGTCAGACACTGCAACACGTGGCATCTTGGTACAGAAAACCACCTTGGACAAGCTTTTCAAGTGAGAAGTGTTGGATCTGAGAGGGACATGACCTCTCAGTGGCCTCTCACTACTACTACTACTACTACTACTACTACTACTACTATCCTGCACCTCTCCTTCCGACAGTATTTAAGTCTCCGCACTGTCGCTTGATCTTTCAGATAGTTCCTGACTATGGAATGAATTCTCCAGGCCAAGGGACTGACAACCTCAAATTCCAACTTGGTATGGTCTGCAGTTGTGGATTGCTGTGTATCCTGGTAGAGGGTAGATATCTGTTGTGTCCTGTTTAAGCCAGGTCTCAGTAAGAATAATGCAGGAGAAGGGTGTCTTTAGTGATTCAAGGAGTGCCAGGAGGTCATCATAGTGTTTGCTTAAGGACCTGATGTTGTAGTTAAGTACTGATAGACTTTTATCATTGTTTAGGATAGTGCTGGCTTGTGATGCTGTGTAGTAAAGGCAGTTACTTTCCAATAGGTTTTGATTGTGTGTCAGATTATGTAAGTTTAGATCAGGGTCAACGTGATCAATCATCTTCTAGGTTTAAATTCTGGTTATTTATATCCTGATTGTGTGGTTGAGTTTTAGTACTGATATCTGTAGTGGTGGAAGTTTGGACAAGTATATAGCTATAGCATTTTGGTCATGTAGAGTATAGTCATAATACACATAATGAAGTTGGTGTTGTCTATGTGTTGTGCTGGAATGAGCTAAAGTACAACTAGGTATAAACTAATAATATAAAAATACAAATTAAAATAGCACAGACTCTCATTGTAATTGCACTAAGGTCTAATGTAATGACTTGGTATAGTCTATGTATTGAGCTAGAATGAGCTATAGTACAACAAGGTTTAATCTAATATATGTAAAAATTACAAATTAAAAAATAGCACCAGGCTCTCACTAGTAATTACACTATGGTCTAATATTAATGACTTTGGTATTGACTATGTATTGAGCTAGAAATGAGCTATAGTACAACTGAGTTTAATCTAATGATATAAAATTGGAACTGACAGCACTCTATGTAGGTACAAAATTAGCTGTCTATCTCAACAAAGTACTTGATCATCTCACTATTGAAAAAACCGTGATCTGGAGTGATAATGAAGCAGTTCTCCAATGGTTAAGAAATAATAAGAGTAAGTTGGTCTATATACAGAACAGAGTAGCAGAAATAATAGAGATGCAGAGAGATTATCTCTTTCTCCACGTCTCTACCCAAGAGAATCCAGCTGACATGTTGTCACGTAGTGTCCCACTCAAGAAATCTGTGGATAAATTATGGCTCCATGGACCGAACTGGCTCTCTAATGAAAATAACTGGCCTCAGCAAAAAGCTCACATTATGCCAGAAGAAACAGTCTGCTTGAACACAGCCGAAATAAGTTGTGTAAATACTGCAGACACAACAGAAATAGTCATTGATGGATCTAAATACTCATCTTTGGGTAAACTCTAAGAGTTACAGCTCTTGTTAAATTCATTAAAGGAATAAAACCTGATTATGAATGTCTTGAACCCATTAAATACTGGGTGAAACTAATACAGAAAGATGTTTTCTCTACAGAATATAAATTTCTAGAAACACAAGATAAATCCCCAAAGAAACCTGTCATGATTAATTCTTTAGGACTTTATCTCGACTCAGAAAAGATTATAAGATGTTGAGGAAGAATTCATAATTCTTCACTACCTAAAGAAGCCATACATCCAATATTGATCCCCAAGAATCATTGCTAACAAACTGATCGTGCAAAACTCCCCCACGTAACGTGTTACCATGGTGGGGTATCTGACACACTTTGTCATATAACGAACAATCCTACTGGATACCTCAAGGTCGACAAAGTGGAAAAAACAAATAAAGGACTGTATTACTTGTCGTCACTATGATATCGAGTATGTCAGTAATCCAGGTCCACACCTCCATATCCCTCTGAAAGAGTTTTTGTCATGGTCACTATCCATTTGAGGTGACAGGTGTAGATTACACTGGACCAATAATTTTAACCAAGACAGTTGACAAAGTTCCCATCAAGGTGTACATCTCTTTGTTTCACTCTGTGCTAGCGACTAGAGCGTACATCTAGAAGTAGCCACTGAACATGTCTGTTGAAACCTTTATCAAATTATTCAGGAGGTTTTGCAGCCAGAAGGGCATGTCCCAACTGATGATTTCAGATATGCAACGAACTTTGTTTCTGGTGCTGCTTATATAAGCAAGATCTTTGATCAACCAGAAGTACATCAATGCTAGATCAACGCAGATTGTGCGTTGGAGATACAATCCTCCTGAAATCTCCATGGCAACTGCGGATATTATGAAAGAATGATCGGCATTGTAAACGTTGTTAAGGAAGAACTCTTTATCGTCAAAAGAATCGACTTAGAAGAATCCGTACAGTTTGTGACTGAAATAGAAAAAATAGAGTCAACAACAACCTCTAACTTATGTTACCCGATGATCTAGACAATTTAGAGAAGTGTTAAGTCCATCTCATTTACTTCCATTGCAGAAGGCTCGGACCTGTTCCTCCCATGAATGATAAAGAAATCATAGAGGATCCTAAACTTATTCGAACCTGAGGCAACTCAGACGTAAAATTCAAACACCTTAATCAAATATTGAACTTGGGAAAAATTTGGCGAGAAGACTATCTCACCTCATTGAGAGAAAACTTCTATTAGCTGTGTTCCTGATTATCATAAGTCCTTAAGACCTGGCGACATAGTGGATTATCGAGAATGATGGTCCGAGGTCCCAATGGCCACTTGGAAAAAATTGTGACCATATACCTGATGTGCAATGGAATCATCAGGACATTTTGAATGTTTTAAACAAAGGTGTAGTGGATTAAGCTGGACAATAAAATAACTAGTACTTGTTAGAAAATACACAGTGTTTGAAAAACAAAATTAGTGTTTCTCATTCTCTCTCCCAAAACCACATAGACTTAAAGCTGTTCAGAAAGACAAGCAGCAGTGGTGGCAAGTGATAAAATCATTAAAGTTAATTACGAATAGTTAACCTGCAGTTAAACATCTCCGCCGCCCCCCAGTGTGTGAGAAATTTTCTCCAGAGGGGTATCACCCCCTTCAAGCCCCTTTCAGCCCTGAGGGGCCCCACCCTATCAGAAGGGGCAATATCTTGTTTTTACTTTTTCTACAGCGGTAATTGATCGCAGATGCAGTAACGAGTATGCGACGTGGTCAAGCGAACCGCCACCTCCTTGCATCCAGTGTTGCAGAGTGTATTTTAATAAGAGACAGTACAGTCTCTTATCTTAGCAGGACAATTAAGAAAAATCCTGCCCCACTTTATTGCCATAGTAACGATAGTGGACATTGTTGTCTATGCTAGAGACAGCAAATTTAAACATTCTGCTTTGCCTCATGGAGGAAGTGGCAAGAAGCAAAAGTACTAGTCACTTTTCTTTTCTGCTGGGGGCAGTGACGGCATGGGGCGTTTGTGGTCGTCCTTTGAATTACTCTTGACTCTACTGAGATGACAACACAGATGCCAGGATAACCAACAAAGAACGATCTGTGCGTTAGTGTGAACAAAGTGTCTCACAAAACACAATAAACACTTACAGAGAAGTGTGACCGCTTCTTTAGTGATAAGATTGTGAACAATGAGGGCAAATCTTGTGGAACATATGTACCAGTGTGCGTATTCCTAGACTATGGAAATGTGGACACCAAGGAACCACTTCAGCATTCTATCAAGTCACCTGATATCTGTTGAAGGTGTGAAGAAACACCATAGCTCACGCTAAAGAAGCAAGGTGGGTTACATATTTCAATTTTAGTACAGGGGAACTGTGCAGTTCTTGAGTCCAAGGAGTTTGGTAATCAACCTAATCGCAGTAAGTTCGGACTTTTGAGCCCACACAATATTGTAATTTGTCAGCAATCATGAATGAAATATGCTGACATACACCCCCTATAGGGGTAATTTATAAACTTACAAATATAACTACTTTCAGCCCGTTGGAGAAGTGCCATATCGCCAGCAATCTCAAGACCTGTGTCTGCAGGGGCGGCTGCGCAGGCGATGAGCAGTCTTTCTAAGTTAAGTTTCCCTATATTTAAACTACCTGTAATCCCAATTTCGTCAACACTCGTCAATTGCTTCGTAAGGGACGTTCCTACCTTAACCCTTACTTACGCTTGGAATACGTATGTTCGTAATGCCTTTGCGAATAACCACTCAGTTTTTACCCCATATTTTTTTTTGACCTTGAGAAGCATATGAGACAACTTGGAGGATAAATATTTTAGCCCAAGCCACTCCTTAGGCCTTTGAGGCAATCTAACCATCCTTCCGTAAGCACTTTTTAACTGACAGGGGCATTTCCCGTGTTATGTTAATAATGTTGTCAATCCCGGACTTTATCCTAGCTGAAGGTGTCCCCCAGAGGATGTGTTTTTGAGCACAACACTTTTTCCTCCTATCCTATAAATGGGGGGGATTTAGCCTCTAGTCCCTTCCATCAAATATTTGGTCATCACTATTTGATGACTTCGCTATTTGCCTGAGCAGGCACTGACTGTCACCTCATTACACAGGTTTTCTCTCCCAGCATTGGTCGACTGTGTTTTCCAATTGGGCCACCAACATGGGTTTAAATTTTCCAGCACGAAAAACTCACCAAATCACTTTCACTAACGCCTGTTATCTCTGATCATCCTTGTACCTCTAGGCCCCGGATCCCTGAACGTGATACAGTCAGGTTTCTGGGCCCCTCTTTGACCGTAGGTTATCCTGAAACCTCACATTAACCTCTCGAAGGCAACGTCACAGTCGGTCTGAAACCTTCTTAAAAAAAACCCTTGCTCATCTTTCATTGGGAGCTGATAATCGTCGAACTCTCTTTCCGCTACATTCCACCCTCATTTTATTATGAAGCACACTTGATTATGGTGAACAGATTCCATTCAGCAAGCTCTCCTGCTACTCTCTCTAACCTTAACCCATTCAATCACCAAGGATTAGTTTTAATGCCTTGGTGGTTTTTCCTCGCTCTTTCCCCTGTTGATAGCCTCTATGCAGAAGCGAAAAGTTCCATCCTTATCCAATCCTTATCCACTAGGACACCTAGCATGACAAGGCATTTCGGACAGACTTTAGATTAATTCTTAACTCTAAATTATACAAGTTATGGAGTAAGTTGGTATTATGGCTAAAGTGACTAAATACTAATTGCGTGGGTTGGGGGGTTTTAGCAGTGTGATGCTTTTGTTTTGCCACAATACATAGTTTCATATGCATTAATCACAGGCAATTCATACTTAGTTTGGATTCATTAATTTAAGATAAGATTTCGTATTTCTGTGGTTTTATAGTCAAATGGGTTGATGAGTGAGTGTAAGTGTAGGTACGAGAGTGAGTGTAGTTAGTTGACGGGTGTATTCTCGGGAGATAAGATGTTTTCTAATGGTATTTTGAAGGTGATGAATGTGTCAGCTCTTCTAGAGTTTTCAGGTAGGTGTTCCCAGATTTAGGGCCTTTGACATACTTTGAATTTTTGTAAAGGATTAGTTGGACACTGGAAATGTCATAGAGATTATTTTGTCATGGTGTTGTAATGCCTGTGGAGTTCTGTCCATCATCAAGAAAGCATTTTAGGTCAAGGTTAATATTGGAATTTAAGGTCCTGTAGATGTTGAATTGCACAGTAGTAAATGTAGATGTTCTGAACAAGGAGTAAGTTTAGATCTAGGAAGAGTGGGGAGGGTGTGATGCCAGGGATGGGATTCAGTGATTTATTCTTACTGCAGCTTTTGTTGGGTTATTATGGCTTTAGTTGTGTTTGCTGCAGTTGATCCCCAAGCACAAATAAGTATAGGTGAGGTAAGATAAATGAGGTGAAATGGTAAAGTGAGAGAAGGGCATTTTGCGGCACATAGTAATCGGTATCTTGAGAGAGGATCCCAACCGTTTTGGATAAGTGTTGGATATGGGTGCTGAAGATTCAGGTTGTTGTTGAGGTATAGAGCCTAGGAATTTGCCCTCATTATGTCTGGCAATTGTGTTGTCGATATTATGTTTAAGTTGCGCAACACCTCTGCTACAAACATATATAGTAAGGCTTTGTCAGTGTTTAAGTGTAAGTTTATTGGCTGTCATCCATCGATATTTATAGAGCCATTCCCTCATTAACAATGGTGGAGGAGGCATGATTATGGTTAGAGTGACCATAAGTCGTGTCATCAGCAAAAGAGAATGGGTTTCAGGTGTTTGAGATACATTGAAGATCATTGATGTAAAATGAGGAAGAGCAGGGACCAAGGACACGATTACCCCCTGGTGGAACTCCAGTAACAAGTGGACCGTGTTTGATGATGTTTGTGTCTTTAATGGTGACATAAACGGATTCCTATTAGTAAGGTAAATTTGAAATATGCATGTGCAATGGCCTCTTATACCATAATGTCAAGTTTGTGAGAAAGAATGCCTTGGTCTACTGTGTCAAAAGCTTTTTCTTTTGCCCCAATAAAAATTCCTCGCGGATATTCTTATTTCCAATGCTGTGTAAAGCGAAGATCTAGGTCATTCGTACGTCTGCATCATAGTGCTTTTATTTGTCGTGAACCAATTTGTCAAGGTTGAGTATTTTTGTGCCGTTAAAACGAATATGTCTCCTGTGGCATGAGTTTCTCCCGAAGATTTTGAGGATGCAATGGTAAGTTTGATATTTTTTTTTTAGGGCCTATGTGTTTACATCTGTAGGGTCACCACCTTTAATGTATTGGGTGTAAATCCTGCTCAATTTTATCGAAACTCGATTAGGGTACCCAGATCTATTCAGTAGCCATCTCCTGCTACACTCTCTAAGCCTTAAACCCATCCATCACCAAGGATTACATTTTTGCCTTATGGCATTTTGCTCTTTCCCCTGTTGATAGCCACCTATGCAGAAGTGAACGCTCCATCCTGTCAATTGCCGTGATGCCCATTGCTTCCTGCTACTTATTACACTCTCATGATCTCCGCAATCCTTCCATTAATAGAAATGGTCACCATATTATTAACATTCTTTATTTGGTTCACCGCCCCTGTTTTGCTCCAAATCCTTCTCCTCTTCGCCTACATTCGTTGTTGTCTTCCTCTTCATACCCACCTTTCTAGTTTCATGTAGCATGTAACTTTTCTTCTCCACCCCCCTGGAAGTTCCAGCTGTTAAAGTCCGCTTCTTTTCTCTCGCCTTGCACGAAAGCCCAACTGCTATGGTACTTCCCACTCCTCATTTCTTGCCACTTTCCCTCTCATCTCATGCCATCACAGCTTACACATAGCATCGTATTTGCAGCAGTGTTTCCCCAGACAACATTGTACGAGGACATTTACTATCTTCAGCTAGCATTTTTAACTGCTGAATTGTATGCCATTCTTTGCTGTGCTTATCCGTATTGCATCTTTGCCTGTGTCCATCATTTTGTGGTTGTCTCAGACTCCCTAGTGTTTACAGGCTAATACAGAAATTTGATTACACCTGACCCTTTAGTCCTCTGTATTCCAACTTTGGCTATGCCGCATCTCTACCAGCATAAAGATATTGTTTTTTTGTTGGGTCCCTGGTCAATGCCGACGTACAGGGCAATGAACAGACCAGATACTGTTGTGCGGTCAGCAGTAAATGATCTACCAGTTTCATATAGAGGTGTCCCATTTACGGACTATTTTGCTGCAATAGCTAACCCACCTTCCACCCATTGACAACAATGTTGGTACTCTGCTTCGTAACAAACTTTCAGTCTAAGAAACCGAGTATAGGTACTGCCTGTCTTCTTGTCACCGTATCGAAGGTTTGGAGACTACTCTCTCTCGTCTTCACATTGGCACACTCGTCTTACTCATGGGTATCTCTTGGAGAGGCACCCTTGGTCTCTTTGCGAGAAGTGCAGTTCCATTATCGGTTAGCCACATAATGTTAGACTGCCTCTCTATCAACGTAGCATTGCAGAATTTAACCTCCAATGTCATCTCCCACTCTACTACTGTTTTCTTTAACCTTCTTCCCTTTCTTGCTGATGGACCCATCCTTTTTCCTGACTCTCTCATTGACTTCGTGTGAACAATGACTGATTTACTCCTACACAAAGTCTGATGATGATACCTTCTGCACTCCCCTCAGCCCTTTTGTAAAACCATCAATCTCTTTGCTACCCTCTACCCCATCACTATCCACTGCCCTGCTGTTTGTCTTAACCTGAGGAATCATCCCTCTCCCCTTTGCCACCTGATACCCTTGCTCTCCTTCCCTTGCTTCCGGTGGCCCGGTGGGTCTGGTGGCTAAGCTCCGCTTTCACACATCGGAGGCCCCGGGTTCGATTCCCGGCGGGGTTGGAAATTCCGACCGTTTCGCCTTACACCTATTGTCCTGTTCACGCTAGCAAGCAAATAGGTACCCTGGGTGTTAGTCGACTGGTGTGGGGCGGCATCCCTGGGGGACAAGATTAAGGACCGCCAATGGAAAAAAGTTAGACAGTCCTCGATGACGCACTTCTGACTTTCTTGGGTTATCCTGGTGGCTACCCCCCGGGTTAAAAATCCGAACAAAATCTTAATCTTATCTTAACTTATCTTATCCCTTGCAGTGCTGCATAGGTGATCTTGAGGTATTAACAAGAATATAAAATATGAGATAGTGATTGGACAGCTTAAATCACTTGTCAGATTTGACAACATAGAAATAAGATTAGGTTTTACATTAAAAATTGAATGATTTTTTTTAATTAGGGTCTCATAACACTGGACTTGAGAAGTGGGTACAAACTGTATTATTATTCTGACTCAGTAGGCCAGCTTTGCTTAGGATACTTTTTTAAATATTTTGCGGTAGAAATGAAGTATCTCTTTTTCCTTTAATTTTCTTGACTGTCAATTTTGCCCATCACTATCAAAGCACTGTAAGTTAATGGTCATATTCGTAGCTTTCTAGTCTGTAAAGGAATTTTCTTATTTTAGCAGGCATTCTTGACAAAAACACTTGTTTTCATATTAATTGATTATTAACATTCAACATCGTTGTGAGCTGGAGTTGAACTTTAGTACCACTGATTTCGTCCCCTGTTTGATGACACAATCACTTTACATTCCTTTAACTCATCACTAGGTTATTCAGAGTCAAAGATTATCCTGTATAAGTTTGTAAGGGTGGTTTTGTTTACATGTTACTTGTGTTACAGTAGTAGGTACGGAAGGTTGCTTTGTTAAACTATCTACAACTGAGTCACATAGTTGTTGTTATTCAAAGTAGTCCATGGATAATGTTCATAACGTTTGATATTGTGTATTTAGTTGGATTACCTGATTTTTTAGACTATGATGGTTTCCACAGCTGGGTATGAGTGCTGCTTAATGTTCTATTGTGATTAATTTAATGCTTAAGAGTTGTGATCCTGCTGAGGTACTGATTGTTAGAGGTTTGTAATTCATTAACTTCTTGGGTTAACGTGTCAATTGGAGGTTTTAAGTTTCCTGCCATTTCTCTGGGTTAGCTGATGATTGTATGTTCTGGATCTTAAGAATTTTACTATTTCTGGGTCTGAAATGTTTGTTTCATCAAATCCAAGGAAGGAGTTAGCTTGGGCATTCGTGGAAGATGGCCATGTTTGTTGAGTTGCTGTTTGGCGAGTGGTTGTGGGTGGTGGGGGTGGGTATTGAGGGTTGTGTTCTGGCTGGTAGTAGAAAGAATTTTCCTTATGGGTAATGCTTCTCCTCTTCTCTGGTGTTTTGGAGCCTTTAGCTGTTAACTGGGTCTAATTGTGTTGGCCCTGACCCTGGCCAATGACAGTGGTTTCAGACGTACTGTAGATAAATGGAGTGAATATTGTGGATTTTTCACTTCGTCTGGGCAGGTGGGGCAGTGGGTGGAAACACATTGCTTATTTGTTGGTAATTTGCATATTTTTGTTGGGTGATTTCAGCGTTGATCTATATCATTCTGGGTTTCCAACATATATTAATGTTATTGGGTCTTTACTTTACTAGACCATCTCAGGGTATTGGAATCTCAAGTGGAACCTAAAGTAGATGAGCAAGTCAACTGCGGCAGCGCAGCTGTGGACGATTCCTGTGTCCATGCTCCCCTCTCCACTGGATGTAAAAGCACATGACGGGTCTTCCTGCAAATTGTTGATGAACACTGAGTTCCTTGAAGCGGGGTCGGGGCAGAATGCCTCTCGAAAGTCATTTGGCACAGGATAATATCAGATAGGTTCGATCTACTAAATATCTGTCCTTATAAAAAATTCATTTAGGTCTTCAACTCTCATCCATACTGGTCATACTTTGACTTGAGTAGGTCTCTCATTTCCTGCTGTCATCTTTGAGGACTCATCCTCTTTTAAGTAGGTGCTCAATAATGGAATGTTCTCAACATGTATTTTGGCATAAAAAAATGAAATTTTGGCTTCCTTTCAGTTTTAAAACGATTTATGGCTTTTTTTTAGTTGTTCCACATATCTTGATTCCTGTAAAATTTCCTTTAGCTTAAATTCAATTTTGCTATTTCTCTGACCATGTCTCCATATCGTATTAAAGAGATGTGTTGGCCTCTTTAAACCACTCTTCTTCTTGCCCTCGTCGTATAGGGAGCACCTTCCACACTCTAGTTTATCCTCTCCTTTTCCTTAACCCCTTTCAGGGTCCGTCCCGTAGATCAACGGCTTTAAACGTTCCGAGTCGTTTCCGGACTTCTCCATTGAAAGGTCCAAACCGTAGATCTACGTCATGAGCTCACTCACTTGATAAACTGTGATGGTAAATTTGGGGGCCTAGATAGAGAGAATACATCTATGTGGAGTATGTGTGCAACCCATGAACAAATCCTGCAGCACCTGTGTATAATGAGAAAGAGGAAAAAACTGAGACCAGGATTTTCGATTAAAAACAGCACTTTGCAGTTGTTTTATTCTATGTTTTTATAGTTGTATTTGTGATTTCTTGGTCTCATTTGATAGAATGGGAGACATATTACAGAAATAGAGGATAATTTTGATTGGTGTTAAGCACTGGAAATGGCTTTGAATTTGACTCAAATTGGCTGAAATGTTTAATTTTTGCCGATGTTCAAGAGTAGACCAAACGAACCTCACACGTCCTAATTACACGCCAGCTGGTGGGTCTAATATTACATTAACAAATATGGTGGATATTATACAATTATTACAATTATTGCATAACAGTAAATCCTTCATTTTTTGGGTGAATAAAAATTCATTATTGATAAAAAAATCAAAAAATAGAATTTATTTGTAAAGCCTCAAAACATAAACTAATGAATCAGAGGAAATGTTAGTTAGTAGTGCCAGGAATAACCTACATTTTTTTTTTTGGGCCCCTTTTTAAATTGGTTTTTTTAATTTTTTAAAAATTGGGAAAACCTTTGGTTTTTAAAATTTTTAGTTTGAAAATTGGGGGATTTTTTTGGTTCGTGAATAAGAAAATTGGAAAAGGAAAAATTTGGCATGGAAAATGAAATTTTGGCCAAAAAAATCGGGCAAATCGCCTTTTTCAAAAATTTGCCCCCCCAAAAAACCCCCCCCCCCCCCTTTCTATTTTTGTTTTATTAATTCACAAAAAGTTCTTACCATTTTATAAGAAAAAATAACAATTTTTTTTTTTTTTAAATTCTTGGACACTGGGGGGCCCCCTTTAGATTTTGGCTTTGGGCCTGAAAGGGGTTAAAAATAAAAAAGGGAAAAAATTTGGGAAAAACAATTGTAAATATTTCTTAAATATTATGAATTATATTTTTGGTTTTCCAGACTTTGTTTTTTAAATTTTTTTCAATTTTTATATAGGGTGTTTTTTAAAAAATTTCAAGCATTTCCTTATTTTCATTATTCTTTTTTTTTTTCAAATATTTTTGTAGTTTTTTTTTTTAGTATTTACTGATTATGTGAATTTTAATAACATTTACAACAAAGTATTTACCCATTATTACATTTTAAACAAAATTTTAAACCAATTTACTTGATTTTCATTCGCCCATTTTTTTTTGTGGTTTCCATATTAATTAAAAATTCAAGGTTTTAAATAAAAATATGTAAAAAAAATTTTGGGTGTGACCCTCTGGGTTTATTTGCTTCTTTTTTTATTAAAAAAATACCTCTTAAAAGGGGGTCCCGGCGAGAAAAAGGGCCTTGGTCTGAGGAATTAGACATTTGGTTCCATCCCGCAAACCTAATTACCCCCATCCCCTCCTCCCCTACCTTCCCCCTTTTTTTCCCACCCTCCCCTTTTCAAGGGGGGCTCCTTGTTGTGGTAAAAGGGGTCTTGATCTGGGGAAAATTAGACCTGTTGGTCTCCTTCCCAGCCCGAACCTAATTACCCCCCAACCCCCCCTTTCCCTACCCCCTCCTCCCCTTTTTCCTCCCCTCCTCCCCCCCACCCCCCCCTTTTTTTCCCCTTCCCTTTTGGTTTTGGGGATTTTTTTTCCTACAGAACGCTGTTCCTAGGTAAGGGAAAGGGTACCGGGGCCCCTTTCCCCATTCCACTGAGGTTCTTGGTGGGGGTTTTGTTTTGATGGAATCTGGATTGTCTGGGGATGTCCCAACTCTCTCGGGTTTCCCGGGGGGTGGTTTTGGGTGTCTCTCGGGGCGGGGGTGTATCTATGGAAGAAAACCCCTTCGATTCGGGGGTGGTGGCCAAGGAGGAAAGTTTTGTGGTGGAACCAGCCGCCGTCTCTTTTGTCCCCCGAGGTAGCTCGGAGATGTGAGGTTGCATCCCGGATTGTTGGTTCACGGCTAATGGGTATGGTATGGCACAGGTTTCCCTTCTGCATTGCCTACTTGCGTCTGAGGTCCTCTTGGTGTGGAGGAGAGTTCTGGCCCTTTCATTTTCCCAGGAACTACCCTCCCCCTTTCCCCCTTTTTTTATTCTTTTTTTTTTTCTTTTTTTTCTTTTTTCTTAAAAACAAAAAAAAAAAGAAGAACCTAACCATGGCAGCCCTTGACCCTGAACCTGCTACCCCCCGGCCCCTCTTGATACCCACCCCATTTGACCCCCCCGTTTGTCTTTGGCCCTCTTCAGACACTCTTCATGCCCTCTGTAAACCCCTTGTGGGGCTGTTTTCCCCACCCGCTTCAGGTTTGGGGGGTCTAGATGACTTCTTCGATTATCTACCTCGCTCTCCTTGACTATGCTTCCAGTCCCCCCCTATGGTGCGGGAATTTTCGAATCGCCCGGCCCCTTTCCCCGCAGACCAACTCTGGTCCCCCCTAAACGCAACAACAAATTCCTACTGATGATTATTCTCCACCTTCTCATCTTCTCAGAAAAGACGACACGTTCGCACTCCCCTTTTTCCCGATCTTTCAAAATGCACAATGGACTAAATTTTTCCCCTTTATGACCGACTTCCTCTACCGCCTTTTCCTTCCCCCACAAATTGGCAAGGCATTCCTAGCCCCTGTTGGTAAAAAATATTTCTTTTCTGCTCTTAAGAGCAGTAGGGGATTCCCCGACAGAATGTACCCCAAGTCTGATCTTTTTCTTCTTCCCTTTTCGATACTGTTCCTTCCTATTGAAAAAAATGATTCCCTCAAATTTTTTTGTGGTACGTCATTCGCCCCCCTACCATATTCAACAAATTTCCCGACATGTGGCAATGACATTCTTGAACAGCGGAAATCCAAGATCTCCCAAATCCTCAAGGGAAAAAAACTTATGTTCTTTCCCGCCCCGGGGGGGACGATCCCCTAGAATGTGGCTCGTTTAACTTTTGACAGCCATGAACTCCACCTCAGTTTTATGTACAGGACATCGGTTAAAAGTTCGAAAGGGTGATCCCTGCACTGCAACAGTGTAAAAAAATTGCGGGGATTTGGTCATCCGCAAAATATTGCGCCCATACCCTAATGCCCTTTGTGGTTTCCGATGCTCGACCGCCCCGTCCCTACTTAAAATCCCTCAGTTGTTCCAGTTCTTCGTGTTTTCCCTCAAGCCTCAGTATCGACAGATTTTTTTCCCGACACCCCCCAATCGTCCTTCTACTTTTTTAAACAAAAAAAAAGGCCTTTTAAACCCCCTCTTCCCTTCCCCCCTTTCATTTCCCTTTCCCCCTGTCTCTGTCCCTGGTTCTTCCCCTCTCACTGGCTCGTTAAAAGTGTAGAAGTTCACCCTCCTCCTCATACTGTATTTTTTTCCCCCCCGTTCCCCCCCAAGTTTCTTCTTCTGAACCCCCCAGGTTTCTGCCTCTTCTGTCCCCTTCCACTTTTCTTCTCCAGTCCCTCAACCCTTCACCCCCCCTACCTTGGTACAGCCATTACAGTTCCAACTTTCCATCCCCCCCCCACTATCTCCAATATTTTTCCCCCATACGACGTCTCTGAATTCCGAAACATTGAAGCAATCTCTAAATATATTGCAGAGCCCAAACCATAAATGGAATGACCCACCCTCTGTTCCTTCTCTCTCTCTCCTCCATCTGTGCAACCCCTTTTTTCACAGCGCCCCATTCCTTCGCTGCTTGAACTTTCTGTGCCTCCCCATGTGGGGCTTTTCTAACCCCTCTAAATCCTTTGGAACCCTTACCTGTGGATTTCAGGGATATTTATTTTTGCCCAACAGGCCCATTTACGTGGAATATAGCGGCCCCAGGGGGAAAGGGGTGGTTAGATGTTCTCTAACAGTTTTTCCCCTGTTTGGGGTTTGCTTGGAAACCAAATTTTCACTCTGCTGTTATCTCTCCCATCTCAGGCTATAAATTTTTTGTATTTTTCGATCCTTTTCCCGATGGGACCTTTAAGAAAGTGCCCTTTTTTACACATGAATTTTCCCCTACCCAGTATTTGTTGTACTTTTGCTGCATTACACAGCAGCCGTTCACTTGCATAGTGGTATATGCCCGTTCTTTAGTCTCTCTCCTTCTCGGGCATTACTATTTTGGATATTGCTTTTTTTGGGTTTTCATTACCGCCACGCTTCTGTTACTTGGCGATTTTAATGCCCATCATTTCCCCTGGGGGTTTTTACTGGATTCCCGGGCATTCAGTTGAGGTTTTTTGCCCCCCACCCCCCCAGTTTTTAAAAACAGGACTCACACCCATTTTGATCCCGGACCACACTCTCTCTTGCACTATTTTCGGCGCCTTCCTCCGCTGCATTAAATTTACCCGTCTGTTCTCCCCGATTTAATAAAACGATCATTTCCCAACATTCTTTAAATTCCCCCTTCATATTCACCACCTCTTTGTATCCCACGTGGCAATTTGATCAGACAAATTGGAACCCTTTACTCACAACTAACAGTTTTTTGTGAGGTTTCCTTTTTCGTCCTACATTGAAGAGCTTTTAACCTCTTCTCGTCCTCCGTTTTAACCGAGCTTCTCATTCTAAACCCAAACTTCGGGAAGGATTTTTCAGAAATGCTTGCCCTTTGGGGTCTCCTCTTTTGCTTTTG